>CM076570.1:235697198-236897198 GCA_034641835.2 Pinus albicaulis
GAATGTTTTAACAAGATTAGGTGCAAAGAAATCCATAGCAGATGTTTATTATGTTCCAGGAATGAAATGTAATCTCTTAAGTATTGGACAGCTTGTCCATAAGGGGTATAATGTTTTCTTTGATAATGATGTTTGTACCATCATGGATAAACCACCAAACAAACAATGTATTTTTGAAGTGAAGATGACAAGAAACAGAATGTTCCCTCTCAGAATGAGAGCAGACTTGAAGAATGGTGAAGAGAAAGCAACAGTTGCACAAGAGACTTACCAAAGCGAACCAAAGGATGAAAATTGGTTATGGCACTTGAGATTTGGACATCTCAACTTTGGAGGTCTTAATCTGTTGAACAGAAAAGGAATGGTAAGTGGTTTACCATTGATAGAGAAACTGGACAACCTTTGTGAAGGTTGTATTCTTGGGAAACAACACAGAGAAATTTTTCCTTCCGGGAAAAGCATAAGGGCAAAAGCACCCTTAGAGATTGTCCACTCAGATGTATGTGGACCGATGCAAACTCCATCACTTGCTAGCAGCCACTATGTGCTAACATTTATAGATGATTTTACAAGAAAAACGTGGGTTTACTTTTTGAAAAATAAAAGTGAAGTGTTTGAAAAATTTTGCAATTTCAAAGCACTAGTTGAGAACCAGAGTGGGCTGCATATCAAAGTCTTAAGGACTGATAGAGGAGGTGAGTATATATCTAAATATTTTCTACGTTTTTGTAGAGAAAATGGTATTCAAAAGCAGTTTACAACTAGATATACTCCGCAGCAAAATGGAGTAGCCGAAAGGAAGAATCGAACCATAATGGACATGGCGAGGACTATGCTAAAGGCAAAGCACTTGTCTACTGATTATTGGGCTGAAGCTGTACATTGTGCAGCGTACATCTTGAATAGATGTCCTACAAAAGTAGTTATGAACAAAGTGCCGGAAGAGGCATGGAGTGACACAAAGTAAAGTGTCACACACATGAAGGTTTTCGGATGTGTGGCTTATGCACACATTCCGGATCAGCTAAGAAAGAAGTTGGAAAGCAAGGGGGAGAAATGTATTTTCATTGGATACAGTGAGGAATCCAAGGCCTACAGGTTATATAACCCATCCAGCAAGAATTTCATTGTGAGCAGGGACATTCAGTTCATTGAAGAGGAAGCTTGGGATGGAAGCATAGAGAAAACAATGAATGTAAAACACTGTTTATCTCATGATGAGAATGATGATGAGTTGGCTGAAATACATCCCCAAACAACAACACCAACAAGAGAGCAGCAAAGCACACCCTTGAGGAGAAATGAAAGTGCTTCTTCAAGCATTTGTACACCTACTGAAAGAGGTAAGAAATTCAGAAGTTTGAAAGAAATTTATGAACAAGATATAGCTAATGAAGGTATCAATTCTTTGTTTGCTTTATATTGTCATGTTGATGATCCTGTTCATTTCGAAGAAGCCATCAAGGATGAGAAATGGATAGAAGCTATGGATGAGGAAATAAATGCCATAGAGAGGAACAAGACTTGGGATTTGGTTGAACTCCCAAAAGGTAAAGATGTCATTGGTGTTAAATGGGTCTACAAGACCAAAAGTAATGCTGAAGGTAAAATAGAGAGACACAAGGCAAGGCTTTTCGTCAAAGGTTATAAACAAAAACATGGGATAGATTATGAGGAAACTTTCGCACTGGTTGCAAGAATGGAAACCGTGAGAGCAGTGTTGTCCATAGCAGCACAAAACAAATGGAAAGTTTACCAAATGGACGTGAAGTCAGCATTCCTGAATAAAGTGTTAATGGAAGAGGTTTACATTGAACAACCTCTCGGTTATGAAAAGAAAGGCCAAGAGCACAAAGTATGCAAACTAAAGAAAGCTCTTTGTGGGCTAAAGCAAGCGCCAAGAGCATGGTACAGTAGGATAGATTCATATCTACTGGAAAATGGTTTTGAAAAGTGTGAGGGAGAACCCACCCTCTACATCAAAGAAAAAGATGGTAAAATCTTGATTGTAGTCTTGTATGTTGATGATGTTATTTTTACAGGTAATGATGATTGCCTTATTGAACATTTCAAAACAGTCATGAAGGAAGAATTTGAAATGACTGACATGGGTTTGTTGAGATACTTCTTGGGAATAGAAGTAGAGCAAGATGAAAGTGGGATTTTCATCTCACAGGCAAAGTATGTTAATGAGGTACTTGAAAGATTTAACATGCGGGAATGCAAAGCAGCAATCACTCCAACAGTGATGGGATTAAAGCTCAGTAGAGAGGACAGCAGTAAGGATTTTGATCCTAGTTTATACAAGAGCATAGTTGGCAGCCTCATGTATTTGACTGCAACTAGGCCGGACATAATGCATGCTGTTAGTTTGATTTCCAGATTCATGGAAAAGCCAAAGGATGCACATTGGCAAGCAACAAAAAGAATTTTGAGGTATGTTAAAGGTACTAAAAGGTTTGGTATTTTTTATACTACTTCAGAATGTTCAGATTTAGTTGGATACACTAACAGTGATTGGGCTGGAAGTGTTGATGATCGGAAGAGCACTTCCAGTTATGTCTTTCATATGGGTTTAGGAGCCATTTCATGGGCTTCTAAGAAACAGCCCGTTGTAGCATTATCTACAGCAGAAGCAGAATATGTGGCAGCTACAGCAGCAGCGTGTCAAGCAGTTTGGATGCGGAAAATGTTGAGAAGTTTAGGCCAAGAACAGGTAAAAGGGACAGTGACTTTTTGTGATAATAGTTCTGCTATTGCATTGTCTAAAAATTCTGTTTTTCATAAAAGGACAAAGCACATTGACACCAAGTTTCATTTCATACGGGAATTGGTTAGCAATGGCGAGATTGTTTTGCAACACTGCAGAACAGAGGATCAATTTGCAGATATCCTCACAAAGCCACTAGTGCAGAAAAGCTTTGAATATTTTAGGAAATGCATGGGTATGCAGGAAAACCCAGCAGTTGAAATTAAGGGGGAGTGTTGGAATTAATTTCCAACTGCCCAAGAGACAAGGCGGCAGTCCATGTCCGCGGGGGTCCAAGAGGCTGGGCAGGCAGATGGGTGAACCCCATCGGAACGGCTGATGTCATATGCAGTCGGGCCCACACCATGCATGCACATAACAATCCTGTGGGGGTTGATAAAGATTTGTGGCTGGAGTTGTGAACCCAATCGGACCTGCTGACGTCACCTGCAGCGGGGTCCGCATTTTGTTTTAACAACAGACTTGCGGTTAATGTTTTATGTTGCAATATTATTTGTTTTAAATATGGGTTATATATATATATATTATGTCATAATGTTATATATATATATATATATATATATATATATATAAGCCCAACACATTGTAAAAAGCCGTGAGGTGAATGTTTTATTTTTATTACACAGCAGTGTAAATAAAAAAAAAGGAAAAGACAGCAGTGCGAGAATGTTGTAATGTTATTACACAGGAATGTTTTTTTTATGAAAGCACAGCAGTGCGGGGAAGATGAAATATCACAGTGCCACCAAGTCAAAGCTATGATCAATGCAAACTGTAAGCGGTGCTGACAGAAGTAATGAAGCCATAAAGATTGTCAAGCGGTGATATTTTTGTGGTTGTATCAGTTAATGACATTAATTGAACAGCACTGAGATATTTTTGGTTAATACACAGAATAGAGCCATATTGTTTAGTTATGTTTTTTATACACAGCAACATATTTTAAAAACAAAGAGACAGAGAGTTGTAATTTTTAATTACACAGAACAACAGAGTGTTTTTAAAATTATAGAGCATACACAGCAGTGTTTGTTTTTATTTTAGAAACAGAGTATTTCTATGTGTGAGACAGAGTGATAATTTTTGAACTGTGTTTGCAGCAGTCAAAATTATTTTGTAATCCCTCTTTTGAGGAAGAATCTGTAACAAGTTTTTTTTATGAAATAGATTTTTTTTTTAATGTGAAAACTCTGTCACTGTGGAAGAAATTCTGAATATTTCTCTGTGTTAAGGAAGGCAGTTTTATTATTTTGGAATTCTAAAAATGCCAACATAGATGTGCATCAAGGTGAACGTTCCCAGAGAAAATCAGTTGATACTAATATTTTGGAGAGAGTTGTTCCTCTACCCAAACAAGCGGAAAATTCTAGAAAGAGTGAAGAAGAACCTGAAAAGAATGTTAAACAAACTCATGCTTTCAGTTTGACAAAAGATTTGGAGAAGGTGGAAATTCAAGTACCTCTTCTAGAATTAGCTAAAATACCAGTCTACAAGAAAGAAATTTCAGAATTTATTAATCTCACATAGATTGAAGATATAATCTCATGCCATTGTCATGCCATCGCATAATCTCAGGTGCATCCCATAATCTCATGCCATTGTCTGTTATGAAGGAACTAAACTTGCAGATTACCAAACCTTACAGGGATCTATATTCATTTGATTCCAAAAGGGTGAAACATGTTGGGTTAATTAAATATGTAGTAGTTTGTTTGGCACAAATTCCAACAAAGAGTATAGTCACGGACGTAGTTGTTGCTGACATTCCAGCGAGGTTTGGAATGCTCCTGTCAAGATCTTGTGGAGCAAAGTTAGGAGGTGTTCTAAAATTAGATTTCACTTATGCTATCATTCCTATTTTTAATGGGGAAGATAGGAGATTGTACAGGGAAACAAGGTTCGTGAAGACCACTACCAAGAAAGATGCAGGAAATTCCCCTATTTATAGTCGAGAAACAGAAGATATTTCATGTTTCATGCTGCATGAAGATGCAGAATTTTCTGAACACACAGGGAATCAAATCTCTTCATTATTTGTAAATAATGAGCTGCACTCAAGAAATATTTGGAAATGCTACTTTGATGGTGCCTACTCCAAGGAAGGCGCATGAGCTAGATTCTTGTTGATATCGCCAAAAGGTAAACTCATGCCTTTTTCTTTCAAGTTAGAGTTTGATTCAAAAACAAATGTAGCTGAGTATGAGGCCTTGATCATTAGCCTTCAAGTTTCTAAACAGATGGGAGTTCAATGTATTTCAATTTTTGGTGACTCTGAATTGATAATAAGATAGATTAAAAATCATTGTCAAACCAAACATTCGAGATTAAGATCATATAGGAATGAAGTTTGGGATATGATAGAGAACTATTTTCAAGCCTTCAATCTTTAGTTTATTCCGAGTGAGGAGAATAGATTGGAATATCCTTTAGCAGTTGCAGCTAGCACCTTCAAGCCACCTATGAATCCAAGGTTAAGGTATGAGATTGAAATTATACATAGGCCCTCTATTCCCGATAATGTGAAACATTGGCAGGTGTTTGAAGACGATGAGAAGATAAATCATTTCTTGACAATGATTGGAAACTTTGAAGATGCTGAGATAGATCAAGAAGAAGAACAAACCGAGAAAAAAATAGAGGTAAGACATTTCAAAAATTCAATAGGTGATCAGAAGATTATTCACTTGAAAGATAATGTACTCCCTAAAGGTTTGGTTCCTCTTGAGAGACTGTTTGATTCAAATGATGTTGTTGTTGATTCAAAGAAAATACATCAAGAGGAATAGATGGAAGATTGTAATTTGGGAACTCAGCAGGAGCCAAAAATGGTGAAATTATTCAAGGGTGTTCCCAAAAATTATAAATAAAGATATATTGATCTTTTTAAAAATTATATGGATGTGTTTTCTTGGTCACGTGAAGACTTGAAAACGTATGATAAAAACATAATACAACATAAGATCCCATTGAAAGAAGGAATCAAACCACATGGACAAAATCTCAGACAGATTAATCCATTAATGTTTCCTCCAATTCAAAAATAAGTGAGGAAATTGCTGCAAGCAAAAATCATAGTCCCTCTCAGATATTCGGATTGGGTTTCTAATCTGGTTCCTTCGAGGAAGAAAAATGGAGAGATAAGATTGTGTGTGGACTTTAGGAATTTTAATAGAGCATCTCTAAAGGATAATTATCCTTTGCTTAAAATGGATTATGTCTTACAGAAGGTGACAAGAGCTTACATGATGTCTATGGTTGATGGATTATCTGGATATAATCAAGTGGCAGTGGATCAGGAAGATCAGAAAATGACAACTTTCACACCCACTGGTGCACCTTCATGTATGCAAGGATTCCATTTGGTTTTATGAATGTAGGTGCAACTTTTGAGAGGGCCATGGACATAGAGTTTGTTGGAGACAAGTATGTGGCTATATATTTGGATGATGTAACTGTTTTTTCATGATCAAATTATTGTTATAGCATCATTTTTCACCCTCATGTGAATAATGATTGTCTTTTTGGCCTTAGGCACCCTTTCCCCCCAGACTTGAAAAAACTTCATAAAAAACAGTGTCTAAAATCCCATACACGATTATGCCTAGACTTTTCCACATATATACGCGAGTCCGTTCATACTTTTCTGCGTATGCCATTTAAATCATTAAAAAATATATAAAATCCTTATTTTTGAGGCAGAGTGATGGTTATTCCTGTAATTCAACCACCCCAGCTCATGGCCCAACTGTTTCCAACTGCTGAAACTACTTTGAGGGAGTATAAAAGCCCCTCATGTGTATGGCCTAAGGAATAAAGAAAAATATAGATATTATACTCTGTTGGAGCCATATTTCAAGTCTGATATTCCCGTGCCTCCTGCACTTCCCACGTATATTCAGGAAACCCTCATTTCCTTGAGATGCTCATAATCCTATATGACATCTTGTGTGCACACATCTTGGAAGAATCCTAGCGAGGTGAGGGCTGGATAGATCCAGAGGACGGTCTGCTCGAAGGTCGTGGAAGGATTCAGGTGATCTCTCCACTTTCTATTATTGTACATGCCATTTATAATAAGAAGAACCATATTGTTCCAGAAATTCACATGTTTATATCTCTTTACATATGTGTAAATATCATTAATTGAACATCCAATATTGTTTATATGATATTTTACATGAGTTACACTGACATATAGGAACAATATATGCTGTACAACTGGTGTTTCGTGTTCATTCTTTCTTGATTTACAGGTTACGAAGCACGAGGAGTTGCTGGGGGTTTGCACCCCGCGGGATCTACATCAAACGTAGGACTTTTGGGTAAGTTCCACAACTGATTAAATCTAGTTTTCAGCATAAAATATAGGTTAAGTGACCCCTTCTTGAATGGTATGCCCCTGATCTGTGAAGGTTTCCGACCCAAAAAACTTTAGGGAGTTATTTCCTGAAACAGAAATGGAAACTCCATTGGGGATCACATTCTTGTGATTTCCCTTTCGGGTTGTTTCATCTGTCTTGAAGGTTTCCAACAATTTCAATCACTTTTTCCAGTTCAATAAATCTTTTTCCAGTCAGACAAAAGACCTGGTCTCTTGATCAGGCTTAACCTTTTTTATTTTTCCTTATTTACTTTTCCATACGCACTTTTGCTTTTGCACAGTCGCGTATACACACTGATTTTTGTAAAGGAACCCGCGTATACGCAATTTTCATTTACCACAGTTGCGTATGCACGCTTGTTGCAAAGCTGCTAGAGCACGTATGCCTAAGCGAAATTTAAAATTTTTGGTTTTGAGCGTTTTTGGTCTTGTCTGCCTGTGGTGACTTGTTCCTGTGATATCCTTGAAGTCTTTGGACTGTGTTTAAGGTGGTTTCATGCTTGTTTCTCTCTTAATTTTCTGAAGACCAGCTCATTTGGTGAAATATTTGTTTGTTGTGCTTGCAATTCTTGCCTGAGCACCAAGATATTTTTCTAAATATTCTTGGCTATTTTGAGTATTCAAGACAAAGAGATTTTGCTCATTTGCTCTTTCCTAACTTTATGAGTTGCTTTGCATCTTGATTTTTTCCTGTTTTTGTGTTTTGTTTTCTTGATTTCATTGACTAGGTCTTGTTGCAATTTTCGAAGAGTCTCTTTTTGATTCTTTGGAGTTTGAGTTTGCCACAAGTTTATGCTATTGTGCTGAGTTTATTTGTTGGGTTTCTTGTCTTCCTATTGCTCATACAAGTCCTGATACGAGAGTAGCACAGTTGGCTTAGGGCATTTTGTTGAATTTTTTCTTGAAATTAAAAGTTTTCTTGACTCAGTAATTGGATAGTTTCTTGGTCTTGTTGAAGTCTTTTTTCTTTATAAAACTCAAAAGCCAAAAAACAAATTTTTGTTTCCCATTGCTTTTGTTTTGTTTAATGGTTTCTTTTCAACTTTTGAAGCCTTGTTGAAGTCTTTATTATTCGGTTCTTGACTTGATTAGGAAGGGAGTCTTCTTTTGATTTCATTATGTTATGTCAAGTATGTTTTTGGCATCTTTATACATTGAGTTTCTGATTTGGAACTAGATTTGTTGACTGCGAAAAAGTGATTGAACCTTGGTATCATTAGAGATTTATATTTGCTTTTTTAGATCTATAATCTTAGGATTTGCATGCCATTAGTAATTTTCATTAGGTGTGTTATCACTCAGATTTTCCTTGAAGTTGTTGGAAGAGGAAAGGGCTCCGAGGTAACCACAAACCAACCTTCAGATATAGAATCTAGCCAATCTGTATCCAAAGAGGGCTCTCTCTATAAAATATAGCTTTGTTTTTAGAATATATTAGGCTAGTTGTAAAGTCCAGGGGTTTTGATTTTGTTTTGGTTGATGGAATTCTTTAGCTAAGATTAAGATCAAGTAGTTTCAGTCCATTGGGCTATGGAGTCAAAGGATTGGCTGCACTGGGTTAAGTTTTTTAACAAAAGATGGTTTATCAGGGCAAGATAATCAAACTAGAAACAATTATAGATCTAAAGTGAATGGAATAGAATTCAAATGGATGAAAGGCAACTAAGAATATTTCAACACATTCAAGAGAAGAGAAATAGATTGATTATCAATAAAGAGCAGTTTAGTATTCTGTTGTAGCCGCTACAACACCACCCAAAATTTTGGGTATATTTAAAATTTCGGGTTCCCCTTCTACTCGCTTAGGCGTTAAAGTTATTTTACCCGACTTGCAGTCGGTGACGTCCCACCGACCTATCTCCAACCCCTCATGAATTGTCTCACCATCATGATCCGATGTCATCATTGCAATCACGCCATATGTGGGAAGGATCATCCAGCGTGCGCCCGAACACTCTTCTCACAGTCGCGCCAAGTGTAGCAAGGTTGCCATGCATACGTTGAATGTAAACCTTTTGTGTATTGACGAATAAAAGCCCTTCCGCCATGGGTCATTGAGCATGTTGTTTCGATTCTTATCTTAAGTTTGTTAGTATTATATGTTTTTTCTAGAAACACCATTATCAAGGAGTAATTGTGATGTCGTAATGTTTCACACAGGTCGACCCCACGGGTGACAAACTCCCCAGTCATGTCACGACATCAAGGGAAATAAATTGGGCTCGACGACGAGGCCAAAGTTGCGGAACAGGGGAGGATCAAGAGCAAGTGACTAGTACTTCTATAAGGAGGATAGTGGAATACATGTTGATAAGAAACAAATTTCCATTTCACTGATGCAAAAGCTTATGTCACTAGTGTGCGCCAGTTGCTTTAAAGCGCTCCGTCTGGAAATGTCTAGATCTTGCACCATACCATCTAAATACCGATGGGCGCACGCAAAGAAATATATGTCGCCACTTCGATCGATCTAGCCTAAGGTATCACTCGGTGAACAAAGCGGACTCAGAAGATCTCCCTAGATAATGAGAAGCTCATATGGTATGGCAAACCAATAGCAGAGTTTCAAATATGACAACGCGCCTTTGAGAAGCAACATCTGTTAATTCTGAGATACATACCCTGGCATTATTTAGACTGCAAGGAATACATGTGGAGGAATGAAAGCGCCTTAAAACCCTACTCTCTTTTGCTCTTTCATATCCTTACAGTTGTCTATGTGGGACCATATGAGATGGAGAATGTCAGATTGAACCTAAAGGGTCCTGTTTAAATGCATACACCTTTTGTAGTTAGGCGCATTGATGCATATGCAAAGAGAGCCTCCAGAACCACAAGATAAAAAGGAGTTAATATTAAAGGGGAAATCCATGTGGTTAGATTAGCAGATTTCTGCTCTCGACCTTTCAAAACAAAAGTCTTCATATTATGAGGTGGTGGCCTTGTAGGTAGTTGTCATCTATCGCTAGCAAGTCGGAGAAAAAGCAATGGTAATACAAGGAAACGGTAATGCCCATCCAAAAGTAATGCCCATCCAAATTAAGAAGACTGCTAGCTCTCTCTGGAGGATGCGGAGCTGTGTTCCAAATCAACTTCAAAACCTCGTGTTATGTGGATACTCAACATCACCGACAGATAGAAGTTGCTGCCTCACCATGGTGAAGGCTAAGGCTGGCCTCTGGAGAGCAAGGTTATGAGATCGCTGAAACATATATGCAGAAGGGATGATCGTAAGTCTAGGGTCGCATAGTCGCACTCCGTGTTAAAAATCTGATAACGCGACCCAGCGACCCAGCGACCTAGTCGCAAGGTCGCATTCATTCAATGTTCCCCCATTTTGCGACCCTGCGACCCAGCGACCTAGTCACAAGGTCGCAAGGTCGCATTCTTGCAGTTTTTCTCCCGTTTGCGACCCTGCGACCTAGCGACCTAGTCGCAAGGTCGCAAGGTCGCATTCTTGCAGTTTTTCTCCCGTTTGCGACCCTGCGACCCAGCGACCTAGTCGCAAGGTCGCAAGGTCGCATCTCTTTGGTTTTTACACCTTTGCGACCTAGCGACCCAGCGACCTAGTCGCAAGGTCGCAAGATCGCATCTCTTCGGTTTTTACACCTTTGCGACCTCGCGACCCAACGACCTAGTCGCAAGGTCGCAAGGTCGCATTCTCTCATTTTCTTACAACCAGCGACCCCGCGACTCGGTCGCAACAACAACTCAGATTCGCAGGTCGCAACAACAGCTCAGGTCGCAGGTCGCAAAATGATTGGATCGCAAGGCAGCCCAACGGTCAGGAAGATGAAAGGACAAGGATGCCCAAGAGGCAGGTTTTGTGTTATAAATACTCCTGTGGGAGCTTGTAAAATAGGGGCTTTTTCTTTTTGGAACTCAAGAGCTACATTGCATTGTACTAGAAGATCATATTCTTAGACATAGGAATACAAATACTTGCTAGAACCCCTTTGTCGGATGATGTGTTTTGCTGAGACAACACTGTGTGTATTCTTTGAATAGTTTCAGAACATCTTGTGATTAATGAAACTGCATCTTCTATAATATCATTTATGCATCATGTTTATCTATGTTTGTGTTAATGATGTTCAGTCTTCATTGCTTTCTAAATGAATGTTAATACCTTTGTCTATTAGCATTTCGTTTTATCTTTCAGGAAGTAAAGGGGGTATCTTGCCATTGAGAACTATTTCTTCTGTGGTCAGATACCTTGCAAGCATAACCCCAAAGACGTGCCGTTAACTGCATCTCTTCGGGCGTATATGTTTTATTTATACTCTTGCTACGCTTAGTGTTGTGAACATGTTAAATACCTCAATCATGTATTTCGTATCCTGTGAATAAGTGTGTGCCCGCAGGTTTAATCAGGTTCTTTTGAGACCACAAGAGAAGGCATCTTAAGCGGTAACCGGACCCACACCCCGGATGGGATGCCTACTCCAAACGGTTTAAGGTCTAATTGGGACTTTTTACCGGGGAGATCCCCTACTGTTGGCTGGACAAATTTGCCAGTCAACAGATTTGGCGCTAGAAGGAGGGCCTGAACCTCCGACCAGATGTTTAACGAAAAGGGGGGCCAGATGACAAGCTGAGCCCTTAGAGCCTATAGTTAATCTCATATCTGTAATGGCTCATTCCCAAATCATTCTCCCGAGATGTTTGTCGGAGTTTTATAAGCCTGGATACTACATCTCCGATGAACTTATGTATCACTTGTCCCAGTTAACATTTGATGGTGAAAATGGGGTGTCCATAACCCAACACTTTTCAGATTTTTTTGGTGAGTGCTATGAAATTGACGATGAGGGTTTGATGTGTTTGCTTTTATTCCTCACCCTCGAAGGTCGCGCTAAGCAATGGTGCCGCACATTGCCGAAAGCTTCCATCCATTCGTTTGACCAACTCGCCCATAAATTACAACAAGCTTTTCACAGGTATAATCCTCACAACGTTGTAATAAAGTTACATGAGATCAGAATGGAACCTCAGGAATCTTTAGGTGAGTTCTCTATCAGATTTATTCATTATTGTTTTGAGTTTCCTGAAAGGGATGTTGATAAGAAATATTTAAGTAGACAGTTCGAGTATGCGATTCTCGCTTCCCGTGAGCAATCTCAGTCAGATCCCAGAGTTCCCTATGATAACCTGCAAGTTACTGATTGTTCAGACTTTGTCCCTAATGCTTCCTTGTCCATCTCCCCGAGTCCAGACCTCATTCAGGCCTTCAAGGAGAGTGTTTCTATTTGTGATATTCTCGCTCCTCTTCCTGAGTTTTCTGGGAGTGGAGTGGTGACCTTGAAAGTCCTGAGCAAGGATCAACACTGGCAGGAGGATAGAGCCTATTCCATTACCTTGGAATCTTTCACACACCATGTCGAATCAAATTTTGAAAACCACAGCGGCTCATTATCTCTTTTGGCTCATCAAACCTACCCCGAGCCCACTCAATGTCTCCCTGGACTTAGTCCTAAATCTGGTTCACATTCGGATTATGAATCTGGTTCATAGTCAGATTATGAAACTGGTTCATATTCAGACTATGAATCTGGTTCACATTCGGATTATGAATCTGGTTCATATTTAGATTATGAATCTGGTCCAGATTCAGATGATGAATCTAGTTCAAATTCGGATGACGAATCTGGTTCGCATTCAGATTATGAAGCTGGTTCAGATTCGGATTATGAATCTGGTTCACATACGTATTATGAATCGACTCCTACCCCGCATAAAGTTTATTCCCTTACAAGGCCTGTCAAATCTTTGTGTCCTCTGAACGACACGGATGTGCGTGTTGAAAAGCCTCGTGTGGTCAACACCCCTGCAACTCAATATTTTCTTTCATTATTTCCTAGTTTGTTTCTCGATCCCGCCACACCAGTAATTTCTTCGAGACATTCAAAATTGCCTTATACTGGTATTGGCGACAATCATAAGCACGCAGATGGTGTTTCACAATCACAGTCCAAAATCGATGAATCTTTTAAATCTGATTTTTCTCACTTGGGATCTTTAGACAGCCATAGGAGCGATTCCCCGTCTGAACAACTTCAAAGTGTTCCCTCTATTGATCCATCCTAGTCGGTAACTCTCGGAGAGTCTGACATCTCAGGTACCCAGTTCAATCAAATCAATGATTACAGTGATCCCTGCTTAACTGAAAACATGTTCAATCGTACCATAGAGGACTATCACTCGGATCTCTTGGCCGACCTTATGAAGACACCTGAATTCGATGATTCGCTTTCGGAAGATTCAAGTACCCACTAGAAAATCGAAACGCGTCAGCTTTCGCCGAACGTTTCTGAAATGACAATTCCCCAGTACCATGCTCCTTCCAGCATTAACGTGTCGAATTCACGCCATCCTGGCAAATCTGGAGAATCCGACATTTTGGATTATCAATTTGTCAGTGCGCAAACTTTCGACCAAATTGATACAAAGCCCACTGACATCTTTCAAATCACTACAATTGATGATCACGCCCATTCGCCTGTTAATCTCGCCAAGCAGTCAAAGTTGGAGAGCCCCTTGCTTGAAGGTCCAGAGTTTGTTCAAAGCAGTGAAGAATTTCAGGCTCCTTTAAACGTGGATTTAGATCCCCATACCCTTAACCGAACCCAGGAGCAACCCCAGACCAGGGTTTCCGAAACTAGAATTTCTATGCTTGGATGTGCATGCATCTATAATTCGCCTGGCATTTGCGTATTGTTTCCATTCCATAAAACTGATAGTCCCCAACACTATGATGAGATCGTCGATCAGCTCAACCAACCCCATTCGGTGAATGTGCTTGCAAATAGGAATGGGCTCTCCCATCCCCCTTTAGATCCAGGATCATGCATGAATTATTTTATGTCATTTATCAATAATGTTGAGTTTCAAGAACAGATTGAGGTATATGAAGATGAGAGCGGGAATCAGCCTGCACAATCTGTTCTGGCATGTTCTTTGGCAAGTATCTATGATCGTCTCGCTGTTGCACCTGCTCCTCAGGTAAATTTTGTTGCTACTGCACTTTTTTGGATACTGGCTCTGATCTTGATCATTTTTGTCGTTGCAGGATGCAAATTAATGCGGTGGCTGCACTGGAAAACTAATTTTACATAACCCGACCACATCATTGGTTAAACTAGGGTTTAGGTGTAGGCTAGCTAGAACCTGAAATAAAATTTTTAGCTCAAAGTTAATTAGGTTTACTTGCAAAATTTTTATTTCATAGTTTAAAAGTGTGTTTGTTGTTTTGTTTACGATTAATATTTTAGGCATCATCATGTTAAAAGTATTTTCCTTTCAATTCCTTTTCAGTTACTTGTTGTTGCATAAATAATCATTGCTTGTATTGCGCCTCTATGCCACCTACTGCTGGATTGATCGTTCTCGCACATGGTTTGCATTGCATCTTGAGCCTCGCCTATTACATTGCGTCGTACGCTCTCTTCCTTACATCATTTCTATCATGTCGCCTGCCACTGCAGGAGCCCTCATCACAACCCTGTCACCTTGCAGCCTTGTTTTGCCCCGATTGCTGAAGCAGTAACTCCATTATTTTGGCGTGAGGTGGTGGTGGCTATCTCAAGAGGCAGCTTTCTCTTAGGACGAGTCGTTGAAGTCACATTCTCAACAAGATGCCTATGAGTCTAAACTCATTTAGCAAGGGAGATACGAGCTGGTTGCTTGTGGGAGATCTAATGAGTTCGAATGACCCATACCCGTAGCCTAAGCCTTGTGCCCAACATAGTCTTAGACATCTTAATGATCTGTTTTTCATGCTTCACCTAGTGTGGTAGATGGGATGCGAAGGTTCGGCACAAGGGAAAACCCAAATCAGGATATCTTTCAGTTTCTGTAACACGAGAAACAACCTCTCTTGCCCGTAAAATAAGTCGGGATCCCTCATCCGCCCATGAAAATAAGTGCCACGAGCACATGAAAATAAGTGCTGTAAGCACATGAAACAAATAAGGGTAAAGGATCGAGAAAGGCTTCCTGCGCAGAGAGTTAATGCAACGACTCCGCCGGGGTACTGACCAGGCTCGCTGGCAGCGGAGCAACGTTTGTGATTTCTTGAAGTGACTCTGCCGGGGTACTGTCCAGGCCTGCTGGCAGCGAAGCAACACCAGAGACTTAATTTAAAAATCCTGCAAATAATAAGCCCATTTCCTTGCTCTTCACATCATCAGCTAGCTACTGGCGTCTGTGAGCTTTCTCTTTGATGTGTCTCTGATTAACGGGACTTAGTTGAGGCACAAGGATTAGGCATACCTGTAAAGGGCCAAAGTAATACAAAGGGTACCCACGGAACTGGTTCAATATTCCCTTGCATCATTATCCGGACTTAGACTATTGTGGTGGTATTGACAGAGATGCTGGATTCTACCAGTGGTTCGCCATTTGTTGTAGCCGCTACAACACCACCCAAAATTTTGGGTATATTTAAAATTTCGGGTTCCCCTTCTACTCGCTTAGGCGTTAAAGTTCTTTTACCCGACTTGCAGTTGGTGACGTCCCACCGACCTATCTCCAACCCCTCATGAATTGTCTCACCATCATGATCCGATGTCATCATTGCAATCACGCCATATGTGGGAAGGATCATCCAGCGTGCGCCCGAACACTCTTGTCACAGTCGCGCCAAGTGTAGCAAGGTTGCCATGCATACGTTGAATGTAAAATTTTTGTGTATTGAAGAATAAAAGCCCTTCCGCCATGGGTCATTGAGCATGTTGTTTTGATTCTTATCTTAAGTTTGTTAGTATTATATGTTTTTTCTAGAAACACCATTATCAAGGAGTAATTGTGATGTCGTAATGTTTTACACAGGTCGACCCCACGGGTGACAAACTCCCCAGTCATGTCACGACATCAAGGGAAATAAATTGGGCTCGACGACGAGGCCAAAGTTGCGGAATAGGGGAGGATCAGGAGCAAGTGACCAGTACTGCTATAAGGAGGATAGTGGAATACATGTTGATAAGAAACAACTTTCCATGTCACTGATGCAAAAGCTTATGTCACTAGTGTGCGCCAGTTGCTTTAAAGCGCTCCGTCTGGAAATGTCTAGATCTTGCACCATACCATCTAAATGCCGATGGGCGCACGCAAAGAAATATATGTCGCCACTTCGATTGATCTAGCCTAAAGTATCGCTCGGTGAACAAAGCGGACTCAGAAGATCTCCCTAGATAATGAGAAGCTCATATGGTATGGCAAACCAATAGCAGAGTTTCAAATATGACAACGTGCCTTTGAGAAGCAACATCTGTTAATTCTGAGATACATACCCTGGCATTATTTAGGCTGCAAGGAATACATGTGGAGGAACGAAAGCGCCTTAAAACCCTACTCTCCTTTTCTCTTTCATATCCTTACAGTTGTCTATGTGGGACCATATGAGATGGAGAATGTCAGATTGAACCTAAAGGGTCCTGTTTAAATGCATACACCTTTTGTAGTTAGGCGCATTGATGCATATGCAAAGAGAGCCTCCAGAACCACAAGATAAAAAAGAGTTAATATTAAAGGGGAAATCCATGTGGTTAGATTAGGAGATTTCTGCTCTCGACCTTTCAAAACAAAAGTCTTCATATTATGAGGTGGTGGCCTTGGCATAGGGAATTGTCATCTATGTGCGCTAACAATCGGAGAAAAAGCAATGGTAATACAAGGAAACAGTAATGCCCATCCAAATGAAGAAGACTGCTAGCTCTCTCCGGAGGATGCAGAGCTGTGTTCCAAATCAACTTCAAAACCTCGTGTTATGTGGATACTCAACATCACCGGCAGATAGAAGCTGTTGCCTCACCATGGCGAAGGCTAAGGCTGGCCTTCGGAGAACAAGGTTATAAGATCGCTGAAAGAGAAATGCAGAAGGGATGATCGTAAGTCTAGGGTCGCATAGTCGCAATCCATGTTAAAAATCTGATAACGCGACCCAGCGACCCAACGACCTAGTCGCAAGGTCGCATTCCTTCAATGTTCCCCCATTTTGCGACCCTGCGACCCAGCGACCTAGTCGCAAGGTCGCAAGGTCGCATTCTTGCAGTTTTTCTCCCGTTTGCGACCCTACGACCCAGCGACCTAGTCGCAAGATCGCAAGGTCACATTCTTGCAGTTTTTCTCCCGTTTGCGACCCTGCGACCCAGTGACCTAGTCGCAAGGTCGCAAGGTCGCATCTCTTCGGTTTTTACACCTTTGCGACCTAGCGACCTAGCGACCTAGTCGCAAGGTCGCAAGGTCGCATCTCTTCGGTTTTTACACCTTTGCGACCTCGCGACCGAGCGACCTAGTCGCAAGGTCGCAAGGTCGCATTCTCTCATTTTCTTACAACCAGCGACCCCGCGACTCGGTCGCAACAACAACTCAGATTCGCAGGTTGCAACAACAGCTCAGGTCGCAGGTCGCAAAATGATTGGATCGCAAGGCAGCCCAACGGTCAGGAAGATGAAAGGACAAGGATGCCCAAGAGGCAAGTTTTGTGTTATAAATACTCCTGCGGGAGCTTGTAAAATAGGGGCTTTTTTGTTTTGGAACTCAAGAGCTACATTGCATTGTACTAGAAGATCATATTCTTAGACATAGGAATACGAATACTTGCTAGAACCCCTTTGTCGGATGATGTGTTTTGCTGAGACAGCACTGTGTGTATTCTTTGAATAGTTTCAGAACATCTTGTGATTAATGAAACTGCATCTTCTATAATATCATTTATGCATCATGTTTATCTATGTTTGTGTTAATGATGTTCAGTCTTCATTGCTTTCTAAATGAATGTTAATACCTTTGTCTATTAGCATTTCGTTTTATCTTTCAGGAAGTAAAGGGGGGATCTTGCCATTGAGAACTATTTCTTCTGTGGTCAGATACCTTGCAAGCATAACCCCAAAGACGTGCCGTTAACTGCATCTCTTCGGGCGTATATGTTTTATTTATTCTCTTGCTACACATAGTGTTGTGAACATGTTAAATACCTCAATCATGTATTTCGTATCCTGTGAATAAGTGTGTGCCCGCAGGTTTAATCAGGTTCTTTTGAGACCACAAGAGAAGGCATCTTAAGCGGTAACCGGACCCACACCCCGGATGGGATCCCTACTCCAAACGGTTTAAGGTCTAATTGGGACTTTTTACCGGGGAGATCCCCTACTGTTGGCTGGACAAATTTGCCAGTCAACATATTCTTTACTAAATAACCAAAGATGTATGAACTAGACAAATAGGAGCAATTAAGAATTCGTTGTTTAAACCAGTTTAGAGGAAAACATTTAAAATAATAACGACTGAAATCAGATTACACCTAAGTACTTTCTGATTTAATCTTTTTCGTTAAATATTAAGATAATCAAACACAGATGATATCATAAACAAATTTAAAACTTTAAAACATGGGATAGAGATGACTATTGATCCTTCATTCGACACATGAATCCTGAGAAAAGTCTTTTGCCTTAATTCCTTGTCCAGTTTTGCCATGAAAAAATTCTCCAAAAGCTCTTTATTCCAAAATATTCAATGTTACATCAGAGTATAAGAATCCACCCTCAATAATCCGATTGAGGGCTTATTTATACAAAAAATCATACAAAATATCTCTTAACAAAACGAGATATAATCTAAAATGACTCACAAATAAGTTACAATAAAAATAGAGACAGATGGTCTCATAGATAAGACAAAAAAGCAACTAATGTTGTGCTGTTTCCTCCTTTTGAGAATGTGCTGGAGGCAGGACCTATATTTTAGCTCATCGTTGTCCTCTTCGGTAATTTTGTTCTAAATGACTTGCTTCACTGATACTCTTTGTTTTTACTGATACACTTTAACTGAACTGATACTCTTTGACCTTTGTTTGTCCCTTTATCCTTTATACTGTAGTAAATAGGCAAAATTTCATATAAGGATAAATTTTACAAAAGTTCCAATAGATCTTCCCACCATTTATCTTCTGCCATTTTGGTCCGTTGAAGCTTCCTTAATGTTTCATCAGCCTCGGTATATCTAAAGAAATTAGGCTGATTAGGAAACAAATGTCTTACTTCATGTTCAAGATAAAACAAATTATCTAATCTGTCATGAAGATTCCTTCCTGTAGGTAATGTTGCTTCTGATGAAATGGTTGAGGAACTGGCTTGATTGTGAGCATGTATGTCCAATTTCTTAACATAAGTTTCCAGGTCCATTATTTTATCTTCTGAAACCATAGGGCTGGGCAACCCTTTATTCAATAAAACATTAAACCTTTCTCTGAAAGCAATGATTTCACTTTGCATGTCAAAACACCTTCGTTCTAAATTTTGCATAAGAGTCCTTTTAGTAAAAACTCTTTTTATCTCCAAGATTGTTGCAGTCCTGTCTTGAATACCCTGATCTACAAGTTGCTGTCTGGTTTGGGTGTTTAGAAACTGTATAAGCTGATTGGCTTCCTCAGGCCGATTTCCTAATTCTGCTCGTGTATTCTCAACTTCATCTAGAGCTACTTCGACAAAATCATTCTGCTCGTGCATTATCTGAAATGAGGACCAGATATCTTTTATTGACTGAATAATATCATCCCAAATAATGTCATTTATTTCTCTTAAAGGTTTCTCCAATGTGAGATCCCTTTCCAAAGCTTTAACCAATTTTTCTAACTTTTTGACTTCTCTTGTTTTGTCAGCAACAGTCATTTTTGAAAGATCATATTTCTGTTCCAAACTAATAAGCTGTAACTTTGTGCGCTGAACTTCTGTTACTTGAAGTTTCAAGTCATTCATTTGCTTTACTAATTCCTCTGTACTCCAAGTTGAAGTATTTACCTGTGATGGCTCTGTTGGCTGACCTGTTGGCTGACTTGTTGTACCTGTGATAACCACTGTTGTAGATATTGGAACATTGGACTGCTTGTCTTTTAAATCTTGTTCCAGTTCTTTTTCTGTTTCAATCAGTTGCTCATTCATTTTTAAGAGCAACTCCATCATTTCTTCTTCAGAATTCTTCTTTATTTCTTCTTCAGTTTGAGGATGTCTAGAGGCTGGCAATTTCAACTGCTTTCCCAAAGCAGCAATGTCATCATCTTTTTTCTTGATTAGAGCTTCTATACCTTTGACATCCTTTGGATTGTGTCAAAAACCAATTATTATTTCTTCCAATGTTTTTATCCTGTTGTCTTTGGCTTGAGAAGAAGCCTTTTCAAGCTGTAATTGTGTATTGGTGTTTTCCAAAGAATCATGTAACCTGTGAGCTGCCATTTCCTTATCAGTCAAAGTAGAATAGATCATTTCCCCAGTCTGATTATGTAACTCAATCTGATCCAAAGGATGGATATCCTTTGCTAGAACTTCAAATTTTTTCCTAATATAATCAACAGTTGTTTAGGGTTGTTGCACCTTGGGTTTGAAATGGCTCATTAACATTTTTCCCTGTTGGATGTCAAAAGCTGACATCAATCTTTCTTGATTCTTTGGAGCCATTTTTAGATATTGATTATATACTTTAATTTTCAGAGGATTATTCCTGCCCTTGATATTGATAAATTTCTTCTTTATATCTCCTGTATCTTTAACTGGTGTTTTGAAAGAAGATATTTCAACACTCTGTTGCTTCTGTAGCTCTTTCCTTTGTGAGGTAGTGGATGCTTCACTGACTGTACCTGTTTGTTGACTGCCCAATTGTTCTGGTCCTTGACTATCAAGGATTTCATCAATAGATTCTACTTCTGGAGGAGTCTTCAATTTCTGTCTCTTGGCCTGAGGCTGTTGTGAAGATCCAATGAAAGGGGTGGCAGCTTCAACTTCTCTCCTTTTTCCCTTTTCCACATTTAATGGAGTCTGCAAAATTGACATTTCTACTGGATTGGTTTGAACGGAAGAAACCTATACTTGATCCTGTCCTTTGGAAGTTTGAGGTTGTTCTGTCATAGTGAATGTTTCTTTAACTTGTGTATCAACCTATTTCTCTTTTCCCTTAGATGATACTGCAATGTTTTCTTGTAACTCCTGCTGAATAATCCTAGTTGAGGAAGGACCAACCTCTGATCTTGGTACCTGTGCAAAAGAGTCTAGGTCAAGCATTTTTTCAAGATCTTTCATAACATTGTCTATATTGACCTGCTCAATATCCTGCTCTATCAATGTTCCTTCTATCCATTCATCTGTATTAGCATATTTTTCAATCTCTGGGATTCTTTGATGTATATATGGTGCTGATTTATTCTTCTTTCTTTTATCACAAATGAAGTTGAAGGGGTCATAAGGCACCCAATAGAAACTCTTTTGTAATATGAAATGGTCTTCTAATATCTTTTCAGCCTCTTCCCCTACATCCCTAGAGTTATAGATAAAGGGACCTAATTGACTTTTGATTCGGAGTTGAGCCTTCTTCTTTGCATTACAAAAATGAATTATATCAGAATTGTTCATCTGCCTGAAATATTCTAATGCAAAGATTCTCATGGGGACATATTTTGGCAATTTGAAGGGACATAATTCACATCCATAGGTTCTGACTTCTGTGTGATTTTGGTACAAGTACCAATCACCAAATTTGTATTGTTTTGAGAGCTGTAATTTTTTCTTGATTTCATTGCTGAGTCTTGGAGGAGAAACTCCTGTCAACAAAGTAGTTGCAGGGTGTATAAAAAGATCAATAAACTCATTATAGGAATAGGGAGAATCTCGAGAACTATACGTGACGGCTGACCAAAAGATAACAGACCTAGGATTCCCTTGGGCATCAAGCTTCTTGATATAGAAAGGGAAATTTTCCGACTGATAATAGAGCATGAGGTGGTAGATGACAGAGGAATACTTGAATACTTTCTCATTTTCTAATCTCATGAATTGATCATGGATTTTATCTGCAATGTATGATGCAACATCATACCTGACATCAGGAGGTTGTCCAGGGGTGAAAATAGACAATAATACTAGAGTTAAATGATCAACATATTCACTGGTATTAAAGCCCATTATAAAGGATATCATTTCCAAAATAAGTTTACCCTCCTCAGTGAAAAAAGCATACCCATAAGGGGGAGGGCCTTTAGGCTGATGATCAGGCAACATAAAGGTCTGGCAGATGTGGCTTAATTCTTCATGGGATAGTTTGGTGGATTTCTCAATTAAATCTCCCATGGACAGGGGAGTGAGGGCCTGATGAGGTTGAAAACGTAGCATCTGATTGATAGACTGAGCAGTAATTGGGAAAAGGACATCTTGATTTGGGGATAAGACTTCTCTTTGCTTAGGATCATAATTTGCATGGCAAAAATGGATTATTTCAGGGAAAATATGGACAGAGGGAAAGAGATACCTGGGAATATTAGATTCCCATAACCCAATCATATCCAAGCCATTCAAATAATTGTCTCTGCAGTGACAAAAAAATCGAAGAGGACTATCACTAAAAGCCAGGTCTTTAATTTGGAAATCCTTGTCGACTAATGATAAATAATCCAGGTCTCTATGAGGGGCGTTCAATGTGGCGACGTTTAAAGCCACAGGAACTTCCATTCTTGGTTCTTGTGGATTCAAAAATGGAAATTCGGCTTATGGTGAAAAATTGAGCAAAATTACAGATTTTGACGGGGAAAACAGGTACAATTGCAGATTGGGAATTCAATTATAGTTCTCAGGATTAAGGAATGAACTAGCAATTAATTTGAACTCTGTTTTACTGAAAGGAAAAATAAAGCCGAGTTTCTTACAGATTTCAGTGTGAATTTAGGGTAAATACCTGTTTTTGGAGAAAACAGCGTTTTGAACAGATGCTGGTTAATGCGGATAATCTTCTGAGAGGCTTGACTGCAATTTTCTTTGACAGGATAAAGGTTGGCGGACTTCAGAAATTTGAAATTCGAATTTTCTGCATGGAGGGTGTATTCGTTCACTGCGTACAAAATAATGAAAACGATGCGAATTTTTTGTTTTATTGGCAAAGTCAAATGGGGGGCAAATTTTTTATTATTTTTAATGAATGACGTCATCCTGTATGACAGATGAGCTACGGGGAAAGGTGGTAAGTGGTTTATTCTGCACCACTTTTGAAGGGAGGCAATTTTGGGCGGAGAGGCAGCGAATCCACAAAACAAACGACGCGTGGCCAGGGTACTATTTAAAACCACTATCATTTCGTGTGTTAACTTTCGGATCGGAGATGGCCAACGGAATTGATAAGAGTCGTTGATTTCAGATGGGCAAATCGGACAGTTGACGGGACGCGAAGTTGGCAGGTGTTTAACGGGCGGGACCCGACACGTTTTATTACGATTTAATCATTTCGGGGGCATTCTGATTGGCAGGGATCGGTTCTTAATTAACCATGAGGATTAATTAAGTCCTTGTACAGTGGATGGTCGGGGTGAAAAATTCATGCGGGATGGTTATTTCAAAGTTTGGTTTTAATTAAACTTTGAGTTTGATTTTTGTTTTAAACACATATAGATATGTTTAAACATTTTTCATATATTTTTATTTATACAATAATTAAATCAATGCGATTTATTTACTGTAGGGGAGCGGGAATAACATTAATGTTATATTTTAGGCAAAAGGGGGTATATTGTGGGTTTTTGATTTAAATAAATAGGAATTAAATACTTTTGGCTAAAAAGTCATAATATAAGGGTTTTGGGGATATTACTATAAAAGGATTTATATATAATAGGAAAAGGTGATTTTCATAAGGAGTTAATATATAAATTAGAGTTAATATGACAAGGGGACAATGTAAACTCAAAATACTTAAATATAACCAAGAAAGTGAATATTCAAAAGTAAATGGCATTATTATACTTTCATCACTTAGACTTAGAATAAAAAGTGATTTTGAGGGCTTTTCATGAAATATTGAAGGATTTTCCTAAGTAAAATGGGATTTTACTTAGGAAAAGATTTTAAGAGGTGAATGAATGTGATAATGGATGATTTCAAGTACTTAGGTTTTTTCAATTATTGGGCCGAGGGTCCGGTCCCTCCAAAAGTCAAGGAAATGCCTTGAGCCCCTTTAATTTTCAAAATACCTTAGCACTTAGGGGAAATTAGTGAATTCTTTTGGGAAAAATGAAGGGAAAGTTAATAATCTTGACTTTGCTTTGCTGTGAACTTTTTCCAATGTAGTATCTGCCTTTGCACTTGTGATGATAGTAAAATTGAACACATTTGGAACCCTCATTCATCACATGTAATTCTGCAACAATATCTACCTACCCTACCTACTTACTCTACCATTTTCTCTTCTTTATTAGGGTGCACTTAGACTGGCAAACCCTTATCAATCTTCTTTTTCTTTTACATGGAAAACCTATCTATTTCTACACTAATTACATCCAAGGGCTCAGATTAAACTGTTGAGCACCTTTTATTAACTCTACCTATCTACTTATCTGCCAAGATTAAACTGTTTGGTCAGATATTTATTCTCTATTCTACAACATGAAATTAAAAAATGAATGAGTCAAGTTTAAACAGTTTGACTCTTCATAAATTGTGGCAAAAGTTTGACAAGCTGCACACAATTTTGTTTATTACAAAAAATGAAATAGTAGTGGCATTTAGACTTGCACACTTTCCTGGTCTATTTTTGTTTGGGTTCATTTCTTTCACTTTTTTGACCATTTTATTCTTTTCACCCTTTGATTTCTCTTTTAGGGTATACCCTCTTTACATTTTTTAAATTTTTTGATTTTTTGATTTTTTAAGAATATGGAACACTTTTGCAACAAGAAAAAGGTTTGACATATTGCATAGTTCAATAAGTCAATCATGAAAAATGACACCTATTGGTATAGGAGTCTAACACTGGCTCCACTCGGGGATGGCTTTTCTTGGTGAAAAGTCAAGAATAGCAGGTCAGATGCCTCAAAATGCCTTTAACTGAACCATGAAATCTTCTTTTTCTGGTGGCTTTATTGTATATATAATAGTAAAACTTCTGAAGCTTAGGGCCTTCACTTCGGGCTTCAACTTCAGTAAGTCACCATCCAATCAAAACTGATGCATTAGAAAGGATATATTATGTACAAGTTAAATAGTCAGAACATCCTAGTAAATAGGATCAAAGTAGTGTTTTAGCATTTGAGCATTGACTGGTCCTTCCTCAGCTTCTGAACCATCCAAATTATTCAAAAAATATGTGTTATTTCCCTGTAAAGCATGAATGATGTAAGGTCCTTTCCATAAGAAATCAAATTTCCCATGTTTCCCTTTATCTTCCCTTCTGGAATCCCATCTTAGAACTTTGTCTCCTAGTTGAAAATCTTCTGCTTTAGTCCTTTTGTCAAACATTTTCTTTAACTTTTCTTGCAAGACTTGGGATCGTTGATACACTTCTTCTCTGGTTTGCTGCAAGTGAATTGTTTGGTTTATTCTTCTCTGAATATCATTTGGTTCTACTTGAGCCTCCTGAAGTAACTTCATAACAGGAATTCCTAAGGATGATGGAAATCTAGCCTCAATACCATAAACTAATTCATAAGGACTGGTCCCAATTGATTTCTTAGTTGTAAGTCTGTCTGCCCACAATGCATTGGTAAGTTTCTTATGCCAATTCTTTTTATTTTCTTCCAATAATTTTTTAATGATATTAATGAGGCTTTTATTGGAAGATTCAGCCAGTCCATTACCCTGAGGATAATAGGTTGTTGAATGGCCTAAAGTGATGTGATATTTATTGCAGAAACTAATCATTTTATTAGACTTAAACGCAACAGCGTTATCCGTTATAATTTTCTCAGGGCAACCAAATCTTGAAAGTACATTGGTTTCTAAGAATCCTATAATTACAGAATCATTGGCTTGTCTAGATGGGATTGCTTCAATCCATTTAGTAAAGTAATCTGTGGCAGTAAGGATCCATCTGTGTTGGCCGGAAGAGGGAGGATGGATTTCTCCAATAAAATCCAAGCCCCATTGCTGAAAGGGTCTCTCGGTGGAAATTGGTTTTAATGGTAAGGGTAATAATTTTCTCTTGCCTTCAAAGATCTGACACTTATGGCAAGCAGTTACAAATTTCTTAACATCTGAAAACAAGGTTGGCCAATAAAAACCAGCCCTTAAGATCTTATCTGCAGTTGACTTCCAGTAGAGATGTCCACCACAATCTCCTGCATGGAATTCATTGAGAAGCTTGTCAGCTTCATCTTTTAATAAACAATTTAATAGAATTCCATCATGATTCTTCCAAAAAAGAGCATTATCTAAAATACAATAATTTAAAGATGTCATTTTCAAAAACCTTTGTTTCGTTCTGGATAACCCTGGAGGAGTTTGCATGTTTAACTAAACATAAATGATATCAGCGTACCAAGTTGAGTCTAAAAAGGCCTGACTGATTTGTGGAGTCGCCATCTCCTGTCCGTCATCCAATTCATTAATGTTCAGGGCTTGGCAATTTGTTTCAGTCATGAGTTGAGCCAAACCTTGTCCTTTTATGAGTTTTGTAGGTCTTATTTCAATATCATATTCTAATATGGTAGCTATCCATTTACCTCTTTTGCCTTCAATTCCATCTTGAGTTAAGATGTCTTTAACGACAGCATTAGGTACATAAGCTATCACATGAGAATACAATATATAAATTATGAAATCTTTAATTGCTTTCACAAGTGAAAAAGCTTGTTTCTCCATGATGTTGTATTTTAATGATGCATCTCTAAGTGCTTTACTAAAAAAGGCTATAGGTTTTTCACATCCTTGATCATCCTTTTGTAATAAAATAGTTGCAACTGTATGTTCAGAAGCAAATGAAAAAATTATGAAATCTCTATCAAATTTTGGACTGGTAAGAACTGGTGTTCTGGTCAAAGCCATTTTTATTTCCTCAAATGATTGCTTGGCTTCTACTGTCCACTTAATACTTGAATCCTTTCTTAACATGTTAGTAAGAAGTCTAAGTAATTCACCTAAACTAGAAATGAATGTTCTCAAAAAATTGATCTTTCCTATGAAAGCTTGAAGTTCTTTAATATTCCTGGGATGAGGTATCTATAAAATGGCTTGTATTCTTTCAGGATCAATTCTAATGCCATCTTTTGAAATGATATGACCTAGGATTTTACCTTCTTCAACACCAAACAATGAATTTTTAGGATTTAAAGAAATACCATATTTTCTGCATTTTATGAACACTTGTCTAAGATGGTCCAAATGTTGTTGATCTGTCTTGGAAAAAATAGTCAAATCATCCAGATATATGACCAAAAAATCATGAATTTCTTTGGCAAAGGCAATGTCCATTTCTCTTTGGAAGGTCGCTCCTGCATTTTTGAGTCCAAAAGGCATCTTAACGTATTTGAATGTACCCTATGGCGTTGTAAAAGTTGTTTTGTCTTGATCATCAGGATGAACCAGAATCTAGTTGTATCCTGAGAATCCATCCAGAAGGGAAATCCTTGAAGAACCTACTACCCTTTGTAAGATATGGTCCATTTTAGGCAAAGGATAGTTATCTTTTAAAGAAACTTTGTTTAAATTTCTCAAATCAACACATAGTCTAATCTCTCCAGTCTTCTTCCTTGTTGGTACCAAATTAGAAACCCATTCAGAAAACCTAATAGGAGCAATTATTCCTTCTTCATACATTCTTTTAATTTTTTTCTCAATTGAAGGTAGTAGCACAGGGTTGATTCTTCTAAGTTTCTGTTTGAATGGTTTCTGATCCAGTTTCAAAGGTATTGTATGTTGAATTATTGATGTATCATATGATTTAAGATCTTCATAACTCCAGGCAAAAACATCCTGGAATTCTTTTAAAAGTTCAACAAATTTAATCTTTTGATCCTCTGGCAGAGATTTAGATAACTTAACCATCTTGGGATTTCCTTCAGTTCCCAAATTGTATTCTTCAATATCAGCTTTTAACGGTTCCATTTTGGGTTTTAGTGGAATGTCATTTGAGTCAAAAAGATCTTCCAAAGGAGTTAATCCTTTAGGTAAATGATTATCTTTCAAATTAATAATTTCAGATTCATCTTCTATAATCTCATCGACTTCCATTCGTTTCAGATGCTGCATATCATTTTTAGTGAATTTAGTTGGGTGAAGCATGTGAATTGCAGTCTCTTCTGAAATATCTGTTTCTTGTTCATCTATTCGATCAGATTCATTGATTGTTGTGTCTTCATCTATGCTACTATTAGAGAATTCATTTTCTAAGGTCAAAAAATTATTTATCTGATTATTATTTACAAACACTTACCAATTCATAAGATTATCCGGTATAGCAGGTCTATGTCTACTCTCAGCTGTGAACTGATGATTAGGTCCAAAAGGTAATTTACAAGTGCTAGCGAACATTGCAAGACTTTGAGCATGCAAATTTTGTTTTCTAGGAATTTTGGCAAGATGAGCCTGTAGAAAAGTGTTGAGAATTTCCACAACTGTTCCTCTGTATTCTCTTAATCTGGGGTGTTTTGTCAAACATTCACCATTGATCTATTGAATAATTAACTCAAAGTCTCTTATGATTGATACTCTAATTGCTCCTAATTTTTTGACATGTTTAAGCCCTAGCAAAAGAGCCTCATATTCTGCTATATTATTAGTGCATCTAAAGTTCAATCTATAAGCATGGCCTTCAGCATGATCATTTTCAATGTTGTGTATCCAAATTCTAGCTCCAGCTCCTAACTTGTTTACCGAACCATCAAATTCAAAATGCCAAAGAATTTCATGTTCATAATCTTCATTGACTGTTTCAATAACTTTCTTAACAGGGAGCTCTGGTTTTTCAATTTTTTCTGGTATTTCTTGAATGTCTGATGTTTCTTTTTTTTCAGAAATTTCTTCAATTTGAATAGTAGATTTATTTGCAGTTTCTGTTTCTGGTGCTTCTAGTTCAGTAGGAAGGTCAAATTCAGCATTATAAAGGATGAATGAGTCCATATCATAATGTACTGAGTAGATGGGGAAGTTTTCAGGCTTCTCCTGAGTAATGACCAAATATTTCATCAAGGTTTCTCTGTATAGTCTTTTAGGCTGACCGAACACTGAAACAGTAGCATATGACATATCTAATTGAAGATATCCTCCGAGTTTGGCACCCCAGGATCTGGACAACAACATACCATATTTGGGAGGAATATCTGCTACTACTATATCCATCAGAATAGATTTCGCAGGGTATTGCACCAAAGTAACACACAAATCTTTAATCAAACCTAAACATCTTACCTGACTTGAATCAAAAGAAAAAAGATCTTTATATGGTCTGGTAATGTCTAGGTTTAATCTTTCCATCACAACCTTGGGCATTAAATTGTGAGACGCTCCAGAATCAAGCATGGCTTTGTGAAGTATTTTTTCATGTACGTTCAAACTCACATAAAATGGAGGAGTTCCTCCACTTTCTGGTTTGCCATTTACTTCAGGGCCAAAAAGTAGTTTGGGTTGATCATCGAAAACATTTACTGAATCATCCATTCCATTAATGTTAAGGGATCTACTGATTTGGCTTCTATAGACATCGTGTTTAGCTAATTCTGCTAATGGAACCGCTATCTTTAATTTGCCTATTTCAGCTTCTAGATTGAAATATTTTTCTGTTTGAGCTCTAGTATTTTGAACAGTTGGATTTTCTCTTTTTTTTGTGTCTTCAGTGTTTTTCTCTTTTTCATGTGTGGGATTATGAGTTGAAGGTGTTTCTAAATTAACTTCTGTTGGTTCTTCTACATTTCCTACAAGAGGAAAAGTATTGGAAAGTTGTTTATTATTTAGTTGATTATCAGACACATCTTCAATTATTGGATTTGCGGGGTTAGGACTTGTTCTAGAAAGAATTTGTACAGGAGGAGTGTTAGTTTTACCTTTGATGTTTTGTTTTACAACTTTCTGTTTGCTATTCTCTGGCACGTCAATCCGTCTGCTTCTCAAATTGTATTGTTTATGAACTTCATAAATTGTTGAATCATATCCTTCTTTAAAATCAAAATTTTCTCCTGAATGAGTTTGAAATGTTTCAAGAATGTGATTTTCTTGATCATCTTGAGATAGGAAAACTTCTTGTTCATTCTTATGTTCAGTCATGTTATTTATTTCAACATCCTCTGTTGGTTCTTTAGAAGATGAACCTTCAACAAAATTTTCCTGGAATGGTGGCCTGATGTTTTGGTCAGGAACATTTTTCCTAGTATTTTGGTTTTGATTTCTTCTGAAGTTTGGGTTTCTAACAAAATTTTGACCATCACCAGAAGACTTTCTTTCGATTTTCTCTACTCTGTCTCCCAGTATTTCCATCCCTTTAATAATTGCATCCAGCTTTCTTTCAAAAGCCGAAGGCTCTTCGTTGATAGGCATCCTTCTTTCAGCTCTAGCTCTAGCTCGTTTTTCTATGAGGTTAGCTTCAACACTAACAACTATGCTTTGCATCTATTCTAGGGTTTGGGGAGCTCTTTCCATAAGTGAATATGCCATGTCAGAATCAAACCCATCAGGGAATTTAACCAGTACTGAATCCAGAGGGGGTCTAAGGTTTTGAGGAACAACGTTGTAGGCTTCGTTGAATCTAATGATATAATCTTGTACTGCTTCATTAGGTCCTCTCTTCAATTTTCCAAAGTCAGATAGGATTTGAAGAGGGTCTTTCTTCTTCTCCCATCTATTTAAAAATGCCCTATACAGGGCCGGTAAGTCAGTAATACTGTTTGGAGCAAGAGCCCTAAACCATGTCCTGACTTCCCCAGTAAGACTCTGGGCAAAAATTCTCATTCGAACATCATCAACGTCTATTTCATAAAATGCAAAGTAATCAGTCATCCTTTTGGTATGTTGTTGAGCAGTGTAAGTACCGGAACCATCAAAAGGGGTGATTTTACTCTGATAGTCTTGAGGCAAAGCAGCAGGGTTGCCTGGCAATCTCAAAGGAGCATATCTATTTTCCATCGGAAGGTGTAATGGAATAACAGGTGATGATGGTCTGGAAGTAGTGGGTGGAGGAGTAGAAGGATTGGCTTGTGTTTGAGAAGTTTGGGGAAAAGTCGATGAACTTGGAGAAGCTGCAGTAATTATAGAAGTGTTCGAAGTTTCTTCAAAGGTCTGTTCAGATTGAATGGAATTTTGTAGGTGCTTGTCAAGATGTGAAGTGATAAATTCAAATTGCAAATATTCAAGAAATAATGGATCAGGAACAAGATTGGACAACTCAGATTCAGAAAAATTTATGAATAGAGAAGTTTCAAAATGTTCATCAAATGGTTCGTCTTCAAGATATATAAACTTCACAGGACAAGAGTTTGATCTAACAAGAGGTTGAGAACTCCCAGAGCTTTCTTGACTCTCTTGTCTTCTCAGAATCCTAGGAATCAGATTTGGATTTTCAAATATCGGTGGTGGATTAGGGTCAGGATTTGTCCTGGTATAACGAATCCTTTCTGAAGCCAGTTTTCCTAGTAATGTTTCTTTTTTAGTTTTTTGTTTTAAATGAAATGAAAATACAACTTCGACAAATTCTCCAAGAAATTAAAGATTTTTAATTAAAATTTTCTCAAAGATTTATTGAACTAGAGAAACTGATTGAATGTTTAAAACCAAAGTTCAGTCTATAAACTAGACCGGAGATTGACTGAAGTAGCATTTATTTACTATGCAATTGCAAAGCAAAAAGCATTTCAAAGGCTACCTGGCTAATCTTCAGACTCCGTCTGTAGTTTATAAATCAAACAATAGTAACAATAAAATGATTCAGATCCCCAGTGGAGTCGCCACTATGTTATCACTAAGATTTTCCTTGAAGTTGTTGGAAGAGGAAAGGGGTCCGAGGTAACCACAAACCAACCTTCAGATATAGAATCTAGCCAATTTGTATCCATAGAGGGCTCTCTCTATAAAATATAGCTTTGTTTTTAGAAGATATTAGGCTAGTTGTAAAGTCCAGGGTTTTGATTCTTGTTTGAGTTGATGGAATTCTTTAGCTAAGATTAAGATCAAGTAGTTTCAGTCCATTGGGCTAATGGAGTCTAAGGATTGGTTGCACTGGCTTAATTCTTTCAATAGAAGATGGTTTATCAGGGCAAGACAATCAAACTAGAAACAATTATAGATCTAAAGTGAATGGAATGGAATTCAAATGGATGAAAGGCAACGAAGAATCTTTCAACACATTCAAGAGAAGAGAAATAGATTTATTATCAATAAAGAGCAGTTAAGTATTCTTTACTAAATAACCAAAGATGTATGAAATAGACAAATAGGAGCAATTAATAATTCGCTATTTAAACCAGTTTAGAGGAAAAAATTTAAAATAATAACGACTGAAATCAGATTACACCTAAGTACTTTCTGATTTAATCTTTTTCGTTAAATATTAAGATAATGAAACAAAGATGATATCATAAACAAATGTAAAACTTCAAAACATGGGATAGAGATGGCTTATTGATCCTTCATTCGACACATGAATCCTGAGAAAAGTTTTCTGCCTCAATTCCTTGTCCATTTTTGCCACGAAAAATTTCTCCAAAAGCTCTTTATTCCAAAATATTCAATGTTACATCAGAGTATAAGAATCCACCCTCAATAATCCGTTTGAGAGCTTATTTATACAAAAAATCATACAAAATATCTCTTAACAAAACGAGATATAATCTAAAATTACTCATAAATAAGTTACAATAAAAATAGAGACAGATGGTCTCATAGATAAGACAAAAAGCAACTAATGTTGTGCTGTTTCCTCCTTTTGAGAATGTGCTGGAGGCAGCACCTATATTTTAGCTCTTCGTTGTCCTTTTCAGTAATTTTGTTCTAACTGACTTGTTTCACTGATACTCTTTGTTCTTACTGATACACTTTAAATGAACTGATACTCTTTGACCTTTGTTTGTCCCTTTATCCTTTATACTGTAGTAAATAGGCAAAATTTCATATAAGGATAAATTTTACAAAATTTCCAATAGATCTTCCCACCATTTATCTTCTGCTATTTTTGTCCGTTGAAGCTTCCTTAATGTTTCATCAGCTTCGGTATATCTGAAGAAATTAGGCTGATTAGGAAACAAATGTCTTACTTCATGTTCAAGATAAAATAAATTCTCTAATCTGTCATGAAGATTCCTTTCTGTAGGTAATGTTGCTTCTGATGAAATGGTTGAGGAACTAGCAATGAAATTATTGTGAGCATGTATATCCAATTTCTTGACATAAGTTTCCAGGTCCATTATTTTATCTTCTGAAACCATAGGGCTGGGCAACCCTTTATTCAATAAAACATTTAACCTTTCTCTGAAAGCAATGATTTCACTTTGCATGTCAAAACACCTTCGTTATAAATTTTGCATAAGAGTCCTTTTAGTAAAAACTCTTTTTATCTCCAAGATTGTTGCAGTCCTGTCCTGAATACCTACATCTGCAAGTTGCTGTCTGGTTTGGGTGTTTAGAAACTGTATAAGCTGATTGGCTTCCTCAGGCCGATTTCCTAATTCTGCTCGTGTATTCTCAACTTCATCTAGAGGTACTTTGACCAAATCATTCTGCTCGTGCATTATCTGAATTGAGGACCAGATATTTTTTATTGATTGAATAATGTCATCCCAAATAATGTCATTTATTTCTCTTAAAGGTTTCTCCAATGTGAGATCCCTTTCCAAAGATTTAACCAATTTTTATAACTTTTTGACTTCTCTTGTTTTGTCAACAACAGTCATTTTTGACAGATCATATTTCTGTTCCAAACTAATAAGCTGTAACTTTGTGCGCTGAAGTTCTGTTACTTGAAGTTTCAAGTCATTCATTTGCTTTACTAATTCCTCTGTACTCAAAATTGAAGTATTTACCTGTGATGGCTTTGCTAGCTGACCTGTTGGCTGACTTGTTGCACCTGTGATGACCACTGCTGTAGATACTAGAACATTGGACTGCTTGTCTTTTAAATCTTGTTCCAGTTCTTTTTCTATTTCAATCAGTTGCTCATTCATTTTTAAGAGCAACTCCATCATTTCTTCTTCAGAATTCTTCTTTATTACTTCTTCAGTTTGAGGATGTCTAGAGGGTGGCAATTTCAACTTCTTTCTCAAAGCAACAATGTCATCATCTTTTTTCTTGATTAGAGCTTCTATACCTTTGACATCCTTTGGACTGTGTCCCAAACCAATTATTATTTCTTCCAATGTTTTTATCCTATTGTCTTTGGCTTGAGAAGAAGCCTTTTCAAGCTGTAACTGTGTATTGGTGTTCTCCAAAGAATCCTGTAACCTGTGAGTTGCCATTGCCTTATCAGTCAAAGTAGAATAGATTATTTCCCCAGTCTGCTTATGTAACTCAATCTGATCCAAGGATGGATATCCTTTGCTAGGACTTCAAATTTTGTCCTAATATAATCAGCAGTTGTTTGGGGTTGTTGCACCTTGGGTTTGAAATGGCTCATTAACATTTTGCCCTGTTGGATGTCAAAAGCTAACATCAATCTTTCTTGATTCTTTGGAGCCATTTTCAGATATTGATTATATACTTTAATTTTCAGAGGATCATTCCTGGCCTTGATATTGATAAATGTCTTCTTTATATCTCCTGTATCTTTAACTGGTGTTTTGAAAGAAGATATTTCAACACTCTGTTGCTTCTGTAGCTCTTTCCTTTGTGAGGTAGTGGATGCTTCACTGACTCTTCCTGTTTGTTGACTACCCAATTGTTCTGGTCCATGACTATCAAGGATTTCATCAATAGATTCTACTTCTGGAGGAGTATTCAATTTCTTTCTCTTGGCCTGAGGCTGGTGTGAAGATCCAGTGAGAGGGGTAGCAGCTTCAGCTTCTCTCTTTTTTCCCTTTTCCACATTTAATGGAGTCTGCAAAATTGACATTTCTACTGGATTGGTTTGAACGGAAGAAACCTGTACTTGATCCTGTCCCTTGGAAGTTTGAGGTTGTTCTGTCATAGTGAATGTTTCTTTAACTTGTGTATCAACCTCTTTCTCTTTTCCCTTAGATGATAATGCAATGTTTTCTTGTAACTCCTGCTGAATAATCCCAGCTGAGGAAGGGCCAACCTCTGATCTTGGTACCTGTGCAAAAGAGTCTAGGTCAAGCATCTTTTCAAGATCTTTCATAACATTGTCTACATTGACCTGCTCAACATCCTGCTCTATCAATGTTCCTTCTATCCATTCATTTGTATTACCATAATTTTCAATCTCTGGGATTCTTTGATGTATGTATGGTGCTGATTTATTCTTCATTCTTTTATCACAAATGAAGTTGAATGGGTCATAAGGCACCCAATAGAAACTCTTTTGTAATCTGAAATGGTCTTCTAATATCTTTTCAGCCTCTTCCCCTGCATCCCTAGAGTTACAGATAAAGGGACCTAATTGACTTTTGATCCGAAGTTGAGCCTTCTTTTTTGCATTACAAAAATGAATTATATCAGAATTGTTCATCTGCTTGAAATATTCTAAAGCAAAGATTCTCATGGGGACATATTTTGGCAATTTGAATGGACATAATTCACATCCATATATTCTGACTTCATTGTGATTTTGGTATAAATACCAATCACCAACTTTGTATTGTTTTGAGAGTTGTAAAGTTTTCTTGATTTCATTGGTGAGTCTTGGAGGAGAAACTCCTGTCAACAAGGTGGTTGCAGGATGTATAAAAAGATCAATGAACTCATTATAGAAATAGGGATAATATTGAGAACTATGAGTTATGGCTGACCAAAAGACAACAGACCTGGGATTCCCTTGGGCATCAAGCTTTTTGATATAAAAAGGGAAATTTTCTGATTGATAATAGAGCATGAGGTGGTAGATGACAGAGAAATATTTGAACACTTTCTCATTTTCTAATCTCATGAACTGATCATGGATTTTATCTGTAATGTATGATGCAAAGTCATACCTGACAGCAGGAGGCTGTCCAGGGGTGAAAATAGACAATAATACTAGAGTTAAATGGTCCACATATTCACTGGTATTAAAGCCCATTATAAAGGATATCATTTCCAAAACAAGTCTACCCTCCTCTGTGAAAAAAGCATACCCGTAAGGGGGAGGGCCTTTAGGCTGATGATCAGGCAACATAAAGGTCTGGCAGATGTGGCTTAATTCTTCATGGGATATTTTGGTAGATTTCTCAAGTAAATCTCCCATGGACAGGGGAGTGAGGGCCTGATTAGGTTGAAAATGTAGCATCTCATTGATAGACTGAGCAGTAATTGGGAAAAGGACATCTTGATTTGGGGATAAGACTTCTCTTTGGTTAGGATCATAATTTGCATGGAAAAAATGGATTATTTCAGGGAAAATATGGATAGATGGAAAGAGATACCTGGGAAGATTAGATTCCCATAACCCAATCATATCCAAGCCATTCAAATAATTGTCTCATCAGCGACAAAAAATTCGAAGAGGACTATCACTAAAAGCCAGGTCTTTAATTTGGAAATCCTTGTCGACTAATGATAAATAATCCAGGTCTCTGTGAGGGGCATTCAATGGGGCAACGTTTAAAGCCACAGGAACTTCCATTCTTGGTTCTTATGGATTCAAAAGTGGAAATTCGGCTTACGGTGAAAAATTGAGCAAAATTACAGATTTCGACGGGGAAAACAGGTACAATTGCAGATTGGGAGTTCAATTATAGTTCTCAGGATTAAGGAATGAACTAGAAATTAATTTGAACTCTTTTTTAGTGAAATGAAAAAGAAAGCCGAGTTTCTTACAGATTTCAGTGCGAATTTAGGGTAAATACCTGTTTTTGGAGAAAACAACGTTTTGAACAGATGCTGGTTAATGCGGATAATCTTCTGAGAGGCTTGACTGCAATTTTCTTTGACAGGATAAAGGTTGGCAGACTTCAGAAATTTGAAATTTGAATTTTCTGCATGGAGGGTGTATTCGTTCACTGCGTACAAAATAATGAAAACGACGCGAATATTTTGTTTTATTGGCAAAGTCAAATGGGGGGCGAATTTTTTATTATTTTTAATGAATGACATCGTCCTATACGACAGATGAGCTATGGGGAAAGGTGGTAAGTGGTTTATTCTGCACCACTTTTGAAGGGAGGCGGTTTTGGGCGGAGAGGCAGCGAATCCACAAAACAAACAACACGTGGCCAGGGTACTATTTAAAACCACTGTCATTTCGCGCGTTAACTTTCGGATCGGAGATGGCCAGTGGAATTGATAAGAGTCGTTGATTTCAGATGGGAAAATCGGACGGTTGACGGGACGCAAAGTTGGCAGGTGTTTAACGGGCGGGACCCGACACGTTTTATTACGATTTAATCATTTCGGGGGCATTCTGATTGGCGGGGATCGGTTCTTAATTAACCATGAGGATTAATTAAGTCCTTGTATAGTGGATGGTCGGGGTGAAAAATTCATGCGGGATGGTTATTTCAAAGTTTGGTTTTAATGAAACTTTGAGTTTCATTTTTGTTTTAAACACATATACATATGTTTAAACATTTTTCATATATTTTTATTTATACAATAATTAAATCAATGCGATTTATTTACTGTAGGGGGTCGGGAATAACATTAATGTTATATTTTAGCCAAAAGGGGGTATATTGTGGGTTTTTGATTTAAATAAATAGGAATTAAATAGTTTTGGCTAAAAAGTCATCATATAAGGGTTTTGGGGATATTACTATAAAATGATTTATATATAATAGGAAAAGGTGATTTTCATAGGGAGTTAATATATAAATTAGAGTTAATATGACAAGGGGACAATGTAAACTCAAAATACTTAAATATAACCAAGAAAGTGAAGATTCAAAAGTAAATGGAATTATTATACTTTCATCACTTAGACTTAGAATAAAAAGTGATTTTGAGGGCTTTTCATGAAATATTGAAGGATTTTCCTAAGTAAAATGGGATTTTACTTAGGAAAAGATTTTAAGAGGTAAATGAATGTGATAATGGATGATTTCAAGTACTTAGGTTTTTTCAATTATTGGGCCGAGGGTCGGTCCCTCCAAAAGTCAAGAAAATGCCTTGAGCCCCTTTAATCTTCAAATACCTTAGCACTTAGGGGAAATTAGTGAATTATTTAGGGAAAAATGAAGGGGAAGTTAATAATCTTGACTTTGCTTTGCTGTGAACTTTTTCCAATGTAGTATCTGCCTTTGCACTTGTGATGAAAGTAAAATTTAACACATTTGGAACCATCATTCATCACATGCAATTCTGCAACAACATCTACCTACCCTACTTACTTTACCCTACCATTTTCTCTCCTTTATTAGGGTGCACTTAAACTGGCAAACCCTTATCAATCTTCTTTTTCTTTTACATGGAAAACCTATCTAAGTCTACACTTATTACATCCAAGGGCTCAGATTAAACTGTTGAGCACCTTTTATTAACTCTACCTATCTACTTATCTGCCAAGATTAAACTGTTTGGCCAGACATTTATTCTCTATTTTACAGCATGAAATTGAAAAATGAATGAGTCAAGTTCAAACAGTTTGACTCTTCATAAATTGTGGCAAAAGTTTAACAAGCTGCACACAATTGCTTTATTACAAAAAATGAAATAGTAGTGGCATTTAGACTTGCACACTTTCCTGGTATTTTTTTTTTGGGGTTCATTTCTTTCACTTTTTTGGACCATTTTATTCTTTTCACCCTTTGATTTTTCTTTTTAGGGTATACCCTCTTTACATATTTTAAATTTTTTGATTTTTTGATTTTTTAAGAATATGGAACACCTTTGCACAAGAACAAGGTTTGAACATATTGCATAGCTCAACAAGTTAATCATGAAAAATGACACCTATTGGTATAGGAGTCTAACACTGGCACCACTTGGGGATGGCTTTTCCTGGTGAAAGGTCAAGAATAACAAGTCAGATGCCTCAAAATGCCTTTAACTGAACCATGTAATCTTCTTTTTCTGGTGGCTTTATTTTATATATGATAGTAAAACTTCTGAAGCTCAGGGCCTTCACTTCGGGCTTCAACTTCAGTAATTCACCATCCAATCAAAACTGATGCATTAGAAAGGATATATTATGTACATGTTAAAAAATTAGAACATCCTAGTAAATAGGATCAAAGTAGTGTTTTAGCATTCAATTATCAACGTCCTTCTCGCCCTTCGAATCATCCAAATTTTTCTAAAAATATGTATTATTTCCGTATGAATGATGTGTCCTTTCCATAAGAAATCAAATTTCCCATGTTTCCCTTTATCTTCCTTCGGAATCCCATCTTAGAACTTGTCTCCCACTTTTCAATCTTCGCTTTAGTCCTTTATCAAACATCTTCTTTAAATTCTTCGCAAAACTTGGGATCGTTGATACACTTTTCCGGTCTCACGTAAGTGAATTGTTTGGTTTATTCTTCTCTGAATATCATTTGGTTCTACTTGAGCCTCCTGAAGTAACTTCATTACAGGAAATCCTAAAGATGATGGAAATTTAGCCTCAATACCATAAACTAATTCATATGGACTGGTTCCAATTGATTTTTTGGTAGTAAGTCTATCAGCCCACAATGCATTGGTAAGTTTCTTATGCCAATTCTTCTTATTCTCTTCCAATAATTTTTTAATGATATTAATGAGACTTTTATTGGAAGATTCAGCCAGTCCATTACCCTAAGGATAATAGGCTGTTGAATGGCCTAAAGAGATTTGATATTTATTGCAGAAACTAATCATTTTCTTAGACTTGAAAGCAACAACATTATCGGTTATAATTTTCTCAGGCCAGCCAAATCTTGAAAGTATATTGGTTTCTAAGAATCCTATAATTACAGAATCATTGGCTTCTCTGGATGGGATGGCTTCAATCCATTTAGTAAAGTAATATGTGGTAGTAAGGATCCATCTGTATTGGCCGGAAGAGGAAGGATGGATTTCTCCAATAAAATCCAAGCCCCATTGCTGAAAGGGTCTCTCGGTGGAAATTGGTTTTAATGGTAAGGGTAATAATTTTCTCTTTCCTTCAAAGATCTGACACTTATGGCAAGCAGTTACAAATTTCTTAACATCTGAAAACAAGATTGGCCAATAAAAACCAGCCCTTAAGATATTATCTGCAGTTGACTTCTAGTAGAGATGTCCACCGCAATCTCCTGCATGGAATTCATTGAGAACCTTGTCAGTGTCATCTTTTAATAAACAATTTAATAGAATTCCATCATGATTCTTCAGAAAAAGCGCATTATCTAAAATACAATACTTTAAAGATGTCATTTTCAAAAACCTTTGTTTCGTTCTGGATAACCCTGGAGGAGTTTGCAGGTTTAACAAAACATAAATGATATCAGTGTACCAAGGTGAGTCTAAAAAGGCCTGACTGATTTGTGGAGTCGCCATCTCCTGTTCGTCATCCAGTTCATTAATGTTCAGGGCTTGACAATTTGTTTCAATCATGAGTTGAGCCAAACCTTGTCTTTTTATGAGTTTTGTAGGTCTTATTTCAATATCATATTCTAATATGGTAGATATCCATTTACCTCTTTTGCCTTCAATACCATCTTGAGTTAAGATGTCTTTAGCGACAGCATTAGGTACATAAGCTATCACATGAGAATACAATATATAAACTTTGAAATCTTTAATTGCTTTCACAAGTGCAAAAGCTTTTTTTTCCATGAAATTGTATTTCAATGATGCGTCTCTAAGAGCTTTACTAAAAAAGGCTATAGGTTTTTCACATCCTTGATCATCCTTTTATAATAACACTGCTGCAACTGTATGTTCAGAAGCAAATGAAAAAATTATGAAATCTATATCAAATTTTGGACTGGTAAGAACTGGTGTTCTGGTTAAAGCCATTTTGATTTCTTCAAATGATTGCTTAGCTTCTACTGTCCACTTAATACTCGAATCCTTTTTTAACATGTTAGTAAGCAGTCTAAGTAATTCAGCTAAACTAGAAATGAATCTTCTCAAAAAATTGATCTTTCCTATGAAAGCTTGAAGTTCTTTAATATTCCTGGGATGAGGTATCTGAAATATGGCTTGTATTCTTTCAGGATCAATTCTAATGCCATATTTTGAAATTATATGACCTAGGAGTTTACCTTCTTCAAGACCAAACAATGATTTTTTCGGATTTAAATAAATACCATACTTTCTACACTTTATAAACACCTATCTAAGATGGTCCAAATGTTGTTGATCTGTCTTGGAAAAAACAGTCAAATCATCCAGATATATGACCAGAAAATCATGAATTTGTTTGGCAAAGGCAATGTCCATTGCTCTTTGGAAGGTTGCTCCTACATTTTTGAGTCCAAAAGGCATCTTAACATATTTGAATGTACCCCATGGTGTCGTAAAAGCTATTTTGTCTTGATCGTCAGGATGAACCATAATCTGGTTGTATCTTGAGAATCCATCTAGAAGAGAAATCCTTAAAGATCCTACTACCCTTTGTAAGATATGGTCCATTTTAGGCAAAGGATAGTTATCTTTTAAAGAAACTTTGTTTAAATTTCTCAAATCGACACATAGTCTAATCTCTCCAGTATTTTTCCTTGTTGGTACCAAATTAGAAACCCATTCAGAAAACCTAATAGGAGCAATTATTCCTACTTCATACATTATTTTAATTTATTTCTCAATTGAAGGTAGTAGCACAGGGTTGATTCTTATAAGTTTCTGTTTGAATGGTTTCTGATCTGGTTTCAAAGGTATTGTATGTTGAATTATTGATGTATCATATGATTTAAGATCTTCATAACTCCAGGAAAAAACATCTTTGAATTCTTTTAAAAGTTCAACATATTTAACCTTTTGATCCTCTGGCAGAGATTTAGATAACTTAACCATCTTGGGATTTCCTTCAGTTCTCAAATTGTATTCTTCAATATCAGCTTTTAACGGTTCCATTTTGGGTTTTAGTGGAGTGTCATTTGAGTCAAAAATATCTTCTAAAGGAGCTAATCCTTTAGGTAAATTATTATCTTTCAGATTAATAATTTCAGATTCATCTTCTATAATCTCATCGACTTCCATTTGTTTCAAATCCTGCATATCTTTTTTGGTGAATTTAGTTGGGTGAAGCATGTGAATTGCAGTCTCTTATGAAATATCTATTTCTTGTTCATCTATTTGATCAAATTCATTGATTGTTGTGTCTTAATCTATACTACTGTTAAAGAATTAATTTTCTAAGGTCAAAAAATTATTAATCTGATTATTATTTACAAACACTTGCCAATTCATAAGATTATCTGGTATAGCAGGTCTATGTCTAATCTCAGCTGTGAACTGATGATTAGGTCCAAAAGGTAATTTACAAGTGCTAGCGAACATTGCAAGACTATGAGCATGCAAATTTTGTTTTCTAGGAATTTTGGCAAGTTGAGCTTGTAGAAAAGTATTGAGAATTTCCACAACTGTTCCTCTGTATTCTCTTAATCTGGGGTCTTTTGTTGAACATTCACCATTGATCTGTTGAATAATTAACTCAGAGTCTCCTATGATTGATACTCTAATTGCTCCTAATTTTTTGACATGTTTAAGCCCTAGCAAAGAGCCTCGTACTCTGCCATATTATTAGTGCATCTAAAGTTCAATCTATAAGCATGGCCTTCAGCATGATCATTTTCAACGTTATGTATCCAAATTCCAACTCCTGCTCCTAACTTATTTACTGATCCATCAAATTCTAAATGCCACAGAATTTCATGTTCATAATCTTCATCGACTGTTTTGACAACTTTCTTAACAGGGAGCTCTGGTTTTTCAGTTTTTTCTAGTATTTCTTGAATGCCTGATGTTTCTTTGTTTTCAGAAATTTCTTCGATTTGAACAGTAGATTTATTTGGAGTTTCTGTTTCTGGTGCTTCTAGTTCAGTGGGAAGGTCAAATTCAGCATTATAAAGGATGAATGAGTCCATATCAGAATGTACTGAGTAGACATGAAATTTTTCAGGCTTCTCCTGACTACTGACTAAATATTTCATCAAGGTCTCTCTGTATAGTCTTTTAGGTTGAACAAATACTGAAATAGTAGCATATGACATATCTAATTGAAGAGATCCTCCGAGTTTGGCACCCCAGGATCTGGACAACAACATACCATATTTGGGAGGAATATCTGCTACTACTATATCCATCAGAATAGATTTCGCAGGGTATTGCACCAAAGTAACACACAAATATTTAATCAAACCTAAACATCTTACCTGACTTGAATCAAAAGAAAAAAGATCTTTATATGGTCTGGTAATGTCTAGGTTTAATCTTTCCATCACAGCCTTGGGCATTAAATTGTGAGACGCTCCAGAATCAAGCATGGCGTTATGAAGTATTTTGTCATGTACATTCAAACTCACATAAAATGGAGGAGTTCCTCCACTTTCTGGTTTTCCATTTACTTCAGGGCCAAAAAGTAATTTGGGTTGATCATCAAAAACATTTACTGAATCATCCATTCCAGTAATGTTAAGGAATCTGCTGATTTGGATTCTATAGACATCATGTTTAGCTAATTCTGCTAATGGAACAACTATCTTTAATTTGCCTATTTCATCTTCTATATTGAAATATTTTTCTGTTTGAGCTCTAGTATTTTGAACAGTTGGATTTTCTTTGTTTTTTGTGTCTTCAGTATTTTTCTCTTTTTCAGGTGTGGGATTATGAGTTGAAGGTGTTTCTGAACTAACTTCTGCTGGTTCTTCTATGTTTCCTGTAGGAGGAAAAGTATTGGAAAGTTGTTTATTATTTAGTTGAGTATCAGACACATCTTCAATTATTGGATTAGCGGGGTTAGGACTTGCTCTAGAAAGAATTTCTACAGGAGGAGTGTTATTTTTACCTTTGATGTTTTGTTTTACAGCTTTCTGTTTGCTATTCTCTGGCACGTCAATCCATCTTCTTCTCAAATTGTATTGGTTATGAACTTCATAAATTGCTGAATCATATCCTTCTTTAAAATCAAAAGTTTCTCCTGAATGAGTTTGAAATGTTTCAAGAATGTGATTTTCTTGATCATCTTGAGATAGGAAAACTTCTGGTTCATTCTTGTGTTCAGTCAAGTTATTTATTTCAACATCCTCAGTTGGTTCCTCAGAAGATGAACCTTCAACAAAATTTTCCTGGAATGGTGGCCTGATGTTTTGGTCAGGAACATTTTTCCCAGTATTTTTGTTTTGAGTTCTTCTGAAATTTGGGTTTCTAACAACATTTTGACCATCGCTAGAAGACTTTCTTTCGATTGTCTCTACTCTGTCTCCCAGTCTTTCCATCCCTTTAATAATTGCATCCACCTTTCTTTCAAAAGCCGAAGGCTCTTCGTTTATAGGCATCTTTCTTTCAGCGCTAGCTCTAGATCGGTTTTCTATGAGGTTAGCTTCAACACTAACAAATATGCTTTGCATCTCTTCTAGAGTTTTGGGAGCTCTTTCCCTAAGTGAATATGCTATGTCAGAATCAAACCGATCAGGGAATTTAACCAATACTGAATCCGGAGGAGGTCTAAGGTTTTGGGGAACATCGTTGTAGGCTTCGTTGAATCTAATGATATAATCTTGCACAACTTCGTTAGGTACTCTTTTCAATTTTCCAAATTCTGATAGGATTTGAAGAGGGTCTTTCTTCTTCTCCCATCTATTTAAAAATGCCCTATACAGAGCTGGTAAGTCAACAATACTATTTGGAGCAAGAGCCCTAAACCATGTCCTGACTTCCCTAGTAAGGCTCTGGACAAAAATTCTCATTCGTACATCATCAGCGTCTATTTCGTAAAATTCAAAGTAATCAGTCATCCTTTTGGTATGTTGTTGAGCAGTGTAAGTACCAGAACCATCAAAAGGGGTGATTATACTCTGATAGTCTTGAGGAAAAGTAGCAGGGTTGCCTGGAAACCTTAACGGAGCATATCTGTTGGCCATTGGAAGGTGTAATGGAATAACAGGTGATGATGGTCTGGAAGTAGTGGGTGGAGGAGTAGAAGGAGTGGCTTGTGTTTGAGAAGTTTGGGGAAAAGTAGATGAACTTGGGGAAGCTACAGTAATTGCAGAAGTGTTTGAAGTTTCTTCAAAGGTCTGCTCAGATTGAATGGAATTTTGTAGATGCTTGTCAAGATGTGAAGTGATAAATTCAAATTGCAAATCTTCAAGAAATAATGGATCAGGAACAAGATTTGACAACTCAGATTCAGAAAAATTTATGAATAGAGAATTTTCAAATGTTCATCAAATGGTTCGTCTTCAAGATATATAAACTTCACAAGACAAAAGTTTGATCTAACAAGAGGTTGAGAACTGCCTGAGCTTTCTTGACTCTCTTGTCTTCTCAGAATTCTGGGAATCAGATTTGGATTCTCAAATATCGGTGGTGGGTTAGGGTCAGGATTTGACCTAGTATAACGAATCCTTTCTGAAGCCAGTTTTCTTAGTAATGTTTCTTTTTAAGTTTTTTGTTTTAAAAGGAATGAAAATACAACTTTGACAAATTCTCCAAGAAATTAAATATTTTTAATTAAAATTTTCTCAAAGATTTATTGAACTAGATAAACTGATTGAATGTTTGAAACCAAATTTCAGTCTATAAACTGGACCGGAGATTGACTGAAGTAGCATTTATTTACTATGCAATTGTAGAGAAAAACCATTTCAAACGCTACCTGGCTAATCTTCAGACTCCGTCTGTATTTTATAGATCAAACAATAGTACCAATAAATAAAATGATTCAGTTCCCCAATATGATCGCCACTATGTTATCACTCAGATTTTCCTTGAAGTTGTTGGAAGAGGAAACGGGTTTGAGGTAACCACAAACCAACCTTCAGATACAGAATCTAGCCAATTTGTATCCAGAGAGGGCTCTCTCTATAAAATATAGCTTTGTTTTTAGAAGATATTAGGCTAGTTGTAAAGTCCAAGGGTTTTGATTTTGTTTTGGTTGATGGAATTCTTTAGCTAAGATTAAGATCAAGTAGTTTCAGTCCATTGGGCTATGGAGTCAAAGGATTGGCTGCACTGGCTTAAGTTTTTTAACAAAATATGGTTTATCAGGGCAAGATAATCAAACTAGATACAATTATAGATCTAAAGTGAATGGAATGGAATTCAAACAGATGAAAGGCAACTAATAATCTTTCAACACATTCAAGAGAAGAGAAATAGATTGATTATCAATAAAGAGCAGTTAAGTATTCTTTACTAAATAACCAAAGATGTATGAACTAGACAAATATGAACAATTAAGAATTCGTTATTTAAACCAGTTTGGAGGAAAACATTTAAAATAATAACGACTGAAATCAGATTACACCTAAGTACTTTCTGATTTAATCTTTTTCGTTAAATATTAAGATAACGAAACACAGATGACATCATAAAAAAATGTAAAACTTTAAAACATGGGATAGAGATGACTTACTGATCCTTCATTCGACACATGAATCCTGAGAAAAGTCTTCTGCCTCAATTCCTTGTCCAGTAATGCCACGAAACATTTCTCCAAAATCTCTTTATTCCAAAATATTCAATGTTACATCAGAGTATAAGAATCCACCCTCAATAATCCGATTGAGGGCTTATTTATACAAAAAATCATACAAAATATCTCTTAACAAAACGAGATATAATCTAAGATGAATCACAAATAAGTTACAATAAAAATAGAGACAGATGGTCTCATAGATAAGACAAGAAGTAACCGATGTTGTGCTGTTTCCTCCTTTTGAGAATGTGTTGGAGGCTGGACCTATATTTTAGCTCTTTGTTGTCCTCTTCAGTAATTTTTTTCTAACTCACTTGCTTCACTGATACTCTTTGTTTTTACTGATACACTTTAACTGAACTGATACTCTTTGACCTTTGTTTGTCCCTTTATCCTTTATACTGTAGTAAATAGGCAAAATTTGATATAAGGATAAATTTTACAAAAGTTCCAATAGATCTTCCCACCATTTATCTTCTGCTGTTTTGGTCCATTGAAGCTTCCTTAATGTTTCATCAGCCTCGGAATATCTGAAGAAATTAGGCTGATTAGGAAACAAATGTCTTACTTCATGTTCAAGATAGAAAAAATTCTCTAATCTGTCATGAAGATTCCTTCCTGTAGGTAACTTTGCTTCTGATGAAATGGCTGAGGAACTGGCTTGATTGTGAGCATGTATGTCCAATTTATTAACATAAGTTTCCAGGTCCATTATTTTATCTTCTGAAACCATAGGGCTGGGCAACCCTTTATTCAATAAAACATTAAACCTTTCTCTGAAAGCAATGATTTCACTTTGCATGTCAAAACATCTTCGTTCTAAATTTTGCATAAGAGTCCTTTTAGTAAAAACTCTTTTTATCTCCAAGATTGTTGCAGTTCTGTCCTAAATACCCACATCTGCAAGTTGATGTCTGGTTTGGGTGTTTAGAAACTGTATAAGCTGATTGGCTTCCTCAGGCCTATTTCCTGATTCTGCTCGTGTATTCTCAATTTCATCCAGAGCTACTTTGACCAAATCATTCTGCTCGTATATTATCTGGATTGAGGACCAGATATATTTTATTGACTGAATAATATCATCCCAAAGAATTTCATTTATTTCTCTTAAAGGTTTCTCCAATGTGAGATCCCTTTCCAAAGCTTTAACTAATTTTTCCAACTTTTTGACTTCTCTTGTTTTTTCAGCAACAGTCATTTTTGAAATATCATATTTCTGTTCCAAATTAACAAGCTGTAACTTTGTGTGCTAAAGTTCTGTTACTTGAAGTTTCAAGTCATTCATTGATTTTATTAGTTCTTCTGTACTCAAAGTTGAAGTATTTACCTGTGATGGCTTTGTTGATTGACCTATTGGTTGACTTGTTGTACCTGTGATAACCACTGCTGTAGATACTGGAACATTGGACTGCTTGTCTTTTAAATATTTTTCAAGCTCTTTTTCTGTTTCAGTCAGTTGCTCATTCATTTTCAAGAGAAACTCCATCATTTCTTCTTCAAAATTCTTCTTTATTACTTCTTCAGTTTGAGGATGTCTGGAGGCTGGCAATTTCAACTGCTTTCTCAAAGCTGCAATGTCATCATCTTTTTTCTTGATTAGAGCTTCTATACCTTTGACATCCTTTGGATTGTGACCTAATCCAATTATTATTTCCTCCAATGTTTTTATCCTGTTATATTTGGCTTGAGAAGAAGCCTTTTCAAGTTGCAATTGTGTATTAGTGTTCTCCAAAGAATCCTGTAACCTGTGAGCTGCCATTGCCTTATCAGTCAAAGTAGAATAGATCATTTCACCAGTCTGCTTATGACTCAATCTGATCTAAAGGATGGATATCCTTTGCTAGGACTTCAAAGTTTGTCCTAATATAATCAGCAGCTATTTGGGGTTGTTGCACCTTGGGTTTGAAATGGCTCATTATCATTTTGCCCTGTTGGATGTCAAAAGCTGACATCAATCTTTCTTGATTCTTTGGAGCCATTTTCAGATATTGATTATATACTTGAATTCTCAGTGGATCATTCCTGGCCTTGATATTGATAAATGTCTTCTTTATATCTCCTGTATCTTTAACTGGTGTTTTGAAAGAAGATATTTCAACACTCTGTTGCTTCTGTAGCTCTTTCCTTTGTGAGGTAGTGGATGCTTCATTGACTGTTCCTGTTTGTTGACTGCCCAATTTTTCTGGTCCTTGACTATCAAGGATTTCATCAACAGATTCTAATTCTGGAGGAGTATTCAATTTCTGTCTCTTGGCCTGAGGCTGTTGTGAAGATCCAGTGAGTGGGGTAGCAGCTTTAGCTTCTCTCTTTTTTCCCTTTTCCACATTTAATGGAGTCTGCAAAATTGACATTTCTACTGGATTGGTTTGAACAGAAGAAACCTGTACTTGATCCTGTCCCTTGGAATTTTGAGGTTGTTCTGTAATAGTGAAAGTTTCTTTAATTTGTGTATCAACTTCTTTCTCTTTTCCCTTAGATGATACTGCAATGTTTTCTTGTAACTCCTGCTGAATAATCCCAGATGAGGAAGGACCAACCTTTGATCTTGGTACCTGTGCAAAAGAGTCTAGGTCAAGCATATTTTCGAGATCTTTCATAACATTGTCTACATTGACCTGCTCAATATCCTGCTCTATCAATGTTCCTTCTATCCATTCGTCTGTATTAGCATGTTTTTCAATCTCTAGGATTCTTTGATGTATGTATGCTGCTGATTTATTCTTCATTCTTTTATCACAAATGAAGTTGAATGAGTCATAAGGCACCTAATAAAAACTCTTTTGTAATCTGAGACATTCTTCTAATATCTTTTCAGCTTCTTCCCCTGCATCTTTAGAGTTACAGATAAAGGGACCTAATTGACTTTTGATCCGAAGTTGAGCCTTCTTCTTTGCATTACAAAAATGAATTATATCAGAATTGTTCATTTGCCTGAAATATTCTAAAGAAAATATTCTCATGGGGACATATTTTGGCAATTTGAAGGGACATAATTCACATCCATAGATTCTGAATTCTGTGTGATTTTGGTATAAGTACCAATCAACAAATTTGTATTGTTTTGAGAGCTGTAAAGTTTTCTTGATTTCATTGCTGAGTCTTGGAGGAGAAACTCCTGTCAACAAAGTAGTTGCAGGGTGTATAAAAAGATCAATGAACTCATTATAGGAATAGGGAGAATCTCGAGAGCTATGAGTGATGGCTGACCAAAAGATAATAGACCTAGGATTCCGTTGGGCATCAAGCTTTTTGACATAGAAAGGGAAATTTTCTGACTGGTAATAGAGCATGAGGTGGTAGATGACAGAGGAATACTTGAACACTTTCTCATTTTCTAATCTCATGAATTGATCATGGATTTTATCTGCAATGTATGATGCAAAGTCATACCTGACAGCAGGAGGTTGTCCAGGGGTAAAAATAGACAATAATACTAGGATTAAATGGTCCACAAATTCACTGGTATTAAAGCCCATTATAAAGGATATCATTTCCAAAACAAGTCTACCCTCCTCTGTGAAAAAATCATACCCATAAGGGGGAGGGCCTTTAGGCTGATGATCAGGCAACATAAAGGTCTTGCAGATGTGGCTTAATTCTTCATGGGATAGTTTGGTGGATTTCTCAAGTAAATATCCCATGGATAGGGGAGTGAGGTCTTGATCAGGTTGAAAATGTAGCATCTCATTGATATACTGAGAAGTAATTGGGAAAAGGACATCTTGATTTGGGGATAAGACTTCTCTTTGGTTAGGATCATAATTTACATGGCAAAAATGAATTATTTCAGGGAAAATATGGACAGAGGGAAAAAGGTACCTGGGAAGATTAGATTCCCATAACCCAATCATATCCAAGCCATTCAAATAATTGTCGCTGCAGCGATAAAAAATTCGAAGAGGACTATCACTAAAAGCCAGGTTTTTAATTTGGAAATCGTTGTCGACTAATGATAAATAATCCAGGTCTGTGTGAGGGGCATTTAATGGAGTGACGTTTAAAGCCACAGGAACTTCCATTCTTGGTTTTTGTGGATTCAAAAATGGAAATTCGGCTTATGGTGAAAAATTGAGCAAAATTACCATTTCGATGGGAAAAACAGGTACAATTGCAGATTGGGAATTCAATTACAGTTCTCGAGATTAAGGAATGAACTAGCAATTAATTTTAACTCTGTTTCAGTGAAAGGAAAAGGAAAGCCGAGTTTCTCACAGAGTTCAGTGCGAATTTAGGGTAAATACCTGTTTTTTCTTTTGGAGATAGCAGGTACTGGTTAAGGCGGATAATCTTCTGAGAGGCTTGACTGCAATTTTCTTGGACAGGATAAAGGTTGGCGGACTTCAAAAATTTGAAAGTCGAAATTTGTGCATGGAGGGTGTATTCGTTTTCTGCGTACAAAATAATGAAAAAGACGCGAATTTTTGTTTTATTGGCAAAGTCAAATGGGGGGTGAATTTTTTATTATTTTAATAAATGACGTCATCCTGTACGACAGATGAGTCATAGGAAAATGTGGTAAATGGTTTATTCCGCACCACTTTTGAGGGAAGGCGGTTTTGGGCGGAGAGGCAGCGAATCCATAGAACACATGACATGTGGCCAAGGCACTATTTGAAAAAAACTGGCATTTTGCACGTTAATGCTCGGATCAGGGATGGCCAGCGGAATTAACGACAACCGTCGATCTTGGAGCGGCCGATCGAACGGTGGACGAGACAGGGAGTTGATAGGATTTTAATGGCGGGGGCACGACGTGTTTTATTATGAATTAATCATTTCGGGAGCATTCTGATTGGTGGGGATAGGTTATTAACTAATCATAAGGATTAATTAATCCATTGTACAGTGGATGGTCGGGGGTGAAAAATACATGCAGGATGGGTTACTTTCGAAGTTTAGTTTAAATTAAACATCGGGTTATAATTTTTTGTTTTAAACATATGAATCATACGTTTAAAAGTTTTTTCATAGATTTTTTTTATTATATGATAAATAAACCAACATGATTGACTTACCATAGGGGCAGAAATATTTATAATGATATATTTTAACCAAAGGGGTTATATAGTGGGTTTTTTATTTGAATGAGTGGGAAATAAATACTTTGGTTAAAATCATAATACATGGGTTTTTTGGGATATTAGATAAAAGGATTTATATATAATAGGATAAGGTTATTTCTATAAGGATCTAATATATAAAATCAATGTTAATATGACAAGGGGACAAGGTAAACTTCAAAATACATTAATATAACTAAGCAAGTGAATATTTACAAGCAAATTGCATTATAATAACTTCATCACTTAGACTTAGAATAAAAAGTGATTTTGAGGGTTTTTATGAAATATTGCATGATTTTCCTAAGTAAAATAGGATCTTACTTAGAAAAAGATTTTTGAGAGGTGGATGAATGATTTTAAGTACTTAGGTTTTTTCCAATTATTGGGCCGAGGGTCCGGTCCCTCCAAAAGTCAAGGAAATGCCTTGAGCCCCTCTAATCTTCAAATACCTTAGTACTTAGGGGAAATTAGTGAAATCTTTAGGGAAAAATGAAGGGGAAGTTAATAATCTTGACTTTGCTTTGCTGTGAACTTTTCCAATGTAGTATTTGCCTTTTCACTTGTGATGAAAGTAAAATTGAACACATTTAGAACCATCATTCATCACATGTAATTCTGCAACAACATCTACCTACCCTACTTACTTTACCCTACCATTTTCTCTTCTTTATTAGGGTGCAATTAGACTGGCAAACCCTTATCACACTTTTTCCTTTTACATGGAAAACCTATCTATTTCTACACTTATTACATCCAAGGGCTCAGATTAAACTGTTGAGCACCTTTTATTAACTCTACCTATCTACTTATCTGCCAAGATTAAACTGTTTGGCCAGATATTTATTCTCTATTCTACAACATGAAATTGAAAAATGAATGAGTCAAGTTTAAACAGTTTGACTCTTCATAAATTGTGGCAAAATTTTGACAAACTGCACACAATTTTGTTTATTACATCAGAGCAAAATGTAGTGGCATTTAGACTAGCACACTTTCCTTGGCCTTTCTTTTGGTGGGGTTCATTTTCTTTCACTTTTTTGGCCAATTTAATTTTTTCACCCTTTGATTTTTCTTTTAGGGTATACCGTCTTTACATTTTTTAAAATTTTTTTATTTTTTGATTTTTTAAGAATATGGAACACCTTTACAACAAGAAAAAGGTTTGAACATATTGCATAGTTCAATAAGTCAATCATGAAAAATGACACCTATTGGTATAGGAGTCTAACACTGGCTCCACTTGGGGATGGATTTTTCTGGTGAAAAGTCAAGAACAACAGGTCAGATGCCTTAAAATGTCTTTTAACTGAACCATGAAATCCTCTTTTTCTGGTGGCTTTATTGTATATATGATTGTAAAACTTCTGAAGCTTAGGGCCTTCACTTCGGGCTTCAACTTCAGCAATTCACCATCCAATCAAAACTGATGCATTAGAAAAGATATATTATGTACATGTTAAAAAATCAGAACATCCTAGTAAATAGGATCAAAGTAGTGTTTTAACATTCGACCATTGACTGGTCCTTCCTCAGCTTCTGAACCATCCAAATTCTTCAAAAAATATGTGTTATTTCCCTGTAAAGCATGAATGATGTAAGGTCCTTTCCATAAGAAATCAATTTCCCATGTTTTCCTTTATCTTCCCTTCTGGAATCCCATCTCAAAACTTTTTCTTCCAGTTGAAAATATTCTGCTTTGGTTCTTTTGTCAAACATCTTCTTTAATTTTTCTTGCAAAACTTGGGATCATTGATACACTTCTTCTCTGGTCTGTTGTAAGTGAATTGTTTGGTTTATTCTTCTCTGAATATCATTTGGTTCTACTTGAGCCTCCTGAAGTAACTTCATTACAGGAATTACCAAGGATGATGGAAATCTAGCCTCAATACCATAAACTAATTCATATGGACTGGTGCCAATTGATTTTTTGGTAGTAAGTCTGTCTGCCCACAATCCATTGGTAAGTTTCTTATGCCAATTCTTCTTATTCTCTTTCAATAATTTTTTAATGATATTAATGAGGCTTTTATTTGAAGATTCAGCCAGTCGATTACCCTGAGGATAATAGGCTGTAGAATGGCCTAAAGTAATGTGATATTTATTGCAGAAACTAATCATTTTCTTAGAACTGAAAGCAGCAGCATTATCAGTTATAATTTTCTCATGACAGCCAAATCTTGAAAGTATATTGGTTTCTAAGAATCCTATAATTACAGAATCATTGGCTTGTCTTTCTGGGATAGCTTCAATCCATTTAGTAAAGTAATCTATGGCAGTGAGGATCCATCTGTGTTGGCCAGAAGAAGGAGGATGGATTTCTCCAATAAAATCCAGGCCCCATTGTTGAAAGGGTTTCTCGGTGGAAATTGGTTTTAATGGTAAAGGTAACAATTTTCTCTTGCCTTCAAAGATCTGACACTTATGGCAAGCAATTACAAATTTCTTAACATCTGAAAACAAGGTTGGCCAATAAAAACCAGCCCTTAAGATTTTATCTGCAGTTGACTTCCAGTAGAGGTGTCCACCACAATCTCCTGCATGGAATTCATTGAGAACCTTGTCAGCTTCATCTTTTAATAAAAAATTTAATAGAATTCCATCATGATTCTTCCAAAAGAGAGAATTATCTAAAATACAATACTTTAAAGACGTCATTTTCAAAAACCTTTGTTTCGTTCTGGATAACCCTGGAGGAGCTTGCAGGTTTAACAAAAGATAAATGATATCAGCGTACCAAGGTGAGTCTAAAAAGGCTTGACTGATTTGTGGAGTCACCATCTCCTGTTCGTCATCCAGTTCGTTAATGTTCAGGGCTTGGCAATTTGTTTGAGTCATGAGTTGAGCCAAACCTTGTCCTTTTATGAGTTTTGTAGGTCTTATTTCAATATCATATTCTAATATGGTAGCTATCCATTTACCTCTTTTGCCTTCAATTCCATCTTGAGTTAAGATGTCTTTAACGACAACATTAGGTACATAAGATATCACATGAGAATACAATATATAAAATCTGAAATATTTAATTGCTTTCACAAGTGCAAAAGCTTGTTTCTCCATGATATTGTATTTCAATGATGCATCTCTAAGTGCTTTGCTAAAAAAGGCTATAGGTTTTTCACATCCTTGATCATCCTTTTGTAATAAAACTGCAGCAACTGTATGTTCAGAAGCAAATGAAAAAATTATGAAATCTCTATCAAATTTTGGACTGGTAAGAACTAGTGTTCTGGTCAAAGCCATTTTGATTTCTTCAAATGATTGCTTGGCTTCTACTGTCCACTTAATACTTGAATCCTTTCTTAACATGTTAGTAAGCAGTCTAAGTAATTCAGCTAAACTAGAAATGAATCTTCTCAAAAAATTGATCTTTCCTATGAAAGCTTGAAGTTCTTTAATATTCCTGGGATGAGGTATCTGCAAAATGGCTTGTATTCTTTCAGGATCAATTATAATACCATATTTTGAAATGATATGACCTAGGAGTTTACCTTCTTCAAGACCAAACAATGAATTTTTAGGATTTAAAGAAATACCATACTTTCTGCATTTTATAAACACCTGTCTAAGATGATCTAGATGTTGTTGATCTGTCTTGGAAAAAACAGTCAAATCATCCAGATATATGACCAGAAAATCATGAATTTCTTTGGCAAAGGCAATGTCCATTGCTCTTTGGAAGGTCGCTCCTGCATTTTTGAGTCCAAAAGGCATCTTAACATATTTGAATGTACCCCATGGTGTCGTAAAAGTTGTTTTGTCTTGATCGTCAGGATGAACCAGAATTTGGTCATATCTTGATAATCCATCCAGAAGAGAAATCCTTAAAGATCCTACTACCCTTTGTAAGATATGGTCCATTTTAGGCAAAGGATAGTTATCTTTTAAAGAAACTTTGTTTAAATTTCTCAAATCGACACATAGTCTAATCTCTCTAGTCTTTTTCCTTGTTGGTACCAAATTAGAAACCCATTCAGAAAACCTAATAGGATCAATTATTCCTACTTCATACATTCTTTTAATTTCTTTCTCAATTGAAGGTAGTAGCACAGGGTTGATTCTTCTAAGTTTCTGTTTGAATGGTTTCTGATCTGGTTTCAAAGGTATTGTATGTTGAATTATTGATGTATCATATGATTTAAGATCTTCATAACTCCAGGCAAAAACATCCTGGAATTCTTTTAAAAGTTCAACATATTTAACCTTTTGATCCTCTGGCAGAGATTTAGATAACTTAACCATATTGGGATTTCCTTCAGTTCCCAAATTGTATTCTTCAATATCAGCTTTTAACGGTTCCATTTTTGGTTTTAGTGGAATGTCATTTGAGTCAAAAAGATCTTCTAAAGGAGTTAATCCTTTAGGTAAATTATTATCTTTCAAATTAATAATTTTAGATTCATCTTCTATAATCTCATCGAATTCCATTTGTTTCAAATCCTGCATATCTTTTTTGGTGAATTTAGTTGGGTGAAGCATGTGAATTGCAGTCTCTTATGAAATATATGTTTCTTGTTCATCTATTTGATCAGATTCTTTGATTGTTGTGTCTTCATCTATACTACTGCTAGAGAATTCATTTTCTAAGGTCAAAAAATTATTAATCTGATTATTATTTACAAACACTTGCCAATTCATAAGATTATCTGGTATAGCAGGTCTATGTCTAATCTCAGTTGTGAATTGATGATTAGGTCCAAAAGGTAATTTACAAGTGCTAGCGAACATTGCAAGACTGTGAGCATGCAAATTTTGTTTTCTAGGAATTTTGGCAAGCTGAGCTTGTAGAAAAGTATTGAGAATTTCCACAACTGTTCCTCTGTATTCTCTTAATCTGGGGTCTTTTGTTGAGCATTCACCATTGATCTGTTGAATAATTAACACAGAGTCTCCTATGATTGATACTCTAATTTCTCCTATTTTTTTTACATGTTTAAGCCCTAGCAAAAGAGCCTCATACTCTGCCATATTATTAGTGCATCTAAAGTTCAATCTATAAGCATGGCCTTCAGCATGATCATTTTCAATGTTATGTATCCAAATTCCAGCTCCTACTCCTAACTTATTTACTGAACCATCAAATTCTAAATGCCACAGAATTTCATGTTCATAATCTTCATCGACTGTTTTAACAACTTTCTTAACAGGGAGCTCTGGTTTTTCAGTTTTTTCTGGTATTTCTTGAATGTCTGATGTTTCTTTGTTTTCAGAAATTTCTTCGATTTGAACAGTAGATTTATTTGCAGTTTCTGTTTCTAGTGCTTCTAGTTTAGTAGGAAGGTCAAATTCAATATTATAAAGGATGAATGAGTCCATATCAGAATGTACTGAGTAGGCAGGGAAGTTTTCAGGCTTCTCCTAACTACTGACTAAATATTTCATCAAAGTCTCTCTGTATAGTCTTTTAGGTTGACCAAACATTGAAATAGTAGCATATGACATATCTAATTGAAGAGATCCTCCGAGTTTGGCACCCCAGGATCTGGACAGAAACATACCATATTTGGGAGGAATATCTGCTACTACTATATCCATCAGAATAGATTTCGCAGGGTATTGCACCAAAGTAACACAAAAATCTTTAATCAAACCTAAACATCTTACCTGACTTGAATCAAAAGAAAAAAGATATTTATATGGTCTGGTAATGTCTAGGTTTAATCTTTCCATCACATCCTTTGGCATTAATTTGTGAGACGCTCCAGAATCAAGCATGGCGTTATGAAGTATTTTTTCATGTACATTCAAACTCACATAAAATGGAGGAGTTCCTCCACTTTCTGGTTTTCCATTTACTTCAGGGCCAAAAAGTAGTTTGGGTTGATCATCAAAAACATTTACTGAATCATCCATTCCAGTAATGTTAAGGGATCTGCTGATTTGGCTTCTATAGACATCATGTTTAGCTAATTCTGCTAATGGAACAACTATCTTTAATTTACCTATTTCAGCTTCTAGATTGAAATATTTTTTTGTTTGAGCTCTAGTATTTTGAACAGTTGGATTTTGTTTATTTTTTGTGTCTTCAGTGTTTTTCTCTTTTTCATGAGTGGGATTATGAGTTGAAGGTGTTTCTGAATTAACTTCTACTGGTTCTTCTACGTTTCCTACAGGAGGAAAAGTTATTAAAATTTGTTTATTATTCAGTTGATTATCAGACACATCTTCAATTATTGGATTAGCGGGGTTAGGACTTTCTCTAGAAAGAATTTGTACAGGAGGAGTGTTAGTTTTGCCTTTGATGTTTTGTTTTACATCTTTCTGTTTGCTATTCTCTGGCACGTCAATCCATCTGCTTCTCAAATTGTATTGTTTATGAACTTCATAAATTGTTGAATCATATCCTTCTTTAAAATCAAAAGTTTCTCCTGAATGAGTTTGAAATGTTTCAAGAATGTGATTTTCTTGATCATCTTGAGATAGGAAAACTTCTGGTTCATTCTTGTGTTCAGTCAAGTTATTTATTTCAACATCCTCATTTGGTTCCTCAGAAGATGAACCTTCAACAAAATTTTCCTGGAATGGTGGCTTGATGTTTTGGTCAGGAACATTTTTCCCAGTATTTTGGTTTTTATTTCTTCTGAAATTTGGGTTTCTAACAGCATTTTGACCATCGCTAGAAGACTTTCTTTCGATTGTCTCTACTCTGTCTCCCAGTCTTTCCATCCCTTTAATAATTGCATCCACCTTTCTTTCAAAAGCCGAAGGCTCTTCGTTTATAGGCATCCTTCTTTCAGCTCTAGCTCTAGCTCGTTTTTCTATGAGGTTAGCTTTAACACTAACAACTATGCTTTGCATCTCTTCTAGAGTTTTGGGAGCTCTTTCCCTAAGTGAATATGCTATGTCAGAATCAAACCCATCAGGGAATTTAACCAATACTGAATCCGAAGGAGGTATAAGGTTTTGGGGAATAACGTTGTAGGCTTCGTTGAATCTAATGATTTAATATTGCACAGCTTCGTTAGGTCCTCTTTTCAATTTTCCAAAGTCTGATAGGATTTGAAGAGGGTCTTTCTTCTTCTCCCATCTATTTAAAAATTCCCTATAAAGGGCTAGTAAGTCAACAATACTGTTTGGAGCAAGAGCCCTAAACCATGTCCTGACTTCCCCAGTAAGGCTCTGGACAAAAATTCTCATTCGTACATCGTCAGCGTCCATTTCATAAAATTCAAAGTAATCAGTCATCCTTTTGGTATGTTGTTGAGCAGTGTAAGTACCAGAACCATCAAAAGGGGTGATTTTACTCTGATAGTCTTGAGGAAAAGAAGAAGGGTTGCCTGGCAACCTTAACGGAGCATATATGTTGGCCATTGGAAGGTGTATTGGAATAATAGGTGATGATGGTCTGGAAGTAGTGGGTGGAGGAGTAGAAGGAGTGTCTTTTGTTTGAGAAGTTTTTGGAAAAGTAGATGAACTTGGGGAAGCTGCAGTAATTACAGAAGTGTTTGAAGTTTCTTCAAAGGTCTGCTCAGATTGAATGGAATTTTTTAGATGCTTGTCAAGATGTGAAGTGATAAATTCAAATTGCAAATCTTCAAGAAATAATGGATCAGGAACAAGATTGGACAACTCAGATTTAGAAAAATTTATGAATAGAGAATTTTCAAAATGTTCATCAAATGGTTCGTCTTCAAGATATATAAACTTCACAGGACAAGGGTTTGATCTAACAAGAGGTTGAGAACTGCCTGAGCTTTCTTGACTCTCTTGTCTTCTCAGAATTCCGGGAATCAGATTTGGATTCTCAAATATCGGTGGTGGGTTAGGGTCAGGATTTGACTTGGTATAACGAATCCTTTTTGAAGCCAGTTTTCTTAGTAATGTTTCTTTTTAAGTTTTTTTGTTTTAAAAGGAATGAAAATACAACTTCGACAAATTCTCCAAGAAATTAAATATTTTTAATTAAAATTTTCTCAAAGATTTATTGAACTAGAGAAACTGATTGAATGTTTGAAACCAAAGTTCAGTCTATAAACTGGACCAGAGATTGACTGAAGTAGCATTTATTTACTATGAAATTGCAGAGAAAAATAATTTCAAAGGCTACCTGGCTAATCTTCAGACTCCGTCTGTATTTTATAGATCAAACAATAGTACCAATAAATAAAATGATTCAGTTCCCCAGTATGGTTGCCACTATGTTATCACTTAGATTTTCCTTGAAGTTGTTGGAAGAGGAAAGGGGTCCGAGGTAACCACAAACCAACCTTTAGATATAGAATCTATCCAATCTGTATCCAGAGAGGGCTCTCTCTATAAAATATAGCTTTGTTTTTAGAAGATATTAGGCTAGTTGTAAAGTCCAGGGGTTTTGATTTTGTTTTGGTTGATGGAATTCTTTAGCTAAGATTAAGATCAAGTAGTTTCAGTCCATTGGGCTATGGAGTCAAAGGATTGGCTGCACTGGCTTAATTTTTTTAACAAAATATGGTTTATCAGGGAAGGATAATCAAACTAGAAACAATTATAGATCTAAAGTGAATGGAATGGAATTCAAACGGATGAAAGGAAACTAAGAATCTTTCAACACATTCAAGAGAAGAGAAATAGATTGATTATCAATAAAGAGCAGTTAAGTATTCTTTACTAAATAACCAAAGATGTATGAACTAGACAAACATGAGCAATTAAGAATTCGCTGTTTAAACCGGTTTAGAGGAAAACATTTAAAATAATAACGACTGAAATCAGATTACACCTAAGTACTTTCTGATTTAATATTTTTTGTTAAATATTAAGATAATGAAACAAAGATGACATCATAAACAATTGTAAAACTTTAAAACATGTGATAGAGATGACTTATTGATCCTTCATTCGACACATGAATCCTGAGAAAAGTCTTCTGCCTCAATTCCTTATCCAGTTTTGCCACGAAAAATTTCTCCAAAATCTCTTTATTCCAAAATATCTAATGTTACATCAGAGTATAAGAATCCACCCTCAATAATCCGATTGAGGGCTTATTTATACAAAAAATCATACAAAATATCTCCTAACAAACGATATATAATCTAAGATGAATCACAAATAAGTTACAATAAAAATAGAGACAGATGGTCTCATAGATAAGACAAAAAAACAACTAATGTTGTGTTGTTTCCTCCTTTTGAGAATGTGCTGGAGGCAGGACCTATATTTTAGCCCTTCGCTGTCCTCTTCAGTAATTTTGTTCCAACTGACTTGCTTTACTGATACTCTTTGTTTCTTACTGATACACTTCAACTGAACTGATACACTTTAACTTAACTGATACTCTTTGACCTTTGTTTGTCCCTTTATCCTTTATACTGTAGTAAATAGGAAAAATTTCATACAATGATAAATTTTACAAAAGTTCCAATAGATCTTCCCACCATTTATCTTCTGCTGTTTTGGTCCATTGAAGCTTCCTTAATGTTTCATCAGCCTCAGTATATCTGAAGAAATTAGGCTGATTAGGAAACAAATGTCTTACTTCATGTTCAAGATAAAACAAATTCTCTAATCTGTCATGAAGATTCCTTCCTGTAGGTAATGTTGCTTCTGATGAAATGGTTGAGGAAATGGCTTGATTGTGAGCATGTATGTCCAATTTCTTAACATAAGTTTCCAGGTCCATTATTTTATCTTCTGAAACCATAGGGCTAGGCAACCCTTTATTAAATAAAACATTAAACCTTTCTCTGAAAGCAATGATTTCACTTTGCATGTCAAAACACCTTCGTTCTAAATTTTGCATAAGAGTCCTTTTAGTAAAAACTCTTTTTATCTCCAAGATTGTTGCACTCCTGTCCTGAATACCCTGATCTACAAGTTGCTGTCTAGTTTGGGTGTTTAGGAATTGTATGAGCTGATTGGCTTCCTCAGGCCGATTTCCTAATTCTACTCGTGTATTCTCAACTTCATCCAAAGCTACTTTGACCAAATTATTCTGCTCATATATTATCTGGATTGAGGACCAAATATCTTTTATTGACTGAATAATATCATCCCAAAGAATTTCATTTATTTCTCTTAAAGGTTTCTCCAATGTGAGATCCCGTTCCAAAGCTTTAACTAATTTTTCCAACTTTTTGACTTCTCTTGTTTTGTCAGCAACAATCATTTTTGAAAGATCATATTTCTGTTCCAAATTAACAAGCTGTAACTTTGTGTGATGAAGTTCTGTTACTTGAAGTTTCAAGTCATTCATTGATTTTATTAGTTCTTCTGTACTCAAATTTGAAGTATTTACCTGTGATGGCTCTACTGGTTGACCTGTTGGCTGACTTGTTGTCCCTGTGATAACCACTGCTGTAGATACTGCAACATTGGACTGCTTGTCTTTTAAAGCTTGTTCCAGTTCTTTTTCTGTTTAAGTCAGTTGCTCATTCATTTTCCAGAGCAACTCCATCATCTTCAGAATTCTTCTTTATTACTTCTTCAGTTTGAGGATGTCTCGAAGCTGGCAATTTCAACTGCTTTCTCAAAGCTACAATGTCATCATCTTTTTTCTTGATTAAAGTTTCTATACCTTTGACATCCTTTGGATTGTGTCCCAAACCAATTATTATTTCTTCCAATGTTTTTATCCTGTTGTCTTTGGCTTGAGAAGAAGCCTTTTCAAGATGTAACTGTGTATTGGTGTTCTCCAAAGAATCCTGTAACCTATGAGCTGTAATTGCCTTATCAGTCAAAGTAGAATAGATCATTTCACCAGTCTGCTTATGTAACTCAATCTGATCTAAAGGATGGATATCCTTTGCTAGGACTTCAAAGTTTGTCCTAATATAATCAGCAGCTATTTGGGGTTGTTGCACCTTGGGTTTGAAATGGCTCATTATCATTTTTCCCTGTTGGATGTCAAAAGCTGACATCAATCTTTCTTGATTCTTTGGAGCCATTTTTAGATATTGATTATATACTTGAATTCTCAGTGGATCATTCCTGGCCTTGATATTGATAAATGTCTTCTTTATATCTCCTGTATCTTTAACTAGTGTTTTGAAAGAAGATATTTCAACACTCTGTTGCTTCTGTAGCTCTTTCCTTTGTGAGGTAGTGGATGCTTCATTGACTATTCCTATTTGTTGACTGCCCAATTGTTCTGGTCCTTGACTATCAAGGATTTCATCAATAGATTCTACTTCTGGAGGAGTATTCAATTTCTATCTCTTGGCCTGAGGCTGTTGTGAAGATCCAGTGAGAGGGGTAACAGCTTCAGCTTCTCTCTTTTTTCCCTTTTCCACATTTAATGGAGTCTGAAAAATTGACATTTCTACTGGATTGGTTTGAACGGAAGAAACTTGTACTTGATCCTGTCCCTTGGAAGTTTGAGGTTGTTCTGTCATAGTGAAAGTTTCTTTAACTTGTGTATCAACTTCTTTCTCTTTTCCCTTAGATGATACTGCAATGTTTTCTGGTAACTCCTGTTGAATAATGCCAGATGAGGAAGGATCAACCTCTGATCTTGGTACCTGTGCAAAAGAGTCTAGGTCAAGCAACTTTTCAAGATCTTTCATAACATTGTCTACATTGACCTGCTCAATATCCTGCTCTATCAATGTTCCTTCTATCCATTCATCTGTATTAGCATATTTTTCAATCTCTGGGATTCTTTGATGTATGTATGGTGCTGATTTATTCTTCATTCTTTTATCACAAATGAAGTTGAATGGGTCATAAGGCACCCAATAAAAACTCTTTTGTAATCTGAGACGGTCTTCTAATATCTTTTCAGATTCTTCCCCTGCATCTCTAGAGTTACAGATAAAGGGACCTAATTGACTTTTGATCTGAAGTTGAGCCTTCTTCTTTGCATTACAAAAATGAATTATATCAGAATTGTTCATCTTCCTGAAATATTGTAATGCAAATATTCTCATGGGGACATATTTTGGCAATTTGAAGGGACATAATTCACATCCATAGATTCTGACTTCTGTGTGATTTTGGTATACGTACCAATCACCAACTTTGTATTGTTTTAAGAGCTGTAATGTTTTCTTGATTTCATTGTTGAGTCTTGGAGGAGAAACTCCTGTCAAAAAATTAGTTGCAGGGTGTATAAAAATATCAATGAACTCATTATAGGAATAGGGAGAATCTCGAGAACTATGAGTGATGGCTGACCAAAAGATAATAGACCTAGGATTCCGTTGGGCATCGAGCTTTTTGATATAGAAAGGGAAATTTTCCGACTGGTAATAGAGCATGAGGTGGTAGATGACAGAGGAATACTTGAATACTTTCTCATTTTCTAATCTCATGAATTGATCATGGATTTTATCTGCAATGTATGATGCAAAGTCATACCTGACAGCAGGAGGCTGTCCAGGGGTAAAAATAGACAATAATACTAGGATTAAATGGTCCCCAAATTCACTGGTATTAAAGCCCATTATAAAGGATATCATTTCCAAAACAAGTCTACCCTCCTCTGTGAAAAAAACATACCCATAAGGGGGAGGGCCTTTAGGCTGATGATCAGGCAACATAAAGGTCTGACAGATGTGGCTTAATTCTTCATGGGATAGTTTGGTGGATTTTTCAAGTAAATCTCCCATGGATAGGGGAGTGAGGTCTTGATCAGGTTGAAAATGTAGCATCTCATTGATAGACTGAGCAGTAATTGGGAAAATGACATCTTGATTTGGGGATAAGACTGCTCTTTGGTTAGGATCATAATTTGCATGGAAAAAATGGATTATTTCAGGGAAAATATGGACAGAGGGAAAAAGGTACCTGGTAAGATTAGATTCCCATAACCCAATCATATCCAAGCCATTCAAATAATTGTCTTTGCAGCGACAAATTTTTTGAAGAGGGCTATCACTAAAAGCCAGGTCTTTAATTTGGAAATCCTTGTCGACTAATGATAAATAATCCAGGTCTCTGTGAGGGGAATTTAATGGGGTGACGTTTAAAGCCACAGGAACTTCCATTCTTGGTTCTTGTGGATTCAAAAATGGAAATTCGGCTTATGGTGAAAAATTGAGCAAAATTACCGGTTTCGATGGGAGAAACATGTACAATTGCAGATTGGGAATTCAATTTCAGTTCTCGAGATTAAGGAATGAACTAGCAATTAATTTTAACTCTGTTTCAGTGAAAGGAAAAGGAAAGCCGAGTTTCTTACAGAGTTCAGTGTGAATTTATAGTAAATACCTGTTTTTTCTTTTGGAGATAGCAGGTACTGGTTAAGGCGAAGAATCTTCTGAGAGGCTTGACTGCAATTTTCTTCGACATGATAAAGGTTGGCGGACTTCAAAAATTTGAAATTCGAAATTTCTGCATGTAGGGTGTATTCGTTTTCTGCGTACAAAATAATGAAAAAGACGCAAATTTTTGTTTTATTGGCAAAGTCAAATGGGGGGTGAATTTTTTATTATTTTAATAAATGACTTCATCCTGTACGACAGATGAGTCACAAGAAAAGGTTGTAAATGGTTTATTCCGCACCACTTTTGAGGGAAGGCGTTTTTGGGCGGAGAGGCAGCGAATCCATAGAACACATGACACGTGGCCAAGGCACTATTTGAAAACAACTGGCATTTCGCACGTTAATGCTCGGATCAGGGATGGCCAGCGGAATTAACGACAGCCGTGGATCTTGGAGCGGCCGATCGAGCGGTGGATGAGACAGGGAGTTGATAGGATTTTAATGGCGCGGGCCCGACACGTTTTATTACAAATTAATCATTTCGGGAGCATTCTGATTGGTGGGGATCGGTTATTATTAATCATAAGGATTAATTAATCCCTTGTACAGTGGATGGTCGGGGGTGAAAAATACATGTAGGATGGGTTACTTTCGAAGTTTCGTTTAAATTAAACTTCGGGTTCTAATTTTTTGTTTTAAACATATGAATCATAAGTTTAAAAGTTTTTTCATAAATTTTTTTTATTATATGATAAATAAACCAACATGATTGACTTACCATAGGGGTGGAAATATTTATAATGATATATTTTAACCAAAGGGGTTATATAGTGGGTTTTTTATTTGAATGAGTGGGAAATAAATGCTTTGGTTAAAATCATAATACATGGGTTTTTTGGGATATTAGATAAAAGGAGTTATATATAATAGGATAAGGTTACTTCTATAAGGATCTAATATATAAAATCAATGTTAATATGACAAGGGGACAAGGTGAACTTCAAAATACATTAATATAACTAAGCAAGTGAAGATTTACAAGCAAATTGCATTATAATAACTTCATCACTTAGACTTAGAATAAAAAGTGATTTTGAGGGTTTTTATGAAATATTGCATGATTTTCCTAAGTAAAATAGGATTTTACTTAGAAAATGATTTTTGAGAGGTGGATGAATGATTTTAAGTACTTAGGTTTTTTCCAATTATTGGGCCGAGGGTCCGGTCCCTCCAAAAGTCAAGGAAATGCCTTGAGCCCATCTTCAAATACCTTAGTACTTAGGGGAAATTAGTGAAATATTTAGGGAAAAATGAAGGGGAAGTTAATAATCTGGACTTTGCTTTGCTGTGAACTTTTCCAATGTAGTATCTACCTTTGCACTTGTGATGAAAGTAAAATTGAACACATTTAGAACCATCATTCATCACATGTAATTCTGCAACAACATCTACCTACCCTACTTACTTTACCCTACCATTTTCTCTCCTTTATTAGGGTGCACTTAGACTGGCAAACCCTTATCACACTTTTTCCTTTTACATGGCAAACCTATCTATTTCTACACTTATTACATCCAAGGGCTCAGATTAAACTGTTGAGCACCTTTTATTAACTCTACCTATCTACTTATCTGCCAAGATTAAACTGTTTGGTCAGATATTTATTCTCTATTCTACAACATGAAATTGAAAAATGAATAAGTCAAGTTTAAATAGTTTGACTCTTCATAAATTGTGGCAAAAGTTTGACAAACTGCACACAATTTTGTTTATTACATCAGAGTAAAAAGTAGTGGCATTTAGACTTGCACACTTTCCTTGGCCTTTCTTTTGGTGGGGTTCATTTTCTTTCACTTTTTTGGCCAATTTTATTTTTTCACCCTTTGATTTTTCTTTTAGGGTATACCCTCTTTACATTTTTTTAAATTTTTTGATTTTTTGATTTTTTAAGAATATGGAACACCTTTGCAACAAGAAAAAGGTTTGAACATATTGCATAGCTCAATAAGTCAATCATGAAAAATGAAACCTATTGGTATAGGAGTCTAACAAGATGCACATAAGCATTTTTGGTCTTTTTCGCAACTTTTTGAGGCATGTGAAGTCTGGTCATCTGAAAAGAAAAGTAAAAAAATATAGTTTCATAGAACCTGTGTAGAAATCACTATTCATCGAAAGGAAATTAGTGCATTTGCATATAGTCTGGTTTTCATTGGTTTCTTGTTGTGTCATACAAACATCATCAGTTTAATTTCCATATGCCCTTGACATAAAATAACAGCCAATTAAAATAAGCGATATAATTTAAAAACAACTAAAATTTTTTGTATTAAGTTTCATACATCAACTAGCTAAGTTGTAGGGCCCTGGATTTGGTGAGTGGAGAGTTAAATCTCCAAGGCCGCTCAAATTTTGAAACATAGAAGTTTATTAATGAGCGAAATCCAACACCGTTAGGTAGACCGGGAAAGCTCTCCTCCAGAGAGTCAAGCACGAGGGAAAGTGTAGGAAGAGAAGAGAGATACCCCCTCTCCAATTTGTTGAATCTTGACCTAAGACCGTTCCGCCTGGATGCTGATACGGATTGCTGTCCTTAGTTTCCCATCCTAGGTATCACACAGGTGACTGTGGGGGGGAATACTCGTGGTACGTGAGGCAGACACTGTATCACTTCCAGCAGTGCTTCTGGAGGGTGTCCTTGCGAAGCTTGGGTACTTGCACCGGCAAAGGTTGTTGTTAGGAGGTCAGTGTAACTATTTCTGTTACCTTCGTTAGTAGATCTGGGTCGTAATTATCCCAGAATACTTTCGAGAGGTCCTATTTTTTGCTTTCTTGTATTTTGGTGTCCGTTCCTAATCACCCAGAGCGGAAATATCTAAAATTCGCTTGCTTGGCTATATCTTAGGGACTTTGTAGTGAGTGCTCTTTACTCCTAGCTTGCTTAGCTTTATACTTTTTTGAGTCTAATAAATATTTTAAAGTGGCTTACTAATCGCTTCATCGATCAAGATGGCTTCGTGGGTTGTCTCCCACGAGTGCCGAGCCTTCTTCAAGAAGGCATAGGAGTAATTCAGAAGGTGATTATCACCTGGTGTTATCAGACGCAACGGAGAGAGATCCTCCGTGAGGGCTTGAAGTTTCTGTAGCTGGTTCTGGTGTCGGTGTCAGTACCGAGAGGAGTACTCCAATGAACTCGAGAGTTTTGTTTCCAGAGGAAGAAGTAGAAGTAGAGGAAGTACCTCAACCTCCTGAATCGCTTCCACCTCGTCTTTCTCCTAGTTCTCCATTTATCATCGAGTACATCGGACCTGAGTTTGAGAGACCTGAGAGTCCTTATCCATCACATTATTACATTTCGATGGCCATGACTGGGAACGCAACTTCGGCTGTGAGTGCTGCAAGTATTCAGACTCCTTATAAAGTTCAAGGAGGAGGCACTATTGCTATATCTTTGATTGCTTCTAGTGCTACTATGTTTGGCTCTGGTTACACCCAAGCACAAGCTTCTCAATCTGGTCCCTTTTGTTTCAGAATGTCCATTAGTGGGATTCCTCCATTTTCCTTTTCTACTGCTATAGCTGCATCTGCACCCATCTCCTCTATGGCTAGTGGATCAACTTCTTTTCAAGGGTTCCCCTTTGGAAGTGGGCATATTCCTCATTCGAATCATTCCTTAGGGTATTTTCCTTTTACTTCCCAAACTCAAAGTTTTAATCCATGGTTTGGAGGTCAAAGTTCTACTACCTTTATAGGTTGGAACCCTATCTTTACAGCAGTAGGGCCATGGAATCAGTTTCTCGCTGGTCACCAAGGGAATATTCCTTTCTCTTCATCAAGTGCTTATCAGGATTTTTCTCCTTTTTCAAATTCTTGGAACCCCTATCAGGGGGTTTCTTCTTCAATCACTGCTTCAGTGGGGGGAACTGGTTCGGTTTATAGTAACTCCATGTTGGGAGGGGGTCCTTCTCCGACTGCTGGGTCACAAGGATTTTCCAATGGCCCAAAATTTTCTACGAACTCTTTTTGGCAACCTGGTGCCTCATCAAATCCAAGGTATTCTTTTCAGAATGCGGGGAACCCATCCTATCAGGGATGGAATTCCCAGGCTCCTCTGCGTTTACCATTTCTGGCAATGTTAAACTTGCCAGATTTTTCAAAGTTATCAATGATCCAATCTGATATAGTCTGGGGTGGCCTCTGGTCCCCACCAAACTTCCTTCAGACATTCCAAAGTTTGAATGAAATAATTGAGAGGATCCGGAAGATCACATCACCACTTTCCATCTATGGTGTTCATCAAACTCCCTGATCAATGATTCGATTAGGTTAGGTTATTTCAGTGCACCTTGACTGGAAATGTAGCTAAGTGGTGTATTGAGTTAACTGGGGGAAATTTTTCCACTTTTGGAGATCTGGCTACTATGTTTTTAAATCATTTTTAGTTTCCTGTTCGGTATGATGTCGGGATTGAACTCTTGGCTAATTTTAAGAAGGACAAGGCAACCCACATTTCTGATCATATCCAGGAATGGAGGAGAATGAAGAGGCTCATTAAAGCCTATATTCCAAATGAATTCCTTCTAGAATGGTTTTTGAAATCCTTGCAGCCAGATATTTCGAAGGACGTATCCATGTCAGGGGTATTTTCCAAGGAACAGGCTATTTTTAGGGCCCAACAATTAGAACTGATTTATTCTCAGTCCGGAGTCCTCAATAAAAATTTTCCTAATGCTCATCACTCCAAATTGGACTTGTCCAAAGCTAAACCTAGTCCTCATGGTGAGGGACTTATTGGGTCAATCGATAGTAGTGCAGCTAACCTAATTAGCCAATTGCAGTAGTTTTCCATACAATCTACTTCTTCAGGTTACGCTATACCTTCAATGCCAACCTCTTCCCAAGATTTGTCAATAAATATTGTCCAAACTTCAAACCCCAAAGGAAATCAACAATCCGAGGGGAAGAAGAAAGGATGAAATAATAATAGGAAGAAGGGAAAATATGGGAAGGGAGATGTAAATAAATCCAACGAGCATGTTGGTGAGGGACAAAAGGATAAAAAAAAAGTGAAGTTTCTATGCAAGTTATGCACTAGAGATCATCTTACTCACCTTTGCCCTAAAATTCAAGATGCACAATGCTTGTTAGCTCAACAGGGATCTTCAAGTTCCAAGGCTGTCTTAACAAACCCTTTTCCCCAAGGGAAACAATTAGTTGTTGGCACGAATAAAAATATTGGGGCTTCCTCTGGAGGCACCCAGGAAGGGGAAACCCCATCAAACATATATATGATGAGTGCTCACGTAGATATCGCTACGAGATCTCATGATTATGGCGTAGCTGAGTTTTCGAAAGCCAAGGGTGCTCCTGATAGTGTTGAACCACTTCACATTACGAGGCCCACTGTTGAGCCCATACCTTGGATGCCAAAAGCATCTACAAAGCGTACGACAATTAATCCAAATGCCAAGGCTACCCAGAACTACTCTGTTGTAGAAGATCTGGCGCAGAGCCCTTGTGCTATGTCTGCTCTCGAGGTGCTCCAGTCTTGTCCAGCTCAGCAAAGTGCTCTTCTCACTGCTATTGGGGTTGTTGATCTGAAGAAATCTCTTATGATTAAATTCGATATGTCCAATTTTAAAAAGAGACTACCACATCATATGGCTTTCCATATTAGATCTTCGTTTCAAAAATTTACTATATTTCAAATGGTCGTTGATGAGGGTGCTTCCACGTGTGTGATGTCTCTTGCATGTTGGAAGGGAATAGGATCTCTTGCAGCTGTTCCATCAGCCACTCTTCTGACTGCGTTTGATGGTATTTCTCATAGGTTGCATGGTATTTTCCCGGCTTTGCCCATCTATGTTGGGGGAAAAACTATAAATATAGAGGTTGAGATAGTTGGTGCAAGCTTGGACTACAACCTTCTGTTGGGGCAAAACTAGATTTATGAGATGAATGCTATTGCATCCTCCTTGTTTCGTATTATTTGTTTCCCTCACGAAGGGAGGATTGTCACAGTTGACCAACTGGATTGTTCTCCTATAGACCCGAATGCATCTACTGAATCAACTATCCCTTTGGTGGATAATGTCAAACCGCCTGTTGATAATCTCGAGGTTGGAATGTATTCTTATCTCATGGGTACTTTTGATATTCCACCTCCTTCCGTTCATATAAAATGAAATTTCATCCTCCAGGGCTCCTATTCGACGAGAGTTCTTCAGAACTCATTATTTTTCGGACCCTTTGGACCTTACCTTCCCCTACCTTCATATTAGCGGAAGGTTAAGTGGGTGGAATGGAATTTCTGATGTCTGCAGCTAAGATTGCTTATAGTTCTATTGTTGACTCTGCAAAATCCATTCTAGTTTCTCTTTCACTAGAGGAATTGGATGGCGATGTGGCCTCAGCTTGGACACTTAGTTCTTCTTCCTCCCATAATTGCCTAAATAATACTCTTCCATCTGAAGAGGCTGTCCTAGAAGCTATGACTGGTATATATAGACCGTGGGATGATTTGCATCATCGGTCTTACTTTCTACCAGACTTGAGCAAAGTTGAGTCAAGTTTTTCAAGTCCTCAATCTTCTGGCCATGTTCACCCAGTCTTGAACCCTTTAGCACTAGCACAGGTATTTTCTAAAGGGAACATGGCTGTGATTTCTCCGACTATCCTAGTGAACATCTCCAGGAATCCCAACGTTATCGAGAATTTTTTCACCGGTGCTGAATGTTCCCCTGAAGAGATTCAAATTTACATCGATCTCTTTAAAGAGTTTAGGGATGTGTTCGCTTGGTATTATGAGGAAATTCCTGGTATAGATCCATCTATTGTCGAGCATGAGATCAAGATCTACAAAAATGCTAAGCCTATGAGGCAAAAGCTTCATTCGATCAACCCTAGGAAGGCTGCAGCTATCAAAGTTGAGGTAGAGAAGTTGTTCAAGGCGAGATTCATTTTCCATGTTTCTTTGACAGAGTGGGTTTCGAATCTAGTTTTGGTAGATAAGAAACGAGGGACAATTCACTTTTGCATTGATTTCAGAGACCTTAATAAAGCATGTCCGAAAGATAATTACCCTACACCATTCATAGATCATATTATTGATGAATGTGCCGGTAATGAGATTTTTTCCTTCATGGATGGTTTTTTTGGATATAATCAAATTACTATCCGTCCTGAAGATCAACATAAGATTTCCTTTATTTGTCCCTGGGGTACCTTTGCTTACAAGAAAATGTCGTTTGGCCTTAAAAATGCTGGAGCCACTTTTCAGCGGGCCATGTCATATGCCTTCCATGACATCAAACATATTATCGAGGCGTACTTGGATGATTTAGCTACTCATTCTTGCAAGAGTATTGATCATCCTTCTCACCTTCGTCAAGTATTTGAAAGATGTCATTTTTACAAAATCAGGTTGAATTCGAACAAGTGTGTTTTCGCGGTCACATCCGGTTTGTTGTTGGGATTTATCGTGTCTACAAAAGGGATTCAGGTAGATCCATTAAAGGTTGAGGCAACACTTCTGTGGTCTCCCCCGTCGTCTATTCGTCAACTTCAAAGTCTACAAGGAAAATCTAATTTTCTACGGAGATTTATAATAAATTATGCTGAAGTTACAAGAGGATTCATGAGATTATTAAAGAAGGGAGTCCCATTTTTGTGCGATGACTTTGCTCAACATTCATTTGATGCTTTGAAAAAATCATTGAACTCTGATCCTATACTGAGTACACCTAATTATAGCAAGGATTTCCTCTTGTATCTCACAGCAGCAGAATCTACTATCGGTATGGTTCTGGTTCAGGAGGATGATGCTCTTGTAGAGCATGTTATATACTACCTTAGTCGAGGCTTGGTAGGACCTGAACTCCGGTATTCTCCAATAGAAAAGCTTGCTTTAGCAGCTGTCCATGCTGTACAATGGATCAGACATTATATTCTCCTTTGAAAAACTTATGTTTTGGCAGCAATCAATCCATTTCAGTTTTTTCTCAGTAGGCGAGTGATTGGGGGCAAATACAATCGATGGATTGTGATTTTGCAGGAATTTGATCTTGAGTTTATGTTTTCCAAGTCCAAGAAATCATTAGTTTTCGCTGAATTAATTTCTGAGTTGCCCTATGGAGAGGAGATAGTTTATGATGAATCCTTTCCGGATGAGCATATTTTTCTCATCTTTTCATAGGATCCTTGGTATGGGGATCTCATTGTATATCTTCATACTACGAATTTCCCTTCAATTTTTTCGAAAGATGAGCATCATAGGTTGTGTCACCTGGCTAAAAATTACTTGATCATTGGTGATAATTTATGCCATTGAGGGGTCGATTCGATCCTAAGACGATGCTTAAAAATCGAAGAAGCTGAGGTTGTGCTGAATGATTGCCACAGTGGAGCTTGTGGTGGTCATTTATTTGGGCTTGCTACAACCCAAAAAATCCTTCGTGCTAGATACTTTTGGCATTCAATTTTCAAATATTGTATAGAGTCGGTCAAACGATGTCATCCATGTCAAGTGTATACTTGAAATATGCGCGCTCATCTAGCTCCGCTCTTCCTAGTTATCATTTTTGGTCCTTTTAAAAAGTGGGGTATTGATTATACTACTTGTAACCCGCCTTCGACTAAAGGTCACAAGTAAATTATTGTAGCCGTAGACTACTTCACGAAGTGGGTTGAGGCTATGCCTACTTTGGGGAATGATGGTGAGACAACAATTATTTTTCTCTTCAATCAAGTTATTGCTCATTTTGGTATTCCTAAAGAGATTATCACTGATCATGGCAATCATTTTCAGAACAACATGATGGCTGAGTTGGCTCTAAAATTGGGTTCTCAGAAAGAGCATTCATATCCTTATCATCCTCAAGCCAATAGGCAAGTGGAAGCCGTGAACAAATACTTGAAGACCATTCTTCAATGGACAATTGATAAAGCTAGATCTAACTGGCATATCATGCTGTATCCTGCGCTTTGGGCATACTAGATGTCAGTAAAAACTGCAACTGGTTTTACTCCGTTTCAAATATCTTACGGATTGGAATCAATATTTCCCATCGAGTGTGAGATTCCTTCTCTTAAGATAGCTATAGAACTTCTTCCTCATATTTCTAGTCTTGAAGAATTCCTCCTTCATCTGGAACATCTTGATGTGCAGCGTCGAGATGCTGCCATGATGAATGAAGCACATAATAAACGGGTACAAGTTCAATACGATAAAGTGGTCAAACCCAGGGTTTTCTCCAAAGTTGACCTTGTTCTGGTTTATGCCCAAGACAAGGATGCCCTGGGGGCAGGTAAAATTCAAGTCTATGTGGTATGGCCCCTTCATCGTTAAAATGGTCCTTAAAAAAGGAGCTTATACATTGGTTTATTTTGAGGGAAACGAGTTTGCGGAGCCCAGAAATGGGCTCTATCTAAAAAGGTATTATGCCTAGGCCTTGGCCTGAAATCTTGCTTTTTGTATATATATTTTTTTGTTTTTGATTTTGTACATATTTGAGTTTTTAGTCTATGAGGTGATGGTAATGTTTTTTTTGATCTACTTTGGTAGGTTGTGTTGGATATCATGAGTCATTATGGTTTCGCTGATGGTGCTAGTAGACACACTCGGAACTTAGCTTCTGCGGCTTGGGTAATTTATTATCCATCTAGTCAATTGTTAGTTTCAAGAGGGGTTTGCATTGGTCCTGCTTCCAATAATGTAGCAGAATACATTGCAGTCATTTATCTACTCTCAGAAGCAATATCTTTAGGTATTGATTCATTGGTAGTATTCTTGGACTCCCATCTGGTGGTGTCGCAGTTGAACAATACATATCGGGTCCGGAATCCTTTGTTGTTTCGATTGTTTTTGAGGGTGCGTTTATTACAAAGATCATTTCAATTTATAACATTTATTCATATTCCTCGAGCTAACAATCAAATGGAAGACTCATTAGCTAATCAAGCAATTGACTGGCATATTAAGCATTCAATACTTTAATCAAATCATTAAAAATCATCATACATTTTCACACATTTGTTTCATTGCCTCATAAACTGTACAAAAAAATATACAAAAATTGGACCCATATGTCCTACAAAATTAGGGCTTATGCCCAATCATGTTCAGTATAAAAAATATAATATATTCATTTGATAAAATCTATGGTCCTTTCCCAACATTCGTGTTCCTATAGAACACGATCGTAGTAGCCACACGGCAGAATAACCACACCCAGTCTCGCGGTACCCCGACTACCCATCTTTGGATAGCCTCTGGTATGTCTTCTACTGCAAACATAGGCACTTGGCAAGTTAAACTCTCCAAGTTTCTCTGAACGGCATGTAGGGTCCTACCAGGGTATTTAGCATCCGCTTCGCCTCTGCGACGTTTGTGCCTTGGGTATCCTTCAGGACGAAATGGTCCCATATATGTATCATGGTCATCATATAATTTTGTAAGTCATTCAGAATCCAATAAAAAACATGTTTGTTTTTCATTTTTCACATATATTGAAAAAATCAAAAAATCAATAAAAAATTATAGTCTTACCAATTACACCCCATGCTGCACCGAGTGGAAGAAATAGGTCTGGATCACCGTGAAAATCCATCCCACCATAGGGATAATCATCCACTGCAATAATCTCTTCTTCCCACCATTAGAAGAACTCGTCGTCCCATGTAGTTCGGGGAACTTCGCTTCCCCCCAGTCTCTTCATCAGATCAGCCCACCGAGCTATTCTTGGATCTCTAGGGCTAATGATGGATGAGATCACTTTGGGTTGAAGCCCTCGAATCTTCTCAAAGAAGAATGTCATCAAAATGGTTCCATACCCGAAATGCTTTGTTTTAGCTTTTCGGATGGAGGACAGTTGTTTTTTCATGTTTTTCAGGAGATATGTACACTAATCAAAGAGGTGAACTAAGCATTCCACAACTATACTCATCTATGTTCTCGATGCTTGGTGCAAGGAAGTAGATCCTGCCACCCTACCGATGGTGAAAAGGAGATTTTTCATATGCAGCTCTGATAAATCTTTGATTGCAATTGAGTCCCTAATTTTTGAGATCCCTCTACACAATAGATGTGGACATGATCATCCACCGTAAGCCCTCCCAAAGGCTTGCCATGCAAATCTACCGGGTCTCCTCTTCGGGAGAGTCCAGTAATAAAGTAAATGTCTTCCAACTCTATGTGTATGGGTATTTGGTCAATCATGAAGCAATCTTCTTCCGGTTCCCAATGATTCACCAACATTTCAAGTAACCAAATGCTACTTTTCATATTTGGCATTTTGAAGAATTTGAGTAATCCACAGTTTCAGAGGATATTGAGCGAATTTTTATCCCCCATGACTTATTGGTCAATGGAACTTTGCTCACGTTCCCTCCAAGAAATGGTCATCCTGAAAAAAAGTCATTTAATTTCACATTAGGTTCATTTTTTCCAAACACGGTCTGTGCATACATTACTTCCCTTGTGGACAGTCGCGTATCATACACGAGTTTGTCCACATGAACCCGTGTATGCGCAAAATACTAAATCAAAATAAATATTTTCTATGGTGAAAAATCAAAATTTTTAACCTATTAATGGATGAAATTGATAACAATGATGAATTTAAGGCTTACTTGACTAATCTGATGAAGTTTGATGGCTGATTTCTCCTGATTTGAGGAAAGAGGTTTTTTCTCCAGAGCAGTTTTTTCTCCAATTCAGCAACGTAACAATGAACCAAATATGAGGTAAAATGTGTATTTATGCGCAGAAATTGAAAGTTTTTTGCAAAATTTCATTATTTTTATTTTTCAAATCTGTATTAAGCTGCATAACCTTTTTGCTTGTAAGTGTTGGGATAAGTATATTTTCAGGTACATTTTGTTGACTTTGAGATTTTTTTCCCAGTTTTTGAATCCTTGACTGCTGACTAGTCATGGCAGGTATATGATCTTAACTGGCATATAGGTTAGGGAATCCACTTTCCATTGCATTCTGCGTTCTAGCCTCCATTCTGATCACTTGGCATAGGGTCAATCCCATTATGTCATGAGTACTTAACCCATTTCAGTCACTGATTATTTAATCATGACTTGGTGGTAGAGCCTTCCTTTACATGGGATTCCTAGTTAGTTCCTCGCTAGCACTTGTCGCCCATGCTGCACTTTATGTAGGCTCGGGAGTCCTCTTTAGTCCCGCCATGACTTATATGTTGAAGCTTCATTCTTCTTCTTCTTCATTATCATTTTTCTGGCTATTACCCTAGAGGCTCCCTGGCGTTGTTGAGTTGCATCACTGCATTGCATATTGACTACTTGTTTATCTTGGCCTTTAGCCGGCTTCATTTGGACTCAATGTTTAAGCCATATTTTGACCTTGACTTTCTATACAAAGTTAGCCATTGCAAAGCACTTAGCTATCACGACTTGACACCCTTGTTACCCATGGATGGAACACTCCTTTGAGTATCGCTTAAGGCCAGTTTCCGCCACCTTGTATTGAGCATAGTATTATTCCTATCCCAGGAACTAGTGCATCTGTTTCCTGATACTCGTTCTATTCATTATACCATGGCATTATTTTATTATTTTTCACGCTTACTATATGAAAAAGACAAAAGAAATCAAATATGTTAAAAAGAGCGGGAACGATATGTTACTTCATATTTTGATGGTAGTTACAGTATCAGTTTGTCGCCCTTGAACAAAGAACATACCACTATGTTTTTTCCTCATTTGGGATGGTTTTATTTTGGCCTAGGCGATGCCATAACCTTGTTTCACGAGTCAGTCCTCCCCCGGTTGGTTATCTCTTCCAATCATATGGAGATTTTGTTTTTTCCTCCTGCATAACAGACTTATATAGTGTCATTATTTGATGCCATGGTCATCATGAGTCGTGATTTTGTTCAAGGGAAGTTAACCCTGAGTCAGCCATTCTGCGGTGTCTCTTGACTTGTTTTTTCAGGCCTTCCAAGTTTTTTTAGTATCTTGTATTATCACATCAGATGTTTGGTCCTATGCTCGTGCTAGTTTGAGAAGGTCTCCATTGACTTCTTGCTTGCAGGTTTGTCTCTTATCGACTACGACATATTTCTCTGAGATTAATCCTAGAGCCACACCCTAGCCCTATTTACATCATTGATAGGTGACCTTTTGCTCAACATTTAATCATCATTATGGGTGTTTGACTGAGTGGTTTTCCTTGTGTTCAATGTCAGCATACATTATCAGACTTGGGATTCGTGCAGTACCTTGATTTCCATTTGACCCTATTGGTGGATATCTTGCCTCTTTGTCAGCTTTCATTATTGGTTGGTTCAGAGGGTTTCTTCCATGCACTAGCTTCATCTTGTGCATGTCGGAAACGTACTTCGGGTTGGTTCCTTCACTCTACTTCATCTTATTCCTTCCAAATATTGGCCTGCGGGTTATACTCGTGCTGGACTGATGTGGGATGCCTCAATGTCTTCCTTCCAGAAGATCTTTTCCCATCAAATTGTAGAAATTTGAATAACTAATATGTTATCCACCGAGATTCTCCTGATCACACACTATTTTAGCTTCATGCATAATACAGAATCTCTTCTACCATTGATCATCACATGCGGAAATAAAATCAATTGCATGCACACATTAAAGCCATAAAAATTCACACATATGAACACAGTATTTCATGGGAAAGCTTAAAGCTAAAAACCCCCAACTATCCGTATATTATACATGTCATGGAGATCATGTAACAATCATAGTACAAAGCTCTTTGCAAGCTCTCATGCACTACCTCCCTTGCTACACACTATCAAGCTAGATCTAGCAAAACTCATGCTCCAACCTTTAGCCACTTGATAGCCAACCTGAATTGCCTATTTCAATGCTATGGGATGGTCTCTTTATATAGATAAACCACCTGGATTGAACTGCATAATCCTCATGGGTTACTCCACCCATCTGTGTGTTGCAAATAGCAATAGTATAGTCACAACTGATAGTTAACCTGCTCTTTCACCTATTTCTGCACTGGTCTCCACTGAACTGTCCATGCACTGAAGTTAACTGATGTATTCTTTAGTTGATTTATGAGTTTATAATTAGTGAATTAATTAATAATTAATTCACACCACTCTCACTAATTGTATCTATTAGTTAACTTGGATACAAAAAGCTCAACTATGTTTATATTAGTTAAACTGAATACAACTCCACTAACTTCCTCAATCAACTCCACCAAACTCTGTCACATGAGTTCTAACTGAAGTCATCATGCAATAGCTTCACTTAATCCTTAGGAATAGCGTAATTCCTTCTGTCAGCTCCTGTGCCACATCTGTGCACTTAACTGAAGTGCTCCAAGAGAATAAGATAATGTTTATAGTCCGAATATTATTAAGAGCTAATAATATTCGACATATCTATTTTTAGACTGGCAATCTAAAAATAGATTCCGCCCAATATGTCTAAAAATAGAAATCCATCTATTTTTCCAATTTGACCAACCATCCATAAATAGCATCCCGCAACTTATAGAATATGCTCCATATGTCTAAAAATAGACATAGTCTAAAAATAGATTTTTCGACAAAAATCACATGTGTGGTCCCCACCTATTTTAGGTGATCACTTTCCAACTAGGATCAGGAAAGATGTTTCAGGAGGCCTCCTTCACTATTTCTTGTTGCCATTTTCAACACGAATCCGAATCATTGCTCTGGGAATAAGGTCTAGAGTCTTTTTGTTAGTACCTTAGGGTTTGTAGTCATTAGTGGTAGACTCTTCGCTGTCGACAGTGAGGATTCATTATTGCCTCCTGATTGATAGATTATTACAAGTGTTCGACTTCAACTCATTCATTCACACTTGTTAGATTGTACTGGGGCACCTTGACACTCATTATCATTATCGATGGGTTGTCTCGTGTTTGTTAATGGTTTACATTATTGACTGATAATAAAATTATTTATCACATGGTTGACTTCAACTAATTTATTCCCATTGCATAGAATTTTGCCATAGTGATCGGTGAATACCTCAGGTTTGCATCAGCATACTTCGGTTCACTTTTAACAGTTCATCCAGTCTCTGCCAGTGATGCCGTCCACCCTTATATGTTGTAGTGTCAGTGCATCAACATATTATATGTTGGCTCCCGAGTTGAGTGATTGTACCATGTATTCCACCTCTTATGATTTGGTACCTATAGATTCAGTTACTTGTGAGATTAGATATCTATTACAACATCATTGATCAATCTTCTATATGTGATACTTGGACTTGATTTTCTACTTTTACTTCTAGGCAGTGATCAGATGATTCAATATGTACTTTCCATTTCAGATATACTTGTATACATTTTGGATCTATAGACATACTTTTATTTCACTGAGCATGGGTATGACTACCTCAAACATGAGCTGACTCTTTGATTTCTTTCATTGGTTTTTGGAAGACTAAAATATGGTGAAGTCCTCTCTTGTCTTCGCAAGGTTCTTTCTATGCACATAATATATTTTTGGCCATCATGTACCCCTTATAACCTCATATATTAGGGGGCATATGTTATAGCATCATTTTTCACCCTCATGTGAATAATGATTGTCTTTTTGGCCTTAGGCACCCTTTCCCCCCATACTTGAACAAACTTCATAAAAAACAGTGTCTAAAATCCCATACACGATTATGCATAGAATTTTCCACGTATATACGGGAGTCCGTTCATACTTTTCTACGTATGCCATTTAAATCATTAAAAAATATATAAAATCCTTATTTTCGAGGCAAGGTGATGGTTATTTATATAATTCAACCACCCCAGCCCGTGGCCCAACTGTTTCCAACTGCTAAAACTACTTTGAGGGAGTATAAAATCCCCTCATGTGTATGGCCTAAGGGAGCGAGAAAATTATAGATATTATACTCTGTTGGAGCCCTATTTCAATTTTGATATTCCTGTGCCTCCTGCACTTCCCAGGTATATTCAGGAAACCCTTGTTTCCTTGAGATGCTCATCATCCTATATGACATCTTGTGTGCACACATATTGGAAGAATTCTAGCGAGGTGAGGGTTGGACGGATCCAGAGGACGGTCTGCTCGAAGGTCATGGAAGGATTCAGGTGATCTCTTCAATTTATATTATTGTACATGCCATTTATAATAAGAAGAACCATCTTGTTCCCGAAATTCACGTGTTTATATCTCTTTATATATGTGTAAAGATCTTTAATTGAACATCCAATATTGTTTATATGATATTTTACATGAGTTACACTGACATATAGGAACAATATATGTTGTACAACTAGTGTTTCGTGTTTGTTCTTTCTTTATTTCTAGGTTATGAAGCACAAGGAGTTGCTAGGGGTTTGCACCCCGCAGGATCTACATCAAACATAGGCCTTTCGGGTAAGTTCCGCAACTGATTAAATCTAGTTTTCAGCATAAAAGATAGGTTAAGTGAGTCCTTCTTCAATGGTATGCCCCTGATCTATGAAGGTTTCTGACCCAAAAGCCTTTATGGAGTTGTTTCCCGAAACAATGATGAACAGCTAGAACATCTGCAAAGAACATTTGAAAAGTGCAGGAAGTATGGTCTGTCACTAAATCCCGAGAAATATTTGTTTGCCTTGGAGGAAGTTAAATTATTGGGTCACACAGTTTCAAAACAAGGGGTAAATATTGATCCAGCAAGGGTGGAGGAAATTCAAACCATTCCTTTACCCAGAAGCAAGAAATATATTCAGATATTTTTGGGAAAAATAAACTTTCTGAGAATATTTGTACCAAATTATGCTGCGATTGTGAGAGATATAACTGACATGTTGAAGAAAAACGTAGAAGTAAGTTGGGATAAAGAATAAAGAGAAGCATTTTCCAGAATAAAAGAAGCACTCCAAGAAGCTCTTGTTTTAATAAGTCCTGATTATCAAAAGTTATTTCAAATATTTTCATTTTCTTCCCCCATTACTATTGTTGTTGTGTTATTGCAGAAAAATGGGGATAGTAAGGAACAACCAGTGGCATTATTCAACAAAGTTCTCAGAGATGATAAGATCAAATATAAAATTTTGGAGAAAAAAGTGTATGCATTGGTCAAATCACTCAGAGCCTTCAAGAATTATGTGATACAATCCCAAAAAACTACTTATGTACCTAATTCTCCTGTCAAGGACGTGCTGGTTCAAAGTGATGTTGAAGGAAAAAGAGGAAAATGGATAGCTAAAATCCAGGAGTATGATTTGGACATTAAACCCACCAAGTTAATCAAAGGACATGGTTTAGCAAAGTTCCTAACAAAAACAAATTTTCAAGCATTGGGAATTAACCTCTTGGCACCAGTGGATGGAGTTGACAACGAAGAAGGTCAGAATAAGCCCAAACTAGGTATTCAATACAAATTTTTGTGTTCATATTGGTATAAAGATGTTGTTCATTACATGTGTTTCTTTTCTTGCCCATGTTCACTGAATAGAACCAAATACAAAGCTCTCAAGCTTAAATCTTAGCCATATGTAATAGTAGAAGCGAAGTTGTACTGGAAAGATCCTGCTGGTATTTTTCTGTTGTGTTTAACTTAAGGTGAATCCATTGAGGTTATCAAGGAATGTCATGAAAGTCTATGTGGGGGAAATTATAATTGGAAGGTCACAACCCATAAAATCCTCAAGTCAGGTTTCTATTGGCCCACCCTATTTTCTTATGTACATAGATTGGTCAAAAGTTATCATAAATGTCAGTTGTTTGCTGGGAAGAAAAGACTTGCTCCATTACCTCTTATCCATGTATTCATAGAAGCACCCTTCAGGCAGCAGGGACTTGATTTTATTGGAGATATCAATCCACCATCAAGTGGGAAGTTCAAATGGATTCTAACTACCATTGATTACTTCACAAAGTGGGTTGAAGAAATCCCCACCAAGAAAGAAATTGACCAAGTGGTGATGAAGTTTCTGGAGGAGAACATGTTCAATAGGTTTGGCTGTCCAATCAAGATTGTAACAGATAATGCTCAGGTATTTAATTATTCTCGATTCATTAATTTCTTCCAAATATATAATGTAATCTTGTCACATTTCACAACATATCATCCACAAGGGAATGGGTTTGAAGAATCATCAAACAAGACCCTGGTTAGGATTTTGAAGAAGATAATCACTGAAAATTAGAAAGACTGGGATTCAAAGTTGAAGTTTTCTCTTTGGGTAGTCCGAGTAACCACCAAGAGGTCTAGTTAGCAAGTCACCCTATGAATTGGTTTATGGAACTCAGGCACTATTTCCTACTCAGCTGGCCAAGATAGTGATTGCGTTCCTTCAAGAAGCTCACGAATAACTTGATGCTCTAGTGAGAAGATTGAAGAAAGTGATTGAATCAAGTGAAAATAGAAACAAATTTAGAGATAACCTGATTTATTATCAAAAAAAGTTGAAGTCCTAATTTGACAGAAAAGAAAGAGAAATCCTCTTCCAAGCAGGAGATTTATTATTAAGATGGGACACCAGAAGGGAGGATAAAGGAAAACATGGTAAGTTTGACCCTCTCTAGTATGGTCTGTATAGAATTTCTGAAGCTATATCAAACAATACTTTAATCCTAGAAGATTTAGATGGAGAATCTCTGCAGCTACCTATGAATGGGTAGTATTTGAAGCATTATTTTGAGCATTGAAAGTCAGAATTCCACCATTGTAAATAACGAAGTGCTCATTGTTCATATGTCACCAAGAAATATTTGACTCCATGCCCAATGGATAAGGCACTAATCTACGGTTCTTAGCGCTTTCATGGAAAAAATAACTATCCCTAGTTGGAGCCAGATGTCGTGCATCATTTGCATTTACTTTCAAAATATTTCTCAAAACACGAAAAAAAGCATATATGTTAGAAAATGTAAAATTTTTGTATACCGAAAAAGAATTTTTGATTTATATGTTGATGTATTAACATTATGTGTGGAGATGTGAAGTCAGGTCGAGTCGGGCTTATTCGTGTGCAGAGAAGTTCAAGAATTGGGTTGATTGATGCATTCAGAACATTGCACACAGGTTACGGTTGAGTCATGCAAACATATGTGTAGAATAGTGTTCGGACGCTTAAGTGCAATAGCATGTGGAAGTCCTGCCCGCATATCACAAATCGCAATCGCAAAGCTCAGGAGGAATAGAACAAGGTTGAATCACTGAAATGCGAAATGTGATACGAGGGCCGAATACAATATAGTTTGTAGCTTGATATAAAGTATTTAAAGTCCATCCATGGGACCCTCTCGCACATCGCACATCACAAATCGCAAATCGCAAAGCTCAGGAGGAATGGCGCTAAGGAATATGTTATAAAATCCGAAGGTTGAAATGTGATAAGGGGTGGATGCGATGTAGTTCGAAGCTCGATCTAAGGCATTTAAAGTATGGTCGTGGGACCCTCTCGCACATCACACATCGAAAATCGAAAAGCTCAGGAGGAATGGTGCTAAGGAATGAGTTATAAATTCTGAAATGCGAAATTCAGCAAGGTTTCAAATCACCGATTGTGACTTGTGATCGAATCGACCTCCACTTGCCACGTCATCCTCACCCCTATCGCACAATGCACATTGTAAGCTTAGGAGGTATGGTGCTAAGGAATATGTTACAAACGCCAAAGGCATAAATGCGATAAGGGGAAGATGCGATGTAGTTCGGAGCTGAATCTAGAGTATTTAAAGTCTCGTCGTGGGACCCTCTCGCACATTGCACATCACAATCAAAAAGCTCAGGAGGAATGGTGCTAAGGAATATGTTATAAAGGTCAAAATGTGAGAAGGGACAAATGTGATGTAGTTTCATAGTTAAATTGGAAAGGATTTCAAATCCGGAAGTAAGGACCTTTCCTCTGAAAAATCACATCGAAGGTAAGAGAAGGATTGTAATGGAGCAACATGGAAATCCGAAATGCGATGGAAAGGCAGACGTGATGCCATTCAAAGGTTCATTCAAAATTATTTAAAGTCTAGGATTATTTGTAGTTGCGTTGTTCTATGAAGAAACTTGAACGCAGGTAGTAGACTCGGGAACGCCAGATCCCGTGCAGAACGCCATTATATGCGGTGGAACCTTGTAAATAAATGGAAGGCTTAACGCTGCGAGCATGAGTAGAAGAGGCAGAGTTCGGGAGAAGGGGACATGATAACATTGTTTGAAACACAGATACATAGGAAGAGTCAGGAAAAAGGAGCATATAGTGGCACTGTTGGAAACACAACAGCTAGGTCAAGTCAGGCAAAGAGGCGTCATTGCAGAATTGTTCGAATACCACATCAGAAACAAAAAAGGCATGAAAGCAAGAAAAAAATACAAATATTGAGATTTGAAATAAATACAGGGCAAGGATGTCTGATCTATCAGGGAGACACATCAGCGACAAATCAGATTCAACAAAAAGAATAATATTTCAAGTTTTAATTTGTTTTCTTTGTTTTTTAAGATTAAAGCTATAGTGATGTCCTCAATTGCAATGTAATAAGTAGTTTTAACAGTTTAGGTAGTCTAAATAGTTCAAGAAATTCTAGCAGTTATGAATTGTTTTTGATGTATTTAAGCAAGACAAAAAGAAAGAACAAGGATTCCGAGTTTTGGATCTCTGGAAGACTAAAAATTTGGTACTTACTTTTCTGAGGAATTAATGAAAGAAGCATCAAGTTTCCTACAACTGTTGATGGTGATTCGTTTTTCCTGTGCCATTTTGTGTCCCTTCTCCCTGGAATGAAGTGAAGTAAAGTAGTTGTATGTCTCTTAATTACAGCTGTGAGTGAGAGTTAAATATTTCTTAACTGGGATGTGAGTGTGAGCACTAAAATCCTGTGGCAAGAAACTAGTTCTTGCACCAGATCAGAGTTTCTTGCACTTAGAATTTAATTCTTGAAATAAGTGTTTAATTACTGCAAGTGTTATTGTACTAGGAAATCAAATTGCACACACAAAAATGAATGTTTCTGATTTTAACAGAGTGCAGAAATAAATAAACAATCCATATCATTTATCCCGTCATAAAGTGTTTAATGAAAGCAAGAAAATTGCAGGAAGTAAACTAGAAAGGCTTGCTGAAATGAATAACACACCAACGTGCACTGGTGCAGGTTTATTTCTCCTGCTTGGACCAGGCGGGGAAACCAAATAAAACAGAACTATAGAAAGTGAATAACACACCAACGTGCACTGGTGTAGGGTTATTTCTCCTGCTTGGACTAGGCGGGGAAACCAAAAAAAACAGAACTGCCGAAAGTGAATATCACACCAACGTGAACTAGTGTAGGTTTTCTTCTCCTGCTTGTACCAGGCCGTGGAAAAACAAATAAACAGAACTGCAGGGAAAAGAAATATCACACCAACATGCACGGTGCAGGTTCGCTTCTCCTGCTTATACCAGGTGGGGAAATCCAAATAAACAGAACTGCAGGAAAAATAAATATCACACCAACGTGCAATAGTGCAGGTTTGCTTCTCTTGCTTGTACCAGGCCAGGAAATCCAATCTGAAATTAAACGCAGGAAATTAACTTACAGGGAAAGAAAATGCAACTACTTCACACGACGGATCCGTTTTCAATAGGATAGGAATAAATGTTCTGAAAATTAAATCACACTTTAATAATTTAAACATACATTACAAAAAATAGAAAATAGGGTAAACATGCTGGGTTGGTTGGGCCCTAGCCAACCATCACGTTTCCCTTTCAAGTAGAAACGTTGCTCAGTAACTCAGATCAGACTCATATGTTTAAAGGAACAAATAAGATTATAAAAGGAGGAATGATGCACGTAGAAAGGGGAAGGTGGAGGAGCGACGCTACAACAATCCCCCCATGCTGACCTTCTTGCATGTCCTCATGCAAGGAAATCATTTGTCGCGTTGCTGATCCCTTGCAAAAGGCAAGATTAAAATCATTTATGGGAATTCATAATTATGTTTCCTGCAATTCTATTTGATCACATTTCATACGCTAGATAAAGCTTGTTTCAAGAACAAAGTATTTGCTGGACTCTTTGATTATTTACACTAATTTCAAGAAAATTTATCACAAAAAAATTCCAAATTGCAAGGATGGTGCATGCTTGCACTGATCTGCTTACACCACCTAAACTGTGTTGCTTTGCTGGCACTTTTCTGCTTTCACTATTGTATATTACAACGTGATTGCACTGGTGCAAGTATAAAATCCGCTAAAAAAAAATAGGAAATTTTGGTAAAACGTGGGCTGCACTTTAACATGACTTCCTCAATCATACGGAAGGTTTGCTTCACCATTTATTTAATGCTTCTGAGCATATCCTTTTTCTTTTTCTCCAGTAGATCCTGTTACCTTGTCCTGAATGAATTCCTTTTTTTGTTTCTAGATTATGAAGCGCATATTTAGAGGCAACCACCATCAATACACATTGCTGCCAACCAACATCTTGTGAGCAATCATCATTGAGTAATTCATCACTCTAAATACCATGAAATTCAAAATGAGTTATGATATTAATTGGAAACCTCTTTATTGAACACTCTAAATTCCGTTGTCATCTGGATTCAAACTAAATTTCCTCTTAATATAGCACAAAGAATAACCTTTACTAAGGGTACCACATCCTTAAATATTCTTGATTTTTGAAAGATATAACTCAAAGAATCATGTTCAAATTGTATTTAAAACCATTGTCCAAGAAAAAAAGGATAAGTTTAGGGGAAGAGAAATATAGACAAGAAAATTGTAGTATGCAATTAACTTTAATACCACATACATAGCCCTGCTGCCCGCAGGTGTCCATAACTTCGGCAGGGGTGTCTTTTGACCCATCGAAATGTCTGTGTCCCACTTACTAGGCATGAATTTAGAGTTATCTTATTTTAATTTTAGATGAAGGCCACTGCTTTGGATTGGTAACCAACTAATGGCAGTGCCACTCACAAGAAGTAACATGGATGAACATGTCGGCTCGTGATGAGACCTCCTATGTTCCAACTTTTCGGTTGAAAGCCATTACTCTAGCTTGGTGACCAGAAGTAGTAATGGCATGCATGCTAGGTCTCATGATCGTGGTAGGTCGGCTCATCACGAGACCTCCTATCCTCCCCTAAATATTTTGTATACTCTGATTATGATTAACCTAAAAGGTTACTTAATAAGTGGGGAGACAGATCTACTACTTAAGAGTACGGGATGGCGTGAAAATCTTTTAATGACTAATCATTACTGACTAGCTCCCTTGCCCCAAAGAATTATTAAAGATATCCTAGATAATGACTAAAAGACTCCTTGAATTAAGAATTCTAGTGTCCTCATGAATAGCTTAAAATGATCTTAATGAGAGTGGTCCTCCATAGGGGGTTTCCAAGGGTACCTTCTAAGGGAAACTGAAATTATATATATTAGATGAAAACTTCTTAGAGTGATTAGTCATGGTTAATTCGAAAAATCATGACGTATTAGAGTGAATCATACTCAAATAGATGTGTCATAGATGTGTGTGTTAACAACCAATGCAGATCAAAAGTAGTTTTAGTGACTACACTTTAAAAACAAAAACCCCTAATAGCATTTTATTCACCTAACCTACTTTACCTAAGAGGCAGAAGACTTCCTTTTATGTATAGGAGTAATTCCAATGAAGCCATGTGCAGATTAGGTGAAAATATATATTCATGCTCAAATTTATCATACAAACTTGAAAGTGTACATGAGCATGAAGAACCAACCAATGTACTTGATATGACAACAAGAGTTTTAAAAGAGAAGAATACTCCCTTGCTTGAGTCATTGTTCGAACCATTGTTCAATATGATCATGGTATTCTTGGTCCATTTCTTGATTTGGCCCATGCTTGTCATCCTCTTCTTCCATATCATGTTGATTGTTCTCCATAGGGTGAGTAGTCTCTTGATTACATTCTGGATCTGCTGATAGACATGTCAATAACTCCTCAATCTTAGGTTCCAGTGGATGTTCTCCATTGATTATAGTGCATGATTCATTTTTCTCCTTAGATGACTGGTCAGGGAAATCAAAAGAGACTTCCAAATCCTCTTGTGGTAGTGGAGAAATGGGCAAGTTCTTGAATATTGTCAAAACGTTCTCTTCCTGAGAGGTAGAGGTCAAGATCCCAGCAACTGCTAGGGCTCGTGAGATGTCCTTCATATTTATCATCTTCAAATCCATCTGGTTGATTGATAGTCCCTGTATCCACACACATATTAGTAACAAGGGTTCTTACAACACCCCAAAAATGATATAAAGTTAAATATTAGGATCTGAAGATAATTGATTTTAAAAGTTATTGGATGAAATAAAGCTCACCACACTTGCATAAAAAAATACAAAAAGATAAAGGCATACTTACCCCTATTGCATCAACAAAAAATTCTTACCAAATCAAATCGCCTCCCTGACAATGACGCCAAAATGTTGGGTGTAGGAATTGCACTTAAGCAAACTCCTCAACATCTAATTGTCAACCCGGGGGATTCGTAAACTTAGAGACGAAGCACAGGAAATGCCAGAGATGGTATGAATTTTCCAGATAGAAATTCCTACTTTAAAGAAAATCTTGTAGAAAAGATAACTGAATCATCAAAGTAATCTAGTGCTGGAACAAGAAAGAATGCATTTGCAAAGGAATCAAAATAAAAATGAAATCACTCCAACTGATCAATTTTTAATTACTGAGTATGTGTTATGTTTTTCTTTAGCAGAGACACTTAGCACTCTTGTAGAATGGGCCCTTTAACCTGCTTCTTTAGAGATTTCCTTCTTGCACTAATCTGTCTTGCACTATCACAGTCTGCTTGCACTAGTGCAGGAACAAAGGTTTATGCAGGAGGTATAAATGGTGTCTTTACCAAAGGATTTTTACTTCATGCAAGGGCTTGAGCTTTTCCAGGTTCAAAGCACTCAGATCCCATGGCAAGAAACTAGTTCTTGCACCAGATCGGAGTTTCTTGCACTTAGCCTTTAATTCTTGAAATAAGTGTTTAATTACTGCAAGTGTTATTATACTAGGAAATCAAATTGCACACATAAAAATGAATGTTTCTGATTTTAACAGAGTGCAGAAATAAAGAAACAATCCATATCATTTATCCTGTCATAAAGTGTTTAATGAAAGCAAGAAAATTGCGAGAAGTAAACTAGAAAGGCTTGCTGAAATGAATAGAAAACCAATGTGCACTGGTGCAAGTTTATTTCTCCTGCTTGGACCAGGCAAGGAAACCAAATAAAACAGAATTGTAGAAAGTGAATAGCACACCAATGTGCACTGGTGTAGGGTTATTTCTCCTGCTTGGACCAGGTGAGGAAACCAAATCAAACAGAACTGCAGAAAGTGAATATCACACCAAAGTGCACTGGTGCAGGTTTGCTTCTCCTACTTGTATTAGGCGGTGGAAAACCAAATAAACAGAACTGCAGGGAAAAGAAATATCACACCAACGTGCATTGGTGTAGGTTCACTTCTCCTACTTGTACCAGGCGGGGAAATCCAAATAAACAAAACTGCAGGAAAAAGAAATATCACACCAACGTGCACTGGTGCAGGTTTTCTTCTCCTGCTTGTACCAGGCGGGGAAATCCAATCTGAAATTAAATGCAGGAAAGTAAATTGCTGGAAAATAAAATGTAACTACTTCACACGATGGATCCATTTTTAATAAGACATGAATACATGTGTTGAAAATTAAATCACACTTTAATAATTTAAACACACATTAAAAAAAAAAAAAAAAGGGTAAATGTGCTGGGTTGGTTGGGCCCTAGCCAACCAACGCGTTTCCATTTCAAGTAGAAACGCTGCTTAGTAACTCAGATCAGACTCATATGTTTAAAGGAACAAATAAGATTTGAAAAGCATGAGGTGGAGCTCCTCCTTCCTATTAATTCACAAAGACAAAGTACATCATGAAATATAGAGTCTAGCCCAGATTTGGGCGATACTAGCAAAAACAAGTTACAACAACACTGTTGTAGCGTCGCTCCTCCACCTTCCCCTTTCTACGTGCATCATTCCTCCTTTTATAATCTTTCATAATGATTAAAAAAAGTTTTTCCTTTGCAAGGAATATGGGGATTGAATCATAACCAATTATGATTGCATAGTATAATAGTACAACCATTCCCGTATTAAAAGAATATAGATTTAATACGAATTTTCCAATTCTAGGATTTTTCTAGAATTTTGGAAAATTTGGTAATTTTAACAAACTGCCTCTAGAGCGCCCTTCGTATCTCTTCAACCATTACGTATTTTGGAAATGGCTCGCGTTTTACTCAATTTCATATACTGGGAAAAAAATCCATGTCGTGAAATTTCTTTATTTACCTTCATCTGCACAAAAAACGAGGCATAAGTTGGCAGTCTAGAAACTTGTTGACTGTGTTTTCTAGAATTATAGAAAAAACAATCGTTTTTATAAAAGTGCTTCAAAGACCTGCTCGTAACTTTTGGAATACTTTGAATCTTAGGAAATGGTTTTGGTTATGGGTAATTGGTTATATTTTTGAAAAACCCATTTGCTCGGATTTCCATAATTCACCTCCATTTTCATAAAAACTGAGGTCAAACTTGGCCATTTAGAAATTATGCAGATTTTGAGCAGACTTATTAATTTGCAATGCTGGTGTAGGAATGTGTTCTGTAGGAACTCTACTGATACTAGTGCAAGAATGTGTGGTGCAGGAAATTCACCTCTATCAGAATAGGCATATAACCAACTTTGTAAACCTGCAAACACAAACTATTATTAAATATGCCTCTAATGTTTAAATCTCATTAAAACAAAGGAATAGCAAATACTTACTTATTATCTCCGAGAATGCAAAAAACCATGACAATGACTATTCAAGCTAAACAAAAGCATAAGTGATTTCGAGTAAAAGGTGATATAAAGTAAGGCAAAACAGAGGCCCAACAATAACCTTAATTTGTGCTACTTCACTCCAACTCCTCTCCCTTCACAATTTCTCTCTAGAACTTAAAATTAATAGATTCTGTGTTTACAACATATTGTTTTGAGTTTCCTCTCTCTCCATAAATTCATTCTGAAATTTAAAGCAGTAGATTCTGTGCTACAACATATCATTTTGAGTTTCTTCTACGGTTCTTCTTTTCCATTCTGATATCATCAGTTAATGGAATTGTATATTCTTTCATTATACCATATTATTAAGAGTTTTAAAGAATTAGTTTTGAAAGGGATTGAATGAAGACCACCTGATATAATTACTTCTGTGACACATTGTTAAAAAAAATGTCTTAAGCATTGATTCGTTTTCACAGCCAAGGAATTGTCTCTTAAGATAGAACACATCCCAAACCTGCAAAATAAATATTGGCACTAAAACGTGAATATATTCAAGAAGAGTGATCAATTTATTCTTATAACAGAATTAATACCAAATAAATATTTTTTTTAAAGAAAATTGAAAGCATTATCTTTTGCCCAATTTCATGATTTTGATAAGTCTATCTTTAAGAAATGGGCATTTAAAAATCTGAAAAATAATCAACTCCATATTGTCAGATGACTTATGTACTGTGATTAGCAAAAATATTGACATTATAAAAATTTCTGGTGTCCTTCAGATTAGAATGTCACAGAAAAACACATAATAGAAAAGTTGTAATTTTTATTCCAAATCTAAGCAATCAATCAAAATAGTCATCATCTAATTAATCCTCCAATTGTTCTGCAAATCATTCCTCCAAATTCTCTTCCAAGTGTTCCATAATTTAAAAAGATGCATGATGCATATATATATAAGTAATGAGATCTTACAAAGGAAAATACATAACACTATTTATAAAATTTGGAATCACTTTCGAAATTGAAACCATTTGTGCAAAATGAAATGAAAAGGGGTTTTTTAGGCTATGAAATTATTAGATTTTATAATAAAAATCTAAATTGTTAATTATAGATCAATAGCCATGATAAATATTCCAATTGAAAACACAAAAAGAATAATGATAGTTGAAATCGTTTTTTTATAATTAATAACCTATTCATTTCATTGATCTGAAAAAGAATTTCTAGTCATTAAAATCCTGCATATGAAATGAAGAAATAAAAATTTCGCATGATCAATTTGTAATTATTCATGAATGGATTTTCCGTCGATTTATAATGAATCTTGCTACGTGAGATAGGATATGATTTTTTGGGTAACTTCTAAAATTCTTGAAGCGATTATCCATAAAGTCTTAGGAAATAGAATAAAAATGCGTCCAGGTATTTAATTCATAACGCTCGTTCATCATTAGATGCATTATATATATATTTTTTAATTAACCTAGACTTTATTTTTCAACACAACAAGAATGAATAGAAGTAATTAAATACAAAAGAGAAATATGGCATCAAGTACTCATATTATTCTAATGTACCTTCTAATCATATTTATGCAATTTAACCCAAAAATATAATGATCAAAATTTGATAGCGATCTCCATATCCACATCACGAATTTATATGAAAAATCAACATTCAAAATAAAAATATGATCAAACGAGTTAGTTTCAAGGAGATACATAGATGGAAGCCAAATGAAAGAAATATGGAAACGTATGGAAATGTGTGGTAGTATTTAAAAAGTTAAAATGAGAATTTAAAATGAAATATCTTACCAAAAATTTTGGATTGCCATTATTGCATTGCTACAACCAATCAATCCCACTGCTTGCATAAGATTTATTTGTATTTAAGTTCAAAGGCTTGACATCTCAAAATAGGATTCATTTCCATCTTTTACGTATAGATTGCATGCATCTTGTAGGTTTTATCATTGGTAGTAATGTAAACCCTCTAATGAAACACCATAACTCTTCGGCTGCTACAAACTTGAATTCATGAATCTACACCCAAGTGGTGCTCCTATTTTATTCTCAGGTGTTTTCTGTAGATTAGTTTTAAAATTTCAGATATCATGTTCTTGCCCAAGAATCAGATCTAATCCTTCCAATAAAATCATAACTGTATGTGAATTTATTTGAAAACCGTTTTTTTTTTCTTCACGCAACCTTTCAAATGATGCTCCAAAGAACCACATGTTACACAACATTTTGTAACTATCCCTGCAATCCCCATCTTGCACATTGGAGGGTCATTTCTATGACCAATAAGAAGTTCCATGCCTTGCAAAGACCATCATTGCATCCCTTTACATGAGAGAAATATTCCTTCTGTTGAAATTTCCCTGAGAAGAGCTTCAGAAACCCCTATTTTTGCCTTAGCGCGAGTAGCTTGTTCTGCCCTTGCTCCAATGAGGAATATTAACATTGGGCCCCATGCCAGTTGGTGCTCTATTCCAGTTAGCCACCCGCATCGAGCTGTTTATGGAATGTTTTTTAAAAATAGAGGCAAAGATTCCACTCCAACAACTTCGAGGATGAGTCATTGGGAGTGGTTGAACTGAATAACCACAGAATCCCTCCTTTAGATTATGGTTTCCACCTCTTGTGGGAACCTCCTAAATGATAGGCCTCCCTTCCACCTTTGTAGGGATCCCAACCTCCTCATTTTCCTCTATAAAAAGAAGATATCTCTCCTTGCGTAAGCTAGTTGAACATGGAGAACTGAATATACTATAGCTGAATTATTGAAATGATAGAACAAGAAGCAAATTCGTTGAGAGAGCTTAAGTCCATGCCCTCATCCCGTTTGAATCCCCTGACGAGCATTTGAGACACGCTTCGGCTGAACCCCGCTGGAGGAGACTACGACGTCAAAGCTTTGGTTGTAACTCTTCCTTCTATCAATACATATACATGACTATTGTTTGGTTCCCATTTTGTGTTATGTCATTTGTTTAATGCAATATGCTTAGCCCTCTTTGGCTGGCTAGTAGTTATGAATGAAGTTATTATGTCGTATGTTTTTCTTGTTTGCTGATCTATGTGTAGGTATCCGAGCATGACTACAGAAGGATTGTGACTTACTGAGGCAGGAGTGAGAGGCCACCATCACTACAGCCGTGACAACAACGTTGGAATCTAGGTAGGTCGATATACCGTGTCCTCTTTTCATTTAATAATTAGGAACCTACATTCTAGCACATCTCTTTGTTTCTAGACCCACTCTAGGGCTAGAGGGATTGTCTCTGTCCACAGAGAGGATTTACCTGCTTAAAAAATTGGCGACTCCGCTAGGGTATGAGCAGAGTTCCTTTTCTTGTGTCAAGATCGTTAAAAAATGAAACAAGGTGTCATGAGGATAGTTCTTTTACTGTGTCAACCTCGATAAAAAATGAAACAGGTTCCCTTTCCAATTCGAGTCTTTGATTAGGTATCGTGAAATCCAAGTCAAGTCTTTCATTTGATCTCATAATTGAACCTTAATTTCATCCACATGCTAGTAACCAGTGTTTTACTCTAGTGAATGCATTGAAGCTTGGGGGGCATGTACCTCGAATTGAGTCACCTTTATGGGGGCATGAAAACTTTTTTAAGCTCAATTTATCTTTTTTTCAAGCTTGTGTAAAAATTAAAACAACCTCAAGCAGAGTTTCCTAATTTCAAGCTTGTGTAAAAATGAAACCATTCCCATTTTACCTCTCGTGATTTCCATTTTATCAGCCTGCCACCATCACCGGAACCATTTGCTACCCTTAATACCACTCGTTCCTCTAGGAGGAGTCAAATTTCAGTTCTTTTCTGACTCTCTAAAATTGAAAAGATTGCCGAGACTCTTGTCATTTTGAACTCGTTAAATGGCTGCGAAACGATATCTACCCAGTATATGTTTACCCCTTTTTTAGGCTGGGATGGATTATTTATGAAAAATTATTACCTTAGCCTATCACGACTAAGAGGTTCTTTCAGATATTGTTTTATACCTTTTTGGATCTAAGAGACTATTTATGAAAAGGGCCATGCTGGAGTTTTATTTTTTTCCTTCTTTTCAAACTCTCTAAACATGAAAAGATGCCAAGTTCTCCCTTTGTCGGATTCATTAAACCCTGATGACATCAGACTTCGTCACCATGACGTTACTTGAGTTCCTCCTTCCTAGGGCTCGTAAAATGTACTAGGTTAGATTTTTCGGAAGGAAAAAATTACATTGCTAGCATATGCTATCCCCTTCAAGCTTGTTTTAAAAATAATTGGGGTACTTGCCATAAATGGTGGGGGAAAATGGAGCCAGTTTTTAGTCATGTTGGTAGTATGTCACTCTTGAACATGGCACTTGTCTGCATTCGTGTCGGGTTGGGGACATCTCATTTCTTCATTTTTTCCTCCATGGGTTTGGGTAACATATTTTGAACTCTCATTTTCCCTTTTCCAAGTCATCATGACCTCAGATCCCTTGATGTCAAATACTACCAAATCCAGTGTCGTGTCGCTAATATGTTCAAGGGAAGTTTTCCTCGGCGTTTTTCAACGTCCCTCTGATTCTTTGTTGGTCCTGATTCAATATCATCATGTTCCTTTGTCTCACGTCGATGATGTGGGAAACATTATGGCCCTCCTTCGACCAGGTCACTTCCTGTCGACTTCAGCTCATTATCTAGGAATCTGATCTAAAGACTCCCTTCCGATACCTTGGAGCCTGCATGCATCAATGGTAGGTTCTTCGTATTCGATGTAAGGTCTACATCATTGGCCTTCGATCGAGTGATTCTATGGGTGTTCGATGTCATATCACTGTTCACATTTTGTGGATTGTACCTCTCGTACCTTGAGGGCCATTGTCATTATTGGTGGTTTCTCTCGCGTCTATTAACAACTTTCATCATTGGCTAGTAATCAGATGATTTTCTTGCATGTTCGACTTCAGATCATATATTCACATGCTTGAATTTGTACTTGTTCGAGTTGAGATGGAGCGCAAGACCCTGGGTTTTGTCTGATAAAATCCAGGCTGCAGGTTCTTGTGGATTATCATGACTTATTGCATGACTCTTTTGATTGGATGGCTGCAACCATACCTGAGTCTATTTGTTGATCCTTACTGCTGGATGGTTGCGTCCATACCTCGGATCTCAGTTTTTATGTACTCTATTATGGATGGCTGCACCCATACCACATGTTCAAGTATCAGAGGTATCAGTTGTATTTGTAATTGCAGGTTTTCCGACAAAAGTGTTTGGTTCGAACGCGTTCTCGTAAATCATTTCGCCCCTCCCTCTCCCTCGAACCTCATGCTTTAGGGGGCATCTGTTACACAAAAATTTTTCACTGTCCTTGCAATCCCCGTATTGCACATTGGAGGGTCATTTTTGTGACCAATAAAAAGTGTCATGCCTTGCAAAGACCATCATTGCCTCCCTTTACATGAGAGAAATATTCCTTCTGTTGACATTTCCCTGAGAAGAGCTTCAAAAACCCCTTTTTTTGCCTTGGCATCAGTAGCCAGTTCTACCCTCGCACAAATGAGGAAGATTAACACTAGGCCCCACACCAGTTGGAGCTCTGTCCTAGTTAGCCACCCGCTCCAAGCTGTTTATGGAATGTTTTTTAAAAATAGAGGCGAAGATTCCACTCTAACAACTTTGAGGATGAGTCATTGGGAGTGGTTGAATTGAATAACCATGGAATCCCTCCTTTAGTTTATGGTTTCCACCTCTTGTGGGAACCTCCTAAAGGATAGGCCTCCCTTACACCTTTGTAGGGATCCCAAACTCCTCCATTGCCTCTATAAAAATAAGTTATCTCTCTTTTCATAAGCTAGTTGAACATGAAGAACTGAATATACTATAGATGAATTATTGAAGAGATAGAACAAGACGGAACTTTGTTAAGAGAGCTTAAGCCCATGCCCTCATCTTGCCAAATCCCCTGACGAGAATCTGAGATGTGCTTCAGCTGAACCCTGATGGAGGAGACTGCGACGTCAAAGCTTTGGTTGTAACTCTTCCTTCTATCAATACATATACGTGACTATTGTTTGGTTCCCATTTTGCGTTATGTCATTTGTCTAATGCAATATGCTTAGCCCTCTTTGACTGGCTAGTAGTTATGAATGAAGTTATTATGTCGTATGTTGTTGTTGTTTGTTGATCTATGTGCAGGTATCTGAGCATGACTGTAGAAGGATTGTGACTTGCCGAGGCAGGAGAGAGAGGCCACCACCACTACAGCCGCGACAACATCGTTGGACTCCAGGTAGGTCAATCTACCGTGTCCTATTTTCATTTAATAATTAGGAACATACACTCTAGCATGTCTCTTTGTTTCTAGACCCACTCTAGGGCTAGAGGGATCGTCTCTGTCCGCAGAGAGGATTTACCTGCTTAACACCACGAATGTCTCTCAAACAATTATGAAATTGAGAAAATAGTTTCTGGGTTATTTAATTCACCCCGTTCTAAGAAAAACACTTGTTTTTTTTCTTTTTCATATTCATTGTTAGTCTATTAGAAAATGTGTTTCAAAAATGTGTGTCTAGAATGGTGCGTTTTCCCCTTTTCTCTCTCCTCTCATTTTTTAAGTAGTAATGTCGGAATAAAACTTCTTGAAAGAAATAAAATCCCAACTATTGCAGAATGATTTGGAAAGTATTTGATGATAGAGTATTCACTTTTCCAATCAATGCCTTATTATTCTCATGTCGTTGAAAATTTCGTAGACAGTTTTGATCGTCTGTGTATAATCCATTAACGATTTAACATGCAAAGTGGTAGCGTGAAAGACAAGGTGGCACGATTTTGAAATGAAAACATTATCACTACCTTTCAATTTATTCATTTGCTGCTTTATCTTTGCATAGTAACACAAATTGGATGATCACAACGATTGGAAGATGCTCATAGACTGACTTAGGATACACAAAATTGAACTTGCATAGTGGCTAGAAAGATATTGGGCAGAGATGAGATTTTTAAGGTTACCTATTGGGCAAATTCAGTCAATTATACAAATAACGGATTTATATTTTAATTTCGAAATCGAAAATAAACCAATATTTTTTTATTTTTTATTTTTATTAATTTCGATTTCTTTCATTGTTATAACAATGTAGTTTGATAATTTTCAAATCAAGAAGATTTTTTTTTTTTCATTCCATAGATTAGTTTTAGCAAGAGATATTTTTATTTTATTTTTAAGACCAATAATTCGATTGTCTAATCTTCCCGATCGCTCGAAGCACAGGAAGAGAGCATACTCTTCATTTGATTGAGTTTACCTTTTCAAATTCACAATTTTTATTTATGCAGGTTAGTGAAGGTAAAGTGGCTCTTACTGTGCCACATAAATTTATTAAAAAATGGATCAACGTTGATGAAAAAAAAATCAAAAAACTAAAATTCTAACCAAGCTTGGTTTTATTTTCTACTATAACCTATCAAAAAATTCTAGAAATTATAATGCTATAAATTCTTCAATTTCGAGTTCTAATGTTTGATCTTCATTGCATGTGATCCATGACTCATTCACCTACTTACAAAGATAACTAGAATAAGATTCTATTTTTTCTTCTTGTGGATCCTATTCATGGATGCTTTGTTCCTCTTCCAACCTCTAAAATCAAGATTCATCCCTAGTGACCATTCCCAATTTTGGACAGGGATTTAAGAACATCCTTGTGGTGGCATACCCTCCTTCTCTAAATGACTTATTTAACATCATTTTTTAGATCTTGTCTTGCAAATGGAATTGTAGTTTTTTTTTTGGATTGTGGGGGGGATTTGTTTTGATAATCTACTTTTCTAATTTCTATGTCTACACATAAATAACCATAATTAAAAGTTTTTTTTTGCTTTTATGTTTTTGTTGTTGTTTTGGTATATATTTTTTAATGTGTTTTCTAAACAATATTCCTAATTGACTATATCTAAGTATTCTCCCCCGACAACAGTGCCAAAAATGTTGGGTCAATTTACTGAGTAAACTAACACAAGTATTTAATTATCAATCCCGGTTTGTATACTTGGAAGCATGTCTAAAAATATGGATTTAGATGTAGTCAATTTTAGAAGCGAAGTTTAGAATTTTAAAAGAAATTAATATTACAAATATAAAATTTAATGAAGAAGTTTCTGATTCAATATGTAACAACTATGGGAAGACGCTCCTAACTTAGGAGATCATGTTTGTCCTTCCCTATAGTACTAAATTCATGAAGAGAAACCAAACACGTGATGAACAAAAACTTATGATGCATACAATAATAAGAGAAGAGGCTCCTAACTAAGGAGGTCCATGTTTTCCTTCTTTATAAATTTATTCACCATTAATACCATTGTATGAAAACTAGAAATTCAGTAAATAACTTAAACAAAAGAAAGGAATATGAATTCTAGTTACTATTCTTTGATTAGATAGAAGGAGAGTTTAACTTAAACACTGGTTTGACCCTTCATATGAAAATTAGAATTTAAACTAAGATTCATCAGCAAATATAATAAATCATCATACATCTAATTAAATAAACAAAATTGAAGCAAAACTAGCTAATTTAACCAGGAAGTGTACTTAGCTCGGTGTGGGGAACCTACACCCTTTCCTTGCACATTTAAAACAACACTCAGCTACATTAGCCCATTCAATTCATATGCACAAGAAAATGATAAATTCTGTCTTCAATTATCTTCAGAAAATAAGAATCTCAAAGTCTCAAGTTTTCCCTATTACTTTCCCTTTTTCCTCTTAGAGAGAGAGAACTCCTATTTATACATATGAGTTTCTTTGAAAGAGAGATAAGAAACTCATAAATACAACTCCACTTTTCTTTCAACCTATTTCCAAAATCAAAAAATATGATCCTTATAAATCTTTAGACAAATCTTGGATGAGATATCTGTATCCTCATGATCTTCTCCTTGAAATGAGCTTGAATGATTATCTCCTCAAATCTCTTTTATCCCTTCAAATCCTCACAGAAATCTTGGATGAGATATCCATGATTTTCTCCTTGAAATGAGATTGAATAATCATCTCCTAAAATCTCTTTGAAATATTCCTACACATTACAAGACTCACACAACTTTTGAGACATATATGAAAATATATTAATTTTCGAATAATAATAACCACAAATTCTCTCAAAATGCATGAAAATAAATAAATTCGTAAATAATGAGGGTGACACATATTTAACATGGAAATAGTATGATAAATAGTGAATGGAGAAACATATTATGGATAAATTTGAGGAATAATTGTTACACAACAATTTGTCATTGTCCCATGTACTCCCCGTTCCTTGATCCTAGAGGACCCATACAGTAACCCTTGTATACTTTCCAAGCATGGAATACATACCCCTGAACCACACTTTGTCTGCCAATTCATCTCCCTTTACAAATTTTCTGAAAGAACCCTGTAAGAACATGGTTTTCAAGGTCAACGCTTTCTCTCAGTGTATGATCTGTACCGATAGTAAAGATTTTAACTCGGACCCGCGTCGATCGGTGCTCTGTTTTAATGTAGGACCCGCATCGATCCTCTTTTGGATTTTTTTAAAAATAGAAATGAAGTTTCCACTATTAGAAGCTTCATGAGGTGGTGAGCTGGAAGTTTGTTTTGAGGATATGACCAAAAAATTCCCCTTTGGGATTATTTTTCCCAAGAAATAGTAACTACTCCAAAGGATAAGCTCTTTCCCCATTATTTTAGGGCCCATAACATCCTTCTCCATTGTTATATAAGGAGACCTCTTTCACCTCTACTGCCTTAGTTAGAGAGTTGGAGTTAGCTAGAGAGGAGAAGAAATTATAAATTTGGGAGAATAGTGTAGAGTGTGATTTTTTTTGTGTGTTAAGAACATTGTGAGATCTTAGATGTTTGTGTATGAGGGTGTTGCAAACGTGCTTGGATACAGACCTACCGAAGGAGAGCCTCAACATCAAGGCTTGGTTGTAAACTCACCTTGTCTTTATCATAATAAAATGCAACTCATGTTTATCTTCCACTCTTGTTTAATTTTATAATGAGATTTATATCATTCCTTGATCAGTTATATAGGTTGTAATTTTTTTACGTTTGTCGTGATTTTATTCTTGTTGTGGTGTCTTGACTGTCCATACAGGTAATCAAACGTTGGTAGCAGCATGTATCGAGCTTGGGAAGAGCGATGCATCAAGAAGCTTCGATAGAAGATGACAACATAGCATCATAACAAGTTAGGTCATCTTCCTAGCTTTGAATTTCATTTACAATCTAGGAAGGTAGATGTTAGTATGTTCCCGTAGTTTCTAGACCCACCCTAGGGCTAGAGGGATCGCCTCTGTCCGCAAAGGGGATTTACCTAAAAAAAAAATTGGCAACTCCGCTTGGGATTTTCCTTTGAGTTTGTCACTCTTTGGGGTCTTAGTAATTAAACGAGTTTAGTCAAAAAACCATTTCCCTGTTTGTTCCTATGTTTTTCATCAATTACAATCCTTTAGTTTTTTCTTGAAGTGGTGAGTCTAGTCTTGGTTAGGAGAAATTCTTTATTTTTTTTCTTTTTCAAGAATTGGCGCTTTTATTTTTTTGACAGTCACACCGATTGGAACTATTTGTCAGTTATAAAGTTGCACCATCGGGTTGTTGGTACTATTTTCAGCCCCCCAAAGTTGCACCAATTCCAGTGTGTGTGAAAAATTAAGGTTTTTCCCTAAGTCTTTCACCAATGTATCTTGCCCTTCCAATCATTTTCTCTGTATGATTCAAATGTTCTCCCCTTCACTCAAGTTGTTTTGATTGGCTCGTTGGCTTGGTTTTTTGGTTGTTTTTGTTCCTTTCTGTTGGGATGTGCATCCTCACATCCTAGTTTTTTCTAGGATTGTGCATCAATTTCCTGGTTGCATGCTTCGCGGGATATCACTCTACTGATTGAGTCAGTCTACTTGCTTGGTGAACAATCTCTAGTTTATTGCCTTTTGCTTTTTGGTTGATTGAGTGATCAAGTCTCTAGTGTCTCTCCGAGTCCATTTGGTTCACTTCTTCGCTTGTGAGCATAGATTAAAATTCTCATTGTTAAACTGAAAAGCCTTCTTTCTATGATTGCTTGATGTAAAAGAGAATGAATGCCTTGTTTTGAGCTCACACTTTGGAAGTCCTCTTTGTGCTTGAAATCATTCGTCTTGTAGCCTTTTGAGGAATTTCATTACAAAGTGTTCAAAACAACAATTGTATTCTTAGTGTTTATTTATATCCCTTTTGCATTCATCCTTCCATTAAGGAAATTTACATTCTTTTAGTTTTCATCTCAAAGTTTTATTTTCATTAAAATGCATTAGATCAAGTTGCATTGAAAAGTCATGTTTGAAATTTATCATTGAACTTAGATTGCATTGTTTAATGATTGAAAGCTATAAGTCGCATTGAGTGCATTCTTACTCATTCAAAAGAAAAAGGAAATTGTGCATAGATTACAATTGCATAGTTTTCAAAAGAGAATTTTGCATAGATTACATTGAATAATTTGCATCTTTGAATGTTTTAGATTACTTTTGGATAGTGAAAGTAATCTAGTTTGAAAAAATTTTCATTTGAAATATTATTTTTTGTTGCATCATTGTTTGAGACTCTTCCCTGAACTAGATAGCATTCATCAAATTGAAAATGTTCTTTTCTCATATAGCTGCATATATAATTTCTCAGATGACAACAGTAGGGCCTTGGAATTGAAACATAATTCAAGATAAACCATTAAAATTTATTCAATCAATCTAAGGAAGCATTGAAAATTAAGCTCATATTTAGAGGTCTAGGTTAGTGATGTGTTCTAGCGTCGTTAAACCTAGTAGCTGTCGTTTTCCATTCGGCTTTAGAAAACACTAGCACGGGCTTGTACTCCCCATACCATCACGTATATAAAGGGAGACCCTCATAGGTCGCAATCCTTTATCTATAGGAATCTGAGTCTGCTGCCTTATAACCGTGATACACCGAACACAACATTCAGGGAGACTGCCTGCACGTACATTAAGTCCTTGGTCATTTCTCTTTCATTTGATCACCAAGGTGTATATTTCAGTTCATGGGAGCTTGGTACACCCTCTTTATTAGATTCCCTAAGTAGTCATTTTGATCTTTGCGTGACTCTCTAAAAATTGAAAAGATCATCGAGCATTTGTTCTTTTGAGCTCGTTCAAACTAAAAGCAACTAGAGTAACATTTTTTTATTTTGTAAACTCTTAAAACATGAAAAGGCAAAGTTTTGTTTCAGTGTCTTAAAATTGACTTCCCACGAAATATTCCTGGTTAAATTTACATTCCTTAGTGTTTTTTGAGGGATTCCAATGGAAAAATTTCCAGAGTCCATCAATCAAGGAATACCCTTAGATGGGAATCCTGGTCCTTTTCCTTCATTCGAGAATGTTGGTGCCCCGTATATGGAAACGTTGTCCCTCCCAGGATTAACCATTGGTGTGCCAGTTTGGTTTTTTTTAACCCTGGTTTCGAACATCCAAACTGTCTCTCAACCGAGTTCTCCTTCGCCTGAACCATGTCAACCCCATGCTAATCTTAAAGTTGACCTCTCACATTCTTCGCCTATTTCTTCACCTCATTCTTCTATTGAGATTCAACAAGATGATGATCCTAGTAAAAATTAAGCACCTACACTAGGTGGGGCCTGCAGGATATTTTTTGCTGTATGTATATTTTTAGAATGGTGAGAAAATTCTATTTATAGCAGGAGTCTATTTATAGATGGTTGAGAAAATTATTTTTGTAGATGAGGTTCTATTTTTAGATGCATGGGAAAATCGCATGTCTAAAAATAGAATGCATGTAGATTATTATTATCTCTTAATAATAATTAGACAATAAATAATAATCTATTCTCTTGAAGAACTTGATTTCAGTTAACTGTTGTGGAAAACCAGTTGAATGAAGGAATTATGAGTTCTAAGGTTGGTTTGTGGGACATGCAAGTGGACTTCATTGTAGCTAAGTAATACAAAGTCGTAACATAGTTGGATGTGTAGTTATGTGAGTTGTAAAATAGTTTAACTCAGTTAAGTGAGTTAAAATCAGTTGTGCTAGTTGTAACTAGTTGTACCTAAAGATACACTGGTGAGAGATCAGTGAATTAAATATTAAATTAATTCACATGGAGTGATCTCACATGCAACTGAATATTTACTACTATTAACTACATGCATGTCAGATCCAGTGGAGACCTAGTTGAGAGATAGGTGAAAGGGACATTTTGACTATCAGTTGTGACATTAGTGGGTGCACACTTGCAACTAAACACACATTGGAGATGCCAATGAGGATTGTGCAGTCAAGGAAAGGCAGTATCTCATTCATTCAGGGATTGTGATCAGGATTACGCAGTGGAGGTAGTAAATTGGAGGATTAGAGTTTTTTTTGAGATTGTTTCATGATCCATGATATATACATAATATATGATGTTGGGGTTTTTAGCTTTATGCTTTCCCGGTAAAAACATTTATGTTATGTGTGATTGATCTTTCTTCATGTGTTTGCAATTGGCGATTAACTTTTCGCAAATTAAAAGTAGAAGGATCATGTATTTAACAATGGCATATAATTTTTAGATCAGGAGAATCTAAGCAATACATAATTGTATTAAAAATTATACATGGTATCAGAGCAAAGAATATTGCAATATTGAAGAAGTAGTTGAGTTTGTTGGTGGAAACAATTCAAATTTGCTGCAATAATTTCTTGGTACGATAGTTGAGTAAACATCGAAATGGCTTTCAATGGTTTGCGGTTAGAGTATGCACTCGAGGGTAGCTCAAACTACATTGCATGGAAGGATAGGATGGAGGAAGTGCTTGAAGATAATGGCTTGAAGTAATTCATCGACAATGATGTTCCTAAGCCCACTTCGATGGATGCTGCATTACTTGATGCTTGACAAAAGAAAGTAGCGAAGACAAGAAGGATTTTGTTGGAAGGTGTGCAAGACCATATTTTCTCAAGTATTCATGGGAAAGCCACTCCATTTTCAATGTGGAAGGCTTTGAAAGATCTTTTCCATAGAAGCAACAACCATAGGAAATTAGTGCTGAAGGATAAACTCAGAAATATCAAGATGGAGAAGGGCGAATATATTCCTAAGTATCTCACAAATTTTGTCCAATGTCGGGATGAACTGGGGAGTGTGGGAATCACGGTTTTTGATGATGATTTGGTGAGCTTGGCTCTCTTGGGACTTCCTGAGAGTTGGCACAGTTATCAAGACTCTGTCAACGGATGGAAAAAACTGTCAGATTGGGAATGACTGTGGTTGGACTAGTGCAGGATGAGTTCAGGTAGAATACCAGAGATGGCTCTTCATTAAAGCATGATGATGAAGAGGATTATGCTTTGGCTGCCAAGGCAAGGAAAGGGAAAGGGAATAAATCCCATTCAAAATCCGAGTCTAAAGGCAAGAAGTTGGATTTTTCCAAGATGAATTATTTTCACTGTCACGAACATGGGAATCTCACCACTAACTGCCCACAGGAAAAAAAGAACAAGAAGGCTATTGGAACTGCAGTTGGTGAGGCCCTTGCCTCAAAATTTGAACTTGATTTCTCTTTGATCACATGCTTGGTTTCAAGTGCAATGGGATCAATGTGGTATCTTATTGTGGTGCTTCCTTCCACATGACAGGAGATCAGGAGCTTTTCAGTGACTTGGAGGAGAAAGATCTCTAGATGCATATAGAGATGGGCGACGATGGATGATACAGTGTGATCAAAATTGGTACCATTACCTTTGAGAGGGAGCCAAGTAAACCATTTCTACTGAAAGATGGTATGAATGTTCCAAGACTGGAAAAAAATTTGGTCTTAGTTGCGATGTTGGAGGACAGAGGCTATGACGTTGTTTTCAGCGATGGAAAATATTTCCTGCGACACAAAACAACGGGTCAAGCTAAGACGATAGGGATTCAAGTCAAGAATATATACAAGCTGGAGGTAGATGGCTGTGTTGAAATGGTGGGCAAAGAAGAATAAGTGGTGAGCCAGGACGAGGGCGAATTACGGCACAAGCGATTGGGCCATCTTCACCATGGTGCCCTGAAAATTTTGCAACAGATTTCTACTAGAATTCCCAAGGGTACACTTGCGCAGTTAGGTCAGTGCAAGGGATGTACTATGGGTAAGTTTTTAAAGTCCACCTTTCATGGAAAGGAGAACCTTGCTTCGGTGATCCTAGAGAGAGTTCACACTGATGTGTGTGGACCATTCTCGGTTGCTTCAACATCAAAACATATGTATTATGTTATTTTTGTTGATGAATTTTCTCGTAAATGTTGGATCTTCTTCATGCAGAATAAGGATCAAACATTCTCAAAGTTTTATGAGTTTAAGGCATTGGTTGAGAAGGATTCAGGGAAGTAAGTGAAGGCTCTTCGAAGCGATAATGGTGGAGAATACATCTCGAACGAATTCAAATAATTCTTTAGCAAAGAAGGTTTTCAGAGAGAACTCATAGCGCCTCATAACCCACAGAAAAATGGGGTCGTGGAGAGGAAGAACAAAATGATCATGGGTGCTACACGAGCTATGCTGCATGATGAGGGCCTACCAATGCACTTGTGGGCAGAAGCATGCAACACTGCGGTTTATGTGCAAAACCGTTGTCCTCATAGAGTACTTGGCATGAGTACACCTGAAGAAACTTTTCATGGTAAGAAACTAGATGTTTCTCACTTTAATATTTTTGGCTCATATGTTTATGTGCATGTGACCAAGAATTCCAGGAAGAAGCTGGAGCTAACTGCTGAAGTTGGGATATTTTTGGAGTACATAGAAACACCCTGTAATTATTGTGTGTATTTTCCAAAAAGTTAGATTACTGTGGTGCGACAGGATAGAAAATTCAATGAGGAGAAAGCCATGAAGTTTTCGCTTGAGAGGGAGCTAGACTTACATGTGGAGGAGGAGATTTGGTTCCAAAAGATGAGTCTCTAGATGTGGATCATCCATCGAAAGAGGTTGATGGAGTGGAGGAGTCCACTCAAGTAGAGCCAAACATCAGAACTGGCAGAAGGCATACCACATAAGCTGAGTGGCTCAAGCTTGATGCGGCATAGAATGTAGGATTCCATACTTCACAATGCAGACAGAGACAGTCTCCTAACCGATTCACTAAATACATGGCTCTCATGAGAAAATGTATTGTGACTAAGCCATATTCCATTTAGGAAGCAGTGCAGGAGCCCACATGGGTAGATGCAATGGTGGAGGAGTATGACTCCATTGTCAGAAACAGTGCTTGGAAAATTGTTCCAAGGCCGGTTGATAAATCATTGGTAGGTTCAAGATGGATCTACAAGGTAAAGAAAGCTGCTGATGGGAGCGTTGAGAAATACAAGGCCATATTTTTGGCCTGGGGCTTCTCACAGATCGATGGGATTGATTATCAAGAAACCTTTGCACCTGTCGCATGGTATTTTTCCATAATGAGCATCCTTGATCTCTTAATGCAAATGGGTTGGCACATTCATCAGATGGATGTGAAGACTGCATTCCTTAATGGGATCATTGAGGAAGAAGTGTACATTAAGCAACCTAAAGGATTTGAGATCTTCAGTAGTGAGTTGCATGTGTGTAGACTCAAAAAAGCGTTGTATGGGCTGAAGCAAGAACCCCGTGCTTGGTACACTCATATTTATAGCTATTTCACTGGACTTGGCTTCACCAAGAGTGAGGTAGATGCAAACATGTACCAGATTGTGGTAGAGGGTAAAATTTTAATCATTTTTCTTTATGCTGATGATTTAATACTTACTGGGGATGAGCAGTTGATACACTCATGCAAGGAGGACCTTGAAAAGGAGTTTGAGATGAAGGATATGGGCCTCCTTCACTATTTCCTTGGATTGGAAATATGGCAGTGATAAGGTGAAATTTTTGTGTTTCAAGGCAAGTATGCAAGGGAGATACTGGGTAAGTTTCACATGGAGGGCTGCAAACCCATGGATACCCCTCTTCCAGGAAACTAGAGGAAAGAGGATGCTACATCTGGAGAGGTAGTGGTTTGTACTGTCTATCGACAATTGGTGGGTTCACTCATGTAATTATTTAATACAAGACTGGACATATGCTATGCGGTGAACCAACTTAGTCAAGTCATGGATAAGCCTACCAAGCTCTTTTGGGAAGTGGGAAAGCATGTCCTGAGATATCTCAGGGGCACATCTAAGTATGTCTTATGGTATAGACAGATGGATGAGGTGAATTTGCATGGCTTCATGGATGTAGATTGGGTGGGAAGCCCAACGAATAGAAAGAGCACATCAGGAGGGGTCTTCAGTATCAGATCTATAGTTGTTTCTTGGTACAAAAGGAAAGAGATATCCTTGGAACTCAGTTAAATGAAAGAAGAATACATGGTAGCAAGTCAAGCTGCATGTGAGGCTATTTGATGAGGAAGATCCTGGTTGGTTTGTGTGGTTCTCATTTATATCCTACAGTCACTAGCACATTTGGCCCAATTTCCGATGGCCAATTCATTTCTATTCCGACACATAGGCGTTGCAAGAGCGATATTTTGAGGTGGGGTAAAACGTGGTTAGCCATTATGTCGGAAGAGCGACGGTTTGAAGAACGTTGGAATTGCGACAGTTTTAAAAACGTCAGAAGAGCGACGGTTTGGAAAACGTCAGAAATAGTGTCGCTATTCCAAGTGTTGGAATAGTGACACTATTTCCGACGTTTTCCAAACCGTCGCTCTTCTGACGTTTTTTAAACTGTCGCAATTCCGACGTTCTTCAAACCGTCGCTCTTCCGACATTGCCCAAACCATCACTCTTCTGACATTTTCCAAACTGTCGCTCTTCCGACATTGTTCCAAACTATCAGAATTCTGACGATATGTCTTCCGACGTTTAAAGCGTTGGTCTTCCGACTTTTATCAAATTTTCACACGACTGTCACAATTCCAATGATATGTCTTGCGACGTTTAAAGCATCTCTCTTCTGATGCTTATGAAACGTCGCTTTTCCGATGTAAAAGTAAAAATATTTAAATAAAGAGTCGTCGCTCTTCCAGCACAAATTTCTTCTGACGCTTATGAAACGTCGCTCTTTCGATATCTAAAGCGTCGGTATTTCGACGCTTTGATAAAAGTATTTAAAAATTAGATAGTAATGAAATTATACTAAAAAAAATAGTAATGAAATTCTACCAATGGGATGGAACCCATGCCATGGTTTTCAAAGAAGTTAGCGAAAAATGAGAGAATGGTATCCACAGTCCACTACTTAATATATGCTCAACCCTAAATTTGTCAGATAAGGTCCAACCCAAATTTTTGGCATCGGATTTCAATTTTATCTTGTGATGGTCATCCCAAGACCCCATAGCCAAGAGAATCATATGCCCATTTCCGAGTAATATGGACCACAACACCATGGTATAGGCTTATATTTGCAACTTTTTTTACATGACCTAAAAATACAATACTATAGTTTATCCACTAAAAAGTGAAAATTGAAAGCACCCAAAATTTGAAATGTGCTGAGTTTGAAGATTACGCATTCACTAAATGAATACAGGCAGTTGGCGAGTAGCCATGCTCACTTGGATCTGTGTTACTTAGCTCCAATTGGATGATGAAGAATGGACGGGAATCAAAACCTATATTCTTATTGATGAAGTGTTTGAAATTTTGGAATTGGATGCAGAGAGGACACTGAAACGATACCGAACTTTGCACATGTTCCATCAATATGATGTGAACAGTGAGACACCTAATTGGTGATGTTGAAATTACGTAGGTTCTGTTCAAACTGGAATATATAATTAATGCTTATAATTATGGGTGTACAAAACAGAGAATAGGGTTAATGGATTTTTAACAAGCACAAGGCAAAGGTAGTGGAAAAATGATCTGCACAAGAGGAAATTGATTATGATAAAAAATGTGTTTCACCAAAAATGATAGATATTGGGCATATGATAGAAATTGCAGTAGAGCTTGGGGGAAGGTGTAACAAATGAGTTTCAAAATCAGTTTCCTGAATGGTTAGTTGAATTAAGAGGTTTATATGAAACTGTTCACAGTTGCATGGTTTTAAGATCATGGTAAGGAACGCCCTGTTTGCAAGTTTAAAAATTCATTGTATTGACTAAAGTAGGCCATTCATGTTCTTGTACATTAGAATGCCACAAAATTACTTAGGTATTTCGATTGAATTAAGTCCAAGACACTAGCACATTTGGCACTCACCTCATCCACAGAAAAGGAATTAAAATGATTATACCTCATCCACAGAATATGCATAGAAATTTCAGATGTCATGTAACAAGGTAAACAAAGAAAACACATTGAAAATTATCAACATCAAAGCAAGATCTGGCACAAATATCTAATTCCACTTTTATGAAGAAAAAATTAAAGTGGAACATGACAGAAGGAATAAGCAAGCTGCAAAGTCTCACCAGACAAGGGATAGACCAAGAGGATTGAGAGCTCTGTTTGATCTGGGAATGATCATTTCTTAGGATGATATGTACATGTCATGTGAAATTAGTCACCTGTCTTCATGTACCACTGGTATTGTAGATGACAAGGGTTCAACATACTAAATAGATCTATGATCAGGAAAAGCAAGAAATGCAAAAAACTATCTAACAGAGCTCAATAGCCAAAACGACAACAAAAATAAGGCAAGCCTCACAATTGCAAACAAATTTTAGTTGAGGGCATAAAAAAGGGCTACTACACTTCCAAAAGTAGAAATAAGTTACTATATTTCCCTATTTCAAATATCCTGCCTAGTTAATTGTTACCAAAGTCACCTCCAAACATTCTCAATTGAAATTCACATCTATTACTAAATTTTACCAGTTGCATTTCAGAAATATGTTTACAGAGGCTATTATTTATAAATATTTCACAGTTACAGTGTCAAACAATTTTTAAGATCTCGTCCAGTAGTCTATTGGCCTTTTGGAGCATGCCTTCCTTATATATTCCATCCATGAGAATGGTGTATGTAATGATATCAGGGATTTGACCACTATCTGTCATCTGTTTAAACAACTTTAATGCCTCCTTGAGATTACCTACTTTGAAGAATCCATTCACCAATATGTTGTATGTAAAAGCATCAGGGCTGAAGCCCTGCTTTGGCATCTCATAAAAGAATTGTAGAGCTTCATCTATCATGTAATGCTTGCAGAACCCAGTTATTAATGTATTATAGCTAACTAGGTTAGGTCTACAACCTTTCTCCGACATCTCCTGAAAGAGTGCCCTAGAATTCTCTAGATTACCCACCCTGGACAACCAATTTATAAGTATATTGTATGTGAATTCATCAGGTCGATGGCCTATTTTCCCCATAACATTTAACAGTAATGTTTATCACCAAAATTGTGTAAAGCTAGTTGAGTTTGGATGTTTTTGCGAAATTGAATTCTTTCCAATTAACTTCCATCCTCAATCCACCAAACCCACACAAAAAATGAGTTGAAATTGTTGCAATCTGGGGATTGTAAAGTTGTGCCTTGAAAATCCAGTTGTACTTATAACTAGTACATTAACTATGGTGTTTTAGCATAAACACAATGGACTGAAGCAAAGAACATATGGCATGATATTGTATGAGGATCTACATGTATTATCATGATTTCTTTATCATGTTTTTGAAGACGTGTCTAATGTTTGGTAAAGGTTTTTTCTAGTATGGCTGAGAGAGACTATCAATAAGAATCCCAATACCATAATATATGCCATGTGAAGCAAAGAATGAGCTGTATGACAAAGGACTGAGAAAGCATGATGTAACTAGCGGTTATGAAAATTCAAGCTGATCTATGTATACTGTTGGTGTAAATTATCACAAATGTATTGAGTCAAGGGTTTGTTGCATAGGGTTTGATGCTATTAATAACCTGAAGTATTATTGTTGTTGGTGTATAATCTTTGTGTCAAAGAATTGTGGTCAGAGGCAGGGTTTTATTAGTATGGTTATGCTACAGAAGTATAGTTTGTCTATTGTGTCAAAGAATTGTGGTCAGAGGCAGGGTTTTATTAGTATGGTTATGTTGCAGATGTTAGTACCTTGGAACACTGTGCTTGCACAGTTGATCTTCTTGGTTGAGCTGGGCACATGAAAGAGGCGCTCACCTTTATCAAGAAAATGCTAATAGAACCTGATGCTGGGTTCTATTGGAAATGTATAGTGAAAATTTGAAAAACAATGCATCTGAATTTATAACAGTTTGGGCCTACATGTGATTCTTAAGAAAATTCAGTAGAGCTTGTTTTCAAAACATACATGCCATTAGGAGTTTACAACCAAAAATATAATCAAATGGAAATTTGATTATATTGACCCTAGAGTTATACCAAGATTTTTGGATTATTTTTATAAGTTAACTGTGTGTAGACAGACATACACATAACCCGCCAAACAACATAAACACAAGCCTCAACTGTGAACACCCATTGACAATATGGTTTTATCATTGCATTATATAGAGATGTCAATTGGGTCCACCCTGGGTGGTTAAGAGGAAGATTTGTTATCCTTCCCCTCCAATCCTGCTTTTGATAAGCTTTCCCTTCATTGGTCGGTTAAGATTGGCAAGGTATAAGAAATATAACTCTTGCTTAAGTGCTTAAGGATTAGATGAGATAGTTCCAAACATTCAAAAACTCAACGAGCTTGCTTAAGTTATTACTGGTCAGATGAAATTTTTAAATGGGGTAACTCAAGTAGTTTGAGTGGTGATTTGAGTTTTATGTATGAGGTCTCAGGGTCAATGCCTTAGGCTTGTTGCCTTTGGTAAGTGACTAAATAGATGACCTAACATGGAAAGGCACGAAAATCAGTGACAACAGATTTACACTGAGTACCATCTGTGAAATGCAGGGAATAACCTGGACGTTTCTCCATGAGATTTCCATTAGAAAAGAGAGAGAGAAGGGGCACACTGTTACACGAAATGCACAAAACGACACTAGACATATAGATGTAAGCTGATCTAAGCCAACTTTGGAGGATAATAGGAGTACCTTGTTTTTGGTCACCATGGCTAGAATTAGCTGGGGTGCTTTGGTCATAGTGGAACCTTGCATTGGTAGAGGGACCCACAACTCAAGTTTCATGCCTCCATTGATATAGGTGGATCTTGAAGAAGACAAGGGAAATCGCCCTCTCGTGCTTATTAGGGTTGAACCACATTGTCCTGCTACTGCACTGGCCATTGAAGTGCCACAATAATTTAAAAACCTTTTGTTGTGTTCTGTTCCTCACTATATTCTACAATTCTCCCCCAATTTGCCTACAGCCTCAAATTTTATTGGGTTAGTTCAAAGGAGAAGAATCCATATTCCAATAATTTAAACAGACCCACAAAAGATAAAGTGCAGAAATTTAGACCTACAACCATCTATATCTCATAACCAATATAGCGTAGAATAAAAAATAGCGAATTTGAATGGGGTAAAACAAGGGAAATACCAATCTGATTCTTCCAGAAGAAGAGAGCATTATTCCATGATCTATTTCTCTTCAGATCTCCCACAAATTTTTGAACATCAGCAAAACTCGAAATATCTCCACCATCTACTATGGCTTTCGAGCCGTTAATGTACTGTGGCCGCTTTAGGGTTTCAGAGCGTCCATGCTTTTGCAAGAATATGGAAAAAAGCAAGGATCCTAGGGAAGAATGGAATCATGGGAAAGAAGGCATAAAGGTCAAACAAGTGGAGTGGGAAAAAAAAATTTGAATAGGTCGATTAAGAAAATTTGAATAGGTGGAACAAGTGGAGCAGGGAAAAAAATTTAAATAGGTATAAAATCTAAAATTTGGTTTCACATAGTCTTAATTCTAAAATCAATCTACTTTTTAAATTAGACCTTTAAGAAAAAAATCATATCCTAGTTTCTCGATTAGGAACAATGTTCAAATCAAACACCCTTGTGAAGAAGAATGCTAAGGGGTTTTAATTTTCTCCATTGTATTTTATTTATAAGATTATATCTAAGCAATTCTAAATTGTACACAAAAATGAAAAGTTAAGGAAGTATAATTTTTTTTCTAAAGTATGTAGGTTATTTGTATGTTTCCATACATAAAATGGGAACTTTCATTAGGGAGAACATCCACTCATTTCCTATGGTCATTCAACCATGTCAACAATTTTGGCTCTAGGAGGGTTGTATTGTATGAATGATAATAATAATATACATAATGATATATCACACAAATTTTTTAGTGCATATTCTAATCCTATGCAAACTTTTGAAAATACAAATATTCATATTTCAAATTATAATGTTCCATATATTGAACCATTATATGTTATTCCTAATGAATAAGTAAATAATTTATGTCAACATACCTAGACATATGCCCAGGAAATAAATAAGTTGTGCATTAATCCATTACTTTTATTTTGTTAGGTAATGTGATTTTTGAGATGAGTTGCATGCCTAACATTTGATTTGAGTAGCCATGAACCAAGGGATTTTAAGCCATCAAAATCACCTAGGGATCGCATCCAACCTAGGCCACACCATCACTTAGATTGACTGGAATTTTTCCCACAGTTTCGAACCAATGATTTTCTCACAAGTGATTGTATCTTACCTATTATTTCACATTCCCCAAGGCACAAATCAAATATTTGGATGTATCTTGGATGACTTTTCACATTCCATGACTAGCTTCATGCATATTGAATAGGAATTCCCATCATTTAAGAATTTTTTGGAGGGTTTTCATGGCATATTTTTTAGGGGCTTAGGGGTTCGATGAATAGGAGATTAGGGGTTAGAGGTTTAGGGTTTAGCGGTTAGGGGTTAGGACTAGAATAATGAGTTAGTGTAGGTTAAGGGGTTAGGGATTGGGGGCTTAGGGGTTAGGGGATCTAGGTACATTTAGGGGTTAGGGAAGTAATGATTTAGTAGTGGTTAAGGGATTAGGGATTGGGGTTAGGGAGATCATAATTATTTAGTGGTTAAGGGTTAGGGGATTTAAGTGCCAGGTCACAAGTATTTTCTGTTAGGAAGGCTTTCCAAAAAAGTTGGCTGGAATCACTATGAAACTATTAAGGAATTAGAAGGGAAGAGAAAGGAAAACGATCAGGTATCATATGAGAGAAGGAATAAATTGGAAAAATTGAGATCAAAAGCAGTGGAGTTAGCCGAAAAGAAGCTTACCCCAGAGATGGATAAGATAAAACTTGACAACATATTGGTCAATTTCCTTGACCCTTTATTGGTTATTCAAAATGAGTATGAATACATCACCGTTAATATCAAGGTAACCGATCCCTAGCAGATCAAGGGCTACAAGTTGTAGTTTTCTTCTAAACATCAACATACCACAACCATGCTTACAACCAGGATATGTGTTTTGAGGAGGAGAAATCTCGTCGAGATCAACATCAAGAATCCATTGCAAAAAAAAAGTACAACTTGTGGTGATTCTAGATGAGCATAGATGAATAGCTACAATAGATGTCGAATGTGGAAATTATGGAGGAAAAAGATGAAATTCATATTCCTTTTGCATTCGAGCGAGAGGAAAATCAATCATCAATGAAAATTCAAAATTTTCAAGCTGAGCAAGATCAACCAAATTGGGGGAAAATTTTGGGGAATCTTCGTAAGTGAATGGGGCCTATGTGATATGGATACGAGTTATCTACCCCCACAAAATCCGATATGCAAATAGTAAACATTGTAAGCATAGGGTTAATTAACCCCACACATAGTGGAGTTAGTGCCCGAAAAGTAGCTTGCCCCAAAGATGGAGCTCTTAGCTTCAATAAAGTATTAGATAAGCTGCATGTTGTGCTCAATGAAGCAATAAATTTTGAAAATGACAAGAAATTATTTCTAAAGATGAGGTTTTTGACTAGAAAGATATAACTACACAGAAATAATTACACTGTTGATATAATAATAATATAATCTGTAAACAACCTTTGACTCACATTCATGATCTGAGTATATAGTGAATTAGACAGAAGTAAGAAAACAATTACTTCTACAAAGCTAATTCGAATTTGGAGGGCTTAGGGGATTGTGGGTTAGGGGTTAGGAGATTTAGGTGCATTTAGGGGTTAGCGGTCGAATGATGAGTTAGTAGTTAAGGGATTAGGGATTGGGGGCTTAGGGGGCCCGACCCGAACACGTTTGGGTAGGCGCACTCAACTGAAATGACCCGACCCGAACGTGTTTGTGTAGGCGCCCTCAAACTAAACGAAACAGCACGCCTGACCGAACAAAGAGAGAGATGGAGATAAAATGAAGGAGAGGGGAGAGAAGGAATGGAGAGAGAGAGAGAGGGAGAGGACTGAGAGAGGTAGAGAAGGGTAAGGGAAGGAGATAGTGACACAAATATGGAAGGGGGGAAGAGAGAAGGATAGAGGGATGGATATAGTTAGAGGATTGGAGGGTAGAGAAAGGGAGATTGGGGAAGAGAGAGGGAGGTATAAGGATAGAAAGGGAGAGAGAAGAAGGACAAGAGATAGGACTTAAGAGAGAGGAACCGGTATCATAGAAGAAAGAGTATGTGACCAAATTATTGTATATGGAGATGGGAGATATGGGCACCCTACCAGCTACCTACTAAATGTCTAAACCAAATGTGGTGTAAACATCTGTAATGGTGGTCGATTATACGAGGAGAGGATTTTATGAGGAGGCACTGGATTTTAAGCCGGTCAAAATTTAGTATTTTTGATACGACCACCCTCACACGACCTAACCCAACCCGACCTGACCTGCCCGAACGTGTTTCCTTGGGCGGCCTCATGACACGACACAACTTGACCAGACCCGACCCGACCCGACCCGCCTGAACGTATTTCCTTGGGTGCCCTCAAAATATGGCACTACCCAACCTGACCCGACCCGAACGCATTTCCTTGGGTGGCATCACACGAATCGACCCGACCCACCCGAACGCGTAATTTCCCTAGGCGCCCTCATGACACGACCCAACCCGGTCGGACATGTTCCTTGGGCGCCCTCACATGACCCAACCTAACCCGATCCTATCGAACATGTTTCCTTGGGCACCCTCATGGTACAACACGAGCCGACCCGACCCGAACCGAACGCATTTCCTTGGGTGACATCACACAACCCATCTAGACCGGACCCGCTTGAACGTCGAAGGCATGAGGGGGAAAACTACAAATGGGTTGAATGAACATGCACAAGGTACATGGGCGGTCACAACTTAGCATTTTTTATATGACCTACCTCACACGATTTGACCTGAACAACCCGACCCTACCCGACCCACTCGAAACATGTGTTTCCTTGGGTGCCCTTACAATACGACATGAACTGACCTGACCTAACTCGAAATCGTTTCTAGCTAATTGTGCGCCATCACACGACTCGACCCGACCTGTATGAATGTGTTTCCTTTGGTGGCCTCACATGACAAGACTCGACTAGACCCAACCCAACCCACCCGAATGCATTTTCTTGAGTGCCATCAGTACATGACTCGACCCGACTCGTACGAATATGTTTCCTTGGGCAGCCTCACACGACACGACTCGACCCACCCGAATGCGTAATTTCCCTAGGTGCCCTCATGACATGGCCCGACATGACCCGACCCAGTCGAACATGTTCCTTGGGTGCCCTCACATGACCCAACCTGACCCAACCCTCTCAAACATGTTTCCTTGGGTGCCCTCACGGTACAACACGACCTGAACCGATCCGAACCGAACGAATTTCCTTGGGCGACATCACACGACCCATATGAATGTGTTTCCTTGGGTGGCCTAACACGACAAGACCCGACCAGACCCAACCCGACCCGCCCGAACGCGTTTCCTTGAGCGCCATCAGTACACGACTCGAACCGACCCGTACGAACGTGTTTCCTTCAGCAACCTCACACAGTCTACACAACTCGACTAGACCGAACTCGACCTGACCTGTACGAACATGTTTCCTTGGGTGGCCTCACACGACATAACCTGACCAGACCCAAATCGACACACCCGAACGCGTTTCCTTGGGTGGCCTCACAAGGCACAACTTGACCCGACCTGACCTGATCCGACTCGCCCGAACGTGTTTCCTTGGGCGCCATTACAATATGGCACGAAGCGACCTGACCTAACTTGAACTTGTTTCTAGCTAATTGGGCGCCATCACACAACTCGACACGACTCGTACTACGAATGTGTTTCCTTAGGCGACCTCACACGACAAGACCCGACCAGACCCAACCCGGCATGCCTGAACGCGTTTCCTTGAGCGCCATCAGTACACGACTCGACCCACCCGAACACGTTTCCTTGGGCGGCCTCACACGACACGACCTGACTCGAGCTGAGTCGAGCTGACCCGGCTCGCCCAAACGTGTTTTCTTGGGCGCCCTTACAATACAGCACAAACCGACCTGACCTAACCCGAACTCGTTTCCAGCTAATTGGGCGCAATCACACGACTCAACCTAATCCATACGAATGTGTTTCCTTGGGTGGCCTCACATGACAAGACCCGATCACCAGACCCAAACCGACCCGCCTGAACACGTTTACTTGAGCACCATCAGTACATGACTCGAACCGACTTGTACAAATGTGTTTCCTTGGGCAGCCTCACACAACACAACACGGTGTGCCCGAAAGAATGATGCCACAAGGGAGCAAATGGAAAACGGGCTACCTGAATGTGCACAAGGCACACGGGTGGTCACAACTTAGAAAAACTGATATGGGCACCCTTGAACGAAACGACCCGACTCGAATGTGCCTATTCGAGCGACCTCACACGGCGCAACACAGCGCACCTGACCGAACGATGCCACAAGGGAGAAAATGGCAAACGGCCTGCCCGAACGGGCATAAGGCACCCGGCTGGTCACAACTTAGAAAAAATGATACGGGCACCCTCGAATGAAATGGCCCGACCCGACCTGAACGCCCTTGGTCAGGCGACCTCACACGGCGCGACACGACGTGCCTGACCGAACGGTCCCACAAGTGAGAAAACAGAAAATGGGCTGCCCAAACGTGCACAAGGCACTCGGGTGGTCACAACTTAGCAAAAATGATACAGGCGCCCTTGAATGAAACGACTCGACCTAAACGCGCCCGGTCGGGCGACCTCAGATGACGCAACACGGCGTGCCAAAAAAAATGATGCCACAAGGGAGAAAAATGGTAAAAGGGCTACCCAAACATGCACAAGGCACCCGGGTGGTCACAACTTAGCAAAATTGATACGGGCACCCTTAAATGAAATGGGCTGACCCGAACGCGCTCGGTCGGGTGACCTCACATGGCGCGACACGGTGCACCCTACTGAACGATGCCACAAGGGAGCAATCAGAAAACGAGCCACTCGAATGTGCACAAGGCACCTAGGTGGTCCAAAATTAGCAAAACTGATACAGGCGACCTTACACGGTGCGTTATGGCATGTCCAATCGAACGATGCCATAAGGGAGAAAATGGAAAACGGGCTGCCCAAACGTGCACAAGGCACCTGGGCGGTCACAACTTAGCAAAACTGATACGGGCGCCCTCGAACGAAATGACTAGACCCAAATGCGCCTAGTCGGGTGACCTCATACAACGCGACATGGTGTGGCCGACTGAATGATGCCACAAGTGAGCAAATGACAAACGGGCTGCCCGAATGTGCACAAGGCACCCGGGCGGTCACAACTTAGAAAAACTAATACGGGCACCCTCGAATGAAAAGGCCCGACCCGACCCGAACGCACCCAGTTGAGCAACCTCACATGGCATGACACGACACGATGCACCCGATCAAACGATGTCACAAGGGAGAAAACGGAAAATGGGCCACCCGAACGTGCACAAGGCACCCGGGCAGTCACAACATAGAAAAACTAATACAAGCGCCCTTTACCGAAACGACTCTACCCGAACATGCCTGGTCGGGCGACCTCACACGACGCGACACGATGCGTCCAACCCAACAATGCCACAAGGGAGAAAATAGAAAACAGGCTGCTCGAATGTGCACAAGGCACCCACGTGGTCACAACTTAGCAAAACTGATACTGGTGCCCTCGAATGAAACAACCCGACTCGAACGCGCCCTGTCGGGCGACCTCACACGACGCGCCTGAACGAACGATGCCACAAGGGAGAAAATGGAAAACGGGCCGCCTGAACGTGCAAAAGGCATCTAGGCAGTCATAACTTAGAAAAACTAATACGGGCGCCCTCGAACGAAACAGCCTTACCCGACCTGAACGCGCCCAGTCGGGCAACCTCACACGGTTCGACATGACGCGCCCGATCGAACAATGCCACAAGGGAGCAAACAGAAAACGGGCCACTCAAATGTGCATAAGGAACTCGGGTGGTCACAACTTAGCAAAACTGATACGGGCACCCTTGAACGAAATGGCCCGACCTGAGCCGATTGCGCTCGGTCAGGTGACCTCACACGACATGACATAGCGTGCCCGACCGAACGATGCCACAAGGGCGAAAATGGAAAACGGTCCGCCTGAATGTGCATAAGGCACCCGAGCGGTCACAACTTAGAAAAAATGATACGAGCGCCCTCAAACAAAATGACCCGACCCGAATGCGCCCAGTCGGGTGACCTCACACAGCGCGACACAACGTGCCCGACCGAACGATGCCACAAGGGAGAAAATGGCAAATGGGCCATCCAAACATGCACAAGGCAACTGGGTGGTCACAAATTAGCTAAACTGATATGGGCGCCCTTGAACAAAACGACCCGACCTGAATGCGCCCGGACGGGTGACCTCACATGGTGCGACATGACGCGCCCGACCGAATGATGCCACAAGGGAGAAAACAACAAATGGGCTGCTCGAATGTGCACAAGGCACTCGGGCAGTCACAACTTAGCAAAAATGATACAGGCGCCCTCAAACGAAACGGCCCGTACGAATGTGTTTCATTGGGAAGCCTCACACGACAAGACCCGATCACCAAAAATAACTCCCTAACCCTAAGCCCTAAGATTGTTCCTAAACACTAACAACGCTTGCCTCATAAACATCGCAATATCTACACTTGACAATTGTCGCAATACCGACACTTGTTCTAACTGTTGCAATACCGACACTTGTTCTTGTTATCTAAAAACTTGTATGCATCTATGTTATAAAAAAATATTTTCTTTTGTGCATGTTTCACTACAAAAGAATGATGAGGATGGATCTTGTAGGGACTTCAATAAGAATGGAAAAAGGAAACTAGTCTTCTTGACTTCTAAATACTACAAACACTAAAATAAGTAAAGAAAAGGAGGTAGTGTGAAGAGTTATCATCTACATAAAGTGTGTACTTCTTCCAAAATGAATGAGAATTATCTAAGACTTGCAAGAATAAATATGTTAGATGGAACTTAAAATTATGCTCTAAATGCAAAATTGACTCAAGGTAGAGGATATACATTCAAACTAGTACATTTGGTGGAATTTTTTTTTGAAATATTTTTATCTGAACGTCACAATAGCGACACTTAGCTCTAAGTGTCGCAAGACCGACACTTTCCTCCAATCCGTCGCAATTCTGATGCTTTGCTCCAAACGTTGCAATAGAAAAGGCTTTCGAAAGAAGTTGGCTGGCATCACTATGACACTATTATAGAATTAGAAGGGAAGAGAAAGGAAAAGGCTTAGGTATCATATGAGAGAATGAAGCAATTGGAAAAATTGATATCAAAAGTAGTGGAGTTAGCCGAAAAGTAGCTTACCCAAGAGATGGATAAGATAAAACTTGACAACATATTGGTCAATTTCCTTGACCCTTTATTGGTTATTTAGAAGGAGAATGAATAAAATATCATTAATATCAAGGTAATCGGCCCCTAGCAGATCAAGGGCTACAATTTGTAGTTTTCGTCTGAACATCAACATACCGCAACCATGCTTACAACCAGGATATGTTTTTTGAGGAGGAGAAATCTCGTCGAGATCAACATCAAGAATCCATTGCAAAAAAAAAGTACAACTTGTGGTGATTCTAGATGAGCATAGATGAATAGCTACAATAGATGTCGAATGTGGAAATTATGGAGGAAAAAGATGAAATTAATCTTCCTTTTGCATTCGAGCGAGAAGAAAATCAATCGTCAATGAAAATTCAAAATTTTCAAGCTAAGCAAGATCAACCAAATTGGGGGCAGAGTTTGGGAAACCTTCATAAGTGAATGGGGCCTATGTGATATGGCTACGAGTTATCTACCCCCACACAATCCAATATGCAAACAGTAAACATTTTAAGCATAGGGTTAATTAACCCCACACATAGTGGAGTTAGCACCCAAAAAGTAGCTTGCCCCAAAGATGGAGCTCTTAGCTTCAATAAAGTATTAGCTAAGTTGCATGTTGTGCTCAATGAAGCAGTCAATTTGGAAAATGACAAGAAATTATTTCTGAAGATGAGGTTTTTTACTAGAAAGATATAACTACATAGAAATAATTACATTTTTGATACAATAATAATATAATCTGCAAATAACCTTCGAATCACATTCATGATCTGAGTATATAGTGAATTAGACAGAAGTAAGAAAACAATTACTTCTTCAAAGCTAATTCTAATTTGGAGGGCTTAGGGGATTGAGGGTTAGGGGTTAGGGGTTTTAGGTGCATTTAGGGGTTAGGGGTTGAATAATGAGTTAATAGTTAAGGAATTATGGATTGGGGGCTTAGGGGGCTCGACCTAAACGCGTTTGGGCAGGCGCACTCAACTGAAACGACCCGACCCGAACGTGTTTGGGCAGGCACCCTCAAAATAAATTACACGACGCACACGACTGAATGAAGAGAGAGATGGATATAAACTGAAGGAGAGGGGAGAGAAGGAATGGAGAGAGAGAGAGAGAGAGAGGGAGAGGAGTGAGAGAGGTAGAGAAGGGTAAGAGAGGGAGATAGTGACACAAATATGGAAGGGGGGAAGAAAGAAGGATAGAGGGAGGGATATAGTGAGAGGATTGGAGGGTAGAGAGAGAGAGGGAGAGAGAGAGAGAGAGAGAGATTGGGGAAGAGAGAGAGAGGTATAAGGAGAGAAAGGGAGAGAGAAGAAAGACAAGAGATAGGACTTAAGAGAGAGGAACTAGTATCATAGAAGAAAGAGTATGTGACCAAATTACTCTATATGGAGATGGGAGATAGGGGCACCCTACCAACTACCTACTAAATGTCTAAACGAAATGTGGTGTAAAAGTCTGTAATGGTGGTCGATTATACGAGCAGAGGATTTTATGAGGAGGCGCTGGATTTAAAGGCGGTCACAATTTAGCATTTTTGATACGACCACCCTCACACGACCCAACCTGCCTGAACGTGTTTCCTTGGGCGGCCTCATGACATGACACGACCTGACCAGACCCGACCTGACCCGACCCGCCCGAACGTGTTTCCTTGGGTTCCCTCATAATATGGAACGACTAGACCTGACCCGAACCAAACAATTTTCCCTGGGTGGCATCACACGACTCAACCCGACCCACCCGAACGCGTAATTTCCTTGGGTGCCCTCATGACATGACCCGAACTAGTCGGACATGTTTCTTGGGCACCCTCACATGAACCAACCTGACCTGACCCTCTCGAACATGTTTCCTTGGGCGCCCTCACGGTACAACATGACCCGACCCGTCCCGACCCGAGTGCATTTCCTTAGGCGACATCACACGACCCAACCTAACTGGACCAGCCTGAACGTCGAAAGCATGAAGGAGAAAATGACAAATCGGTCACATGAACATGCACAAGGTACATGGGTTGTCACAACTTAGCATTTTTTATACGACCTCCCTCACACGATTTGACCTAAATGACCCGACTTGACCCGACCCGCCCGAACCGTGTGTTTCCTTGGGCACCCTTACAATACGGCACAAACCGACCTAACCTAACCTGAACTCATTTCCAGCTAATTGGGTGCCATCACATGACTCGACCCAATCCGTATGAATGTGTTTCCTTGGGCATCCTCACATGATAAGACCAAACCAGACCCAACTCGACCCACTCGAACGCGTTTCCTTGAGTGCCATCAGTACATGACTCGACCCGACCCGTACAAACTTGTTTCCTTGGGCGGCCTCACACGACATAACTCGGCCCACCCGAATGCGTAATTTCCCTGGGTGCCCTCATGACACGACCCGACATGACTTGACCCGGTCGGACATGTTCCTTGGGCGTCCTCACATGACCCAACCTAACTCGACCCTCTCGAACATGTTTCCTTGGGCGCCCTCACGGTACAACAGGACCCGACCTGACCTGACCCGAATGCCTTTCCTTGGGCGACATCACACGACCCGTACAAATGTGTTTCCTTGGGTGGCCTCACATGACAAGACCTGACCAAACCCAACCCGACCCACCCGAAAATGTTTCCTTGAGCGCCATCAGTACACGACTCGACCTGACCCGTACGAACGTGTTTCCTTCGGTGGCCTCACACGACATGACTTAACTAGACCCAACTCAACCGACCCATACGAACGTGTTTCCTTGGGCGGCCTCACACGACACAACCCGACCAGACCCAACTCGACACACCTGAACGCGTTTCCTTGGGCAGTGTTATCACTATAAAATTTTTCCCAAACTTGGATAGTTTTCTTTGTTCCTAGTCATGGTTTTTAGATAGGTGTGAAGTCATGTTAAGTTTTTAGGGGTAAAGTGATAGGGTTAGAGTATCATTTTCATTCATGTAATAAAGTCTAACAACCTTGTTTCATACCTTGACAGTCTCATATCATGTTTAGAGAGTCAAATTTTTAACCATTTAAAAAAAAATTTAATTAAGCCACGAAACCACGTTTTCATAGCGCAGACAGTGTTAAAAAAAAATTTTGCACTACGAAAATGCTGGTCATTTCGTAGCACAAAACCCTAAAATTACATTGAGCACGCTACGAAATCAGGGATTCGTAGCATGTCTTGTAAGTTATCAAATCCACCAGAATTCCATTAATCATTCATGGGTAGGTGTCAGCCATGAGTCTTTTCTCATGCATGCAACCATTCATAGCCATCATAACATTCATTTGAGCTCATTTGTCTTATGTCATTTTAAAATTTGAAAGGGGCTAGTTTTGGTTTTATTGTCTCATGCAAGAAACATATGATGCATACCCTTCCCAAATGGTAAGCTCATGGTAAGTGGAAACCAAAGCTTCTCTTTCATTCATCAAGCGAGGCAGTTTTACTTTGAAATTAAGCGTGGCAGTGTCCCTGCAATCAAATAGGTAAGATTTATGAAGATGATAAATGTTAAATTGAGGGATACCAACAAGCGACTGAAAAGGAAAATTGAAGATCTAGAAATTCAATTGAAAAAGTCTGAGGGTCAGCTACAGTAGAGGTAGAACAAGAATAGTAAGTGATAAATCCTTAATACAATTTTGTTTTTGGGAAGGACATCACTTTTTGAGGACATTACAAAGTTGAATCATTTTTATTGTTAAGATCTATTAACATCAAGGAAATCATCAAAGGTTGTAAATACTTTTACAATCTAAAAATTGTGAAAATACTGTGTAAAAAGGACATACACAGTAGTTTTGTAGCATGCTACGAAACTGCTGTAGGTGCATTTTTGAAGATTTTTATAGAGGTTTTGAGAGGTGAAAAAGCTTGGTTTCCAAATTTTTTTGTTTCTGGTGGTTGGAAAGGGTTCACAAATGAAAGTCCAGGTCTCAAGGCAAAAGAAAGTGGATGGTTGAGATATGTTTACAAAGATACAAATCCGTGCTACGAAAACAGCTGCTCATTTCATAGCGTAGCCATACCATCTCTCCTTATACTTTTTCAAATGTTTAGTTTTTGTATGGGTGGAAAGGAATGGTTCTGTGGAAATGATAACACATGTCTCTTATCTTAAAATATCAACATTGTCATCAAAAGGCTTCAAAGATCCTCAATGAAGGAAAAAGCTAAATTACAGGAAACATGTTCCCTGTTTTGTAGGGCAAATAAGACATGATCAACAGGTTTTACAACAAGATTAGAGACATCATGAAGGTCAAATACATGGATTTTCAACTTTCAGTGGAAGCATTAAAGGTTTTATGGAAATTATTGGTGGACATGACACATGAAAATGATCTATCCATGATCATAATGTTCAAAAAGATGCAAGGGCTTAATGATGAGATGGAGAAGACATGTTACTATATTTTTTTTAAAATATCAGTTGTTATGAAGTGTTAACATCTGCAAGGTACTAATATTCAATAAATTTTCAAAAAATGAGCCTGCATAACAGTTTCGTAGCGCGCTACGAAACTGCTGAAGCAACCTTTCACCATGAAGAGAAAAACTCGGTTTTCTAGCTTTATTAGTAAATTTTAAAAGAGGTTTCCAGGAAGCTAAAAACGAATTTTTGAAAAATGAAAGAGGTTTTTATTCCTAACATCCCTAAATACAAAAAAATCTCTTAGTTTATTGAAATTAATTATTAAGTGGGAGATATAATTCTTTCTTTGAAGCCCTATTTTTAGAAAACAGAGTTTTCCTGTTTTACACATGTTTTTCAAGGACAATTTCTAGACAGCAGGAGAAGTATTTCAAAAAACCAAGACAGGGTTTTATTCTATATAGAATGGAATAAAAAAAAATCCTTCAGTTTCTCAAAATACATCATGGAGGATAAGATAAAAGCTCTGTCCCAAGACCTAATTTTCAGGGTAGAAACAAGAATAATTTGCTGAAGCAGTCTTTTCATCATTTTTCATAACAAATTTTGAAGGAATATTTGTGAGTTTGGTTTTGAAACTTCTTGTGGAAGTGTTTAAAGTAAATATAAAGGCTATCATGAAAGAAAATATTGAAATATTTTGAATAAATGAGTGAAAGCACTGCACTATGAAAATCACTACGAAACTGTGCTACTTTCGTAGCACAGATCTGTTTTCACTGTTTTGAAACGTTCAAAGTAGATTTTTCACGATTGGCATGAAGGGATAATTTGGGACATATGTCAATCAGGTTCCTAACATCAATTAGCTTCGAATTCATCAATTAGAAGTGGTCAGAACATCTCAAGAAACCAAAAGGATCCTAAGCCTAAAAACAGGGAAACATGTTTGCTAATTTCTAGGGCAGTTTTATCATCAGCAGTAGGGTGACTTTAAGTGAATGGTCAACATCCAAATTCGACCTCATGGAGGAGTAGCTGTCAAACATAATATTTAATTCCTAGATAATATTTTTTTATTCATAATAAGGATTTTTACTCTTAATTGTATTAGAACTCTAGAACATATAGTTAACTATCACATGTAATTAATAGTTTGTTTTAGGAGTAGATAGGTGTCAAGCTAAGAAATTCGAATTCTCCTCAAGCTAGATGAGGGAATACAATATTGTAATGATGAATCTATAAGAGAGATGAAGTCGAATTCCTCAAGGTTGGAATTTTTCATTAGCAAGAAAACTGTGTTATTGTAGCAGATTGTATGTTTTCATCTTAATATAGATATTGGCTTTACTACTCAGGATTTAGAAAGATTTTTTGGTGTTTGATCTTCCTATGGATTTCCTCAAATACCTATTTGAAGTGGTATGAACATATGTTACTTATAATTCATTGGAAAATGCGCTAACTTCCTTCATATGTTTGTAAATTGTGTTTTATTCACTGTGTTACTGTTTTTCTGATACATCAAAACTCTGAAATGCCCTGCCTTCCATGTTAAGCTAATTTTGATGTTTTGTTGAAATTTTTTTTGACTCCATAGCCCAATAGATGTTTTTTGATCAGTAATTCAAACAATTATACATTTTTATCCATTTTATTCCTAGAGTTAGCCATTTGATCCTTAATTCAAAATCTTAAACCTATTGAGAGAGCCCTCTCAGGTTGAGGAGGCTAAGCCTCAACTAAAAGTTTGTTTTGAAATAGTTACACTAAAGTAGCCTATCAGGACCTATTTTGGTGATAACAGGCGGCCTCACATGGCACAACCTGACCTGACCAGACCCGACCCGACCCGCCCGAATGTGTTTCCTTGGGCACCCTTACAATACGGTACGAACCGACTTGACCTAACTCGAACTTGTTTCCAGCTAATTGGGCACCATCACATGACTCGAACCGACCCATACTACGAATGTGTTTCCTTGGGTGACCTCACATGACAAGACCTGACCAGACCCAACCCGACCCACCGGAATGCCTTTCCTTGAGTGCCATCAGTACACGACTCGACCTGCCCGAACGCGTTTCCTTGAGCGGCCTCACACGACATGACCTGACCTGAACCGACCCGAACCGACCCGCCAAACGTGTTTCCTTGGGTGCCCTTACAATACGACACAAAAATACCTGACCTAACCTGAACTTGTTTCCAGCGAATTGGGTGCCATCACACTACTCGACCTGACCCGTATGAATGTGTTTCCTTGGGCGGCCTCACACGACAAGACCTAATCACCAGACCCAACCTGACCCACCCGAACACATTTCCTTGAGTGCCATCAGTACATGAATCAACCTAGCCTATACAAACGTGTTTCCTTGGGTGGCCTCACATGACACGACTCGACCAGACCCAACTCGACCTGACCCGTACGAACGTGTTTCCTCGGGTGACCTCACACGGTGGAACACGGTTCGCTCGAACGAACGATGCCACAAGGGAGAAAACGGAAAATGGGACACCCGAATGTACATAAGGTACCCAGGTGGTCACAACTTAGCAAAATTGATATGGGCACCCTCGAATGAAACGACCCGACCCGAATGCGCCCGGTCGGGCGACCTCACACGGCGCGACACGGTGCGCCTGACCAAACGATGCCACAAGGGAGAAAATGACAAACGCGCTGCCCGAACGTGCACAAGGCACCTAGGTGGTCACAACTTAGAAAAAATGATACAGGCACCCTCGAACAAAATGGCCCGACCCGACTCGAACGCGCCCGATCAGGCGACCTCACATGGCACGACACGGCACGCCCGACTGAAAGATGCCACAAGAGAGAAAATGACAAATGGGCCGCCCAAACATGCATAAGGAACCCGAGCGGTCACAACTTAGCAAAACTGATACGGGCGCCATCAAACAAAACAGCCCGATACGAACACGCTCGGTTGGGTGACCTCACACCGAACGAACGATGCCACAAGGTAGAAAATGGCAGACGGGCCACTTGAATGTGAACAAGGCACCCAGGTGGTCACAACTTAGCAAAAATGATACGGGTGCCCTCAAACGAAACAACCTGACCTAAACGCGCACGGCTGGGCGACCTCACATGGCGTGACACGGCGTGCCTGACTGAATGATGCCACGTGGGAGAAAATAGAAAACATGCCACCCAAACATGCATAAGGCCCTCGGGTAGTCACAACTTAGAAAAACTGATACGGGCGCCCTCGAACGAAACGACCCGACCCGAATGCGCCCATTCGACGACCTCACATGATGCGACACGACGCGCTCGACCGAACGATGTGACAAGGGAGAAAATGGAAAACGGGCCACTCGAATGTACACAAGGAGCACAGGTAGTCACAACATAGAAAAACTGATATGGGCGCCCTTGAACGAAATGGCCTGACCTGACCCAAACGCGCTTGGTCGGGCGACCTCACACGGCGCGACACGACGCGCCCGGCCGAACGATGCCACAAGGGAGCAAACAGAAAAAGGGCCACCCAAACGTGCATAAGGCACCTGGGCAGTCACAACTTAGCAAAACTGATACGGGCGCCCTTAACGAAATAGCTCGACCCGAACGCGCCCGGTCAGGTGACCTCACACGGCGCGACACGGCGCACCTTACAGAACAATGCCACAAGGGAGAAAATGGAAAACGGGCCGCCTGAACATGCACAAGGCATCCGAGTGGTCACAACTTAGCAAAACTGATACGGGCACCCTCGAACAAAATGGCTCAACCCGAACGCGCCAAGTCGGGCAACCTCACACGACATGACACGGCGCACCCGACCGAACGATGCCACAAGGGAGAAAACGAAAAATGGGCTGCCCGAACATGCATAAGGCACTCGGGTGGTCACAACTTAGAAAAACTGGTACGGGCGCCCTCAAACGAAACGGGCTGACTCAACCCGAATGCGCCCAGTCTGGCGACCTCACACGATGCGACACGACGCACCCGATCGAATGATGCCACAAGGGAGAAAACAAAAAAATGGGCCTCTCAAACATGCACAAGGCACCTGGGTGGTCACAACTTAGCAAAAATGAAACAGGTGCCCTCGAACGAAACAACCCGACCCGACCCTAATGTGTCTGGTCGGGTGACATCACACGGTGCGACACGATGCACCTGATCGAACGATGCCACAAGGGAGAAAATGGAAAATAGGTCGCCCGAATGTGCACAAGGCACTCGAGTGGTCACAACTTAGAAAAACTGATACGGGCGCCCTTGAAGTAAACAACCTGACCTGAACACGCCCGGTCGGGTAACCTCACATGGCGCAACACGGCACGCCCGACCGAACGATGCCACAAGGGAGAAAATGGAAAACGGGCCGCCTGAATGTGCACAAGGCACCTGGGTAGTCACAAATTAGCAAAACTGATACGGGCGCCCTTGAACTAAACGACCTAACCCGAACGTGCTCAGTCGGGCGACCTCACATGGTGCGACACGGCGCGCCCGACCGAATGATTCCACAAGGGAGCAAACTGCAAACGAGCTGCCCGAATGTGCACAAGGCACCTGAGCGGTCACAACTTAGCAAAACTGATACGGGCACCCTCGAACAAAATGGCCCGTACGAATGTGTTTCTTTGGGCGGCCTCATACGATAAGACCTGATTGTTGGGTGTGGAGCCTGATTATCTTGTTTATTTTGTATCACATCGTTGGACCCCTATACCTTAATGGGGGTGGCAACGCCACCCATCATTAAACGCTGCCTGGAGGGTCCAAGGGGGGCGGTTGTGACTTTATGGAGCCCCCCCTGGCAGGGGGTTTTAGGGACAACACCCCCAAAGCTAAAAACAAATGTAAAATTGCCTTGTAAAAGTATAGTAATTTCTAGTCAATCTAGGCCATTCATTAGGAAGATGATCTGACGGTAGAAGTTATGTTTAGTTTAAGGTTTTTTTCCCTATAAGGAAACCCCTCATTTTTATGAGGGTATTGTATTGCAACTATGTATTGTGTGTGTATTCTTAGAGAAAGAAACAGATAGGGAGATTGTGAGAGAGAATCTGTGGATATTATAGTGGATCTGCTGTAGGTTGTGTCTCTTCACTTTTGCTGGATAATAGAAAGGAAGGACTGGTTGTTCGGGGTGGACGTAGCCCAAACTGGTTGAACCACATATATCTGTGTCTCTCTGGTTTTATGTGTTTTGTGTGATTGTGTTTTCCGCATATTTTGTATGTTGCATTGCTCTGTAATATTTAATTTTCTAACAAATAATATTAGAGCTGAAGGTCTATTTGGTTGATAAACTCGCAGGAAAGAAGGATTCCTGGTTCGAGTGGGAGAAATGGCAGAAGATGGTAAATTTAGGGTCGAGAAATTTAACGGCCAAAACTTCCCGTTGTGGAAGATGTAGATGGAATATTATTTGTATCAAAAAGATCTGTACCTACTATTAAGCAGAAAAACAAAGAAGCCGACAGCCATGAAAAATGTAGAATGAGAGATTCTTGATAGAAAGGCACTCGGAATAGTACAGTTGTGCCTCACGGTGTCAGTAGCCTTCAATATTTCGAAGGAAACAACAACAAAGGGTTTGATTAAGGCGTTGGTGAAACTATATGAAAAACCCTCGGCCTCAAACAAGGTATTTCTTATGAAACATTTATTTAATATGAAGATGTCAGAAGGTGGATCTGTTGCAGACCATTTAAATGATTTTAATACAGTTTCCAGTCAGTTAAGTTATATAGGGGTAATCTTTGATGATGAAGTTAGGGCTCTTTTATTTCTGTGCTCATTGCCAAAAAGCTGGAATGGTTTAGTTATGGCCATTAGTAACTCTGTCTCTGGATCTAGTACTTTAAAGTTTGATGATGTTGTCGGTGCTATCCTTAGTGAGGAAATGCGATGGAAAAGCTTCGGTGAGACATCACGTAATGCTTTGAGTGCAGAGTCTAGGGGAAGAAGAATGGAAAGAGGAAAGAGCTCAAGATATCACAGTAAATCAAGGAAAGGCAGATCCAAGTCCAGATCAGGGATAGTGTGGTAGAAATGTGGAAAGAAAGGACACCTAAAGAAAGACTATAGATCTTGGAAGGGAAAAGAAGGAGATGCACAGCAAGAAAAAAATCATGAAGAAAATGTGACAGGTGATGTGCTATAAGATGCTTTGATTATTTCTTACGAAAATTTGACTGATTCTTGGGTAGTAGATTCAGGGGCCTCATTCCATGCCACAGCAGACAAGAAATATTTTCATGACTATATTCAAGGAGATTTTGGACAAGTCCGTTTGGGTGATGATAAACCCTGTAAAATTGTTGGAATGGGTAAAGTTCTTGTAAAACAAAAAAATGGAAACCAATGGCTATTAAAGGAGGTAAGGCATGTTCCATATCTGAAGAAAAACTCTATTTCAACAGGGCATTTAGGCAGTGAAGGTTGCGTGACAACTTTCACAGATAAAACATGGAAGGTCACCAAAGGAGCCCTGGTAATAGCAAAAGGCGAAAAGGTTGGTACATTATATTTATGCAATGGTATTTCTAACTCTGTTAATGCTTTAACTTCCAAAGGAGCAGATGCAACATTATCACATCATAGGCTTGGACACATGAGTGAGAAGGGGATGAAGATTCTTCACTCAAGAACTTTGTTGTCGGGTTCGAAGAATGTTGTTTTGGATTTTTGTGAGAATTGCATTTATGGAAAACAGAAGAGAGTCATATTTCTCAGAGTTGGGAAAGAAAAGAAGAGAAAAAAATTAGAGCTTGTGCATACAGATGTATGGGGACCTGCTCAGGTATCATCTCTTGGTGGCTCTCGTTATTATGTTACTTTTATTGATGATGCAACTAGAAAAATTGGATTTATTGTATTCATAATAAATCTGATGTATTTGATACTTTCAAGAAATGAAAAGCTTTGGTTGAGATTGAGACAAGAAATAAGTTGAAGTGTCTTAGATTAGACAATGGAGGTGAATATTGCAGCAAAGAGTTTGATAGGTACTGTTCAGAGCATGGAATTCACAGAGAGAAGACAGTTCCAAGAACACCACAATAAAATGGTGTGTCAGAAAGGATGAACAGAAAAATCATGGAGCTTGCAAGGTGCATGAGATTACATGCAGGATTTCCTTTACAATTTTGGGCAGATGCTGTAGATACTGCTGTTTATCTAATAAACAGAGGGCCTTCAAGTTCCTTGGATGGTGGTATTCCAAAGGACGCATGGACAGGTAAAAAGGTAAACTACTCATTTTTAAAGCTTTTTGGTTGTGAGGCCTTTGTCCATATTAATAAAGAAAATAGAACAAAGCTTGAGGCAAAATCAAAGAAATGTACCTTTATTGGATATGGTGTTAATGATTTTGGTTATCGCTTATATGATTATGAAAATCACAAAATCATTAGGAGAAAATATGTAATATTCAATGAAAAGGTCTTCTATAAGAATTAGTTGCAGGAAAAGAAACAGGAAAAAGAAAACAAATAATACATAGTTCTTGATGAGATCACAAAAAAGGAAAAGGTGCCTGAAAATAATAAAAATCAACAGCCACAACAACAACAACCACCACAGCAACAAAAGGAACCTCAAACACCTGAAAGTGATGTTAGAAGATCTACTAGGATAAGTAGACTGCCTGAACGATACTCTCCTTCATTATATTATTTATTGTTGACTGATTCTGGTGAACCGGAATGTTATGAAGAAGCAATGTAGGTTGAAAGCAGGAAGAAGTGGGAGCTAGCCATGGAAGAAGATATGGACTCCTTAATGCATAACCAGACTTGGGACTTAGTCAGGTTGCCTGCAGGTAAAACTACATTGCAGAATAAATGGTTTACAGGCTGAAGGAAGAAGATGAAGGAAAACAGAGGTACAAAGCTAGACTTGTGGTGAAGGGGTATGAACAGAAGAAAGGTATTGATTTTGATGAAATATTTTCTCCTGTTGTTAAGATGACTTCAATCAGAATTATTTTAAGTCTTGTAGCAGCAGAAGATTTACATCTTGAACAGTTAGATGTAAAGACAACATTTCTCTATGGAGATTTGGAGGAAGAGATCTATATGGAGCAACTAGAAGGATATGAGGTCAAAGGGAAAGAAAAATTAGTGTGCAGGTTAAAGAAGAGCTTGTATGGCTTAAAATAGGCTCCAAGGAAGTGGTATCTAAAATTTGACAAGTTTATGTCTGAACAAGGTTATACTAGATGTCACTCTGATCATTGTGTTTATCTAAAAAGGAAAAATGATGGCGGCTATATTATATTGTTATTGTATGTATATGACATGCTTGTTGCAGGGTCTAACATGCAGGAAATAAATGTGCCCAAAAGAAAATTGGCAAATTCATTTGCAATGAAGGATTTGGGAGCTGCAAAACAAATCCTTGGTATGAGAATAACTAGAGATAGGAAAAATCGCAAATTAACACTGTCTCAGAATGAGTACATACAAAAGGTGTTGAAAAGATTTAATATGCAGAATGCAAAACTAGTTAGTACACCTTTTTCTAGCCATTTCAAACTTAGTAAGGAGATGTGCCCCAAGACCCACGAAGAAATGGAATATATGTCTAAAGTTCCATATGCATCAGTAGTTGGAAGCTTAATGCATGCAATGGTCTACAAAAGGCCTGGCATTACACATGCAATGGGAGTTGTAAGCAGGTACATGAACAATCCAAGAAAAGAACATTGGATGTCAGTAAAATGGATTCTCAGATATTTAAGAGGTACCAAAAATCAAGTATTATGCTTTGGTGGTTCAAACATTGCTCTACAGGGCTATGTTGATGCAGATATGGCAGGTGACAGAGATAACAGGAGGAGCACTACAGGATATGTATTTACTGTAGGTGGAACAAATGTCAGTTGGGTTTCAAAAATCCAAAGTGTTGTTGCACTTTCAACAACAGAAGCAGAGTATGTTGCTGCTACAAACGCTAGCAAGGAAATGATTTGGTTACAAAGGTTTATGGGTGAATTGGGTAAGAAGCATGATATGGGCACGTTATACAGTGATAGCCAAAGTGCCATTCATCTTGCAAAGAACTCAACATTTCATTCCAAGAATAAACACATAAAACTCAAGTACCATTTCATACGGTCAGTATTGGAAGATGGACAGTTGAAGCTGGAAAAGATACACACTAGCCAAAATCCTATAGATATGCTAACAAAAGTTGTAACCAGGGAGAAACTGAGAATATGCTCAGTTTCAATTGGTATTCAAGGATGACGATGAAGATGAGAAACAACCAGGTCCAAAGAGGAGTCATTTTCTAGCAAATGAAGCAGCGGTGGAGTTGCTACAATCAGTCTCCAAGTGGGAGATTGTTGGGTGTGGAGCCTGATTATCTTGTTTATTTTGTATCACAGAGTTGGACCCCTATACCTTAATGGGGGCAGAAACACCACCCATAATTAAATGCTGCTTGGGGGGTCCAGTGGGGGGTGGTTGTGACTTTATGGAGCCCCCCCCTGGCAGGGGATTTCGGGCGCCCGAAGCTAAAAACAGATGTAAAATTTCCTTGTAAAAGTATAGTAATTTCTAGTCAATCTGGGCCATTGATTAGGCAGATGATTTGATGGTAGAATTTATGTTTAGTTTAGGGTTTTTTTCCCTAGAAGGAAACCCCTCACTTTTATGAGGGTATTTTATTGTGGCTGTGTATTGCGTGTGTATTATTAGAGCAAGAAACAGACAGGGAGATTGTGAGAGAGAACAGTGGATATTACAACGGATCTATTGTAGGTTGTGTCTCTTCACTTTTTCTGGACAATAGAAAGGAAGGATTGTCTCTTCGGGGTGGACGTAGCCCAAACTGAGTGAACCACGTATATCTGTGTCTCTCTGGTTTCATGTGTTTTGTGTGCTTGTGTTTTCCGCATATTTTATATTTTGCATTGCTCTGTAATATTTAATTTTCTAACACAGATCACCAAAAATAGCTCCCAAACCCTAAACCCTAAGATTGTTTCTAAACACTAACAACGCTTGCCTCCTAAATGTCGCAAAACTGACACTCTACACAATTTTTGCAATACCGACACTTGTTCTAACTGTCGCAATATCGACACTTGTTCTTGTTATCTAAAAACTTTTATGCATCTATGTTATAAAAAAATATTTTCTTTTGTGCATGTTTCACTACAGAAGAATGATGAGGATGGATCTTTTAGGGACTTCAATAAGAATGGAAAAATGAAACTAGTATTCTTGACTTCTAAATAATACAAACACTAAAATAAGTAAATAAAAGGAGGTAGTGTGAAGAGTTATCATCTGCATAAAGTGCATACTTCTTCCAAAATGAATGAGAATTATCTAAGACTTGCAAGAATAAATATGTTAGATGGAACTTACAATTATGGTCTAAATGCAAAATTGACTCAAGGTAGAGGATATACATTCAAACTAGTACATTTGGTGGAATTTATTTTTGAAATATTTTTATTCGAACGTCGTAATAGTGACACTTAGCTCTAAGTGTCGCAAGACCGACAGTTTCCTCCAATTCGTCGTAATTCCGATGCTTTGATCCAAATGTCACAATAGCAACACTTAGCTCTAAGTGCCGCAAGACCGACACTTTCCTCCAATCCATTGCAATTCCGACGCTTTGCTCTGAACATCGCAATAGCAACACTTAGCTCTAAGTGTTGCAAGACCGACACTTCCCCCCAATCCATCGCAATTTCGACGCTTTTCTCCAAATGTCGCAAGACCGAAACTTACCTCTAAGTGTCGCAGTACCGACACTTGTCTCCAAACGTTGGTATAGTGACAGTTGTGGGTGGGATTTGAAAAATTGATAAAATTTGGGAAATTTCCGACATTTGGTCAAAAGTGTTGGAACTAAAGTGTCGGAATTTCTGCCAAATGTACTAGTGAGTGATTCATTGTGATAATTAGAGTTGCATTAAACTCTCGATTAATCCTGTGTTTCATGATATATATAAGCATGTAGAAATCTGGTATCATCATATTAGAGATTGTGTGCAGCGGAAGATCATGTTGCTTCAGTACATTACTACGGAGGATTAGGATGCAAATATTCTAATGAAGGCGCTCACCAGGATAAAATTTGAATACCATAGAGTCAGGATCAGGGTGAAGGATAATCCCTTTCTTTTTGAGAGGGAGTGTTGAGATTCAACAAGATGATGATCCTAGTGAAAATTAAGCACCTACAATAGGTGGGGCCCGCAGGCTATTTTTAGGTGTATGTATATTTTTAGAATGGTGAGAAAATTATATTTATAGCAGGAGTCTATTTATAGATGGTTGAGAAAATTATTTTTATAGATGAGGTTGTATTTTTAGATGCATGGGCGAAGTCTATTTATAGATCTCATGTCTAAAAATAGAATGCATGTCGATTATTATTATCTCTTAATAATAATTAGACAATAAATAATAATCTATTCTCCATAAGCACTTGATTTAAATTAACTGATGTGGCAAACTAGTTAACTGAAGGAATTATGAGCTCTAAGGTTGGTTGGTGGGACATGCAAGTGGACTTCGTTGTAAGGTAGTGATACGAAGTTGTAACAGAGTTGGATGTGTAGTTATGTGAGTTGTAAAGTAGTTTAACTTAGTTAAGTGCATTAAACTCAGTTGTGCTAGTTGTAACTAAAGATACACTAGTGAGAGATCAGTGAATAAAATATTAAATTAATTCACCTAGAGTGATATCACATGCAATTGAAGACTTACTACTATTAACTGCATGCATTTTAGATGCAGTGGAGACCGAGTTGAGAGATAGGTGAAAGGGACAGTTTGACTAGCAGTTGTGACAATAGTGGGTGCACACTTGCAACCAGACACACATTGGAGATGCCAATGAGGATTGCGCAGTCAAGGCAAGGAAATATCTCATTAATTCAGGGATTGTGATTAACAGGGATTTCACAGTGGAGGCAGGCTATCAGGAGGTAGTAAATTAGAGCATGTATTTGCCAATTTTTGTATGAGAGTGTGAGACAATTGTATATTGTACTGAGAGCTCTTGGATTAGAGTTTTGTATGAGATTGTTTCATGATCCATGATATATACATAATATATGATAGTGGGTTTTTTAGCTTTATGATTTCCTAGTAAAAACATCTGTTTTATGTGTGATTGATCTTTCTTCACATGTTTGCAATTGGTGATTGAATTTCCGCAAATATTTAAGTAGAAGGATTATGTATTTAATAGTGGCATATAATTGTTAGATCAGGAGAATCCAGGCAATAAATAATTGTATTAAAATTTCTACATCTTCCTCTTCGCCTGGTGAAAGTGTGGATTCTAGTAACCGGGGGGCTAAGAAGAAGAAGGAAAATAAATTAGGGGGAAAATCAGCAACTATTGTCACCGATGCAACTGCTTTAGAGAAACGTCCCACTCCATCTTGCGAAGTCAAATTCCCTTGCAAGCTATGTGAGGGTGACCACCTTCTTCGTAATTTCCGTGGTATTCCCAAGGTGCTAGAGTGTGGTCCATTGGCCCGATTCATCCTTCATCATCAACCTCTAGGCATCATACTAATGATGAGCCTTCAGCTAAAGATAATGAGAATCATACGAAACAGGGTAAGATAAAATTTCCCTGTAGTTTGTGTGGAGGGAACCATCCCATTCACCTCTGTCCTTATATGGGTGAAGCCTCTAAAGTGTTGGATACCCTTTTGGCTTCTAAGTCCTGTCTTCCCGTTGGTTACCAGAAGTTTTCTTTGAGTCCTTCGATAGTTGATGAAGTCATTGATCGGGATTCATCTCTGGTCAATTCCAGTCTCTCTGAAAGTTAATATCCCGAGTCCATTTCCGAACAGTCATTGGTTAAGAAGAAGGACGCCCTGCTTACATATACAATTCATTAGGTATTGTCCATCGAGAGTGGGTCTCATCCCCGTTAGGTTCTTTTTGTTTCCTCTGATTTCCCAGGATCAGAGGGCGATCCTCCCATTTCTCTGATCCAGGAGGGTGATCCTCTGACTCCCGTCACCATAGTCCCAGAAAGTGATCCTCCTTCTTTCGTTCCTAGAGTTTAGGAGGATTGTCTTTCCACTCCCATAACACAGGGGGATAATCCTATGATTCCTATGGCACCCCCTCCATGTAGTTTGGTCGCTTCCTTTGATTGGTGTCGATTCATGGGATATTGTCTTCCTTCTTACATGCCCTTTGAGATCACTATACATGCCTGTAATATGGTCATACTAGGAATAATTATAGATGAAGGTTCCTTGGTTAGTATTCTGTCCTCAACTATATGGAAAGATTTGGGTTGTCCACAGCTTGTGCCTGTTACTTAGAATCTGTTGGAATTTAATAGAGGAACAAGTCAACCATTAGGGATCCTTCCAAAGTTTCCTATTACTTTGGGAGGGAAAATTGTCTGTATAGATGTGATGGTGGTCCAAGGCCCCTTGGATTTTAATTTACTCCTCAGGCGTGACTATGCTTATGCCATGTTCACACTTGTCTCTTCCCTCTTTCGTGTGGTATGTTTTCCACATGAAGGTCAGATCGTGACCATTGATCAACTTTCATTCTTTGGTCCTAATGTGACATCTGGTCTACCGTCATCCCTTCCTGGTCCTTACCTGCCGGTGATATCTTCCTTGCCACAGGTCAATTATGTGGCCACCCATTCCATGTCCGCGTCCGCTGATGATTCAATCAATGAGGTAGTACACAATGTATTGGGGGCATTGGATCCTAATTTCCGAGATGTTGTTCTCCCATCCGATGAGAACCTCTTGGAAGCCATGATTATTTGTATGTCTTGATCAAGTGACGGAGCATAATTCATTTTCTTGTGTCAAGCTCCGTAAAAAATGAAACAAGCTCTTGATGAAGCATAGTTCATTTTCTTGTGTCAAGATCCTTAAAAAATGAAACAAGCTCTTATGAGGATAGTTCATTTTCTATGTCAAGCTCGTTAAAAAATAAATTAGGTCATGAGGATAGTTCTTTTACTGTTTCAACCTCATTAAAAAATGAAATAAGTTCCCTTTTCGATTCGAGTCTTTGATCAGATCTCGTAAAATCCCAGTCGAGTCTTTCACTTAATCTCGTAATTGAACCTTCATTCCATCCACTTGTCAGTAACTAGCAATCTACTTCAGTGAATGTGCTGAAGCTTGGGGGGCATGTACCTCAAATTGAGTCACCATGCTAGGGGCATGCCAACTTATTTCAAGCATAGCTTGTTTTTGTTTCAAGCTTGTGAAAAAATGAAACTGGTTTCAAGCATAGTTTATCTTTGTTTCAATCTTGTGTAAAAATGAAACCAACTTTAAGTAGAGTTTCCTGATTTCAAGCTTGTGTAAAAATGAAACCATTATTATTTTACCTCTCGTGATTGCCATTTTATCAGCCTATTTTTCCATATGAACCTTGGCTTTCTCATTCCATCGTCACCATTTTCTTGACCGATCATATACCCTCACTTGATTGTTTTACCCATTCCTGAGGAATCGATGCGATGAATGGTATTTTTAGCCAGCCTATTGAATTTTACTTGTTCTGAGAAGTTCCACCATCACCGGAACCAGTTGCTACCCTTAATTCCACTCGTTCCTCCAGGAGGATTCAATTTTTAGCTCTTTTCTGACTCTCAAAATATGAAAATATTGTCGAGACTCTTGTCATTTTGAACTCGTTAAAGGCTGCGAAACGTCATCTGCCCAGTATAAATTTACCCCTTTTTCAAGCTAAGACATATTATTTATGAAAAAGGAATACCTTAGCCTATCGAGACTAAGAGGTTCGCTCAGATATTATTTTATACCTTTTCGGATCTGTGAGACTACCTATGAAAAGGGACTTGCTGGAGTTTCCTTTTTTGCTTCTTTTCAAACTCTCTAAACATGAAAATACGTTGAGTTCTTCCTTTGTTAGACTAGTTAAAACTAATGATAGCAAATGTCTTCATCATGAAATTATCGAGTTCCTCCTTCCTAGGGCTCGTAAAATGTACTAGGATGGATTTTTCTGAAGGAAAAACTTATATGACAAGAATATGCTATCCTCTTCAAGCTTATGTAAAAATAAAGAGGTACTTGCCAGAAATGGTGGTGGAAAATGGAAGTTATTCGTCAGTTTTGTCGGCAGTATGTCACCCTTGAACATGACACTTATCGACAGTTCGTGTCGGGTTGGGATATCTTCACTCTGTCACTTTGACTCCATGGGGTTTGGAAATCTGTTTGACTCTCATTCCATTACCAGTCTTTTCAAAATGACCTATGATCGTATTTGAGTCAAATGCTACCAAATTCCAGAGTCGTGTCGCTGATATGTTTAAGAGAAAATCCTTCTACAGTTTGTACATTCCTTGATCCTCTGTTTCAGTGTTGATTAACACTCATATTACATTCTCTATTTCACGTCAATGATGTGGGATTCATTATGACCCTCCTTTGATGGATTGCTTCCCATCGACTTCAGCTCATTATCAGGGAAGTCGATCTATAGACTCCTTTTTGGTACCTTAGATCTTGCATGCCCTAATGGAAAGTTCTTCACATTCGGCGACAAGTTCACATCATTGGCCTTCGATTGGGTGATTTCACGGGTGTTCGACTTCAGCTCACTATTCAAATTTCGTGGATTTTACTAGTAGTACCTTGAGAACCATTGACATTATTGGTGGTATCTCTTGCACCTGTTAACAACTTTCATCATTGGATGGTAATCAGGCGATTTTTATTCATGTTTGGCTTCAACTCATTTATTCACATGCTTGAAATTGTACTTGATCGGGTCATGACGGAGCGCAAGACCCTAAATTTTATTCTTTAGAGTCTAGTTTGGGAGGCGATATGATTTGTACATGATTGGATACATGTTTCTTTCAGATGGATGGCTACGACCATACCATGAGTCTATATGGGATCCTTCTTAGATGAATGGATGCGACCATACCATGGTCTCTTTTACGGATGGTTGTGTCCATACCTTGATTCATGTATTTTCATCAGATATTTCATTTATGTATATGTATCCATGCTTGATTTTCAGGTCTCCCAACAATAGTGTCTGGTTCCTTGCACATACTTGTAAATCATTTCACCCCTCACTCATGTTCAGACTTCATGCTTTAGGGTCCATTTTTTACATAGCAATTTGTCATTGTCCCTATACTCCCCGTTCCTCGATCCTGTAGGACACGTACAATGAACCTTGTATACTTTCCAAGCATGGAATACATACCCCTGAACCACACCTTTTCTTCTAATTCATCTCCCTTTACAATTTTTTTGAAAAATCCTTGTAAAAACATGGTTTTCAAGGTCGTCGCTTTCTCTCAGTGTCTGAATTGCACTGATAACATAGATTTGCACTGGGACCCGCACCGATCGGCACTATGTCTTAATGTCAGACCCGTGCCGATCCTCTTTTGGAAATTTTTTTAAACTAGAATGAAGTTTCCACGACTAGAAGCTTCGCGAGGCGATGAGCTGGAAGTTTGTTTTGAGGATATGGCCGAAGAATTCCCCTTTCGGCTTCTTGTTCCCAAGAAATAGGAACTACTCCAAAGGATACGATCTTTTCCTCCATTGTTATATAAGGATACCTCTTTCACCTCTACTGCCTTAGTTAGAGAGTTGGAGTTAGCTAGAGAGGAGAAGCAATTATAGCCTCGGGAGAATAGTGCAGAGTGTGATTCTTTTTGTGTGTTAAGAACATAGTGAGATATTATACCTTTGTCTATGAGGGTGTTGAAAACATGCTTGGATATGGACCTGCCAAAGGAGAGCCTCAACATCAAGTTTTGGTTGTAAACTCCCCTTGTCTTTATCATAATAAAACGCAACTGATGTTTATATTCCACTCTTGTTTACATTTATAATGAGATTTATAGCATTCCTTGATCAGTTAGATAGGTTGTAATTGTTTTATGTTTGTCGTGATTTTACGCTTTTCTTGGTGTCTTGACTGTCTGTACAGGTAATCGAACATTGGTAGCAGCGTGTATTGAGCTTGAGAAGAGCGACGCATCAAGAATCTTTGACAGAAGACGACAACATAGCATCAGAACAAGGCAAGTCATCTTCATTGCTTTAAATTTCATTTACAATATATGACGGTATATGTTAATATGTTCCTGTAGTTGCTAGACCCACCCTAGGGATAGAGGGGTCACCTCTATCCATAGAGGGGATTTACTTGGACAAAAATAATGAAAGGAAAAGTGGGTGAAAATATGACATTTTGGAGGCCCAATGATGAAACCATAAGGCCACAATTAACTGAAACATAAACACTTGCAAGGTTAGCTAAATTAACCCTAAATTCACCCACATTAAACTTTGTTGTTCATCAAATTCACACAGAAGCTTTAAAACCATAATTTCTCTCGGGTTTTAACTCAATGATTTAAACTTTACCTTTAAGCATTACCACACCTTCACCTTACCTTATCACGTGCATGGCTTCAACCTTGTACAATTACTTCAGACCTGTGGGTTATGGCCCACATACTCCTTTATACATGCAGTGGGTTATAACCTCAAAGTTAAATATATCATACCCACTTATGCGATCAACAACACTTTCACTTTCTAACATATTTCCAATATAACTCAACTATTACTTGCATATACACATGGAACTGCCTTCTGTAGGGTCCACATATACTTAAACCAATCACAGCGCATCGCAAGTCGCTTGCCCACAAGGTTAACACTATACCGATAAAAATCAAGCCATAAAATCATGCAAAGTGCGCCATTACGTAGTGCTGACACAAGACTTATCTATTGTCGCATCACATCCTTCCATCCTTTCCACTTTACATCGCAATCAAATAACTTTACTGTGCGAATGCTTTAACTCTAAAACTTATTTCTTGTGATTTTCAAAGTTGTGCACCATCGACACGTGGCCTCCCTCATCACATCGCAAATTTCAAAGTTTACAGAATCGTAAGAAAAAAAATTTACTTTGCGAAGCCTTCACGCTATCTGTTATCTTTTGCGAAGTGCGAAATCCTGAATTGTTGTCCACCATTGATCTATTCCCCTTTTAAATCTAATCTAATTGTGGTCGTCTATTCATATGAACACGGTTCTTCTTTGCCTATTCTTCCCACACTGATCTCTACCATTGATTCTTAAAAAACTGATTTTGCACTTTAATCCTGTTTGTCCATTCACCTCTTTGGATATCTCTAAGTATTCTGTGCCTTTGTCGATTCCTCTGCTTTACACTGATCTGCTGCACTAATAGTTTTCCCACTACTCCTCCTAGTTTATTCAGAGTTCTTCAATGCTATCTCTTTGAGCTTGTTACTATTTATTATTTATATAGCCAGTACACTGTCTCGAACTTGATTACAAAGCACTCTTTGTATTATTTCTCTGATTCATAATTACTCGATTGTACATAATTTATCTGCACACATTTACTTCCATAAGATTTATTATCAAATAATTAATTCCTATACTGGTATTGCCCAGATTCTACCCAACCATAAGTCCTTTATCACTCAGAAAGACTTATACAATCAATATAGAATTAATACATTCCTATCAAATTATTTCTATTATGGATCACTCAACATATAATATAAATGACACACAGTCAAATTGGAATTCGATTTCTCATTAAAAAAAAATAATTTAAAAATACAAGAAAATATGTTTGCAAACTGGTTTGGCATGATCTACCTTTACATGGTGTTATGTTCCTTTTTCAGGAATATTGCCGAACTACTGATTAGGAACACTGTATAAGGAAAAATATGCGAATAAAATGCAGATAAATGCTTTTTTACTATTTTGTATACTTTTTGGGAATCATATGTGGGATTTCAGCAGAAAAAAATGGGTTTAGATGCACTAAACAGGTCTCCCACAAACTAGTATCAGTGAGATATTTCCTTTTTAGACATTATCAATCAAAAATATGATCTAAACCAGGGATTGGATGAAGTGAAATTTACTGGATATGTCACCTCTAAAGAGAGGGCAAGATCCAGAGGCTATCTGGCCCTTTTCAGACTCTGTCTATAGACTCTTGTCAAGAGGTAATATCCCAAAAGGGTTTACTCAGCAAATCATGCCTAGAAAATGAATTTTTTAGGTATTATGGCTTTATATACCATATAATGTGTTTGATAAAGCTCAAAAACCAATATAAATAACATCATCACTCTTTACTCAGATTTTAACATCAGAAAGATGGGGAAAAACAGCTTTTTATGCACTAAAATAGGTGTATAAAAAATTTTGCATAAAATGAAGGGTCAAGGTTCTAGAATATGTTATATTAGGTTAAGAGGGACTCACATGAATAATTTAAGCTTAAAAAAATAATTTTTTCTATGTTAAACAGTTCCTCCTTCCCGACTAGTCAAGAAAAACCATGATTTCCCATGACCTAAATTATGAAGAAAGTTGCTGAAGCATGGATACCGTAATTTATGAAGGTTTTGGCTGATTTTATGTAGAAATTTGAGTATGTAGTTTCAGAATAATATTCATATGGCTTATGCAAGGAAAAACAAACATTTATATGAAGGAAAACCCCCAAAATGAGTTGCTGCAATGCATAGAAAAAGACTGCAGACTATTACAACTTTATTTTTCTGAAGATTCAGATACTGTAAGTTAAAAATAATATCTATGATAGATATATGGCTGAAACATCAGATCCATACCAGATCTGGAAACTACTCAGCCTTCTCCAAAATATCCCCTTGGGGTTTCATAAAAATAATACATGTACAAGTGTAGATCTGAATTTTAAAGCTACAGAACTGTAGAATACTCAGAATTTATAAAGATGAATTTTATTATAACAGAGATCAGATCTGAAATATCTTAGAACAATAGCTACTTTAAAGATTTACAAAGTGAGAGGCAAGCCTCAATCACTAGAGATCTTCTATTGCACAGAAATCAAATTACATTAAACCCCAATGTAGAAAACGTAGTTGATGAGAGGGACTATGTAGTAGCTCTAGAGAAATGAAGCAAATTCTATAAAATACAAATTTGAATACAAAATAAGAGAGAGGTCCTCTTCTGGGTGGTCACAAGACACCCTCCTTGAGAGAGAACTCCTCCAAAACAATAGATCTTTGCAGATCTAGGATACCACTTGCTGCAACTCAAGCAGCTGCAAAACATTCAACAGGATTAGCGCTACTAATGGAGATGGATCTTGGTCTTCAACCTGATAGTGGCTCATTTCAGTACAATCTCCTCTAAGAGATACTCAAGGAAGGAGGAAGGATTCCTAAACATGAAATCCTCTTCCCTTAGGCTAAACAACCAAGAGAGCTAGAGTTGCTCAAGCAACCTATATTTCGAAAATCCTTCAACAACCCTTGCATGAGCCCTCTCCTCCTTTTTATAACTTGAAGGTGTGCACAAACCCTAAACCACCTCAAATGAATTCCCCCTTTTCACACTGATGTCCTCCTTCTAGAACTGTGCATTTTGTCTAGGAGGTTCAATGAATCTGGACAGAACTGAGATCTGGTCCTATTGACCCAATCAAATGTCTCAATCCTGTTTCACACACAAGCGGATTTTATTACAAAGGCCCAGATTTATCCCTTTTCACATAAACAGGATAGTAAACCTCCAATATTTGTTATGAATTGTGGGCGTTCCAATGACCGTGAAATATTAATATAATAAACCACCCCACAGCGCTTCGACTATAAGCACTCATTTTTTTTTCACAAGAGAAAAAATGTTGTTTTGAATATATTATATGAAGTAAAAAAATCCATGAAGTCATTACATTTTCACATCTAAAGATTGGAACCCAAATATCCATCCAGAAAAGTGGAAGTCCCACCCCAGAAAATGATAGAAAAATACCCCATGTCACATACAGGGACATGATATAAAACCCAGTAACGGTCCACATGGAGATTATCAACAATCTGAGAAAGCATCCAAATATGCCCGAGGCATCTATAAGAAAGTGAAATAGCAGTATGTAGAATAGTAAAGCAACAGATAGAGTACCGGCGTCCATTGTTCCAAATACAAATTAAAGTACCCAAAATCCTTGAACAGAGAAAAACGCTAATCATGTGAGGAGTGTGATATGTCCAAAATATAAAAAGACCATCAGACCATATCAATAAACCAGCAACATAGACCAGCATCGCTAGTTTTGAAGGCAAAGTGATAAACATTAATCATTTGTTTTTCACAAGAGAAAAAATGTTGTTTTGAATATATTATATGAAATAAAACAGTCCATGAAGTCATTACATTTTCACATCTGAAGATTGGAACCCAAATATCCATCCAGAAAAGTGGAAGTCCCACCCCAGACAATGATAGAAAAATACCCCATGTCACATACAGCGACTTGATATAAAACCCAGTAACGGTCCACATGGAGATTATCGACAATCTGAGAAAGCATCCAAATATGCCCAAGGCATCTATAAGAAAGTGAAATAGCAGTATGTAGAATAGTAAAGCAACAGATAGAGTACGTACCGACGTCCATTGTTTCAAATACAAATTAAAGTACCCAAAATCCTTGAACAGAGAAAAACGCTAATCATGTGAGGAGTGTGATATGTCAAAAATATAAAAAGACCATCAGACCATATCAATAAACCAGCAACATAGACTAGCATCGCTAGTTTTGAAAGCAGAGTGATAAAAATTAATCATTTTTTTTTCACAAGAGAAAAAAAGTTGTTTTGAATATATTATATGAAGTAAAACAGTCCATGAAGTCATTACATTTTCACATCTGAAGATTGGAACCCAAATATCCATCCAGAAAAGTGGAAGTCCCACCCCAGACAATGATAGAAAAATACCCCATGTCACATACGGGGACATGATATAAAACCCAGTAACGGTCCACATGGAGATTATCGACAATCTGAGAAAGCATCCAAATATGCCCGAGGCATCTATAAGAAAGTGAAATAGCAGTATGTAGAATAGTAAAGCAACAGATAGAGTACGTACTGACATCCATTGTTCCAAATACAAATTAAAGTACCCAAAATCCTTGAACAGAGAAAAACGCTAATCGTGTGAGGAGTGTGATATGTCCAAAATATAAAAAGACCATCAGACCATATCAATAAACCAACAACATAGACCAACATCGCTAGTTTTGAAGGCAGAGTGATAACCTGTCAACACATAAAATAGTATCATAAAGCGGATACAGGAAATGTGCAGAGACATGTACTATTGATATACACCTCACACAAAAAGCATCCATGATAGAGAAAAAATATGTATAAACCCAGGGTCGATTGTATGTTCTGGCTCGCTTGTTCCCGGAAATAAAAACCATCTGCAGAAACCCAGGCTCGCTTGTAAGATCAGGCTCGCTTGATTCCAAAATTGGTAACCATCTGTTGCATCTGAGATGTAAGGTTCAGGCTCACTTGTTTCCATTAGTAGCCCGCTACAGCATCCACCCTGTTCATAGCAAAAAGGTTCCTATAGATATACAGAGAAAGAGTATAATACGTAGACCATATAAACATGGCTCTGTATTTCAAAAAACAGGTTTAAAATAGAAACAGGGCAACATTTTTTTTTTCCAATTGTTATGAACATAATTCAACCGTGAAATATTAATATAATAAACCACCCCGCAGCGCTTCGACTATAAACAATCATATAAACATGGCTCTATATTTCAAAAAATAGGTTTAAAATAGAAACATGGCAACATTTTTTTTTCTAAGTAAAGTTAATCTATTAACAGTGGGAATAAAATTACACCGAAGTCAAAAACATTGCCCAGACTCATGGAAAATTTGTCATCAAAAAATCAAAAAATTAAGAAGACTGCCCTCATATGGGGAAACCAGTCTTGAACATTTAATTTATAGAATTCAAAAATATTACAGAGGTCCAACACAGTAATATAATCTAAAAGACGCCCAATTAAGTGGGCCGCAAAGCAAGAAAAACAAATTAACCAAACTACTCCTCTGGTGGCTCTTCGACGATTCAGAACCATCCTTCGGAAGGTCCAGGATCACCAGGTGCTACCTCCACATTCATGCCACCGCTCCCCTCTTGAAGGCTCGAATGCTGGCCGAATTTTTCTGAGCTCAGACCCACCGGACAGGTGCATTGTTCTTCCATTTGGGCCTCCTCATGGAAAACCACAGTAATTGAAGCTGTGATTCGTGGGCAGTTCAGAGCGAAATTAAAGGAAAAAAGCGCAGTGCGCATCATGGGAGAAGGTGAAGCGGTGGGGAAATGAGGAGCAGGGGAGCCCATACGGTGGCCAGATCCTAGAACCCGACCCTGCCCACTTCTAGTATCTGGATAGCGACCTGCATGATAATCACTGGCCGACTGGGAAGACGACTCGGTTGAGGGGCTAGAGGGAGCACACAGGGGTTGACCTCTAGTGCTCCCTCTACGACAACACATCCTTTGACGTCGGTGAGGCATGGGTGCAGTCTCAGCAGTGGGCACAAGAGGAGACAGAGAAGTAGAATTCCAAGAAACAGAGGAAGAAAGACACAAACCAGACCGAGAGAAATGCAGATATGCAGCAAGGTCTAAGCAACAATTTAGTTGGCCACTTCTCCTTCTCGTCACAGTGAGCAGGCAGTGTAACCCAGCAACTAGCTCGTCTGAAAAACCATAGCGAAATGCCATTTTATCGACCCAACTGCAATGCAATCGAAGGACGACCGTCATAATTAATCTCTGATCATTAATGAGAGCCGAAGGCCGGATCATATTGGAGCATGCAGAATCGCTAATAGGAGTGCAGGTCTGATCTTGAACAGTGTTAAAAATTAATGCGATTTGATGTGAAAACCATGGAACTTAATTGAACATCGTTAAAACTTAATGTGATTGACATGAAATCGCCACATCCATGTCCCATCGCCTTAAACGCCATCGAATGCACCCGCATCCGGGAACAGGGCAACATTTGATTGAGGACACATGGCAGAAATTGATTGGAGCAGATCTTTGTTTGGGCCACTCGTGAAGTGGAAATCCGGACCCAAAAAAGATTAGGGCGAATTTGATAAGAAATTCGCGTCACAACTCTCCCTCCGTACGCCAACCCAACTTCGGACCCAAAAAAGATTAGGGTGGAATTCAATTGGTTTTCGCATCACAAAATTGGCCGACGTCAGCAGGCTATTTTGGAACGCGAATTTGGTTTGAATTATGGTTTATCATTGTTTGAAGTCTGGCCGGCTCGACTTAAGAACAATTTTGTTTGAACCCATATTATAAAATTTGTGTTGGTTTTCTTTGATAATACACATATTTATAATAAATCATGGGAATACCACACTAAACATGTGGAAAAGTTATATAAATTATTTTAAGAACAATCATTTTTATGTAAAAATATCCAAATGTGCTTTTGGGAAATAAGAATTAGAGTATTTGGTTCATATTGTTTTAAAAGGAAGGAGTGAGGTTAGACCTCATCAAAGATATAGCTATTACAAATTGACCTATTCCTAAGAAAATCAAGGAGTTCTTAGAAGATTTTTTAGACTTACATGATATTATTGATAATTTGTTAAGAATGATGCATGCATTTCAAGTCCACTCACACCTCTCTTGAAGAAAATATCATTTATATGGAATTATGAGGCTACTTTGATATTCTCTCTTTTAATGGATGCCATGTCTTCTACACCAACATCGGTTGCACCTACTTTTGGTAAAACATTCATAGTAGAGTGCGAGGCACTAGGACAAGGAATTTACGTAACATTAACACAATAAGGGATATCATTGGCATTTAAAAGCAAGGAATTCAAAGAAAATATTTGGTGAAATCTACGCATGAAAAATAAATGGAAGCAATATTACATGTGATAAAAATGGGGATAGTATATCATTTGGAGGTACTTCAAAGTCAAGATATACCGTGATAGCATAAAGTATTTTTTGAAGCTATGGATTTCATTGGAAGATTCACAAAAATGAGGAGAAAAAATGCAAAGTTTTAATTTTGAGATAATTTGAAAAAATGGTAAGGAAAATTTAGTACATGATGCTCTTTCTAAAATAGAAGAGGCCTCAAACTTATATCCAATTAAATTTTCTATTCCTAGGTGGCTAGAAGAAGCTTGCCATAATGGAAAAATGACAATAGTACCCCACAACAAAAACTAAAATTTATGAAGGTCTAGGATGAACTCTATAGCCGAAATGGAATTGAAAGAGAGATATACTTTAGTGCAAATGTGAATATTTTTATGCATGCAAGCATATTTGAATAAAAAAATGTTAAGGGATTCCCGTGTCTGTGATGGTAGGACGCGAGTTCCTTAAAACATCTCAAAGGATCAAAAAATATATTTTTGGAACGAATGAAGAAAGATATTCAAAATTTTGTAAGAGAAGGTCAGGTTTGCATAATAAATAAAAGAGAGATAGTAAAATATCTAGGGGTACTTCAACCATTCCACATACGTATTCAAATACTAGAAGATATATCAATAGACTTTATTACGGGGTTACTGAAATATAAAGGTAAGTATTACATTTTTGTGGTCATTTATAAAGACAAATTTTGTAGATTTTTTTTTTAGAGCTCAAAGTACATAAACAACAAGCCAAGTGGCAGAAGTGTCTGTGAAAGAAATTCATAGTCTTCATGGTTTTCCTAAAGTAATAGTAACAAGAAACTTTTGTAAATAATTATTTAATATGAGTAGAGAAACACTAGCTGCAATGAGTTCTACATATCAAACACAATCAAATGGTCAAACAAAAATAGTTAACAAATGTTTTTAAGGTTATCTAAAATGTTACTCTTTAGAAAATAAATCTTAATGGATGAAGTGGGTTAGGTAAGTAAAAATTAAGTAATATGATACTACCTATCACACATCTACTAAAATAACCCCATTGGAAGGCCCTTTAAGGATATCCAACTCCTAGTATCTCCTTACTTTTGCAGATAGAGTCAAAATTATAGGAAAGCAGTCACATATGGAAAATACTAAAGAAATTTTGAAAATTATTATGGAAAACCTTCAAATGACATGAAACATGATAAAACAGCAAGGGGAACATTGAAGTGAAGATAATTTGAGGAGGGTAATTGGGTATCTTTTAGATTATAGCATTATAAGCAATCTTCATTCAAGAAAAATAAGAGAATAAAGAAATTAGCTCAAAAATGTTATGGCCCTAAATATATATTCATAGTATTGCACAAGTGGTATAGAATTTATATTTTCCTTCTTCTTGTATTAATAAGGTTTTTCATGTATCTTGCCTAAAAAAGGTTTTGGGAAAAAATATGCCAATGTAAATAGAACTTCCAAAAATAGATGAAGGATGAAAGTTGATTCTTGAACCACAAAAAGTTATAGATAAACATTATGTATCTCTTTGACATATAACCATTATGAAGTACATAATCAAGTGGAAGAATATTCCTCTAGAAGGAGGTACATGGTAAAATGATCAATTCATGATGAAATACCCACGGCTAAAGGGTTCGTTTGAAGTTTTGACAAAGGTTTTGTTATCTGTTTTATATAACACGTGGCGGAATAGTTTTATTGTTTGTTAAGGTCCCACACAGTGATCAAATTTGAAGGGCAGGTCCGAATTTCAATTAGAAGGGCATATATCTATGTCACCCTTCCATAATGAAAAGCAAAAAAAAAAAACTTCTCAATTGACCACAATAAATTATTTTTACATTTCATTTCGGAAAGACATTTCCGTAATCTTTATATTAATAAAAGGCGTATTTACATATACAAAAATGAAGAAGGCTCCATATTTCATTGCTTAAATATCTCATTAGCAATGTCAACATAAGTCTTGAAGACACTATTATAAGAATTTGGATACATACCACTGGGATATAGGAGATTCTTATGTGTCAGATTTTGTAATGGAATTTTGACTTTGTCTCACAAGGAGCAGCAGCATGGAGGTCTGGATTTTTCTTATAGAACTTTTTTATTATTATTTGAAACATTTTTTTATAGATATGAAGACAACAATGAAATTATAGCATGGTGGACAATTAGTCAAGCTCATGATGCCAAACCATGATGATGTAAGTTTGGAATTTAACATTTTTACATGTTAAAGACAAATAGTCAAAATCACTGACAACTTAGTATGCCATAATTAATATCATTCCCTGTTCACTTTTGTTAATAGGTTTATGTCACACGATGATCTCTCTTCTGCGGCATTTGCTTGTATTGAAGATCACTATTACAGGAATAAGGAGTCATTTTCTCCAAAAATAACCCTAGCCAAACATTGACAATGCATCAAGGATATCTTTCTATGTTCATAACTACATAGGTTATACCTATAAATCATGTCTTGGGAGTGGTCGTTTTGCTAGAAATTATTCAACAGTTGGTTTCATACCAAAGTATTTTTCTCATTTTCAATATCCAAGGCATGAACTTTTGAAATATAATGGTTTAAAACAACATAAAATGTTGAAATTTTACAATAATTTCCTGGCACACTTTGAATATGAATTTTGAAGTCAAGTGCATGATGCGGTATAGGATCAGTGTCATTTTTAATACCAAATGTTTCAAAAGAAACTTCTCAACATGCTACCGTAGAGTAAGGATTAAATGAAAATGTTGCATCAACTATTTCCATAATAAAAGTGCACCTTATCCATAAGACTAAAGAACTACAAATGTTGTAGATCTAACAAGACCACAAAACCAAATGTATTCACAAGGCAAATACTGTATGAAAAATGAAAAGGATTTTGCAACCAAAAATACCTTTGGAAACTAATTCAATTAGATACACCAAACCATCGGCAAAAGGAAAACTGACCTACTCAAAAAGGCAAGAGTTTTATCCCTTTGAAAAATTTGAGTTCGGAAAAACAAGGGCCTTTATTGTCTTGTCAATGCCCCTAGTAATTTCAATGGAGTTTCTACTTTATAAAAACCTAAACAAAGAGTTTCATTTCAAATTATTTTCACAAATTTAAGATACAACCATTGTCGAGTTTTGTATTTCCTAACAAGCTCATAAATTTTGACAAAGAACCAAAATCTTTAATGCGATAACGATTTTTTCCTCAAAAACTATCTTAGACTCGATAAGCCCAACTTAAAACTAAAAAACCAACACCATAAGACCCTACAAAAATTGAATAGATGATCTTAATCGATTACTATCGAAAAAAATTTACCTTTACACCCTCACTTATTAAACCATTGTCTTCCTACGTGAGATCACTCAAGCATTGCGGTAGAAGGAAGAATGCGACGACATTTTTTCTTGGAGGTTGCTTGCATGCCATCCAGAAATTTAATTCAACATTTAAAATTCCTGCAAGTTTTTTTTGTAGATGGTCGCAGCCATATTTCTGTACAGGATTGTATTTAAACACAACAACCAGCATTAACACAATTCACCAACCAAAAATTAAACAAACAGAAATTTACCTGACAGATTTGTAAATTCAAAAGGAGGACACATGGAGCATTAATATTGGATCGCATGAAATAGAATTTTTTATAAGGCACATTGGATTGAGAATTCGCATTACAAATTAGGCAAACGTCAGCATCCCATTTTGGAACGCGAATTTGGTTGGAAATTCAATCTATTCAGATTTTTGAAGTCCGATGGAAAGGGTTCTTTAATGTTTTGATAGTTTAATATATACATATTTTTTAAACATATATATATATATATATATATATATATATATATATATATATATATATATATATATATATATATATATATATACATATGTTATATATATATCATATGCGAAATGAAAGGTGGGCCATAAAATTTAGTTTTAATTTTATTTTTTTTAAAAGAGGGTTTATTATAATATGTTTTATATGTTACGACATATAAAAATAAAAAGGACAAAAAAGCTTGGTAGTTTTTTTTATAGATAGTACGTAAATTTTTTATTACACAGCAGTGTGTAAAAAGTGAAAGACTGAGTGTAACTTTTTAAGTGTGTATGCACAGCAGTGCGAAAGGGAAAAACACAACAAAGTGTTTTAGAGACAGAGTATGTTTGTTTTGAACAGACAGTGAGTTGGTTTTATGCACTGCGTTTTGTAGCAGTCATAATTTTGTAATCCCTCTCAGTGAGGAAGTAGTGTAATAGTTTTTTTTTTAGTTATTGAAGGGAATAGAAGTTTTTTTTCAAAGTATTGAAACTCTGTCTCCTGTCAAAGAAATTTTTATTTTCTCTGTGTTAGAGGAAGGGAGATTTATTCTCCATTCATTGTTCTGGAATTTTTCAATATTCCAACATTTGCAAGAACAACAGATGTTGTGGTTCCATCCCCAGCTAAATCATTTGTCTTTCCGCAGCTTTCCTTACCAACTTGGCCCCAATATTTTCAACTGGGTCCTCTAATTCAACCAATAAAAAGGCCAAAACCATAACATTGAGATACATTTCATTACACTGTCAATAACAATAAAATTTGACTCAGCCATAACCCTTTCCTTTTACTGTTGTGAAAAGCTTTATGCATTACTCTAATGTGGCTAGTCCATAGGCCAAGTAGACCATTGGGTAACAAATATGTTTCCTTTCACCTTTGAGTTTTAAAATTATGCCTACCAAATCTAAGACATTTAAGAGGGGGAAATAATACAATGTTAAAAAGAAAACCAGAGCACACATCTAAAAATTACCTCCTTAGCTACTGTCACACCATCATTAACTATTTTCGGAGAACCATGCTTTCTATCCAAGACAACATTTTTCCCTTCGCCCCAAGGGTGACTCCAACAAGATCAACAAGTTTGTTCACACCGTCTGCAAGACAAATTGACAATGCTTTCAGTAAGTGTGCAATTGAATTCCAGACCATATGCCAAAAAAACCCTCCATGAAAAATTAAAATAACACATTAAAATCGAATATAAGTGGACAAGGAAAGATCCACTGCAGTGAAGTTTCACGTGCAAGTGACCTTCCTTTAAACATAATTTTTTCTCTGACCTGCAATTTTTTTGTCACTGAGCCATCCTTGTTGAAGTACAACTCCTTTTCCATAGCTCTTGTATTAACTACCTTCTCTCTGTCGCGTAATCTCAGAGTCCCTCTTCTGCTTGAGCGATTAAAGGAAATGGGTGAAAAAATGAAAGAGAAGACAATTGTCTGCCATAATTATCAAACATTGCACCCAACTTCTTCCCCTTTCCATTGTTACCCAATGAGGTAGATGTGGCAATTGTTGTCATACTGCCCAAAGCAGAGGCCATCTTCTCTTATCTTGAATATAGAATTACAAGATCTTCATATTAGTATGAACCTTAAAAAACATGACTCCCATTGCTAAAAACCACTTTTAAGTTGTAACGGGCAAACTAAACAACTATCGCAACTTTTGGCAACTTCTGGAGCATTAAGAGAGAAACAACCAAAGAGAAATACAACCAAAATCCTCATTTTAATGAGACCGGACTATATATTTGCATTAAGATAATAGAAAGAAATCATGACTATATTAAGGCCAGCACAAAACAATCTTTAACTAGTGTCTCTCGCGGCCTTCAGGTTGCCATGCTAGAGGTTGCGTATTTTTAATTTAAATTCTTGACCTCTAGTGCCCATCTATGAATGCATCCAATGGGATATCTACATCAAATGCTCCTTTATATCCGCAAAAAAAAATTCCCTACTACAAGAGCACCAGTATTGATGGATCACCCCACACCATCCCACCCACTAGAAACGGTGAAAAAGGAAACCCAAGAAAAATTCTGAAATATCTCAAGATGACTATATGGGTGGTTCTTATGAATCAACCAACCATTCAGAACATGCTCATCAATCAAAACCATGAGTATTATGTGACGATATTCAAGCAGGCACTGAATCAGATTTCTGAAGCTATGTTAGAGAAACCATAAAATCTCACTGAAAATAGTTGAAATGTGGCACCACTGAGAGATTGACATGTGCCAATTGGCATGCTCAAACAATGAGGTGATGCAGGAATGACATGAGGGAGAAAATATCAGAAAAGCCCCAAATCTGGAGAACTAAAGCTCATCACCAACTTGAGATTGACAACTTTACATGATGTAACCTATGAAATCGTAAATGGAGAAATAATAGTAACAATAAAGTAACCTATGTAACAATAAATTCAGATTCATCCTGGGAGTGGTAATGGGAGAAATCATAGTGAACAACAGGAAACATGCAGAGTTGCTTACAATCAAATAGATGAAAAAACACATACAAAAAACCTAGACAATAATCATGAACAAGCTTAATATTGAATTATGAACTGTAAAGGAACTTACAAAATGTGACATTATGAACCTGGTCAAGCGCACAAGAAAAAATATCCTGGACATGACCCTGGTTGACAAGTTGTATTGCTCATGATGTAAGAGGATTTGTACCTGCACTGCCAAGTCAATCAAAATCCATCATTATCTATAAAATAAATACAAGTAATTGATGTAGTATTATTTACTCTAAGATGCATTCTTATGATAATGTTAGAACATATGTTGAAAATGTCAAAACATACCTGAATAAGCTCCTCTTCGTTTCAAGAAAAATTTATTGGAGTCGCATGAACTTGGAACAAGCCTCCCATGATCTGAAAGAGTAGAAACTAAGTCAACAGTGACTTTTTTGTTGCTACGCTGGATAGAGGGAGGTTTGCTCCAAGATTAAATCACTCCAATAAATTATTCTCTACTAAACAGGGCCAACCACGTGAAGGTGGAAGCTCTTATGGCCCCTCCCCCCCCCTCACATCACTCTCAATTCCCCAATACCCAATCTATATTTCATTTTTTACTTTCATGAGCATAAAAAAAAAATTCAATAACTAATAAAAAAACAATTCAACAAAAAGTACGCAAGGAAACATTGCAATTAATGCTTGACATAAAAATAGTATGATAAATGGGTTTTTTATATAACGCAAAAAACGTTCCAAGTATGGTAACGTTTGTCTTATAATAATACAATATTTTACATTATCAAATTTTCTTTTTCTTCTTCCTATTTCTAAAGCTCCTAATTACATCATCAATATCATCGTGCTCTGCTCCTGTTTTGTGCCTTTCGACCCGCACTGCTGACCTAGTTGTGTAGTTACGATGTCTGGTCTCATCCAGTGACTAATAAAAAAACAATTCAACAAAAAGTACGCAAGGAAACATTGCAATTAATGTTTGACATAAAAATAGTATGATAAATGAATTTTTTATATAACGCAAAAAACGTTCTAAGTATGGTAACGTTTGTCTTATAATAATACAATATTTTACATTATCAAATTTTCTTTTTCTTCTTCCTATTTCTAAAGCTTCTAATTACATCATCAATATCATCGTGCTCTGCTCCTGTTTTGTGCCTTTCGACCCGCACTGCTGACCTAGTTGTGTAGTTATGATGTCTGGTCTCATCCAGTGACGGGGCATCACCTACAAAAACAGATAATATTAAATTTTAATTGTCAGTTTTTAAATATCATTGAACTAGTTCGGTAATATTAATAAAAAAAATTGCAATGAGATTATTTACTTGGTGCACCAGTTGTCGCCGCTGACCTAGTTGCGTAGTCACAATGTCTGGTCTCATCCAGTGACGGGGCATCGCCTACAAAAATAGATAATATTAAATTTTAATTGTCAATTTTTAAATATCATTGAACTAGTTCGGTAATATTAATAAAAAAAATTGCAATGAGATTATTTACCTGGTGCACCAGTTGTCGCCGTTGGGACTGTTGCCCTGTCTTCCTCTCTGGTGGTAAGATCCTCAAGGGAAACATTCTCTATCATTTAAACAAAAAACTTTATAAGGACAACCATCAAGGTATAATTAGAAAAAATTATAAGTGGAAATTAATTACCGTCACGACCCTCACTGATAGTAGCATTGTCGGCCTAGTCCCCACTACAATGATCAGGTTGCACGTGAGGATCATCTACATCTGGCTCTAAAACTGGGTTATTTGCCTCATCGGTAGTGCTGATCCCCTGATTTAAACAAAGTTGTTAGACATTAAATTTATGGAAGAAAACAAACATATTGAAAGGTTAATGTTTTACCTTATCAGGCATTCTAGATCTTGGGACCTGCCCCAAGCTTCTGCGACGTTCAACTACGGCTTGATAGCCGAAATGGAAAGTGATATTTTTATCTTCCTCTGTAGTTTTTGTTCTGAAGTCATCACCCTACATTACATATGATTGTGTATTTTTAATCATATTTGATAGGATTAAAAAAACGTTGGAAGGAGATACAATTAATTATAAGATGTTTAGCTACTTAATTAAAATTCTTGCGGCTAATTTCAAGTAGCCACCCTAGCCTAGCTTGTGATGGCCCTTTTTTTCAATCCTAGCTTTGGTTGCCTTTGAGGTGTCAGGCAACCTAGCATCAAAATATTGAAGTCAGATATGACGTAGCACATTTTTATTTTAGAGTGCTCTCCTTCTTTGCCCTTTTCTCTTTTCCGTCATGGATGAGTTCTCTCCACTCACTCTCTGGAACTGTGAGAGGACGCTTGTATCTAGGGTTAAATTTCAATTGCGTCCTATAGGTGTCCATGGTATATTTCAAATATTTGCCGGCTACCTGAGCCACTGTTGTTTTGTCAAATGTGCCGACCCAAAAAAGGGCTTCTAGTTAATCTAGAAGTTCTTTTTTCAGGTTGGAATTCTGGGAATTCCACCCTGTGCGTATGGTTGGGCCAAAAATTACCAACGCATGGCTCTCCAAAAACCTGTAGAACTCATTGTTTCCTACACAGAAAAAATAAAGAAAGATATTGTCATTAATTTAAAAATAAAAATCATGATAAATATGTTTTAGATAGAGTACATGAAATAGTTAAAATATTAAAATTTACTTGGGAGTTGTACATGATTTATATGGACACCTTCATCGTTCACCAACAACGTGGCATTAATGGTCCCCGTGGAGCTGACACGTGTAGCTCTAGGAAACACAATAATGTAGTTGGTCATATTAGCCTCATCACTGCCAACACGTTCAACGGTTGGCTGGGTGTCTGCTTGGGCAGGGTGTGTTTCTTGGCTGGCACCTAAAGGAGTAGAAGGTGTACGAGAGTGTTTCTAGGCAATCTCTTGCCCTTGTGTCCCACTACCACCAACACTGGGTTCAGCAAGTGCCAGAAAACGCTGCATACAAAAGAAATTTTTGTTAGTTTAGTCAATGTAAAAATTAAAAATAAAACTATCACAATTCATCTCATGCATAACCAAAAAAATATCCTTTTGACTTTTTATTATTACCTGATATGTTTATAGCTAGCTCATAAGTTGTTTTATCCTCTCTTCTATTTCAGGTGTTTGAGGCGCGTCTATCAAATTTTTAAATTCTGACCTTGCATCTCGTGCCTTTTTTCGCAACAAGAACACTGGAGATAGGGATGAAGAAAGCTCTTCCTCAAAGAGGGAATCATCAGGCGTACCATGGCTAGGTGTTTGCATATTTGAAAAAAATTAATATTATTTCAATTATGTAAATAACTAAAATACCTGAAGATAGAGAAATGATGGCACTTTACATGTTCTTCCGTTGGCCTCTTTCCGCGATCATCCCGTCTCGGGGTTGTTCCTGTACTGCCCTGATCAGTCTGCCACATTGCAATAAAATTATAAATGTAAAAAATTGAAAACAATATCTAACTTGAAAACAAAAAATTAAAACTGAAATAATTTCTAATAAGACACTGGAAGACGGAGTTAGAGTTTCAAATATGCCTTGCATTGAATTCAGTCCTGGAAACATGTCATTGCACATTAAGGCACCCAAACAAGAGACGAGTTGACAATGAAGACCTTACTGAATATATTTTTGGAGCAAATTCTAGTAAAATTGTTGTGAATACCTTGAGGACATTTTTGGAGCAACATTATTGAAGCTGATGGTATTGGAGACGATCTTGAAGGGCCTTGAAGTGAAGCTTTTGGAGCAACTATTGAAAAATCCTTAGAGCATTTAAGTAAGGCGCTTTCTATTTTCCATCACCTTTTTCCTTTCAATATCCTTTAAACGATTTTGTTGATATTTAATGTTTGAAATCACGTTATAATTCCTTGATTATATGTGTTTGGGGACTTTCTCTTTGAAATTACCCAAAAATACCCTGGCAATTTTATCTTCAGGATGCATGTCTGACCCTATTGTTCAATATTTTGATTGATAGTAGTAAACATAGAGAGTTAGGGGGCTCTTGACTTGGCTTGGTTGGGCCATTAGATCCCTAACATATACTAGGGAGAACCCCCCTTGAGTTGGAGGAGAGCTAGCCCGAAGTGAAAAGAGGTTGGTGAGGTGACAATGGGGCTATTGAATTACACATGGTATCACACTTTAGCTTTAGGACTTTATCTTGAGAAGTGTGAGATTTTGCTATATCAATTCTCAAATTGTTTAAAACACTATTGTTAAGAACTAATAAGAAGTGATGTTGAGGGGTTTTTGGGTATAAGAAACAATACCATTTAAAAACTAGGGTTCTCAGTCCTTGGCATTCCTTCACCTGGGCCTAGGGGCACATTAGAATAATTTCACACTAAACCATGCAAACTTAAAAGTAACTTAACAGATCCATAAAGTAATAATAATCATAATTCCTAATTTCCTATTGTACGATATGATGCAAATTATTCAAACATGAAGCAATGAATACATGCAATGTCTGAATTTCAATATTGATGAACCAATACAAGAAGTTAGAAACTACAACTTTGATTCAATACTCTGTGTCCTAACTCCAGGAAGGAATCTAGTTTGTAGTACAGAACATGCATCGTGTATTATAAATTCTTAATTGACAACAACTAAAGGTCATCTACCTCATCAATTTCTTCCCATTTTGTGTTTTTATGTTATATTCCTTATAAAACTGTTAAATTTCTCTCAAAGTAAGCAACCACTGAATAAAATAAAAAATAGTTGAGATATGATTGAGAAATGGTCATTTATTTCTTGAAAGGATCTTCACAGTTTCTTTGTTTGTTTTTCATCTCAAGAAACTAGAAATGATCTAAGAAACTATCGTGATGTAATATAAAAAACAACACGGTGCAATGGCCATTTTCAAAGCCAAATGATGTCCATTGAGGACATGGCCTTTATTTGGTTCCTGTTTCATAGGAGTTTCGGGTAGAAATGGAAATTTTTTGTACCATTTCCAGTAGTAAAAAGGGAGAACCTTCTTTTTCCATGGGAAATAATCTACCTTTTCTTTTTCAAGATAATCTAAATCACAAAAAATATGAACTATACTGCACACATTCTTGGATAATGTGAAATTGGAAAAGGAATACCCTACACAAGTGATGCACACATGTACATTTGAACACTAATAGACTTTTGTAGTTGAAACGCAATGCTTGTTTTCATTTAAATGTAGGGGTTTTAAAGCAGGGAGAAATAATGGCTGCCAAATTAATAAGCGTCTCTTTGGGAAAAAATTAAATCTTGTATTGCGTGATGAAGATAATAGAGGGTATTGAATATTAATTCTTGACATTGTGTTTAACTTGAATAACTCAAATGATTAGAAATATCAATGGATGAGTTCTTTTTTTCAAGTATGTCACTCAAAACTCTTATGTCAAAGAATTGTATGATGGCTAGCATTTGCTTGTTTCCCTTTCTTCAGTTCAATGTAAAAAGTATATTAATATATTGGAGCACAAATGATAACTACAATTGTTTGCTTTGTAGTATATAAAAGATTAAGAAATGTTTCATGCTATTATTATTTATTGAATAAACAATTTGCTTGCTCATTGTAAAGGCTCTCAAGCCAGTTGCTACTTTTCAGAAGTAAGCTGTTTCATCATGAAGCCAGTAATAATTATAAATGAGCCAACCACAATCACAGATTTTGTAACCATTCGGTTTCCATGGATAGTGATGATGATATTAACCCCATATATTAGTGACCTATATCTATATGACAATGATCTCAACATTGACCTTGATATGGTTGTATGGATGTGACCTTTGGTATGTCATCGTGGTGGGTCTCAACATGGAATAGAACTAAAGCTCATCACTTTTGATCTGGAGTACTACCCTTGTGATAAATTTGATGACTTTCGATCTCCCATTCTCTACCACTTTGCACTTCACCTTCAATATAGATCAGACCAAGGGCAATTCGTTACTGGGTGTTGAGATGAATGAGTTTGTCGAACTAAAATCCATAGCTTAAAATTCATGAAACTGGTGGAGTCAAATTCATGCAAGCACAAACACATATTACACATCCTCTTTGAAACTCATCCAAAAGAACATTAGAAGACATCTAGAGAGAACCCTACAGCCTAACAAAATCCAATGGAATTGACCAAAAAAACCAAAATAGAGTCAGCCCTACTATAGGAGGAAGGGCCTGCAGTAAGAACTTAACATTTTGCAAGAGTTGAGGGCGAATGCTGTTCTGCAAGAGTTGAGGGTGAATGCTGTTCTGCAAGAGCTCAGGGTGAATGCTGAGGGAAAATGTTGTTCTGCAAGAGCTCAGGGCGAATGCTGAGGGCGAATTCTATTATGCAAGAGCTAAGGTTGAATTTTGAGGGAGAATGTTGTTCTGCAAGAGCTGAGGGTGAATGCTGAGGGCGAATGTTGTTCTGCAAGAGCTGAGGGTGAATGCTGAGGAAAAATGCTGTTCTGCAAGAGCTGAGGGCGAATGCTGTTCTGCAAGAGCTGAGGGTGAATGTTGAGGGCGAATGCTGTTCTGCAAGAGCTGAGGGAGAATGATGAGGGAAAATGCTGTTCTGCAAGAGCTGAGGGTGAATGCTGAGGGTGAATGTTGTTCTACAAGAGCAGAGGGCGAATGCACGCATGATATCAAACGTTAATGTAGTTTTTAATAAAATCATTTTTATGTAGCGTGCATATAAGTTTCGTATTTTTATGTAGTGTGCATATAAGTGTCGTTATACCAATGGCAGACAAAGTGTCTCTATTGCGACAGATGCCTCCAAACGTCGCAATTGTGACACTTAGACATTATGTCACACTTGCGATGTTTGGAGGCAGTCGTCGCAATAACGACGCTTTGGGGCATAGTGTCGCAATTGCGACGTCTTCCTCCAAACGTTGCAATTGAGACACTTTGTCTAAGTGTCGATATTGCGACACTTTTCTCTAAACATCGGTATAGCGACGGTTTTGGGCGGGATTGAAAAAATTTGGGGAAATTTCCGACATTGGTCAAAAGCGTCGGAACCAAGTGTCGGAATTTCCCCCAAATGTACTAGTGAGTGAGCCTCCTTGCCCACCTTCTTAGGCATATAGCGAAAAATTTACCTTCACCACATGTGCTCCAAAATACATGTGGACTAAGTGCCATATGATGTGCTGGATGGTGACAATAGTCCCTCCCTTGAGACCAACGTTGTCCATCATCTTGCTGCCTCAAGTCATGATACCATAAGTGGCCATCCCACCACTTGCTTACTGAAATAAGATTCTTCAAAGCTTGGAAATGATAGAGGAAAATAAGTGTTGGTTGAATGGAGATCAAGAAAAACATGTCTTGCTCTAATTCCTCCCATGTGAGAGGCTCGCCTTCATGATACAAACTCAATACATGACCATTTGTAGAAGATGATACAATGTACCATGCAGCAGCCACAAAAAGTTCCCTCCTCTTCTTGAAATTCCATTGAATATGGGAGAGTGCATTCCCAATGGATACATTCATCCAATATATCATTCCTCCTCTCCCACATATGCTCCTCATAAAAATAGAAATATCAGCAACATAGGGAGCAATAATAGAATTCATGTTGGCTTCCATATGCAAAAAATGTGAAGAGAAATGATCCCTCATATGCAACCAACACAGTTTGGACCTCAACTGCAATAGAGATTGCTGAAAAATGTGGTCTTCCAACCACTTGCATGCTGCCCCAATCTCTTCATAAGCTTGGAGGAAATAAATGATGGATGAGGCAATGTGAGCATTTCCTCTAAAGAAAAATTCTTCCCCAAGTCCTCCTAGGGAGTGGATATCAACATTGCTCATGGCCTCAAGTAGACCATGCAGCCTCAAAGTAAGAATGCTCCTCCTTGGAGCAACATCCTGCACATATGTGGTTAAGGGATGCATGTATACATGAGATAAATCAAAATAATCAACACCCTTACCACAAGTTTTTCTCATGCAATGGGAGCATCTCATAGATTATCCTCCTTCCATTCTCAAAGAGAAGAGAGAAGACTGTAATAACTCTTCCCAAGAGTCATGTGCATGCATAGCTCCCATGCCAAATGTAGATGTGGGAAGGCTGCTATCCTTCCCCTACTTTTCCTGCCATAGCACAGAAACTGAAATGAGAGTGGGTGTGGATGATTTTGAGAGACTTCTTCTCTCCTCCTTGAGCCTACCCAAGACTCTTAGCACTGCATCAAGACCTCCCAAGGTCTCCACTTCTCTGAAATCAATGGGAAATGCCTAACCATGTGAAGCATTCACCTCTTCTTTCTGATCAAGTGGCCCTCTTGGTGCAATGTCTCCAGGAAATGAGACATCATCTAGTGGTGACTGAATACATGAATGGAGAAAACCCTCCATTCTTCCACTGCGCAATCCAATCACCTCTTTAGGTGCATCAACCTTCTACAATAGATAGGAATGAGATTGGCCCTCTTCCCCATCTTCTCTCGGTATCCTCATGCTTTTGCAACTTCTCCATATCAAGGGCTTGTGAAATGCAACCCCTTTGATATCTCCAAGGGAAGGTCTTATTCCTCCCTTACTGCTCTTGAACAGTGCATTACAACTCTGTTGTTCTAGATCAGCAGCACCTATAAATGTAGATCTCTCCATGCAATGGGATGAAATGAAAACAGATGAATTCTTGAACATACCTTGGTGAAATGTAGAAGAAAGAAATTCTTCTGCAACTGTGTAGTCTTCCTCCATTGAACATGAAGGCTGCTCCTCTAAGGTTGTGCCAGCGCTAGTACAAGTCTCTACCCCCTCAACCTCCTTGATATTTTCTTGAATATCCTTCAAGGTCTGGAAAAAGAGTGGGGGAATCTCTTTTTTCTGTCATTCCTTCTTCTTCTCCTCTTTCTCTCAGCAAGAAAGTGGGGATGTGACAACATTGTAAATCAGATTGTGTGGCTGAATTCTCACACACATCATAAGAAGTACTGGGTACTCCTTTATCTTCCTGAAATTCTCTAGGAATTTCACTGTAGCTTCTTCTGCTTTGAAACCCTCGTGGAGTTTCACTGCACCCTTCTTCTTCCATTGGTTGAACCTCCTTGGAGAGGACATTTTCTGATCTGAAAATGGATGAAATTAGTCTCATCCTCTCCATAATTATTCTCTTTCTTTCTTGGGCTCTGAAAGCCACAGGCTGAGCCAAGAAAGGAGCTCTGATACCACTGTAATGTTCCTTTTTCAGGAATATTTCCCAGCTGCTGAATAGGAACACTGTATAAGGAAAAATATGCAAATATAATGCAGAAAAATGCTTGATTCCTCTTGTGTATGCTGTGTGGGACTGATATGTGGGATTTCGGTAGAAAAAAATGGGTTTAGATGCACTAAACAGATCTCCCACAAAATGGTATCAGTGAGATATTTCCTTTTCAGACATTAACAATCAACAATATGATCTAAAACTGAGATTACCTAAAGGGTAATTTACTGGATATGTCACCTTTAAAGAGAGGGTGAGATCTAGAGGCTATCTAGCCCTTTTCAGACTCTGTCTATAGACCCTTGTCGACAGGTAATATCCCAAAAGGGTTTACTCAGCAAATAATGTCTGAAAACACATTTTTTAGGTATGATGGCTTCAGACACAATAGAATGTGTTTGATAATGCTCAGAAACCAATATAAATAAAATCAGCACTCTTTACTCAACTTTTAACATCAGAAATATGGGGAAAATCCACTCTTTATGCATTAAAATAGGCGTATACAAAAATATGCGTAAACTTAAGGGTCAAGGTTCTATGATATGTTATATTAGGTTAAGAGGGAATTACATGCATAATTTTAGCTTAAAAAAATAAGTTTTTCTATGTTAAACAGTTCCTCCTTCTCGACTAGTCAAGAAAAACCCTGATTTCCCATGACCTAAATTATGCAGAAAGTTGTTGAAGCATGGAAAACGTAATATCTGAAGGGATTGGCTGAGTTTATGCAGAAATTTTAGTATTAAGGTTTAGAATAAGATTCATATGGCTTATGCAAGGAAAAACAAACATTTCTATGAAGGAAAACCCCTAAAATGAGTTGCTGCAATGCATAGAAAAGGACTGCAGAATATTACAATGTTATTTTTCTGAAGATTCAGATTCTGTAATTTAAAAATCAGATATATGACAGATCTATGGCTGAAATATCAGATCCATACCAGATCTGGAAACTATTCAGCCTTCTCCACAAGATCCCCTTGGGGTTTCATCAAAATAATACATGTACAAGTGTAGATTTGTCTTTGAAAGCTACAGAACTGAAGAATACTCAGAATTTCTGATGATGAATTTTATTATAATAGAGATCAAATCTGAAATATCTTAGAACAGTAGCTACTTTAAATATTTACAAAGTGAGAGGCAAGCCTCAATCACTAGAGATCTTCTATTGCACAGAAATCAAATTACATTAAACCCCAATGTAGAAAACACAGTTCATGAGAGGGACTATGCATTAGCTCTAGAGAAATGAATCAAATGCTATAAAATATAGATCTGAATACAAAATAAGAGAGAGATCCTCTTCCAGGTGGTCACAAGACACCCTCCTTGAGAGAGAACTCCTCCAAAACACTAGATCTCTGCAAATCTAGGATACCACTTGCTACAACTCAAGCAAATGAAAAACCCTCAATAGGATCAACGCTGCTAATGGACATGGAGCTTGGTCTTCAACCTGATAGTGGCTCATTTCAGTACAATCTCCTCCAAGAGCTACTCAAGGAAGGAGGGAGGATTCCTAAACAGGAAATCCTCTTCCCTTAGGCTAAACAACCAAAAGAGCTAGAGTTGCTCAAGCAACCTCTATTTTGAAAATCCTTCAACAACCCTTGCATGAGCCCTCTCCTCCTTTTTTATAACTTGAAGGTGTGCACAAACCCTAAATGACCTCAAATGAATTGCCCCTTTTCACATTGATATCCTCCTTCTAGAACTGCGCAGTTTTTCTAGGAGGTTCAATGAATCTAGACAAAACAGAGATTTGGTCCTGTTGACCCAATCAAATGTCTATATCCTGTTTCACACACAAGCGGATTTTATTACAAAGGCCCAGATTTATCCCTTTTCACATTGGGCATGTATTTATTCTTTGATTTAAGGAGTTTTTCATGTCCTCCTTTACATTTTATTCATCAAACAATAAGAAAAAAACAAAATCAAGTATTCCTATTATCTTGGGCTAAATAGGAATATTACAAATGGCCCTTTTCTCTTCCTTTCTCTTTGTATATGCCCGTAGGCTTACAATTAAATTTCTCTCTAAGAATATCTTCTTTTTTCTACTCTACCTATTTGTGCCTTTGAGGATTTAGAATTATATACAAAAGGTTCTGTAACCAATTTTGGTTCAGATCCATAGGTTACTCAAAAAAATCCTAAAAATCCTCTAAGTCCCCAACTAATTCCTAAAATATCTTCTTTATCCCTTCAAGATCTCAACATTCAACTAAATCGTAAGGATCCTCCATAAATCATGAACTAATTTCTAATTTAATATTTAGAATATTTTAGAATATCTCAATCCACACTAATCACTCATCAATCACTCATGTTCTCCTACATTCGAGAACATTTAAAAATATGCCTCTCAATATTTAATTAAATCCTATTCTAAATGTCTCACCTAAATCACTCAAAATATTGAAAATTACATTAAATAAATACTTAGGAAAACCAACTCTTTTGAAAAACACAATACCTCCTAGATTCTACTAAATGTACAAATTTTCGGAACCATGATGCTCCTACATCAGACTCCCATGGTAGAAAACATTCATGATCTCCATATCATGTGTTTTTAATGCTAATGGAATTCCTCTTGGATCCCAAACTTTTTTTTTCTGTAATTTGCCTTTGGTTATTGTTGTTGTTTGTTGATGTTCTCCAGGTCTCCATACTTTATGCTACATTGCCCCACTAGCTATTCTTTCAGAGTCTGTTGTTGTCTTTCTCTTTCTGCTACTGCTTTTCTTCCTTGCTACTGTCTTCTTCTAAGACACTTTCATCATCAACCTTCTTATCCTTTCAATCTCCATGTCTAGTTTATCTTCTGACTGGTACTCCCTATGCCAATTATTGCTGCACTTTGTCCATTCATCTTCAAACTATTGTTTGTTACTTTCACTTTGAAGTTGTTGAATTCTTACTACCGCCCTTACATCCTTATCCTATTTTTGCTTCCAAACTTCTATATCATCTCCAAACAACTTCTGTTCAATATCTACAAATTTACTTTTAAATAGTAAATTGTCTTCTAATTATTTGACTGAAGTAACATTTTCTTCTAGCTGTTGGTTATAATTCCATTCTCCTTTATTGTCGTTGAAGACAAAAACTTGTTTATCCTCATACTGCCTTTGAACTTCACTCTTACCTTCAAAATATAATATGTCTTCCATCTCCTTTATTACAGCTTCGTTTGTATCTTCTTCATCACTTGCAAATACATCATACACTTGACAATTTGAACTCACCTCAGTCTCCTTAGATGTTATAAACATCTCTTCTTCTTTGGCTGTAATTTCCTCTTCACTTTTAGGTTCTCTCAACAACTCTTTTAGTACTATAATCTCTTCTTTACACTTAAAAAGGAAAAAGTCATCTCTGGCCTTTGTCATAACAGTCTCCAATAGCTCCAATTATTTCTCCCATTTACTAACCAATTGTACATGTGCTTTCCCTTGGATATCTTCATAAGCTAACATAGCCTCATCCTCCATCAAAATATAATTCTGATCTTTCTTCTTTGAAGTGTATTTCTAAATTTATTTTTCTTCCTTCATCTTTATAACAGCTTCCATTGATTGTCTATCACCTGAAAAATCGTCAAAACTTGCAATCACACACAATTTTTCAGTTGTAAAACCACAAGACTCAATTGTATTATTTGATGATTCTGTCATCAAATCCTTTTTCTGTTGCAAGTCTTCTAGATGACTCAGAAAATATTCAATAGTCTTCATCTCAGCTTCCTCAAGCACTTCACTTGATTGCTTGATATCCTTCTCCACTTCTTCTTGCTTTTGGTCATCATCGTGAGCCAAAATTCCTCTATTTCCAACTCTAGCATGCTGAAAAACAATATTTCCTCTCATTTGTGTATGATATTCCATACGAGATTTAACTGTCCCATCCTTCTTCTTTAAAACATAATTCAGATTCAGTCTCTCCACTTCCTCTTCTTTGACAATATTCAAATATTTTCCATCATCATGTATTACACTTGCAATCATACAAAAATTATTATTTTCAAAATCGTAAGGCTTAGTAGCCTCAACGAATGTTTCAAACATCATTGCTCCATCTTCAAGTTCAAAATAAATTTTTTTATCTCCAAAAATTTTCCTTTTCTGTAACTCAACTACTTCAAGCTTCTCTACCCCCAGTTGAACATTCATTATCTGTTCAAGTTTCCTCAACTCCTCTATTAGCTGCATATTTACCTACTGCTTTCTATTCTCTTGTAGTCTATGCCATTTCACTTTATTTCTCATAGTCCAACCATACCTTTGGTCTACCTTATTTCTCTGCAACATATCCATCAACAATGCAATTTGGAAATTTATCTCAGTTTAATCTCAGTTTATTTCTTCTCGAATTATCTTCCTTTCCATGCCATTTTCTTTGGCATATTTCTTCTCTCTTCTTCTACTGTGGCTTCTCTCTAAACCCCTGCTATGACTATCAGTAGTCATTCTTCTGTCTCTTGTGAATTGCATTTGTTCACTTGTGAACCACACTAAGCCTCTCCTTCTCAACAAGTCTCCATACCTGCTGCAGGTACCTCACCAAGCCTTCTCTCCTTGGTCTTTTGGTAACACTGGTTCTCTATCTCCAGAATCTATATTTGAGCAACTCCTTTTCTCCTTGGCTTCTGCAAGTATACTTTATTCTGAGAACACTCTAGTCCTTTTTGTCAAACCTTCAACTGGAACATTCAGGTTCTTTTCCACATTTCTTCATAGTATTCACTTTACTCTGCCTTCAAGAACACAATTGGTTCTTCTTTTCATTACAACTTTCCTTGTTGTCCTTGCTGAGATATTTATCCTTTGTCTTCAACTTGAAAAACTCAAACTAGAGTTAATATAAAACACTACTTGAATGATTTCACAAGCAGTCTTCTTCCACTCTTCAAATCTGAATGGATCTTCATTCTTCACAAGAAAACAACCATCACTTTTTCATATTTTAATGTATGAATTTTCTCCTTATACTTATCTCCGATTTTTTGGATTTACAATATGACTCCTCCTCCTCTGATCCACAGTCACGCTGAATCTCACTATATTCTACTACCAATGTCTTCTACATAGTTTAACTCTATCATCTTCATCAAAACTCTGCTTGTTTTGATTTTCCTCCAAAAGAGATTTTACCTGCTCTTATACCGAATTGATGCAACCATAAGGCCAAAATTAACCAAAACATCAACACATGCAAGGTTAGCATAATTAACCCTACATTCACCCACATTAAACTTTTTTGTTCATCAAATTCACATAGAAGCTTTAAAACCATAAGTTCTCTCGAGTTTTAACTCAATGATTTAAACTTTACCTTTAAGAATTACCACACCTTCACCTTACCTTATCACGTGCGTGGCTTCAACCTTGTACAATTACTTCAAACCTGTTGGTTATGGCCTACATACTCCTTTATACATGCAGTGGGTTATAACCTCGGAGTTAAATATAACATACATACTTATGAGATCAACGATGCTTTCAATTTATAACAGATTTCCCATATAACTCAACTATTACCTGCATATACGCATAGAACTGCCTTCTGTAGGGTCCACATATACTTGAAGCAATCACTGCGCATTGTAAGTTGCTTTCTTGCAAGGTTAACTCTATACCGATAAGAATTAAACCATAAAATCATGTGAAGCACGCCATTGCACAGTGCTGACACATGGATTCTCTGTTATCGCATCACATCCTTCCATCCTTTCCGCTTCGCATTGCAATCAAACACTTTACCGTGTGAATTCTTTATCACTAAAACTTATTTCCTATGATTTGAGAAGTTGCGCACCATCGAGACGTGGCCTCCCTCATTGCATTGCAACTTTCAAACTTTAACGCATTGCAAGAAAAACACTTTACTTTGTGAAACCTTTGCACTATCTGCTATCTTTTGCGAAGTGTGAAATCTCGAATCGTTGTCCACCATTGATCTATTCCCCTTTTAAATATGATCTAATTGTGGTCATCTATTCATCTACATGCGGTTCTTCTTCACCTATTCTGCTTGCACTGATCTCTACCATTGATTCTTAAAACTTTGATTCCGTGCTTTAATCTTGTTCGTCCATTCACCTCTTTGGAAATCTCTAAGTATTCTCTGCCTTTTTTGATTCCTCTGCTTTATGCCGCTCTGTTGCGTTGATATTTTTCTCGCTACTCCTTCTGGTTTATTCAGAGTTCTTCAATGCTATCTCTCTGAGTTTGTTACTATTTATTATTTATATAGCTAATACATCATCTCAAACTTGAATACAAAGCACTCTGTATTATTTATCCGAATCAGAATTACTTGACTGTACATAATTTATCTGCACACATTTACTTCCATAAGATTTATTCTCAGCTAATTAATTCCCAGACTGGAATCACCCAGATTCTACCCAGCCATAAGTCCTTTATAACTCAAAAAGACTTATACAATTAATCTAGAATCAATACACTAATATTGAATTCTTTATATTATAGATCACTTAGCACATACCATAAATGAAACACAATCAAAATGGAATTATATTTCTCATTACACAAATAAATTTACAAATACAAGAAAATATGTTTACAATCTGGTTGGGCCTGATCTACCTTTACATGGCCCTTTTCTCTTCCTCTCTCTTTGTATATTCCCGTAGGCTTACAATTAAATTTATCTCTAAGAATATCTTCTTTTTTCTACTCTACCTGTTTGTGCCTTTGAGGCTTTACAATTATATACAAAAGGTGACGTAACCAATTTTGGTTCAGATCCATAGTTTACTCAAAAAAATGCTAAAAATCCTCCAAGTCCCCAATTAATTCGTAAAATATCTTCTTTATCCCTTGAAGATCTCAACATTCAACTAAATCCTAAGGATCCTCCATAAATCATGAACTACTTTCTAATCTTAAATTTACAATATTTTAGAATATCTCAATCCACACCAATCACTCATCAATCACTCATGCTATCCTACATTAGAGAAAATTTACAAATATGCCTATCAATATTTAATTAAATCTTATTCTAAATGTCTTACCTAAATCACTCAAAATATTGAAAATTACATTAATTAAATACTTAGGAAAACCAAATCTTTTGGAAAACACAATACCCCCTAGATTCTACTAAATGTACAAATTTTCAGAACCATGATGCTCCTGCATCACCCAACAACGACAAGAAATTTAATCGTGACTGTCCTCACCACACGAAAGTGAAGTAGTTCTTGAAATCCTCCACTTCACCTATTGTGTTGACCGACCCATTTCCTAATCAGAAGACTCACATGGTTTCTCAGGACCCTACTTCCCTTAACAAATTTTTGATGCTTTCATCCACAAATCCTAAATCCAATATTATGGAGGCTACTCAAAATAAGGATTGTGGTAATGTGAATCTCTTGAATGGTCGGGATACTTATCAACCTGTCGGTTCAACACCATCCTCATCAGATCCCACTCTGTCTTCGATTCCTACATCATTGACTATTAAACCTCCAAAGGTCACTATTCATAAATCTGTTTTCAACCCTTGTGCGAGAGTTTCTCAAAATTACAATGTTGTTGAAGCTTGGCTTAGTATCCATCAACTATTTTGATTCTCGAGGTGTTGAAAAACTTTCTTTCCCAGAAGAAGGCTTTGCTTTCTGCTATTGGATGTGTAGATCCTTCATACTCCAACCTAGTCATTTTCAATCATAAGAACTATAATTAGGGGAATTTTGGGGTCTAAAATGGGCATCCTAAGGAAAATATAAAATAATAGTGAAAACAATTAAAAAAAATTATATTACATCATCAAATTTTAGAGGGAAAAAATAAAAACTACTTTTTCAACTTATCTTTCTATGGGTTTACTCAAATTTCAAGCGGGAACACTTGTTAGATGTAGAATTCAATTCCTCATTCAATGAGTACCCAAGTTTCATACTTTTGATGGCCCCTACTACACGAAAAATGAGAAATACATGAAAAATATGATTGCAATCATGGTTTTTCATGTATTTCTCATTTTTCGTGTTGTATGGTCCATCGAAAGTATGCAACATGGGTACTCCTTGGATGAGGAATTAAATTTTGTATCCAATGAGTACTCCCAATAAATATTTTAGTAAAACCTTAGGGAGAGAAGTTGAAAATACAAGTTGAAAAAGTAGTTTTATTATTTTATTATTTTTTAATATTTTTACTTTTTTACCCCAAAATTCGTGAATCATCCCTGATGGTTGACATCATCATCTTGAATCCTATTGGTTGTTATAAAGTTTATTTTGGTTGTAAATTTTTCTTAGGAGGCCCATTTTAGACCTCAAAACTTAGCTAATGTCCCCTTGACTTCCGACTCAATTTCATTTTATTATCCAGGTTGTCATCCATGGTAAGAAAATTCATCGTTCTATCATGGATGAGAGAGCCTCAACTTGTATCATGTATTTATCTTTCTGGAAGGCGATTGTTTCTCCTCAACTGAGTAAGTCTCCTACCACATTGAAATCTTTCGATGGATGAACGTATAAACCATGTGTTATTTTAAACTCATTACAAGTGGAATTAGGGGGAAATACTATATCCATAGAAGTTGAAGTTATTGACGAACCTCTTGATTCTAATATTATTTTGGGTCTCACATGGGTTTATGCCATGGCCATTTTTGTTTCAACCTATTTCTATATCCTTTCCTCATAAGGGTGGAATTGTGGCCATCAACCAACTTACCTTATTTTCCTTTGAGTTTCATGTTACGGGAAGTGTCCCTCTTGTAGTGGAAAATCTACACTCTTATTAGCATGTCGGGGTAGGAATGCTTAAGGATTTCTTTCTTATGGGAACCTTTTCGCTTCCTCCTCCTTCATTTCCCGACAGATCACCTTTGGTTTCTTATATCAATATGATATAATATTCTACTATTCCATTTGATCCATAGGTAGTACTAGATGCGACTAACATCGATAGTTTGGGTGACTAGAAGCCATCTATTTGACTTGTGCGGCTTGTTCTAATTCACTCTCTTTGCTTGATTGGGTCAATCGATCACTATATTATAGCTCGTCTTATGATAAATTCTCTTGTGTATTCCATACTAAAGAGAGGATCATGAAGATCATGATGCCATATGATGCATCGTGGGAAGATCATCTCCATCGTTCCCCCTTACCAGATTCCATTAAGGATAGTCTTAGTGATTTTTTTCTACCCAATATCGTCGAGTCTTCTATGAGTTATATCTCTATTAATGAATTTGATTTCAAAAATAACCTCTCGAATATTGAAGACACGATACTTCTTGATATATCTATTAAACTAGGTATTGTTGAAAATCTACATATTTGTGCATCTTGTTCTATAGATGAGATTAAGACATGTAAAGCCCTATTTCAGGAGTTTTGAGACATATTTTCTTGGACTTATGAATAAATTACAGATATCATCCCAAATATAGTAGTGCATGAGATTAAAGTGTGTCTTGATGCTAAACCAGTCTAACAACGCCCTCGTCTGGTCCATCCAAAGAAGGTCGTTGGGATTAAAGCTAAGGTTGAAAAAATTATTCGTGTTGGTTTCATATATCCTATTCCTTTGACCGATTGGGAATCATATGTCGTCCCTATCATGAGGAAACAAGGTAAAATCCATGTATGCCTCGATTATTGGGATTTAAACCATGCTTGTTGAAAGGAAAATTATCCAACCCCATTTATCGATCATATTGTCGACGTTTGTACCAGCTGTGAGATATATTCACTTATGAATGGATTCTCCGGCTATAATGAAAAGAACGTTATCCTAAAAGATCAACCTAAGAATGCATTTATTTTTCCCTGGGGTACCTTTCCTTATCGGAAACTCCCTTTTGGTTTAATGAATTCTGGGTCTATGTTTCAAAAATCCATGGATTACACTTTGCATGACATCAAACATATCATGCAACATCAGTTGGACGACCTCCCTGCTCATTCTAAACATCGAGTTTATCACCCAATACATATTAGGGTCATTTTCCTATAGTGTAGACACTATAATATTTGACTTAATCCACACAAATGTTTGTTTAGTGTTAGTTCCAGTAAAATTATTGGGTTTTTCATTTTAAAACATGGAATACGTATTAATCCTCTAAAATTTTAGGCAATCATCGAATTTCCTACGCCTTCTTGTCTCGTTCAACTCCAACAATTCCAAGGGAAGGATAAATTTCTGCATAGGTTTGTCCCTAATTATTGTGAGTTGAACAAAGGATTCACTCACCTGCTTAAGAAAGGGATTCCCTTCCATTGGGATGACATTCTCAAAAAACATTTGATGCCCTTAAAGATGTATTCGTTCAGAGATTTCTCTTATATCCCCTGATTATTAACGCGGCTATTTTTTGTATCTTGTTGGTGCCATTACTATTATAGCAATGATATTAGTCTAGGAAGATGATCTAGGGACTGAACATCCCATATATTATTTGAATCAGAATCTCAATGATACTGAAATCAAGTATACCCACTTGAAAAATTTAGTTTTCGTAGCCGTTCAAGCCAACCAAAGGTTTCGTCATTATATCTTGTTCTGGAAAACTACGACCATTTCGGATTGCAACCCTATGACATACATTTTTTCATGTAATTTTTTTGGGGGGAAATACTCTAAATGTATCCTTACCCTGTAAGAGTTTTATTTGAAGTTCATCCAATCCAAATCAAAGAAATCCTTAGTTTTCACTAAACTCATATGAGACCTTCCCTATGCTGATTTTGAATCAACGTCTGAGGATTATATCCCATACGAGTCATTTTTTTTGATATCATAGTCTGACCCTTGGTATGGATACATCCTTATATATCTCCAAACCCATACTTTTTTTCCTGATACCTCTCACTTCAAGCAGGGACATATTCGATACCAAGCTAATAAATACATCATTGTCGGCGACAACCTTTATTGTTGTGGTATTGATATGGTTTTCCAAAGGATCCCCACATATGAGTAGGCCGAGAAATTCCTCAATGAATGCCACTCAGGGGTATGTGGCGTTGATTTGTATATATACGGTGCTACACAAAATATCCTACATGTTGGTTACTTTTGTACCACCATATTTCACGATTGTATTCTCACTGTCCAAAAGTGTCACATATGCCAGATTTATGATCGTAAGGCTCGTTCTTCGCCATCTCCATTATATCCTATTATCTCTATAGTTCATTTTGTGAAATGAGGTATCAATTTCATGACATGTAAGCCTCACTCGGTTGGGGGGCATGGATATATCATTGTAGCGGTAGATTATTTTACTAAATGGGCTGAGTTGATGCCTGCATATAACAATATTGACATAATGACTCCATATTTTTTCTTCAATCATATCATCGCACAGTTTAGTGCTCTGTAATCTATAGTTATAGATCATGGAAAACACTTTCACAATCACACGATGACTAAAATTATTGCCATTGGTGCTTTCTCATGAAAGTTCCACTCCCTACTACCCTCAAGCTAATGGGCAGGTTGAGGCCATTAACAAAGTTATCAAAACTATGCTTCAATGTATGATAGCGGTCCAAAAATAATATTGGAATTTTCTTATTTATGCTTCCTTATGGGTGTATCGAACCTATGTTAGGAATACTAATAGATTCACCTCTTTCCAATTTCTTTATGTTATACAAGCAATCCTCTCAATCGAATGTTATATTCCATCATTGAAACTGACTATATAAATTCTTACTGCCACTTCTACATAAGATGAATTTCTCTTACATTTGACCCATTTAGATGTGACTCAATGAGATGCTTCCATGGCTAATGAAGCCTATAAGAAACACGTCAAGGAAAATTATGACAAAAGTGTCAAGCCTAATGTCTTATCAGAAGGATACCTTGTCCTTCTATATGAAAAAGAGTCTAACAAATTAGGATAAGGGAATTTCCAACCTATGTGGTTAGGTCCATATATTTTCAAGTGAGTTATTGCTAAAGCGGCCTATGAGTTACTCAATTTCGGCGGAATACCATTGTCGCAGCCTAGGAATGGGATGTACCTTAAGAAATATTATGCTTGATATCATGAATAGTACACCGTGTACATAATATTTATAAGTGTGTTGAGTGTGTTTGCAGTGTGTCTCTTCAAAGTTTCCTACGGTTTCTGTTGATCCCATTTTATGTTTGGTTTGAAGATATTGACAACCCTTAAACCATATGTCGGTTATGATGATGGTGCTAATTGTAGTACTCAAAATCTATCCTTTATATCGTGGGCCATATTTTATCCAAATGGCGAGTTAGTGAGTCTATGATGGATTTGTATTGGTCACTCAACCAACAACATCGCTGAGTATAGTGAAATGGTCAAGTTATTGTCTAATTATATTTCATATTATATTCGTCGTTTAGTCATCATACTTGACTCATAGCTTGTGCTACTACAATTTTCTAATGTATATTCAGTCAGAAGTCCTACCATCATTCGCATGTTCTTAAGGGTTTTCCTGTTAAAAAGAAATTTTTATTTCATCCAATATCAACATAATTATAGAAATATAAATATAATCACAGATGCACTAGCTAATCATGTTTTAGATAGACATTTACAACGAATGTAAATAAGTTTCAATACCCATCACATACATTGAAAAAAAAATAGGAACATAAAAAAAATGAAGATATATATATATATATATAAAGTTTTGGTTTTACAAAATTTGTTTCCAAGGCACATATGACCACACGACCCATATAAACAACTACATGCAGATATGACTATGAACCCAACAAACTAATCACAGTTCTCATGATAACATGCCACTACATGACCTATATTGCACAGTAGCCGACCAATACCAATATGCACTCCAATATGTTGGGAAAAATACTGAGAGGAGGGGAGGCGTGAATCATTATTTTAAACCTCACATAAAAGTTTTCTTTTCATATTTTGATTTATGTATGCAAATTGACTGAAGAAAACTAGCGTATGTACGCGAATGTTATTCAGGAAACTAGAATATATCCAATAACCTTATAATTCAAATAAATATTCATTTCCTTAACTTAAACTAGTGCATCATTCATTCATCACACATTTACTAGGTAGTAAACATGCGTTGTAAGAAAAAAATAAACCATCACACATAATAAACACACATGAACAACAGGATTTAAGGTGGAAACCCAATGTGGGAGAAAAACACTGTTGCTATCGTCTCTATCTTTACTATTTATTGTATATAAAACTTCTTACAATATTGTACTAGCGTAGACTCATACCAGCATGCATGCACCCACATGCAGTAGAATACAACCTTCACTCGTTCTCCAATTCCAACTTGAAGGTAGCTCCAAACCCCTAATCTCATTTACCAACCCCAGTGGAAGGGAGCTGCGACCTGTTGATCTCGTTTACCAACACCCACTGGAAGGGAGGTATGACCCCCTCACTGAAGGATCCAACCATCAGCACGACTTTGGACCACGTTTCATAAGTTTTCACAGTGGATCCACCTGATTCAACACATTACAACTTGTAGGCCACTTTTCATCAAATTTTTAGACTGAATCCACTAACATCATTCATCCCAATACCATAATAAAAAATGAAACTGATCATTGTACCAAATCATTCAACCAATCACTGAATATCTGAATCACACAACCACTGAACCAATCATTTACTGAACAAAACAATCACTAAACCAAACACCAAATAAAATCAACTTAAGTAGTGAGATTAATGTAACCATAATATCGAAACTAAACCCAAAACCATTGAATCAACCCTAATCAATCATATGATAAAATATTTATGTTAATTTACTTAAACAAACCTGCGTGTATACGCGCTTTTCATGAATGAAACCTGCGTACATACCTCAACATACTAAAATTTGAACTACTGTTAATCTAAAATAGACAATGACTTGCACATAGACATACTGAAACATTATGTCAGATCACAGATCTTTGAACCTCAAAGTGTTAGCTGCATTATGAATATTATTCAACAATTCAATACTCAATAAATTCACCTTCAGACATCACTATTAAGCCCAAATCAACATGAAGACATCATTGACAGACAACATAAATACAACAATATTGTATAGACAGATCAAAAATATTCTTTTACAGAAATCTTGGCTTTCATATGTGCTTTCCATAAAGCAGTTCCACGTGTATATGAGCTTTTCATTAAATAAACCTGTGTATAGATCTCAACGTATTGCATAAAATATACACTACTTCTAAGAATAAAACCCGCGCATGTATGCACCTTACCTGTGTTAAAACGGCGTAGAGATCTGTAATTTCCAACTAACACTTGCAAAACTAGTCAAAACATCAAACACACCAGATCATGTCATACACAACAATAAACACAAGTCAAAAACCCATATCTCATCGATCCATAAGCAGATCATACAATCCATAGTCATTTTAGGTCTAATGATCCTGATCCATGATTGTATTACCGACTGTGTACTTATTTCATATTAACCATTCATTAATAGCCCATACCATGCAATAAAACTTCAGGTAAAAAATAATAATCAATTAGTCTCACATATGCACATTTTAACACTTTTCTATTCTTCGTCTTATATATCTTGAGCGTTAGCCAATACCATGAGCCAAAATCATACTAGTGCTCATGGTAATCCTTGATGGGATAAAATATTCATTACTACATTTAATATTGTGGGCTAATACCATGGTAAATACCCCTGGTATTTAATAAATCATAGTGCGCCAAGTGTAAGCGCATTTTCTTCTTCATATTCACACGTGTACGTGACTTTTCCTCATATAACCCGCATATATTTCTTAAAATATTTACCTTCATAATTATTTTTTCTTTGACTTGAAAACCTCTGCCCCATCATTTTTTCACTCTATTCCATTATTGTGTCACCTTTGAACTAACCTGTGTACTCATCCTATCAACACATACTTACCTTGCTACAAGTGGGTAACCATCAATGAAAACACCTACATCATAATGCTAACAATCTCCCCCACTGGAATTGATGCAAACCATGTCTTCATTTGAACACCACAGCCTGTAGATACCTAAAAAATACATCGATATTTGCAATTCAAACACCAAGATACTCCCCCCCTTTGACATCAAGGGAAAAGGGTTGAGCAATGCCAAATGAAGGCTTCTCTTTTATAGAGGCATGAGCACTATAGATCTGATCTGCACTATCTACAGGCCATTCACCCCCAAAGCACATGTTGAATCTTTTGAAATATTTTCAATGAAGCACATGCCTCTATGACTCAATTGAATATGACCTTTCCTATCACCAAAGGCTCAAACTTACATCGACCACCCAATGAAGTGGGGTTACATAACATCATCTTTCCATCATGGGATTACATACAGAAATCACTTGACCTTAAATAATCCAAACATGAATAAGTATTACAAGAATTCCATTATGGGTCTTTACATGACCTTTACATCAAATGAATTTTATGAATTTTATGACCAAGACCAAAAGATTGTAACATGGCATCCTTCAACGAACTACATAAGTTTCTTCAACAATATTAAAAGCATAATGTCAAAAATTAATCATTAGCAATAAGGCTAATTCTCCCCCTGAACATGTGCTACCTATTCATAGTCATATTTGACCATATCAACACATACATCAAACAGAAAAGCATAAACATTAGCTTATAGATCATCAATAGTCAAAACTAGTTATAAGTACTCAGCAACAGATTGTAATCATCAATAACAGAACATGACAGCCAAAAAATGATTGATTGAAGCATATTAGAATCTGTTATTGAGCCTGACCCATGGTTTTCTGACCACAGAAATATATAAATGATTGTCTTTATAGAAAATCATGTACATATGTGACTATATTTCATAGGATATGCGTACAGAAATTGAAATTATAAAATTTCACAACTTCAACTCATGTTGAGCTTGTACAGTATGTACCTATCTTATGTTATCACATCATATGCACTGTAAAAAACATAAACAACTAAAATTAACAAAGCATCCATCATATATTTCAATCATTGTTAACATTATTCTTTCAAGAACAATGGACTGCAAATGGGCACTTCCTTCTTTTAGTTTGAGTCTGAATCCTCCTTATATCTGCGAGAGTTCAAATATTTAAACACATATAGTTTATCAACGTTTCAGTATCCAATTTCTATGACATTTCCAGTTTCTTCATCCATGATGTTTCATTTGGTTGATGTGAAAAAAAAAAAATTTCCTTTATCTTCCATTTGGCCTACACCCAATATGTTTTGTTTTAAGCCTTGAACTAATAAAGTATAAACGACCTTTCTATTTTTGTTAATTATGGCTCTACCTTTTCCCAAAAAAAAAAAATTGGAGTATAATTTGAAAGAATAACATTACCATTTTTTTTTTCTTGAGAGACTCCATCTTACTCTTATCTCCATTCATGTGATGATATCATCTGTTGTCGATGTACCATTCATCTTCAATTGTAACTACACAAAGAGAAATACCACACCTTAGTAGTTTTTCTTTATTATTATAAGTATTGGTGGGTCCATATTTCTTCGATCTTATGATATCATATGTTTGTCTTCCATGTTCTATTTGGTGATTCATTGATATGTTCATGCATTCTTTTTCGACATGCCAAAACTTGTTACAACCATAACATTTTATGTGACCAGAAAAGGGAGTTGAAGAATCATAATATGTTTGTCTCGCGTTCCTTCTATTACAATCAATATTTTTATAACCAATTTTTTTGCAAGAAAAAATATATCCCATAAACAAACCTATGTACCTGGGGGCTGGTGATTCTTTGGTGGAGCATATATTTTCTTGAGAAGAAAACATTATGGTCCTCCAATTGGCTGCAACATGTCCATAATTATTACATATAAAGCATTCAACATTATTTATCATAGGAGAGAATCAATTATCACTTCTATTGTTAGGATCAAATGATCACCTTTGAGGATTCATAATCTTTGGTTTTTGATTAGGTTGGCTCCTTTTCTCCTTATTGACCATTTCAGATTTAACCTTTTGATTCTTTGCACTAGCTTGCAAGCTAGATTCTCCCTTAATAGTTTCATGAAAACTAAGATGAGTTTTAATAGAGGGACACCTCTGATTTATAATAATGTCATCCAAAATCTTAGTATTATCTTGAAATCTCAAATTTTTATCTTTTTCTGCTAATTTAACTTTTAGAATGTTTACATAAAACTCCATTCTTTGATCTTTATTTTTCATACCTTCTTCGACCCTTCTTCCTTCTACTTTCTCCTTTAATTTGAGAATCTCTTCTTTCATCCCATTTTCTTGTTCTTAAAATTTTTGAAGTTCTTCATTCCTCTAATCATATTTTCCAAGATCTGTTCCTAGAGAGACGATATCAGCTTCAAGGCTTTCACAATATTGTTTAGATACTACAACAACATTTTCAGATTTAACATGATCCTGGATTTCATATGCCTACAAAATATCTTTAAGATTATCAATATTTTTCGAAGCAAGATCAAGTTTCATTCTAAAATCATGAACTTCATCTAACCTTTCATTTGCTGAAGTAGAAACACCATCCATCATTTTATGTGATGTTTTATCATCATATACATTCTTTGTCATACTATTAGGGATAGGATTACCTGATATATTTTCTAATGAACAATATTTCTCCGTGACTTCTTCATGGTTTGCTTGTATCTTCTCACATAATTTCTTTTAGGTTGTAATATGCATAACCTTATTTAATGTTGAATCAGATATGCTATAAAAGATGTCGCTTAATGCATTTTGGTCATTTCAGACTTCTTTTTCTGATGGAGGAATATTGGTGAAGCTATTGCATACTTGATACAGTATGGAATGGTTCATTAGAGGAGACTTTATATTTTATTTCCATTAATTATAGTTGTGTTTTCTTAGCATAGATACATCTGCAGTGATTATCCCTTGACCTCCCGCCTTTGGAGAATCTTTGGAAATCTTATTCACTCTCTCCCAAGAGTGAAAATTCAATTGTGTCACTATCATTATCACTATCAATATGGCATCGACAAGGAAATGGACTACAAATAGAACACCAACCCATAACTTATAGATCTTTGTTGTTGTATTCTTCATTCCTTATCAATAGAAACTGGGGTGATTCCAAACTTGAATATTTTCCAACATCAGTAATTGTTACTGTATTTTACATATCCCTATCACAGTCACTAGTTTTTGAACCCTTTCTTTGAGCTAACTTCTACATTACCATCATATTGACGGATCTCCTTCAAGTGATCAAGTTTCCTCAAAAGGACCTGCTCTAATACCAATTGTTGGGAAAAATAATGAGAGGGTGGGGGTGAATAGTATTTTAAAACTCACATTAAATTTTAATTTTCATATTCTGATTTCTATATGCAACTTGAGTGAAGCAAACTAGCATATCTGCACGACTATTATTCAGGAAAATAGTGTATATCCAGTAAGATTATAATTCAGATAAATTTTCATTTGCTTAACTTAAACTAATCCATCATTAATTTATTAGACATTTAATAGGCAGTTACATGCGTAGTAAGAACACAATAAACCATCACACATAGGAAACACACACGAACATCAAGATTTAAGGTGGAAACCCAATGTGGGAGAAAAAAACCGTCGTTGTTGTCTATGTATTCAATATTTGTTATATAGAAAAATTCCTACAATATTGTACTGGCCCAGACTCATTCCAGCATGCAGGCACCCACGTGCATAACACTACAACCTTCACCCGTTCTCAAGCTCCAACTGGACAGGAGGTCCAATCCCCTCATCTTGTTTACCGACACCCATTGGAAGGGAGCTATGACCCCCTGATCTCGTTTACCCGCACCCACTAGAAGGGAGATAAGACCTCCTCACTGAAGGCTTGAACCCTTAGCACTACCGTGGATCACGTTTCATAAATTTTCACACTAGATCCACCTACTTCAACACATTACAATTTGTAGGCCAATTTTCATCAAATTTTCAGACTGACCCACTAACATCAGTTAATTCCAATACCATAAATCAAAATTGAAACTAATCACTATACCAAATCATTCAACCAATCACTAAATCAATGAGTCACACAACCACTAAACTAATGAATTATTGAACCAAACAATAGCTGAACCGAACACCAACTCAAACTAACTTAAATAGTGAGATCACTATAACTAGAATATCAGTATTGAACCCAAAAATAACGCATCAACATACTGAATCAAAACTGATCAATGAGATAATCATGTTGGATCCTTAACAGTGCTTGATCATTCGATGGAGGAACCCGGAACATCCCACAATAGTGGGACACTGTATGTATAGAGGTGGCTTGGGTCACTGAATCTGGAGAGGTGGCTTGAGGGTGGTTCTTCAAATATTATTGGTGAGGTTGGAATGCTCACAAAAATGAGTATTACATGAGGTTAGAGGAGCTACTAGTCACGGACATGACGGTTGAAGGAAGGCAAGTACATGACCCTGGCGTTTCACGTAGACATGACAACCCGATATTTGAGTAATAATTTGACCCTCTGCATTTTCCCTGGACCCCAGTTATTATGACAGATAGTCATAGAAACTATGCATATTCCTCAGAATAGAAAAGGGTTTTGCTGTTAAATCGAGGATGACTCTAGGAAATGGCAGTGAGCTTCTCACAACGCCATTATGGAGGAGGTGGAGCTAGACTACTCTTCTGACACTCTAGAAATGTTACATATCTGGACGGGTTTCACAAATCAGCAAACATATGGGCTATCTCTGGCGGTTGACCTAGAAGTGAAGGAATAGGTGGACATGGAGCTTGGTGAGTCATCACAAGCTCAACATGCAATTAGGGATACATATTCGGTATTAGCAGTGGATTATTCAGAACCCATCCCAGGGGCATTGTCTTGGCCATCATTCTACATACCCTCTCCGTCAGTACTTAAGCTATGGGAGAATAAAGCACAATCAACACTGGATGTCCTCAGTGTGGTCACAGAGGGATTGGGGGCTGTTGATGGTGCCCTAGATGGGTCCTTTGGATTTGAGCACCTGGGCATCAACCATGCAGGGGATAATAACATACCAGTGGATAATCTGAGTATCCCTCCAATAGTGGTTGCATCTGGCTTTTTTGAAGGCATCACATAGGTGGTACCTTCGATGGAGGATATCAGGACGTCCGACTCGGATGACATGAAACTGGAAGGTGAGGGAAATATCCACAATATTCCTACTCACATGGCTAGAAAGAAGAAGCTCAAGTGCACCAATATTCAGGAAAAAAGGAGGACCTGTTGAGGCCTCGAAATTCGTTGCAACAACATGTGGGATGACCACCCAGTCCGGACCTTAAAGTATTTCCTTTTCCATTTGGAATAGTGGATTCAACTGGATTAACTAGGTTGAGTTACCTTCTCTCAATCTCCATTGGCTTAAAATATGATTTCTATCTATCAATGGGAAAGAGACATCATATCATTTCTCTTGCTGATCAAACAAGAAAAGTGATCCTTAAGCTAATTTGGGCTTAGCCAAGCCACAATTAAAGTTTTTCCTTTTTGAGAAGAGGACTTTTTAAGAATGTAGAATTTAATCTAAATGCAATATTATTCTAAGATGCAAGCAAAAGAAACTATTTTAATCCTATTACAATTAGGCAAATATAGATCTATCCCAACAGAGAGAAATATGTTTAAAATAATTCATATTTAAATATGTTTGTTTTAAATGAATATCAAGTTAACGAAATATTTCAATTAACTGATATTGTGAAGACCAAACACATTCTATCTAGAGACCTCTTAACTGAAATAATCAATCAACAACACTCAGGAAGTAGTTATCAAAATGATATTGATCATTTAATTAATAACTTGAATAATTAAAAAATAACATGGGGAAATATTTCACAACATATCACTATTCAATAAATCATTTTTATAAGACATATTTATGAGTAAATAGTTACTCAGAAATTAGAATTCAATCCATAAGAGTAGAGTCAAATAATAACATAAATTGAGGAAAATTACTCATACCGACAGAAGTGCACAAGTATGCGAGTAAATTGACACATTCATGTTATCATAAAATGAAACCAACATTTAAAATAATAGTTTTATAAATATCAATTTATTAAGTCCATTTCTCTAGCTCTGGTCTCTAACAGTATTTTACAATGCCTGAACTTCTTCTTTCAAAATCAGAGCTACAGTAGTGCACGACTTCGTTCATTATACATAACTCAGAATGTAAAAGAAAAACCTTAATAATCTCTAGATCTGAGATTCCTCTCCTCTCACACTACACCTCTAAATCCTCTAGACAATAGCGCCATCAATAATTCCAAAATTGCAGAGGAGAGAAGCCCCTATCACATTTTGATATTTGCTATTTATAATATTTACAAAGGGATTTCTTCATAGAAAAGTTTGTTGAACAGTGGTTCTGCTCCATCAATTTTCATTGGTTCAAAATCATATTCTTCAATTGTTGGAGCCTTCTCATTGATTGATATCTTCTTCTTCTCATCTCTTCAACTGTTTTCCTGCAAAAACAAATAAAAAACAAGATTAAAATGCAAAAATAAAATCAAAATGTCAAATCTAGAAATTAAAATAAATCCAATTAAAACTTAATTAAATAAATAATTGAAAATAAAATATAAGCTTTCTTTTGGTACTTATGCTAATCTAATTGGCCAAGGAGAACATAGATGAATGGATCTGCACTCATAAGAAGCTGTGGCAAACGAAAATGCAAAAAATAAAACTCATAAAATTAGTTTTGTTCAAAAATTCGGAGCTTAATCTTTTGCTGAATTTTAGACCCAATAAATGATCAAATCTGGAAATAAAACCTCTTCAGGAATAATCTCCATCATTTTATCTTTCCAATGAGCTATCCTGGGCCTCATTTGACTAAGTAAAACTCCATTTATGAGCTTCTAAAGTTGGTATATTAAAATTGCCACAATTGTGGAATTTCTGTTGTTTGGGCGAAAAATCAGAGATTTTTAATTAAATTCTAATCCTAAATTAGATTAAAATATTTAATTAATTAATGCTAAGTAATTGAAATTATATTATTAATCTAATTTGGTTATAATATAATTCTAAATTAAGTTATAATTATCTATTAATTAATTATAATTACATTATTAATTTTAATTAATAAAAACTAATTGAAAAAAAAAATTAAATTAATTAAAAAAACCAATTTATTGATTAATTAAAATATTATATTAATATTATAATTTGAATTATATTAAAATTATAATAAAAATATTATAATAAAAATATAATATTAATTATAATATTATATAATATAATTCCTTTTAATTAATAATTCAAAACAATTTTGAATGCTTCATGTGAGGGAGAGGGGAGAGGAGAGGAGAGTATGGAGTGATAAGGAGGGGTAAGGAATGTTAATGGAGGGAAGATTTAGGTAAGGGAGTGATGTCGTGAGAGATTGAGGTGGAGGGTGAGTGAGGTGAGCATGAGGTGAGCATGAGGTGAGCAGGAATTATAAGGTGAACCAAAACTTTGGATAAAACTTAAAAAACCATCGCATAAACCAAAATCACACATCGCAACTTTTTTAAATGATGAGTTTTGAAATTTTAATAAGTTTGCGATATGTGATATGCGATATCTCAATATCACAATCGCAAAGTTTCATCATAAAAATTTTAAGATCGCATTTTTGGTTTTTTGGAAGGATGTGAAGGGGTGTGAAGTGGGGCCCATGTAGGATTAACCATCCTACAATTTAGACTATATCCACTATGCAATTTTGGAGTATCGGGTTTTGAAATTTGTTTTAAAATAACGAGTTGGAGTATATTACCAATATCTTGAAACGTAGTTTCCTTTGTTGTTCAATTTCGCCGGGTCATTTTGTAGGACTGCTAGTGAAAAATGAAAAAGTTAGTAAAATTTAACTGAAAATTAATATTTACAACGAATGACTATTTTATTTATGAGAATTAAAATATTGGTACACTTTATATATTTTTTAACCCAAGTGAGAAAATTATCAAAATTTCAAAGGAGTGCCATTTACAAACTAGTTGACCAAATGGAGCAAAACAAGTATCATTGGAAAGCTTGTGAAAAAACAGATTCAATAAACAAATCAAAACAAAATTTCCAGGAAGAAGAAAAAATGACAAAATTACAAAATAATTAACTTAATCAAAATCCTAAAAGGTGTTTAGCCAAGAATTTTGTAGAAAGGGTCGCCATTATTTGAAGTACATAAGTAAAAAATGGGGGGGTTGTGTTTTACCACAACAATGACGACATACAGGAGAAGAACCAGTTATCTTTGATTAAAGATAATGAACTTAAATTTACCCAAAAGTTAAAAATAATGGAAATCATGAAATCGTCTAACAGTAAAACATTTGCATGGGTTTCACATAAATAGATTAAGCAATGTGAGTTTGTAAAGATAAGTACTTAAAACAGACTTGAGTAAATGTGATGAATCCAAATTTGGGGATTTTTTTTTTTTTAATTTTCCTCATGTGAAAAAAATAGAAAAAGGTAGAGATAAGAGTTTTTGATAAAGCATATGTCCATTTTAAGATTATCTCTAACATCGCTTCGAAGTCAGCGAGCCTGAACAATACCCTGACGAAGTTGTCTTTTATGCCATACAAGCCTAGTCCCACTACCAATGAGCGTTCATAGCCCCGACATGTTTACTTGTATTTCTCATGCTTCCTCTTTTTATCACTCTTTTGATAAGTGCATTTGCAAGCTTTTTATTTATGATGTGTTTGAGTGAAAGAGGTGGGATGGCAATAGAGATTTTATGTGTAATGGACATAATACTTTAATAATGTTTGATCCAAATTCTTTCCCTGCAACTATCAATCAGAGGATTTTTATGTGGAAGGGTAGGAGGGATTCATTGAATTAAACTCAAACTAGTTCTTTCCTTGAAAAAGTAAACTCAATCACTGAGAAAGGATGCGTGTTCCTCCATGAAAAATATTTAAAGTAAAATGGCTTTATGGTTCCATAAAGATATGCCTTTAATGATAAATGAAATTCACTTAAATGGATAGAGTAAAATATTTCCCATGTATGTCAACAACTGTAAGGTAAGAAAAAATCCTTTCACATAAATCATGTCAAAGTCACCAAAATCAAATCAAAACTGAAAATAAAAGGAAAATAATTCCTAAACTAAAGTAAGAAAAGAAATCAACAAATAAAAAATGAAGAAAGAAAAAATTGAAAGAAAAAAAAAATTTAAAAGCTAAACTCTAACAAGATCGCTTACATGAATTTCTCAACAAAGGATTATAAAATAAAATAATCAGATGTACGTTTATTCCTATGTTGAGATTTTAAATTTTTTTATCTTGCAGAGTTATATAAAAATGAGGCTCTCAAAATGTAGAAGGTGAATACCAGTTATGACAGATAATACGCTGAATGAAAACTTGTTTGTTGCAAATTTTCTTCTTCAAGACAAAACTTGAAAAAAGCACCTTAACTATTTTCTAATGAAAGTAATGCTTAAAGAAACAGACTAGAGGTTCAGAAACCCTCCTGTGTAGCTGATTTGATGAGGTTTATTACTGCTTCTATTTCAAGAATCTCAAAGAGAAAAAGAAAATGAACTTCGAAAAATAATCTCATAGAGGTGTGAAAGGTTTATGAATACCTGTAGAAACAGAGTTTAAGATCAACAAAAACTACAACAAAAATGAAGAAATGAGAATAAATGAAAGTGGGCACATAAAAATTACCATTGGAGAAATTTATTTAATATTACCTGAGAAAGATGATTTTCTACAATGCAAGTTAACTTATTTATTTAATTAGAATTAAAAGCATGAAGAAATTTTATTGACCCAAAATCTTTATTAATTACATCTAAAATAAAACAAGCAGTTAACTAAAATAAAGCAATGTCATGTTCAAGGAATCCGTAATAAATTGAATCGATCAGAAATGAAGATGAAGTAATGCTTCTTTATAAATTGTAGCAATGAATGTTCTTTTTGCTTCTTCCATCCTTGCTAAATTTTTCGCATCGCGAGATTCTTTGCCATGCATAAACTAAAATCTATGACTTCCACTTTTGCCGATATGCAATTGAGCTCTTTCCATAATAATTTAAAAGATAATGGTGGAAATCTGAATATCAAATTTTGTCGCATCAAAAGATCTTGAAGCCAAAGCTTCATTTGAGTTAGCAATGCGATATAATTATTGTGATGGAAATGTCACGATATGAGCATGTGCGATGGGAAACTGCAAAGGGATGAATGCGATATCGCAGAATAGTCATATCGGAAAATTAAATCTTGTGAATGAACTGGAACGCTGATATTATTCTTGAGATAATGAAAATGTGGTAAATGACTGATGCAATATGACTGCAAATATCAAAATATATGCGTGAAACTTTGGTTTTGTGGCCCACACAAATGGTGACCAATCACGCATGGTTTCACTTCGCATATTTTATAATTTACCTTTCAACAGATTTCAAAACTGAACTCTTTTTCAATTTTGTGATATTGCGATTTCGCAGTTCGCAATGAACTCTACATCGCTCGTTGCAACTTTTATCGTTTAACATATTACTTATCTTGTGCGATGTACGATATGTGTATCATTGCATCACAATCTCCTTACTTTGTCATTTATTGCATCACAACTAATATAACTTACTGGGTGAGGTTTTAACAATAACCACTAAAATTGCCGATATGCGAAATGTAATTTCGTTGATGCGCACATGTGCGATGAAGAACAGACCCGATATTTTTTATTATATGAATTTTAATTTTCATATATATGCCCCTACCAAACTCGCGATTTATAAATGGATGCAATATTTGTATATAAAGAGGATATAAATGTCATATCGGGTATGGATTATATGAACATCGCAATTTTGGTGAAGTAATTTTATCGGAAAATGAGCGAGAATGAATATCAGAAGATATGCATCAAATATTTCCCATCGGGAATTGTTAAGGGCTACCTCTGATCAAATGTTGTAATATAGATAATGCGATATCAGAGGAAGATATCATCGAAGATTGGAGGGAATGAAAATATTAGGAGGTTGGATATATTTAGTGTATGCTCATTTTAGAGCCTCTGATATGCGATTTGCGATATATAATAAGCCATATGTGGGGTCGATGATTTATTTAAAGTATTCAATTCAAAAAGGAAGTGAGTGATTTAACTTTGCTTTATAATAAATAACCCTTTAATAATTTAATTAAATGTCAAAATTTTTGATTGGAAATTAATTTTATCAGAACTTTCTTATAAAGAGAGTTGTAAAATAAAATGATATGATATGATTATTCCGACAATTTATTAAGACTTATCAGGATTTCAATATAAACAAAATTTAGATATCCTTCACATTCTAATGAAATAATAAATAGTTCCCTGAACATGTTGCAAATTTTGGAAACAAGGGTTGGATGCTTTCTTATCTCAGATCTACATAATCAAGTTAATGAATATTTTCACGCAAAACAAAATAAAAATAAGAAACAACCTTTTAAATAAATAAACAATAGATGATGATGAACCTATAAAAAAATACCTGGAAGAATTTTGATTGTAAGTTTAACTTCTTCGAAGCTTCAAGTTCTCCCAAATTTTCTCAAAATTTGCATATGTTCAACATCACCTACTTTTTTTTTTAAATTGAAAATGCTAAGTAATGATTTTTTTTTTTAAATTTCGTCCTTTCCAAAATTACATCAGAAGAAAAGAGTGGTAAAAATGAGTTCTTAGAACTACTTGTGGATAAAAAATTGTCAACTAGTAGAAAATTATTGGAATTTTTTCACGTATGATCAATGTTAAAAAAAATAAAAAAGTTGAAGGCTTGACAGATAAGTATGATCAGATAATTCAAGAGCTTCTAAAATGCTCGAGGCTGCTTTTCTATAATGGAAATGGTATGTCAAAAAGAAATTGAATTCATTACTTGTTTTATTGAAAATCTGAAATAATGAAATACATGCAAACAGAAAAGAAAATTAATCTATTCCTATTTCTAACTTAGTGAAGGAAATATGACTAGGTATAGTCATACTTTCAATGAAGCCATGTAAGCATTTTAATTCGTGCATGTATGTATATTTCAAAAATTAGTAAAAATGTAAATATAATTAAACTACCAAAACTAAATATGAAATCATAATGTATCTTTATTGTTAGTAGCTTATTCACCATTACCTTCTCTTGAAATTCCCTTTCCACCTGAATTTTAATTGGATCATAGATATCTGGATGGATTTCCATTATTGAGTAGGAGAGGTTTAAAAGAGAAGATAACAGGCCAGGTTGTAAAAATGATCTTTCAGAAACAATGGCCTGTGTGATTTTGTTAGTGTTGTGATTAAGTGCTAAATTATTAACGATCTTTCGTGAAGGAAAAGTTTCCAAATGTCTTTAAAATTGATCAATGGAAAATGGATGGAAGTCTGATAAATCCAACAGAAGATTATTAATTTAATTAAATTTCTGGTCATAAAGTGAAAATACAATCTCTTTTTGGCACTACTCTTGAGAAGTAAGAAGTAATTGTTAATGAATGAACATCAATTGAAATTGGAAGTTTAATAACTTTTGATGTTCACAATTATAATTTGAATATTCATTTTTCCCTTGAGGTAATGCATTAATTGAGTGTTCAATATTGAGCTACTCAATATGCCAACACAAAGTATCTAAAAATCTAGGACTAAAAACAGAAAATAAATCTAAAGTTAAAATTAAATATTGAAAAAATAGAAAAATTGAATCATAGTTTACACTAGTGTTACAATTATTGCTACAACATAATTGAGAGTGACTTAAAGTAATTTCCTCTTCACTAGAATTGGGCAGAATAATGCAATTATAATTATTGTTGATACTCACTTATGAATTAGAGAGAAAGATATGACTCTGAATAGGAATGCGAGCTTGATCATCATATAAATCATAGATTGGAATGGTTTCTTGAATGTTGAAATCGTAAGTATGATTATTTGTTTGAAAATGAGAACTATTTGGAACAATTTCTAAATTAGATTGTTCTTCATTTTCACATGTGATTAGACTTAGATCATGAGGATTCAATTTTAAAGAAAACAAATCAATATCCTCAATGTCAAAGTAGCTAGACATTCGTTAAAATTCCCTTCAATATTATTCAATCTATCAAAACAAAAAGGAATATTAAGCTCATGTTCATTAATGCTAGAAAAATGATCATTAATTAATTCTCTATCCTGATAAAAACTAATCGGAAATTCATTTAGATCAAACTCTCTATTTTCTGAAATATATTTAATGTGAAGAGAGGTTAAATTGCTATTAGAAAAATTATCAGGATAAAGAGAAAAATATGAATCCGAAACAATGCATTTGAAAATGTCTCTATTTGAGCATTCTGGTTTATTTTCTTCATTGCAATTTTCAGATTTAAGATCATTTTCTTGGCTACTTATGTTTTCTTGAAGATTGTTTCTTTGTTGATATGAATTTGGAATTTGCTCATCATGAAAGAATTTATAAATTTGTACAGAAGATTGCATATTATTGGAAACTTTAATCATTGCTGGTACTTGTCGGATTATGTTCTGATTTTCTGATTTTAATGCATACTAATTTTCATATTTCAAAGTGGTATCTTCTTCAATACGGCTACTAATATTTTCTTGCAATTGATCAGTGAAATTTTCCAAGCTTTGTGACTGAGATTCATGGACATGTGAAGGTGCACCTTGATCTTTCTCAATACTGTAAGAAATGTGCAGAAATTTAAGGAATTGATTATATAAAACATAGGCCATTTCATCATCATTTGTGTGTACCTCCATATTGGAATTTTTACTTATATCAATGAAGTTAGAAGGAGATTGATCAAAGCTTGAAATAATTTCACATTGATTATGAATGGAAAGAAGAGAGAAAATATGTTCAAACCAATCTAATAATTCTTTTTTCAAAGGTTTATCTTCAATTTTAAATTTTAAACAATTTAAACGAAACCTGATGGTAAAATCAATTAAAGACTCACATTCAAACCTTCGTAGATCTTCAAACTCGTCACATACCTGTTTGTAGATATATCCATCAAATTTACAAAGGAAGATTGTAATAAATTGTTCCCAAATGTGGATTGAGGCAACTCGAAGTGATTGACACCAGCTTCTGGCTTTTGCCAAGAATGTAAGAGTAAAAATTCTGCATAAAATATCTTCATCAATATCATGAAAAGTAGAATTTGAAATTTTTTGAATGAATTGTAAAGTATGATCAAATGTAGAAGTATTTATCTTACCATAAAACTTTACCTACGACAAGTGTCTTACTATTTTTGGTGGAGTATTAGAAGATGCTCATCCAGAAATACAACTCCAAATTGGAAGTTTTAAAGGAGTCATTGTAATAAAAAAAATATTATAATATAAATATTCCAAAGGAAAATAAGTCTCAGGCCCTCCTTGTAGCGCCAAAATGTTGAGGCCTCAAAATTCGCTGCAACAGCATGGGGGATGACCACCCGGTCTAGACCTTAAAGCAGTTCTTTTTCCTTTTGGAATAGTGGATTCAACTAGTTTAATTAGGTCCAATTACCTTCTCTCAATCTCCATTGGCTTAAAATATGATTTCTATCTATCAATGGGAAAGAGACATTAGATCATTTCCCTTATCGATCAGACAAGAAAAGTGATCCTTAAGCTAATTTGGGCTTAGAAAAGTCACAATTAAAGTTTTGCCTCTTTGAGAAGAGGAATTTTTAAGGATGTGGAATTTAATCTAAATGAAATATTATTCTAAGATGAAAGCAAAAGAAACTATTTTAATCCTATCTCAATTAGGCAGATATAGATCTATCCCAACAGAGAGCAAGATGTTTAAAATAATTGAGATTTAAATATGTTTGTTTTAAATGAATATCAAGTTAACGAAGTAGTTCAATTAACTGATATTGTGAATATCAAACACATTCTATCTAGAGACCTCCTAATTGAAATAATCAATCAACAACACTCAGTAAGTAGTTCTCAAAATGATATTGATAATTTAATCAGTAACTTGAATAATTAAACAATAACATGCAGAAATAATTCACAACATATCACTATTCAATAAATCAGTTTTATAAGACATATTTATGAGTAAATAGTTACTCAGAAATTATAATTCAATCCATAAGAGTAGAGACAAATAATAACATAAATTGAGGCAAATTACTCATACTGACAAAAGTGCACAAGTATGCGAGTAAATTGACACATTCCTGTTATCATAAAATGAAACCATCATTTAAAATAATAATATTATAAATACCAATTTATTAAGTCCATTTCTCCAACTCTGGTCTCTAACAGCTTTTTACAATGCCTGAACTTCTGCTTTCAAAATCAGAGCTACAGTAGTGCAAGACTCTGTTCATTACACATAACTCAGAATGTAAAAGAAAAACCTCAATAATCTCTAGATCTGAGATTCCTCTCCTCTCACCCTACACCTCTAAATCCTTTAGAATATAGTGCCATCAAGAATTCCAGAATTGCAAAGGAGAGAAGCCCCTATCACATTTTGATATTTGCTATTTATAATATTTACAAAATGATTTCTTCATAGGAAAGTTTTTTGAAGAGTGGTTCTGCTCCATGAATTTTCATTGGTTCAAAATCATATTATTAAATTGTTGGAGCCTTCTCATTGATTGATATCTTTTTCTTCTCATTTCTTCAACTATTTTCCTGCAAAAACAAATCAAAAACAAAATTAAAATGCAAAAATAAAATCAAAGTGTCAAATCTAGAAATTAAAATAAATCCAATTAAACTTAATTAAATAAATCATTGAAAAGAAAATACAAGATTTCTTTTGATGTCTGTGCTAATATAATTGGCTAAGGAGAACATAGAAAAATGGATCTGCACGTATAAGAAGTTGTGGCAAATGAAAATGAAAAAAAACAAAACTCAGAAAATTAGTTTTGTTCAAAAATTCGGAGCTTGATGTTTTGCTGAATTTTAGACCCAATAAATGATAAAACCTAGAAATGAAACCTCTTCAGGAATAATCTCCATCATTTTACCTTTCCAATGAGTTGTCCTAGCCTCATTTGGCCAAGTAAAACTCCATTTATGAGCTTCTAAATTTCGTATATTAAAATTGCCAGAATTCTGGAATTTCTGTTGCTTGGGCTAAAAGTAATTTTTTTAAAATTAAATTCTAATTCTAAATTAGATTACAATATTTAATTAATTAATACTAATTAATTGCAATTATATTATTAATCTAATTTAGTTATAATCTAATTCTAAATTAAACTACAATTATCTATTAATTAATTATAATTACATTATTATTTTTAATTAATAAGAACTAATTTAAAATAGAATTAAACTAATTAAAAAATGATTTATTGATTAATTAAAATATTATATTAATATTATAATTTTAATTATTTTAAAATTACTGTAAAAATATAATATTAATTATAATATTATATGATATAATTTCTTTTAATTAATAATTCAAAACAATTTTGAATGCTTCACGTGAGGGAGAGGAGAGGAGAGTATGGAGTGATAAGGAGGGATAAGGAGTGTTAATGGAGGGAAGAGTTAGGTGAGGGAGTGCTGACATGAGGGAGTGAGGTGGAGGGTGAGTGAGGTGAGTGTGAGGTGAGCGGGAGTTATAAGGTGAACCAAATCTTTGGATAAAACTTAAAAACTTATCTCATAAACCAAAATCGCACATCGCAACTTTTTTAAATGACGAGTTTTGAAATTTTAATAATTTTGCGATATGTGATATCTCAATATCGCAATCACAAAGTTTCATCATAAAATTTTTAAGATCACATTTTTGGTTTTTTTGGAAGGATGTGAAGGGGTGTGAAGTGGGGCCCACATGGGATTAACCATCCTACAATTTAGACTATAGCCACTTTGAAATTTTGGAGTTTTGGGTTTGGAAATTTGTTTTAAAATAATGAGTTGGAGTATATTAGCAATATACTGAAACATATTTCCTCTGTTGTTCAATTTAGCTAGGTCATTTTGTAGGACCGTTAGTGAAAAATGAAAAAGTTAGTAAAATTTAATTAAAAGTTAATATTTACAATGAATGAGTATTTTATCTATGAGAATTAAAATATTGGTACACTTTATATATTTTTTAACCCAAGTGAGAAAATGATCAAAATTTCAAAGGAGTGTCATTTACAAACCAGTTGACCAAATGGAGTGAAACAAGTATCGTTGGAAAGCTTGTGAAAAAATGGATTCAGTAAAGCAATCAAAAAAAAATTTCAAGGAAGATGAAAAAAATTAAAAAATTAAAAAATAATTAACTTAATCAAAATCCTAAAAGGTGTTTAACCAAGAATTTTGTAGAAAGGGTCCCCATTATTTGGAGTACATAAGTAAAAAATGGGGGGGTTGTGTTTTACCACAACAGGAACTTAGTCTTTGGTGAAGGAATTGGTATGGATAAGTTGGAAGAAACCTCAAAAACAATCCTTGTTGGTTGTGTGCGAGGGAGGAATTAATGTACTTCTAGACTCACGATTTGGACTATTGAAATCTATGGAAATATCTTGGAGAAACTCCCTAGGGTTCTCACGATGAATAGAGGGTGGTTTTCTCTCATCTTTCATCACCTAGAGATCGAAAATTGGGTGCTCACCAAGTACTGGCACATCGAAATGACCCCAGTCCTGTTCAAAATATGGACCCCTATGTTCGACCATGATAAGGAAAAGATGGGGGCAGGACCCATATGGGTGCGACTGCCTGGACTTCCGCCTCAATTCTGGATGGAGGAAGCACTTTGATTCATTGGTGAAGATTTTGGAATTTATTTGGACCATGATAGGTCTGATCTAGAGACATAAAATATATCAATGGCTAGGATACTAATGCATTTGGACACCCGAGAAGGATTGGTATAGAGCTACAATTTTCAGTTCACGAATATCACAAGGTGCCAAATCATGGATTACAAGGGGGTTCCCTTCTAGTTTCATCGTTGCCATGAAGTGGGGAATTTATACAAGGAATTCCCTTTAATCAATGCAACCAATGTGGAACCATAAAAAATTTTAGTGCATGCGGAGACCCAAATAGTTGGAACCTATGACCTAGTCACTACTTAGGAGAGGCCCTCGTTGGATCCTAGTTCATGGCGTCTGCCCTGGAAGGCACCGCAAAAACATGCGCCTTAAACTCCTCTAGCTTGGGGCTCTCATCCTCAATATGTAGAGGCCAGACTGATCCTGGGTACTCCTTTCTCTTCTCCTTATACCTTTATTTCTGAATTTAATCGCATTGTATCTATGATATTATCACATACTACTTCTATGGTTGATTTAATAAGATGTAATCTTGATCCAATTGTCTAACTTGTTGCAATTGCCCCCCCTTCCATTGCTCGTCCAAATCCACTTACCCTTTTTGGAGACACAAGCAACCCGTCCCTCTCCGAGCACTTGGGAAATATCACATGTGACTGTTATAACCTTAGAACCTTGGCTAAGGCCTCTGCCCCCCCTGCATATGGTCTAGGTGACGATCCCATAGGGTATAAGTCTAGAAGCCAAGGGTAGACCATCCTCACTCTCAAAAGTGATCCTCTAGGCTGGCATGGAGGTAGAATAAGGGAAACAATCATCTATTGATAGGGTACTTAGAGCAAAGGACACCCCTGACATGGGTGATCCATGGTTTGCCTCTCCTTAAATTTCAAGATTTTAGCTAGTCCTGACAAAAAACTGGCACTTAGAAGGATGTTGGCACTAGAGAAAGTGGATGTAATACTACTACAAGAAACATTTGGGGATGGAGAATATATTCAGAAAATTCTAAAATCCCTGCTTCCGGACTAGAGCTTTTAGACATTGGATGTGCAAGGGCGATCCGAATGTTGTGTAATGGGATTCAATAATCACACCATCCAAGTGGGAAATTGGTGGGGTAGGGAGGTTATACTCGGAGCTGACATCTCATCCACCGGGCTAGACATGCCCATTCGCTTGATAAATGTATACAACTCTTATCACAATAGAGAGGCCTATTGGGATAATCTGATGGCCTCATATATCATGAAGGAGGATCATATAATCATCACTAGAGATTTAATTTTTTCCATTGGAATAAAATAATCTTGGGTGCCTAATGCATTATAGGACCGTTTGTCGGAATATTTTGAACAATTGATGGATGAAGCTGACCTGTTGGATTCGGCTATGCCCAAAAAGATTCCTACGTGGAAAAATAGAAGGATTGGGGTGGCATCCCTTGTGCGTAGACTAGACAGATTTCTCGTCAAGTCCAAGATGGCAAAAAGAATTGAAAATTCTAGGTAATGGGTTGGCTTAGGAGGTTCACCCGATCACTCCCCCATATAATTTAAAATCCTTGGGGAGAATTATAGACCACACTTCCCCTTTAAATTTAATTCTAGTTGGTTGGAGCACCCTACATTTCACCTCCTTGTTAAGAGCTCTTAGACCCACTGTGATCAGCTGCCAAACTCTGAGCCGGCCCGTGTTTTCTCCAAAAACATGTCTGGGATAAAATACAAAACAATTAAATGGGATAGAGAGAAGAAAATACAAGACGAAGAAGCTTTGAAAAATATCGAGAGTGAAATAAGGCCTGATGGGATCAGATTTTCTAGGGTTTCAATCAACTGAGGCCAAGAACCAACTAATACAAGTGGAATTGGAAAAAGCTAAATTGTTAAGGCAACATGAGGAAACATGGAGACTCAAGAGTAGGGCCATTTGGCTCAAAGCAGGAGATGACAACACCAAATTCGTCCAACAATGTGTGAAGGGAAGGAAGAGTGTCAACACTATCTAGGAACATAAGGACCAGGCTAGTAGGGTGACCAATAATCATGCCCAACTTGTAGATATGGGCATAAGACATTTCTCCCAACTCTACAATGACCCCAATGTAGCCAACATATCATAAGTGCTATAGATTTCCAGGACCATGCAGAGGTATATGGAGGAGGACGATATTGAAAAACTTAATGTGCCTGTAAATTTAGGGGAAGTTGAAGAAATATTAAAATGGTTTAAGAAGGACAAGAGCCCTGGTTTAGATGACTGGCATATTGAATTCTATCTCACCTTTTTTGAGGATGTTGGAAGGGACCTCCTAAAATTCACAGAGGATAGTAGAACAAATGGTTGTATGTATGATGGATTCAATGCCACCTTCATCGCCCTCAGACCTAAGATTGGAAAACCCTTGACATTTAATGTATACAGGCCCATATCCCTTTGCAACTGTATTTACAAGATCATCACCAAAATCATTTCCAATCGTATCAAGCCCATTTTATATCAACATATATCCAAGGAACAATTTTCCTTCCTCCACCAAAGGAAAATACATGAAGCTATTGGCATGGATTAGGAAGCCCTACACTCAATCAAACTCAAAAGTCTTAAAAGAACCATCCTCAAGATTGACCTTGCTAAGGCTTTTGATTGCACCTGTTGGACATTCATACAACTCATCCTTCTCCATATTGGTTTCCCTCACTCATTCATCAATTATATCATGGGATGTATCACTAATGCATCTTTTAGCATTCTCATCAATGGTGCGACATATGAATTATTTCATGCAAGTAGAGGGCTATGTCAAGGGTGACCATTATCTCGACTTATTTTCTTGCTGATCATGGAAGGATTGACCAAGCTTTTGGAAACTTCCAAGGCTGAGGGGTAAATAAAAGGTTTCAAAATATTTGAAGTTATTCATCTGACCCACCTATTATTTGTATATGATGTGCTTATATTTCTTACTAGATCCATCCAAGACACCAAAAAATTCAGGATGATTTTATTTGTTTTCTATAAGGCTACGGGTATGAACCCCAATCATAGTAAGTCTACTATCATAATGGTGAGCTGCTCCATTAAGAAAAGTAGACATGCCCTATTCCATTTCCAATTTGTTCATAAGGAGATAGAGGATGTCATAAAATACCTGAGATTTCGCCTCAAGAAAATGACTATAGAACTACTGACTCGAACTAATTAATTTCAAAAGTTAAGAGGAGGGTGAATATATAGTAGAAGATATGGATTTATAGAGCGGGGCGATTGGTACTTATTAAATATTTTTTGGAGGCTATAACTATCTACTGGATGGCACTGGCCTAGATTCCCAAAAAAGTGACTACTAGAATCCAACAAATTTGCAGAAGATTCCTATGGAGAGGGAAGCAGGAGGGCAAGACTTTCGCTTGGGATGGTTGGAAAAGGATCGGTAAACCCAAAAGATAGGGTGGATGGGGGCTAAAAGACCTAAATCTCTTTTCCATAGCTCTGGAAGCTAAGATGAGGTGGAAATTACTTAGAGCTAGAAGCATATGGAAAGAGGTCACTTATTACAAAGATATTGCACCACTTACCACCCTCGACTGGATTAGAGGTAACATCTGATACAAGCCCAGGTCCTCCATTGTATTTCGAGCCATTACCAGATCCATCCATATCATCAAGAGAGGACTTTCTTGGAGCATTATATTAGGTGAAAAAATTAATATTGGTGTGGATGCTTGGTAAGGATGTGGATAGACATACCAATTAGCCTTGGCTATAAGACAACTCTTGACAGATTCGGAGATCCACTCTTTATATCAAATTGCAGACGTGGCCAATACCACTTGGATCTCTCAGGTATGGAAATCGTCTCAGGAGCTCAGAATTCCAGAAATCTGGCAGGTTGATTGGAATAGATATCTCTGGGCACTTCATGCTACTAATATCATAATTACAGAGAGGGAGGATGAACTGTTATGGGAGTTATTGCCTCAAGGCATCCACACACCAAAAGAGGGGTATGTGTCCCTCATTGTGGAGAAAGCACCCCAGGATAGTCAGTGGTGTTGGAGGCATATTTATAAGTTGAAGGTACCCCCAAAGACTAGATTATTCATGTGGTGCATACTCACCAACTGTGCCCCAACTAATGACAATCTCATCAGGCGCTCAATTCATGGTCCCTCCAGATGTTGCCTCTGCAAATTACAACCTAATCGCATCAATCATCTCTTCCTCTCCTGCCCATCCACCAAAATTATTTAGAAACTGTCCACTACTACTTTGGGAATCACACAAAAGTGGAATGGAAGCACTGTCACTGAGGCATGGAAGAACTGGTGGCAATCGATAGCTAGCATGAAAGATAGGAACCTTCCACTTTTGATATTTTGGGGCATTTGGTTGGCTTGTAACTAGTGAATATTTCAAAACTTAGTGATTGAGTGGCCTCAATTTTTCAACACCATTACTGCACTTTTCCTCTCACTCCCTAATGACGAGCTCGACGCTCACTGTAGAGTACTCATCCCTGAACCTATTGATAAATCCTACCCTTGGGCCTATTTTGATGGGGCTTAAAAAAAATCTAGATGTTGTGGGGGGGGTGCTCTCTTCCTTTTAAAATATCACCATTATAAGATCAAAATGGGATTGGGACCAGGTACTAACAACTATTATGAACTCAACAGCCTTAGAATCCTACTTACTTTGTCTGGCGAGAAGAGTTGCAATAGGATGTAGATTTTTGGGGACTCCAAGATTATAATTAACTGGTTCAACAATTAGGCCCGATGTCATGTTCATACACTTAGAGGATTGCTAGATTAGGTTATGGATCTTAAATCAATTTTTGACTCCAATACTGTTGCTCATATTTACAAGGAAAGGAACCAAGTGACTGACCAACTCTCCAAAGAAGCCACACAGTTAGAATGGGGCCAATGGTTAATTACCGAACATGATGGAGAAGAGGTGTATCAGTACTTCGACAAGACTTTCATAGCAGATGCATATGGAAATGTGGAATTTTGATTTGAGTGTCTGTTTTTGTTTGGTTTATTAATATTTTTTTCATTTGTTCTTATGTAGATATTTATTTTCACATACACAATAATGTTTTAAATGTTATTTCACTAAAATTCTGAACAATATGACTATAATAATGAATTTTGATATTGCATAGGGTCCTATGTTGATGATACAACATGTAATTTTCCTTCATGATCAGAATCTGGATCAGGGGCAAAAATTTGCTCAAAATTCAAAGTGCTCAGAATTGCACCAAACTAGAATGACAACAATCGGACCGTCACTAGGAATCCAACACAACTTATTTCGTCAAAAACCGAGTTCGGATGAAGAAGTCATAGTCTGTTGATCGCTGTTTAGAACAGAAATTTTTTTAAACAAAATTGCAGCATAGATACAAGCTGATGACATGATAGTCCAGTCAGCATGTAGGGAATCTTCTTCAGTTTTTTCCCAATGGGATTATGACAAGTGTCACTGCATGATTCACCATTTTTTTCTGAGAAGGTGAAATTTTCCCAATGTCCTCCAAGGTTGAATTTGGGTTAGTGAATTTTTATGTGTTGGAAATTATTTTTTACTGTATAAGTCTAGATTAATACATTATATATATATATATATATATATATATATATATATATATATATATATAATTTCTGCATTATTATTAAACCTTGGGTTTATTTATGGAGCACATTTTGAATTAACATTTGCAAAGTTTGCACAAAGTTCGGGGTGTATTTTATTATATGGTGCATATTCCAACTAAGCCAAAGCTTATATCATATGGTGGAGCATATGTAAAATATTTCAAAGTATGAAAATTCAGTAGGGTTCGGGACAATGTATTAAGGTTTGGCGTATTTTTATATGTGGTAAACACATATGTGACAAGGCGAGGAGGTCGGGGTTCAACCCTTAACCTCCCTCCATATAACCCCACAGATTACTATTGAGCTGCGAGTAGTAATTTTTATATGATGGCCAACCACATTTATTTAAGGTGCATGCAAATGTCCGACAACGGAATGGAGGGGGCCAACCCTCCTCCCACAAGACCATGCCATATGCCTAAGTTCTTAACGCTCAAACAAAATCCAATTAGTGCACAATTTATTCCTCTAATCCACATTTATGCCTTAATTAAGCTCAATTTAAGATGGTGTATTGTTAGTGTATTGCTCCAATTTCAGCATATTTTTCAAGTTTGGTAGAGCTAACTGGAACCTCTCTAGTTTTAGAGGTAGTTTACTACAATTTTGGTTTAGGAAGAGTCATTCCTAGCATATTGGTATGCTCTGAATCCATTGGAACAACTTGCAGAGATAGAGGATCAATTCTACAGAGGTTTTTGTCACCTTGAAGAATTTTGAAGCTTAGGGCCATCGGGAGAGAAGGCCATGCCTAGATCATCTAAAGGCCAAATGGAGTGAATGAAGAGTCATTTTTAGATGTATTTGATACTGTGAACATAATGGTATAGCTTTTAAAGGTGTTGGAGAACTTCTGAACTTTTTTTGTCACTTTGGATATTAAACAAGCCCATGGCCACCTAGATGGGAGGTCAAGCTTAGATCAATTGGAATCCAATTTCAGAGATTGAATAGTCATTTTGGGGTTTTTATGTATTCTTAAGCCAATGGAATAGTTTGAAAATCCATTGGATCACTATAGGTGTTTGTAATAAGACATTTGACTCTTAATCCCAAGAGGGCCTAGCTAGTTGAAGTAGGTCCATGGAGGTGTAGCCCAGGAGGGGCGAACTCCATTATCGTCTATTGTGTTATGGGTATGTTGTGTGTTATTTCTTTGAATTTCATTTGTTGCACATGAATTTTTAAAATCTAATTAAATCATAATTTGGTCATCAAAGACACATAAAAAATTGGCACATAAACCCCTTCACAAGTGGTTAACTTGAGACAATCCTAATCACACATTTTTAATATTGATTAGGGAGCTAGCATAGAAATAACTATTTTTCCCATATTCAGATCAAGTTGGTATCAGAGAAAAGTTTTAGCTCATTTTAGTTAAGGTTAGCTAGAAGAATTAACTATTGGGTTTTGAATTTGTGCAAGGATAATTTGACTGTGTGAAAGTTTATGTGTGAAGGAGAAGATCAAAATTGAGAACTGAATTCTGAAATCACATCAAAGAAGCTTTGTATGCATTGCAGGTGTGATGGAAAATTTATTAAAAAAATGTTTCTACTCCATCTTCCTTATAAAAACTCTTTGCTAAAGAGATGTTACAGAATCTCTGCATCATGATTGATATGATGCAAAAGAAGTATGAATATAAGAGGAAGAGCATTAGACTTCAAGAGTAGTTGATTTCCATGAAGGAGGAGAAGCAAGAGCTTCTTGAAAGGATGCATGAGATGGAGACTCAGCTCCATGGTGCCAAGGAAACCTTAGCCAAGAATGTTCTTGAGAAATAGGTATGAAAATCATTTTTATCTTCAATTTCCTCTCAAAATTAATGTGTAGGTGCTTTTGAAGGACACAATAGAGGAATAGGGTCCAAATTATTGATGAAGATGGGCTTTGAAGGTAAAGGATTGGGTGAGCGTGCACAAGGCATAGTTGAGCCAATTATTGTTGAGGAAAGGCCTAAGAATTTGGGTCTTGGTTATGGACAACATGATGGAGAAAGCTCTAAAGCCATGAAGGAACATGAAAGTGTTCCAAGAAGGACTTTCATTTCATGTTCATATCCTCAAGCTTGTGAAGATTGTGTTCATTAGGAATGCAAAAGTTTTGCACCCACTTTTCAAGAAGGTGCTCATAAGCATGTAGCTAATGAGAATGGAGAAAAAGGGGATGTTGAAAGTTCTAAAATATTTTAATTCATTGTTGAGAGCCACTACATAAGTAAATTCACCTCCTCAAGAAGGTGACAAAGATTAATGTTCAAGGTATAAATCTACTTTTAATCAAGTTTCTTTTGATTATGATAAAAATGGAAAATTATCACATAAAATTTGGAGAAAGTTTGCATGTTCCTTTTGTGGTTTGGATAAACATAGTGTTTCAAGATGTTGGAAGAAGATAGCCATGCACAGGAAACTTTCAAAGAAAAGGAGGCAAGAAGCCAAAGGTCCATTGGACAAAGAAAACCATGTTGAAAAGAAGATGCAATTTTTTTGAACTCATTTCCATAAGTAAGGTCATCTTATAGACAAGTGTTGGACTTTGTTTCTAGCAAGTCATCCATGACATTTGAAGAATGTGGAGAAATAGAATGGAAAGAATGGAAAAGAAGATTCCATAATTGATGTGGGTTAAGATGATTCACATGATGATGATGTGGAGCTGAAAGAAGCGCCATTGAAATGGTTTGGTAAGAGATGGCTAGATTTCTTATCCAATTAAGGCTTTGCATGTCTTTTGTTGTTGATTCATTTCATTGCAAATGGAATGCATGTTTCATGTTTACGCCAAGAAGGTGTTCGAAAGTGGAGTATGTTGACTCACTTTATTGTAACAAAATTTGTTTATTTCAGCTTTAAGTACATGTACATATGAATGGTATTATTGTATTTATGATTGTACTTGTGAGAGAGTTGAAGAATTGTATACATGCATGAGAGTTTGTGTGTATGAATAGTGGAATTTTTATGGTTTCATTGTGCTTGAACATGCATGAGTAACTGAATTGTGTTGGTCGATTGCTTTGTTTAACATGTATGTTGTCAAATTGAGAGTCTTGATCATTTTCACATGCATAAGTGTCGACTTGTGTTGGTCGATTGTGTGTTACATGCATGTCATATCAACTTGGAAGAGTTTATTTTGTCTCCAAATATGAAAAGGAGATGTTGACGAAGTGTTTCATGGGATGTGAAATTATTTTTGTTCTGAGAAAATAATCGTCAAATTATCACACATGCTTATTCTTGACTTGAGAGTCAATCGTTTGAAGAGGCATATTTTGTCGACTTGTGTTTGGTCAATGTTTTGACACCAAGATGTAAGAGTACATGGTGATGTTCACATGATGTGAAATTTGTTGCTTTGAAGGATCAAGGGGATATTTCATCAAGTTATGTTTCTTGCATGATGTGTTTTTCAGATTCATGGTTGTGTTTGTGACAAGATGCCAAAAAAAAAAGTTTGCAGCCATTGTAGACCATTTTATGTGTTGACGCCAAGAAGAGAGGGAGATGGTGATGCATTCTTTCAAATGTGGAATTTGGAACCCTGGAGGTAAAATAATGGTCATTTATTTTCTTTTTATTACTGATGTTGGAACTTATTATTGTAGTTCACTTAGATGGGATTAATTTGGAAATGTGCCTTCCAAGGAGAAGCTTGCATCGAATACATGTTTGTGCATAGGAGGAACATGATTCTCAGTGGGAAGAAAATCAATTAGTTTTCCAATCATTGAGGAATCAATTTGGTACAAAAAAGTGTTATATCAGTCAGAAAGAGGCCAACAAGTGTTGGATTGGGTCAGCAACAAAAGTAGAACAGTGGTTGAAGAGCCAAGCCATTTGCAAGGCAAGACATGTCAATGAACCCAAGTGGTTTTCATGGTGATTTTCCAAGTAGAGTAAACATGATAGAACTTGGGAAACAAAAGAGTATTTAGCTCTCATGAGATAACCAACTTTTGCGGGTCCAAAAGCCTGTCAGTGGAAAGGAGTGATCGCAATCTAGATTAGGGACAAAAATTTTCTCAAAATTAAAAGTGCTCATAATTGCACCAAACCATAACGATAGTAACCAGCCTGTCGCCAGAAATACAACGCAACTCATTTCATCGAAAATCGAGTTCAGATGAAGAATTTATAGTCTGTTGATCATCATTTAGAACAAGAATTTTTTTTTTTAAGTTGTAAAACAGGTACAGGCTGATGACATGGAAGCCCAGTCAGCATGCATAAAATCTTCTTCAGTTTTTTCCCAATGGAACTGTGACAAGTGTCACTATGGGATTTGCCAGTTTGGTTTGAGAAAATGAAATTTTCCCAAGGTCCTCCAAGGTTGAATTTGGGTTCATGAATTTTTATGTTTTGGAAATTATTTTTTGATGTATTAAGGTTTGATATATATATATATATATATATTAAATTTCTACATTATTATTAAACCTTGGGTTTATTTATGGAGTGCATTTCAAATTAACATTTGCAAAGTTCGCACAAAGTTCGGGGCGTATTTTATTATATGGTGCATATTCAAAATAAGCCAACGTTTATATCATATGGTGGAGCATATGCAAACTATTTCAAAGTCCACAAATTTAATATTGTTTGGGACAATGTATTAAGGTTTAGCATGTTTTTATAGGTGGCAAAACATATATGACAAGGAGCGGAGGTCAGGGTTGAACGCTTGACCTCCCTCCACATAACCTCGCGACTTACCATCGAGATGTGGGTAGTAATTTTTATACGATGGCCAACCACACTTATTTAAAGTGCATGCAAATGTTCGATAGAGGAATAGAGGGGCCAGCCCCACGGGCCAACCCTCCTCCCACAAGACCATGCAATATTCCCAAGTTCTTAGCGCTCAAACAAAACACGCTTAGTGCGCAGCTTATTCCTCTAATTCGCAGTTAAGCCTTAATTAAGCTTAGTTTAATATGGAATATTTTTAGTGGATTGCTCCAGTTTCGATAGATTTTCCAATTATGGCGGAGCTAACTAGAACCTCTCCAGTTTTAGAGGTAATTTACTAGGAAAAATTGAATGAGGCCTATCTTGAGAAAGTTTCGAACAATTTTGGCTTAAGAAGAGTCATTCCTAGCACATTTGCATGCTATGAATCCATTGTAATATCTTGTAGAGGCATAGGAGAAATTATATAAAGGTTTTTTCACCTTGAAGAATTTTTAAGCTTAGGGCCACCAGGAGGGAAGGCCATGCCTAGATCAGCTGAAGGCCAAATGGAGTGAATGAAGAGTCATTTTAGATGTATTTAATGCTCTGAAAATAGCGGTACAATTTGGAGAGGTGTTGGAGCACTTATGAAAGTGTTTTTGTCACTTTGGAGATTAAACACGCCCATGGCCACCAGGATGGGAGGTTAAGCCTAGATAAGCTGGAAACCAATTTCAGAGATTGAATAGTCATTTTTGGGGTTTTTATGTCTTTTGAAGCCAATGGAAAAATTTGAAATTATATTGGAGAATTAAAGGTTCTTGTAATCAGAAATTTGACTCTTAATCCCAAGATGACCTAGCTAGTTGAAGTAGGTCCATGGAGATGTAGCCTAGGAGGAGTGAATTTTGTTATCATCCATTGTGTTATGGGTATGCTGTGTGTTATTTCTCTGAATTTCATTTGTTGTACATGAGTTTTTAAAATCTAATTAACTCATAATTTGATCATTAAAGACACATAGAAACTTGACACATAAACACCTTAAGAAGTGGTTAACTTGAGACAATCCTAATCACACATTTTTAATACTGATGAGGGAGCTAGCATAGAAATAACTGGTGTGCCCATATTCAGATCACTTCATGAATGAAAATTACGATTTTTTCCCTAGAAAAAAAAAAACACTGATCAATGATATGAAATAATATGTAAGCTACTTTTCTTAAACAAACCCGCATATATGTTGAATATTGCAACAAGAAAAAGTGAAATTAGCATCTGGAAACATCATTCCTTGATCCTAGTGAAAAATAAGCACGTAAACTAGGTGGGGCCCACACAAGCTATTTTTAGGTGTATGTCTATTTTTAGAATGGTGGGAATATTCTAAAATTAGCAGTATTCTGATTATAGATGGTTGAAAAAATTCTATATTTGGATGAATTTCTATTTTTAGAAGATGGGCGAAGTCTATTTATAGATCGCAAATCTAAAAATAGAATGCATGTTGATTATTATTAGCCCTTAATAATAATCAGACAATAAATAGTAACTTATTCTCTTGGAGCACTTTATTTCAGTGAACAGATGTGGCACATCAGTGGGCTGAAGGAATTACGCAATTCCTAGGGTGGTTGGTAAATCATGCATGGAGGACTTAGTTATAACTGATTGTGGCAAGTTGTAACAGAGTTGGAAGAGTAGTTATGTGGGTTATTATTTAGTTTAACTTAGTTCAGTGAGTTAAACTCAGTTGTGCTAGTTGTAACTGAACATACACTAGTGAAAGATGAGTGAATTAATTAGTTAATTCATTCACAAGTAGTGTCTTACTTGCAACTAAAGAAATACAGTAGTTAACTACTTGCATGTCAGATCCAGTAGAGACCCAGTGGAAAGATAGCTGAAAGGGTGAGATGGACTATTTGTTGTGACTATAGTGGAGCATTCAATGCATCCACACACACACATTGGAGATGCCTATGAGTATTGTGCAGTCAAGGCAAGATAAGGTCGAATTCATTTAGGATTATTCTTTAGTAGGGATTGCGCAGTGGAGGCAGGTTGTCAGGAGGCAAGAAATTGGTGCATGGAAGTGCAAATTTCTACAAGACAATGTGAGACGATTGTATATTGTACTGAGAGCTCTATGAGTTGAGATTTGTATGAGATATATGATATTTTTTCATGATCTATTGATATACATAATATACAATATTTGGGGTTTTTAGCTTTACACTTTCCTGGTAAAACATCTTGTTTTGTGTGATTGATTTTTCTTCATGTGTTTGCAATTGGCGATTTAATTTCTGCAAAGAATTAAGTAGAAGGAGTCTGTATTTAACATAAGTATTAAATTTTTTAGATCAAGAGAATCCAGTAATATATATGAATATTGTATAATTTCTACATGGTATTATAGCAGTGTTAATCACTGGAGATTGCAATATTGAAGCGGTGTTGAGATTTGTGCCAGTGGAAACAATTTGAAATTGCTGCAATAATTTCTTGGTGCGAAAATTGAGTATACATTGAAATGGATTTCAATGGTTTGTGGTTGGAGTTTGCACTCGAGGGAAACTCAAACTAAATATCCTAGAAGGACAGGATGGAGGTGGTGCTTGAAGATAATGGCTTGATGGAATTCATCGAGAAAGATGTTCCTAAGCCCACTTCGACAGATGCTGCAGTACTTGATGCATGGCAAAAGAAAGTAGCAAGGGTGAGGAGGATTCTATTGGAAGGTGTGAAATAAAATATTGTGTCAAGCCTTCATGGAAAAGCCACTCCATATGCTATGTGGAAGGCTTTGATAGATCATTTCCAAAGTAGCAACGACCATAGGAAATTGGTGCTGAAGGAAAAATTTAGAAAAATCAAGATGGAGAAGAACGACACTATTCTAGTATACTTGACAAAGTTTGTCCAATGAAGAGATGAGCTTGGGAGTGTAGGAGTCCGTGTTGTGGATGATGATTTTATGAGCTTGGCTCTCCTTGGACTTCCAAAGAGTTGGCACAATTATGAAGACTCTGTCAATGGACGAGAAAAACTGCCACATTGGGAGCGACTTTGGTCAGATCTAGTGCAGGAGGAGATAAGGCGAAACACCAGGGATGGATATTCATCAAAGCATGATGATGAAGAGTAATCTTCTTTGGTTTCCAAGGCAAAGAAGAATAAGGGGAAGAAATTCCATTCTAGATCTGAGGCTGGTGAAGATGGAAAGGAGAACAACATGTCCAAAATTAAGTGTTTTCATCGTCACGAGTTTCGACATATTGCCACAAATTTTCCACATAAGAAGAAGAACAAGATGGTTGCTGGAGCTACAACTAGTGAGGCTCTTGCCTTGCAATTTGATCTTGACTTCTCATTGATCGCATGCATGGTGTCTACTGCATTGGGATCAGGATGGTATTTTGATAGTGGTGCTTCCTTTCACATGACGGGAGATGAGAAATTTTTCAGTGACTTGGTGGAGAAAGATATTCAGATGCATGTTGAGTTGGGTGACGATGGACGATACAGTTTGACCGTCATTGGTACCATTACCTTTCAGATGGCATCAATTAAACTCTTTCATATAAAAGATGTTGTGTATGTTCCAGGTTTAACGAAGAATTTAATCTTAGTTGCAATGTTAGAGGATAGAGGCTATGATGTTGTTTTTAGTGAAGGAAAAGTGTTCCTATGACACAAAGTAATAGGGCAAACCAAGAAGGTTTGGATTCAAGTTAAGAATATCTATAGACTTGAAGTAGATCGGATTTCTACAGAGCTTCCTACCATTGGGAAGTGTAAGAAAGACATGCAATTGAAGCTTGAGAGGGAGCAAGATTTGCATGCAGGTAAGAGTGAACCTTAGGATGTGGAGCAGCCACAAGATGAGGATCATGGAGTGGGAGAAACCACTCATGTAGAAAAATTTTGTACTAGATGGGTAGATGGAGTGCATGCAGCTATACCACTGGGTGAGAGGTGGGGCGACATGCATGAGTAATCCCAAGAGGATATTTATTGGCAGGATTCATTGAGATGGTGTGGATTTCATGAATTGAACCTGGCTACAAGGCACCCACAAAGTAGCAATAGCATGATCAGTTGGATTGATGCATTCATATCAAAGTGACATTTTCGGATACTGGAGCACGGATCAGAGTTGACAGCAAGTGCAGAGTGCATGGGTACAGAGTTCAACAACGCAGTGGTTCCTGAAGACATGTGCAGTAGCTAAGAAGAGGTCAGAAGACTTTGATGACATATGCATTATACTGATTGAGTTGTCTGGAGGCTATTCAGTTTCGGAAGTGTTGCATGCAAGTATTGCAGGGCGAATGCATGGAGTTGTTGGGTGCATGCAAAGACAGTCCTTTCTTGTTGAGAGGGAGTGTTGAGTATTGCAACAAGAAACAATGAAATTGGCATCCAGAAACATCATTCCTTGATTCTAGTGAAAAATAAGCACCTATGGGGCCCACATAGGCTATTTTTAGGTGTATGTCTATTTTTAGATTGGTGAGCATATTCTAAAATTAGTAGGATGTTGATTCTAGATGGTTGAGAAAATTCTATCTTTGGATGAATTTCTCTTTTTAGAAGATGGGCGAAGTCTATTTATAGATTGCTAATCTAAAAATATAATGCATTTCAATTATTATTAGCCCTTAATAATAATCAGAAAATAAATAGTAACTTATTCTCTTGGAGCACTTTATTTCAGTGAACAGATGTGGCACATCAGTGGGCTGAAGGAATTATGCAATTCCTAGGGTGGTTTGTGATTCATGCATGGAGGACTTAGTTATAACTGATTGTGGCAAGTTGTAACAGAGTTGGAAGAGTAGTTATGTGAGTTGTTATTTAGTTTAACTTATTTCAATGAGTTAAAATCAGTTGTGATAATTGTAACTAAACATACACTAGTGAAATATGAGTGAATTAATTAGTTAATTAATTCACAAGCAGTGTCTTACTTACAACTAAAGAAATACAGTAGTTAACTACTTGCATGTCAGATCCAGTGGAGACCCATTGGAGAGATAGGTGAAAGGGTGAGATGGAGTATCTGTTGTGACTATAGTGGAGAATTCAATGCATCCACACACACATTGGATATGCCTATGAGCATTGTGCAGTCAAGGCAAGTTAAGGTCGAATTCATTCAGGGTTCTTCTTCAGCAAGGATTGCGTAGTGGAGGCAGGCTGTTAGGAGGCAAGAAATTGGTGCATGGAGGTGCAAATTTTTGCAAGACAGTGTGAGACGATTGTATATTGTACTGAGAAATATATGAGTTGAGATTTGTATGAGATATATGATATTGTTTCATGATCCATTGATATACATAATATATGATAGTTGGGGTTTTTAGCTTTAAGCTTTCCCGGTAAAACATCTTGTTATGTGTGATTAATTTTTCATGTGTTTGCAATTGGTGATTTAATTTCCAAAAATAATTAAGTAGAAGGATTTTTTATTTAACATAAGGATTAAATTGTTAGATCAGGAGAATCCGCTAATATACATGCATATTGTATAATTTCTACAATATATATGAGCTTTTCATGAATGAAACCTACATACAAATCTCAACATACTAAAATCTGAACTACTGTCAATCTGAACCAGATAATGAATTTCATAGAGACATACTGAAACATTCTATGAGATGACATATCTTCAAACCTCAAACAATTAGCTGCATTATGAACATTCTTCAACAAATCAATACTCAATTAATTCACCTTCAGACATCACTATTAATCCCAGAACAACATGAAGACTTCATCGACAAACAACATAAATACAATATTACTTTATAGGTAGATCATACATATTATTTTACAGAAACCTTGCCTTTCATACGCGCTTTCCATAAAGCAGTTCCACGTGTATATGCGCTTTTCACAAAATAATACTGCGTATAGATATAAACATATTGCATAAAATATACGCTACTTCTCAAAATCAAACCTGTGTGTGTACATGCCTTACATGTGTGAAACTGATGTACATATATTAAATTTCCAACTCACAATTGTGCATCTCATAAAAAATTAGGACACACTAGATCACGTGATACACAACAATAAACAAATGTCAAAAACCCATATCTAATCGATCCATAAGCAGGTCATAGAATCCATAGTCATTTTAGGTCTAATTATCCTGATCCATGATTGTATTACGAACTACATACTTATTTAATATTAACCATTCATTAATATCCCATACCAATCAATAAAAATTCAAATAAAGAATAATCATCAATAACTCTCACATATTCACACTTTAACACTTTGATCTTCTCCGCCTTATATAGCTTGAGCCTTAGTCAATACCATGAGCCAAAACCATACTAGTGCCAGTGGTAATCCTTGATGGGATCAAATAGTTGTTAATATGTTCAATATTGTGGGATAATATAATGGTAAATACCCTTGGTATTTAATGAATGGTAGTGCGTCAAATGTATGCACCTTTACTTCTTCATATCTGTGTGTGTACGCAACTTTCCCTCATATAGAGCACACATATTTCTTTAAATATTTACCTTCATAATTATTATGTATTTGACCTACAAATCTATGTCCCATCATCTTGTGACTTTGTTCCATTATTGTGTCACCTCTGAACTGACCTGTGTAGTCATCCTGTCAACATATACTTATCATGATACAAGTGAGTTTCCATCAAGGACAACACATACATAATAATTCCAACAATTCACCCATTTGGACTTGATGGAAACAACATTGGTATTTTATCACCAGAACCTGTATATATCTGAAAAATACATCAATATTTTCAATTGAAACACCAATATATTCTCCCTATTTGACATCAAGGGCAAATGGATGACCAATTCTGAATGAAGGCTTCTCTTTTGTAGAGACATGAGCACTGTAGATCTGATCTGCACTATATACTAACCAAGCTCCCCCCTGAGAACATGTTGAATCTTCTAAAACATTTTCAATGAAGTACATGACTCTATGACTCAATTGAATATGAACTTTCCTATCACCAAGGACTCAAACTTACATCAACCAACCAACCAAGTGGGGTTACATAACATCATATTCCCATCATGGGATTACATACAGAAATGACGTGACCTTCAGTAGTCCAAACATGACTAAGTATTACAAGAATTATATTATGGGTATTTACACGACCTTTACATCAAATGAATTTTATGAATTTTATGACCAAGACCAAAAGTCTCTAGCATAGCATCATTCAACCAACTACATAAGTTTCTTTAGCAATATTGCAATCATAATTCCAACAAGGCATCATTAGAAGTAATGCTAATTCTCCCTGTGAACCTGTGCTACCTGCTCATATTCAGATCTGACCATATCAACTCATACATGAAACAAAAAAACATAAATTTCAACTTACAGATCATTAGTACTCGAAAACAATTATAAGTAATCAACATCGGATTATAATCATCAACAATAGAATAGGTTAGAAAAATAATAATTGTCTAAAGCATATCAGAATCTATTCTTGAGTCTGACCCATGGTTTTCTGATCATAGAAATATATACGCGATTGTCTGTATAGGAAATCATGTACATATGCGAATATATTTCATAGGATCTGCATACAGAAAGTGAAATTCTAAAATTTCACAACTTCAACTCCCCCTAATATTGTACAATATGTACCTATCTTCTATTATCACATCATATGCACTGTCAAAATTATAAACAACTAAAATTAACAAACCATCCATCATATATTGCAGTCATTGTTAACAGTATTCTCTCAAGAACGATGTACTACAAATGGGCACTGTCTTCTTTTATTCTGAGTCTGAATCCTCCTTATATCTGCAAGGGTTCAGATCTTTAAACACATATAGTTTATCAAACTTTCTATATACCCTTGCTATGACCTTTCCAGTTTCTTCATCCATGATATTGCATTTGGTTGATGTGAACAGAATTACATTTCCTTTGTCTACCATTTGGCCTACAATAAATATGTTTTGTTTTAGTCCTTGAACTAATAAAGTATTGGTATCCTTTCTATTTTTGTTAATTGTGTCTCTAACTTTTCCCAAAACTTTTGTTGGAGTATCATTTGGAAGAATAACCTTACCATATTTATTTTTCTTCACAAACTCCATCTTACTCTTAACACCAATCATGTGATGAGAAAATCTACTGTCGATGTACCATTGATCTTCATTTTTAATTGCAAAAAGAGCAAGACCACACCTTACTTGTTTTTCTTTATTACTATAAGTATTAGTGAATCCATATTTCTTCGATCTTATGATATCATCTATTTGTATTTCAGGTTGTCTTTGGTTATTCATTGATTTGTTTGTGCATTCTTTTTCTACATGCCCAAACTTGTTACAAACATAACATCTTATGTGACCAGAAAAGGGAGAAGAATAATCATAATATGTTTGTATCACACTCCTTCTATTACAATCAATAGCCTTATGACTATTTTTTTGCATGAAAAAAATATCCCATAAACAAACTTGAGTACATGCGCGTGGATGATTCTCTGGTGGAGCGTATTTTTTCTTGAGACTGAAACATTTTGCTCTTGCAATTCGCTGCAACATGTCCATAATTATGACATATAAAGCATTCAACATTATTGAACAATTATAACTTATATTGTTAGGAGAAAATGATCGCCTTTGAGGATTCATTTTCTTTGGTTTTTAATTAGGTTGGGTCCTTTTCTCCTTATTGACCATTTCAAATTTAACCTTTTTATTCTTTGTACTAGCATGCAGGATAGATTCTCCCTTAACAGTTTCATGAAAACCAAGAAAATTTTTAATAGTGGGAGACCTCTGATTGCTAATACTTTTATCAAGAATCTCAGTACTATCTTGAAATCTTAATTTTTTATCTTTTTTATTCTAATTTACCTTTTAGAATTTTTACCTCAACCTATATTATTTTATATTTCTTTTTCATACCTTCTTCAACCCTTCTTCCTTCTTCTACTTTCTCCTTTAATTTTGTAATCTCTTCTTTCAGCCCACATTTTTGTTATTCTAATGTTTGAAGAAGTGCTTCATTCCTCTTATCTAATTTTTCAAGATATGTTCTTAGAGAGAATATAATTTTCAAGACTTTCACAACATTGTTTATATACTACAACCAAATTTTCAGATTTAATATGATCTTGGCTTTCATATTCCTGCAACTTATCTTTAATATTATCAATATTTTTCAAAGCGAGATCAAGTTTCATTCTAAGATCATGAATTTCCTCTAACCTCTCATCTACTAAAGTAGAAACTTGATCCATCATTTTATGTGATGTTTTATCATCATAAACATTCTTTGTCATACTGTTAGGGATAGGATTACGTGATAGATTTTCTGATGAAAAATATTCCTCTTAGACTTCTTCATGGATTACTTGTAGCTTCTCCCATAATTTCTTTGAGGTTGTAAGATGCATAAACTTATTTAATGTTGAATCTACAAAATATGTAGCTTGACACATTTTCTTCAGAAGGAGGAATCTAGGCAAGGCCATTGAATACTTGATACCATATATCATGGTTCATTAGATTGGACTTTATTTTTTCTTTCCATTGATGATAGTTTTCTTTTCATAGCATAGGTGCATCTACAATGATTATCCCTTGATCTCCTTCTTTTGGAGAATATTTGGAAATGTTATTCTCACTCTCTCTAAAGAGTGAAAGTTCAGTTGTCTCATTGTCATTATCACTATCATTATGGCATTGACAAGGAAATGGAATACAAATAGAAAAAGAACCCATACATGTTGGATCCTTGTTGTTGTCTTCTTCATTCTTGATCAATAGAAACCGAGGTGTTTCCAAACATTAATATTTTATAACATAAATAATTTTTACTTTATTTGATATATCACTATCACAACCATTGGTTTCTGAATCCTTTCTTTGAGCTAACTTCCTCATTCCCATCATATTGCCATATCTCCTTCAAGCTATCAAGCTTCTTTAGAAGGACCTTCTCTGATACCAATTGGATGGAAAAATGTTGTGATGGGGGGAGGGGGCATGAATCCATATTTTAAAACTCACATAAGATTTTACTCTTCATATTTTGATTTCTGTATGCGAGTTGACTAAAGAAAACTAGCATGTGTATGTGATCGTTATTCAGGAAACTAGTGTATATCCAGTAACCTTATAATTCAGATAAATATTAATTTTCTTAACTTACACTAGTGCATCATGTATTCATAAAAAATTTAATATGCAGTAAACATGAGCAATAAGAACAAAATAAACCATCACACATAAGAAACACACATGAACACTAGGATTGAAGGTGGAAAACCAATGTGGGGTAAAACCATCGTTGTTGTCATCTCTATCTTCAATATTTATTATATAGAAAATTTTTACAATCTTGTACTGGTGCAGAGTCATACCAGCACACAAGCACCCACATGCAGAAGGCTACAACCTTCAGTCATTCTCTAGCTCAAAGTGGAAGGGAGCTCCAAACCCCTGATCCCATTTACCATCACCGTCTGGAAGGGAGATATGACCCCCTGATCTCATTTTCTCGCACCCACTAGAAGGGAGCTATGACCCCCTCACTGAAGGTTCAAACCCTCAGCACCACCATGGACCATGTTTCATAAATTTTCACACTAGATCCACCTGCTTCAACACATTACAACTTGTAGGCCACTTTTCATTAAATTTTCAGACTGAACCCACTAACATCATTTAAGTCCAATACCATAAATCAAAACTAAAATTGATCATTGTACCAAATCATTCAACCAATCACTGAATTGTTGAATCACACAACCACTGAACCAATCAATTATTGAACCAAACAATCACTAAACCAAACACCAAATCAAACCAACTTAAATAGTGAGATCACTGCAACCATAATATAATAATTAAACCCAAAAATAATGCATCAACATAATAAATCAACACTGATCAATTATATGAAAGAATATATAAGCTACTTTTCTTAAACAAAACCAGTGTATGTAAGTGACTATTATTTAGGAAACTAGTTTATGTACGTGAATGTTATTCAAGAAACTAGTGTATATCCAATAACCTTATAATTTAGATAAATATTAATTTTCTTAACTTACACTAGTGCATCATGTATTCATAAAAAATTTAATAGGAAGTAAACATGTGCAATAAGAACAAAATAAACCATCACACATGAACACCAGGATTTAAGGTGGAAAACCAATGTGGGGTAAAACCATCGTTGTTGTCATCTCTGCCGTCAATATTTACTATATAGAAAACTTTTTATAATATTGTACTGGCACAGAGTCATACCAGCACACAAGAACCCACATTCAGAAGGATACAACCTTCACCCATTCTCTAGCTCAAACTGGAATGGAGATCCAACTCCCTGATCTCGTTTACCAACACCCACTAGAAGGGAGCTACGACCCCCTGATATCGTTTACCAAAACCCATTGCAAGGGAGCTATGATCCCCTCAATGAAGTCTCCAACCCTCAACACCATTGTGGACCATGTTTCATAAATTTTCATACTCGATTTACCTGCTTCAACACATTACAACGTCTAGGTCACTTTTCATCAAATTTTCAAACTGAACCAACTAACATCATTTAAGCCCAATACCATAAATCAAAACTGAAATTGATACTTGTACCGAATCATTCAGCCAATCACTAAATTGTAGAATCACACAACCATTGAACCAATCAATTACAGAACCAAACAATCATTGAACCAAACACCAACTAAAATCAACTTAAACAGTGAGATCACTGTAACCAGAATATCAGAACTGAACCCAAAACCAGTGCATCAAAATACTAAATCAACCCTGATCACTCATATGACAGAATATGTATGCTAATCAAAAACCTGCATATATACATAGTTTTCATGAATGTAACTTGTGTAAAGATCTCAATATATGAAAATATGAACTACTGTCAATCTGACCCAGACAATGACTTGCACATAGAAATATTGAAACATTATGTCACATCATATATCTTTGAACCTCAAACAGTTAGTTGCATTATGAAAATTCTTCAAAAAATTAATACTCAATCAATTCACCTTCAGACATCACTATTAAGCCCATATCAACATGAAGACTTCATCAATAGACAAACGAAATACAACAATACTATATACATAGATCAAACACTTTCTTTTGTAGAAACCCTGGCTTTCATATGTGTTTTCCATAAAGTTGTTCCACGTGTATACGCGCTTGCCATGAAATAAACCGACATATAGATCTCAACATACTACATAAAATACATGGTACTTCTCAGAATAAAACCTGTGTGTGTACATGCCTTACCTATGTCAAACCAACGTACAAATCTGTAATTTCCAACTCACACTTGCATAGCTCATAAAAAATTCAGACACACTAGATCACGTAATATACAGTAATAAAAACATGTCAAAAACCAAGATCTAATCGATCCATAATCATAACATACAGTCCATAGTCATTTAAGGTCTAATGATCCTGATGCATGATTGTATTATCGACTGCATACTTAATTGAGATTAACCATTCATTAATAGCCCATACAATGAAATAAAAATTCAGATAAAAAATAATCATTAATCACTCTCAGATATTCACACTTTAACACTTTTATCTTCACTGCCTTATATAGCTTGAGCCTTAGCCAATATCATGAGCCAAAACCATACTAGTGTCAGTGGTAATCCTTGACGGGATCAAATACCCATTACTACATTCAATATTGTGGGCTAATACCATGGTAAAGACCCTTAGTATTTAATGAATCATATTGTGCCAAATGTACATGCCTTTGCTTCTTCATTTCCGTGTGTGTGCATGACTTTGCCTCATATAATTCGTGTATATTTCTTAAAATATTTACCTTCATAATTCTTTTGTTTCTGACCTGCAAACCTCTATCCCATCATTCTGTCACTCTGTTCCATTACTGTGTCACCTCTGAGCTGAATTTTGTCTCATCCTATCAACACATACTTACACTGCTAAAAGTGGGTTTCTATCAAGGACAACACATACATCATAATGCTAAAAATATCCTCCTTTGGACTTGATGGAAACCAAGTTGGTATTATATCACCACAACCTATAGATACCTAAAAAATACATCAATATTTGAAATTCAAACACCAAGATATTCTCCCCCTTTGACATCAAGGGCAAAGGGATGACCAATTCCGAATGAAGGCTTCTCTTTTGTAGAGACATGAGAATGGTAGATATGATCTGCACTATATACTGACCATGCTCCCCATGAGCACATGATGGACCTTATGAAATATTTTCAATGAAGTACATGACTCTATGACTCAAATGAATATGACCTTTCTTATCACCAAGGACTCAAACCTACATCAACCACCCAACCAAGTGGGGTTACATACCATCATCTACCCATCATGGTATTACATACAAAAATGACTTGACCTTCAATAGTTCAAACATGACTAAATATTACGAGAATTCTATTTTGGGTCTTTACATGACCTTTACATCAAATGAATTTTATGACCAAGACCAAAAGACTGCAGCATAACATCCTTCAACCAACTACATAAGTTTCTTCAATAATATTGCAAACATAATACCAACAATGCATATTTATTAGTAACGCTAATTCTCCCCTGGAACTTGTGCTACCTTTTCATAGTCAGACATGACCATATCAACTCATACAACAAACATAAAAGCATAAATGTCAACTTATAGATCATTATACTCAAAACCAATTATAAGTAATCAATAGTATACTGTAATCATCAACAAAAGAATAGGATAGGAAAATAATAATCAAATGAAGCATATCAAAACGTTTTCTTGAGTCTGACCCATGGTTTTCTGATCAGAGAAATATATACGCGACTACATGTATAGGAACTATCGTACATATGCAACTATCTTTCATAGGATCCGCATACAAAAAGTGAAATTCTAAAATTTCACAGATTCAACTCCCCCTGAGCTTGTACAGTTTGTACCTATATTTTGTTATCACGTCAGATGCACTGTTAGAAATATAAACAACTAAAATTAACAAAACATCCATCATATATTGCAGTCATTGTTAATACTTTTTTTTCAAGACGATGGATTGCAAATGGGCACTGTCTTCTTCCAGTCTGAGTCTGAATCCTCCTTATATCTGCGAGAGTTTAGATCAATAGACACATATAGTTTATCAATGTTTATGAATCCCCTTTCTATGACCTTTTGAGTTTCTTCATCCATGATCTTGAATTTGGTTGATGTGAGCACAATAACATTTCCTTTATCTTCCATTGGGCCCGCACTCAATATGTTTTGTTTAAGGCCTTGAACTAATAAAGTATCAAATTCCTTTCTATTTTTCTTAATCTTGGCTCTACCTATTCCCAAAATGTTTACTAGAGTATCATTTGGAAGAATAACCTTACCATCTTGATTTTTCTTTAGAGACTCCATCTTACTCTTATCACCAGTCATGTGATGAGAACATCCACTGTTGATGTACCATTCATATTCATTTGTAACTTCATAAAGAGAAAGACCACACCTTGTTTTTATTTATTATTAGCAGTATTAGTGAATCCATTTTTCTTTGATCTTATGATATCATTTGTTTGTATTACATGTTGTCTTTGGTTATTCATTGATCTGTTTGTGCATTCTTTTTCTACATGCCCAAACTTGTTACAAACATAAAATATTATGTGACCAGAAAAGGGAGTAGAATAATCATAATATGTTTGTCTCACGTTCCTTCTATTACAATAAATAGCTTTATGATTAAATATGTTGCACATAAAACAATATCCCATAAAAAAATCTGAGTACCTGGGGGATGATGATACTCTACTGGAGCGGATATTTGCTTGAGACTGAAACATTTTGCTCCTACAATTGGATGCAACATGTCCATAATTATGACATATAAATAATCCAACATTATTGATCAGAGGAGAGAATTGATCAAAACTTCTATTTTTAAGAGAAAATGATTGCCTTTGAGGATTCATAATCTTTGGTTGTTGATTAGGCTGGCTCCTTTTCTCCTTATTTACCATTTTAGATTTAACCTTTTGATTCTTTGCACTAGCATGCGGGCTAGATTATCTCTTAATAGTTTCATGAAACCAAGACCAGTTTTAATAGCGAGAGACCTCTGATTTCTAATAATATAATCCAGAATATTAGTACTATATTGAAATCTTAAATTTTTATCTTTTTCCTCTAATTTACCTTTTATAATTTTTACCTCAACCTCCATTCTTTGATATTTCTTTTTCATACCTTCTTCAACCATTATTCCTTCTTCTACTTGCTCCTTAACTCCAAAATCTCTTCTTTCAACCCATATTCTTGTCCTGCAAATGTTTGTAGAAGTTATCCATTCCTCTTATCTGATTTTTCAAGATCTGTTATTAGAGAGATGATCTCAGTTTCAAGGTTTTCAAAATATTGTTTACATACTACATTGACATTTTCATATTTAACATGATCCTAAATTTCATATGCATGCAAATTATCTTTGATATTATCAATATTTTTCAAATAAAGATAAAGTTTCATTCTAAAATCATGAATTTCCTCTAACTTGTCATCCACTTCAGTATTAAATCCATTTATCATTGTATGTGATGTTTTATCATCATAAACATTATTTGTCATAATGTTAGGGATAGGATTACGTGATAGATTTTCTAATGAACAATATTCCTCTGGGAATTCTTCATGGATTTCTTGTAGCTTCTCCCATACTTTCTTTGAGGTTGTAAGATGCATAACCATATTTAATGTTGAATCACATATGCTACAAAAGATGTTTCTTAACACCTTTTGGTCATTTCATACTTCTTCGTCTCACGTAGGAATCTTGGTGAATCCATTACATAATTGATACCATATATCACAGTTCATTATATGAGACTTTGTATTTTCTTTCCATTGATGATAGTTTTCTTTTCTTAGCATAGGTACATCTATAGTGATTATCCCTGGATCTACTTCTTTTGGAGAATCTTTTGAAATCTTATTCTCACTCTCTCCCAAGAGTGCAATTTTAGTTGTGTCATTGTTATTATCACTATCAATATGGCTTCAGAAAGTAAATGGACTACAAATAGAACAAGAACCCATACCTTCAAGATCTTTTTTGTTGTCTTCTTCCTTCCTAATCAACAGAAATTAGGGTGCTTCCAAACTTCAATATTTTCTAACATCAGTAATTTTTACTATGTTTGATATATCACTATCACAATCACTAGTTTCGAAATCCTTTCTTTGAGCTAACTTATTCATCATATTGATGGATCTCCTTCAAGCAATCAAGTTTTTTCATAAGGACCTGCTCTGATACCAATTGATGGGAAAAATACTGAGAGCGTGGGGGTGAATCAATATTTTTAAAATCACATAAAATTTCACTTTTCATATTCTGGTTTCTGTACGCAATTTGAATGAAGCAAACTAGCGTATATCTAGTAAGCTTATAATTCAGGTAAATTTTCATTTTATTAACTTAAATTAGTGCATCATTGATTCATCATACTTTTAATAAGTAATAAACATGCGTAATAAGAGAATAATAAACCATCACACATAAAAAAACACACATGAACACCAATATTTAAGGTGGAAAACCAATGTGGGATAAAACCACCATTGTTATCATCTCTATCTTCAATATTTATTATATATAAAGCTCATTACAATATTGTACTGGCCTAGATTCATACCAACACGTAGGCACCCACGTGCATAATGCTACAACCTTCACTCGTTCTCCAACTCCAACTGGACGGGAGCTCCAACACCCTGATCTTATTTACAAGCACCAAATGGAAGGGATATACGACCCCATGATCTCATTTACCCACACCCACTAGAAGGGAGCTATGCCCCCCTCACTGAAGGTTCAAACCCTCAACACCACTGTGGACCATGTTTCATAAATTTTCACACTAGATCCACCTGCTTCAGTACATTACAACTTGTAGGCCACTTTTCATCAAATTTTTAGATTGAACCCACTAACAGCATTTAAGCCCAATACCATAAATCAAAACTGAAATTGATCACTATACCAAATCATTCAAACAATCACTAAATCAATGAATCACACAACCACTGAACCAATCAATAACTAAACCAAATAATCACTAAACCAAACACCAAATCAAACCAACTTAAAGAGTGATATCACGATAACCATAATATCATAATTTAACCCAAAAATAATGCATCAACATTGATCAATGATATGAAAGAATATGTAAGCTAGTTTTCTTAAACAAACCCGCGTATATATGAGCTTTTCATGAATGAAATTTGTGTACAAATATCAACATACTAAAATATGAAATATTGTCAATCTGAACCAAACAATGAATTGCACATAGAGATACTGAAACATTCTGTCAGATCACATATCTATGAACCTCAAACAATTAGTTGCATTATGAAAATTATTCAAAAAATCAATACTCAATTAATTCATCTTCAGACATCAATATTAAGCCTAGATAAACATGAAGACTTCATCGACATACATCAAAAATACAATAATATTGTATAGATAGATCAGACATATTCTTTTTCAGAATCCTTAGCTTTCATACGTTCTTTCCATAAAGCAGTTTCACGTGTATACACTTTTCACGAAATAAACAAGCGTTTAGATATCAAAATACTGCATAAAATATATTCTACTCCTCAAAATAAAACTTGTGTGTGTGTGTGTGTGCATTACGTGTGTCAAACTGGTGTAAATATTTGCAATATCCAACTCACACTTGCGCAGCTCATCAAAACTTTAGAGACACCAGATCATGTCATACATAGCAATAAACACACGTCAAAAACCCAAATATAATCGATCCATAAGCTGATCATAAAATCCATATTCATTTCAGGTCTAATGATCCTGATCCATGATTTTATTACTGGTTGCATACTTATTTGAGATTAACCATTCATTAATAGCCCAAAGCATGCAATAAAACTTTAGATAAAAAATAATCGTCAATCACTCTCACATATGCACACTTTAACACTTTGATCTTATCCACCTTATATACCTTGAGCCTTAGCCAATACCATGAGCCAAAACCATACTAGTATCGATGGTAATCCTTGACGGGATCAAATAGCCATCACTACATTCAATATTGTGGTATAATATCATGGTAAATACCCTTGGTAATTAATTAATCATATTGCACCAAATGTACATGCCTTTGTTTCTTCATATTAGCATGTGTGCGTGCCTTTGCCTCATATAACCCACGTATATTTCTTCAAATATTTACCTTAATAATTCTTCTTTATCTGACATGAAAACCCTTGTCCCATAATTATGTCACTTTGTTCCATTACTGTGTCATCTCTAAACTTACCTGTGTGCTCAACCTGTTAACACATACTTACCTAGATACAAGTTGGTTGCCATCAAGGACAACACATACATCATAATTCCAACAATATCCCCCTTTGGTCTTGATGGAAACTATGTTGGTATTTTATCACAACGACCTGTAGATACATGAAAAATACATCAATATTTGCAATTAAAAAACCAAGATATTCTCCCCCTTTGACATCAAGGGAAAAGGGCTTAGCAATTCAGAATGAAGGCTTCTCTTTTGAAGAGACATGAGAAGTGTAGATCTGATCTTCACTATATACTGATCATGCTCCCCTTGAGCACATGTTGAATATTCTGAAATATTTTCAATGAAGTACATGAATATATGACTCAACTGCATATGACCTTTCCTATCACAAAGGACTCAAAATTACATCAACTAGCCAACAAAGTGGGGTTACATAACATCATCTTCCCATCATGGGATTACATACATAAATGACTTAACCTTAAATAGTCCAAACATGCCTAAGTATTACAAGAATTTTATTATGGGTCTTTAGTATGACAGTTATAACCAAGACCAAAAGACTGTAGCTTAACATCCTTCAACCAACTACATAAGTTTCTTCAACAATATTGGAAACATAATTCCATCAATGCATCATTAGCAGTAAGGTTAATGCTCCCCTTAAACCTATGCTACCTGTTCATAGACAGATCTAACCATATCAACTCATACATCAAACAAAAAAGAATAAATGTCAACTTATAGATTATTAGTACTCAAACCCAGTTATATGTAATGAACTAGATAGAGACTATAATCATCAACAATAGAAATTGACAGCAAAATAATAATTGACTGAAGCATATCAGAATCGATTCTTGAGTCTAACCCATGGTTTTCTGATCAGAGAAATATATATATGACTGTATGTATAGGAACTCGTGTACATATGCGACTATCTTTCATGGGATCCATGTACAGAAAGTGAACTTGTGTACATATGTGACTATATTTCATAGGATTTGCGTATAGACCTCTCATTGCTAAGAATATCATCCAAAATCTTAGTACTATCTTGAAATCTTAAATTCTTATCTTTTTCCTCTAATTTAACTTTTAGAATGGTTAACTCAACTTCCATTCTTTGATATTTATTTTTCATACCTTCTTCAAGCATTATTTCTTCTTCTACTTGCTCCTTTAATTCGAGAATCTCTTCATTCAACCCATTTTATTGTTCTTTAAATGTTTGCAGAAGTTTTTTCATTCCTCTTATCTGATTTTTCAATATTTGTTCTTAGAGAGATGATCTCAACTTCAAGTCTTTAAAAAGATTGTTTAGATACTACAACAATATTTTTCAAATTTAATATGATCCTGGCTTTCATATGCCTGCAACTTATATTTAAGAATAGCAATATTTTTCAAAGAAAGATCAAGTTTCATTGTAAGATCATGAATTTCCTCTAACTTGTAATCAATTGAAGTAGAAACTCCATCCATCATTGTATGTGATTTTTTATCATCATAAACATTCTTTGTCATACTGTTAGTGTAAGATCATGAATTTCCTCTAACTTTTAATCAACTGAAGTAGAAACTCCATCCATAATTGTATGTGATTTTTTTATCATCATAAACATTCTTTGTCATACTGTTAGTGATAGAATTACGTGTTAGATTTTATAATGAACAATCTTCCTTTGGGACTTGTTCATTGATTTCTTGTAGCTTCTCCCATACTTTCTCTGAGGTTGTAAGATGCATAACCATATTTGATGTTGAATCACATATGCTACAAAAGATTTCGCTTAACACCTTTTGGTGTTTTCATACTTCTTAGTCTCATGGAGGAATCTTGGCGAATCCATTGCATACTTGATACCATATATCACGATTCATTAGACGAGACTTTATCTTTTCTTTCCATTGATGATAGTTGTCTTTTCTTAGCATATGTACATATGTAGTGATTATCCCTTGATCTCCTCCTTTTGGAGAATCTTTGGAAATCTTATTCTCACTCTCTCCCAAGAGTGCAAGTTCAATTGTTTCACTGTCACTATCACTATCAATATGGCTTCAGAAAGTAATGGACTACAAATAGAACAAGAACCCATACCTACTAGATCTTTGTTGTTGTCTTCTTCATTCCTGATCAACAGAAATTGGGGTGCTTCCAAACTTCAATATTTTCTAAAATCAGTAATTGTTACTATATTTTATATATCATTGTCACATTCACTGGTTTCCAAATCCTGTCTTTGAGATAACTTATTTATTCCCATCATATTGACGGATCTCCTTTAAGATATCAAGATTCTTTAGAAGGAACTAATTTGATACTAATTGTAGGGAAAAATAATGAGAGGGGGGGATCAGTATTTTAAAACTCACATAAAATTTTAATTGTCATATTCATATTTCTATACGTGACTTGACTAAATAAATATAGTGTATGTACGCGATTGTTATTCAGGAAACTAATGTATATCAAGTAAGATTATAATTCAGATAAATCTTCATTTTCTTAACTTAAACCAGTGCATCATTGATTCATCATACATTTATTAGTTAGTAAACATGCATAATAATAAAAAAATAAACCATCACATAGAAGAAATACACACGAACACTAGAATTTAAGGTGCAAACCCAATGTGGGAGAAAACCATCATTGTTGTCATCTTTGTCTTCAATATTTATTATATAGAATATTTTTTACAATATTGTAATGGTTCAGACTCATACTAGCACACATGCACCCACCTACAAAAGGCTACAACCTTCACTCATTCTCCAGCTCCCACTGGAAGGTAGCTCCAACCCTATGATCTTGTTCACCAACACCCAGTGGAAGGGAGCTACGACCCCCTGATATCATTTACCAGCACCCACTGGAAGAGAGCTATGATCCCCTCACTGAATGCTAGAATCCTCAGCACCATCATGGACAATGTTTCATAAATTTCACACTAGCTCCACCTGCTTCAACACATTACAAATTTTAGGCCACTTTTCATCAAATTTTCAAATTAAACCCACTAACATCATTTAAACCTAATACCAGAAATAAAAATTGTAGTTGTTCATTGTACCAAATTATTCAACCAATCACTGAATCATTGAATAGCGTAACAACTGAACCAATCAATTATTGAACCAAACACAAACTCAATTCAACTTAAACAATAAGATCATTGTAGCCAGAATATTAGAACTGAACCCAAAACCATTGCATCAACATATTTAACTAACCATGATCAATCATATGACATAATATGTACGTTACTTTTCTTAAACAAACCTACGTATATACGCACTTTTCATGAATGAAACATGTGTACAGATCTCAACATAATAAAATTTGAAGTACTGTCAATCTGAACGAGAGAATGACTTGCACATAGACATACAAAAACATTTTGTCATATCATAGATCTATGAAACTAAAACAGTTAGCTGCATTATGAACATTCTTCAAAAAATTAATAATCAATCAATTCTCCTTCAGACATCACTATTAAACCCAGATCAAAATGAATACTTCATCGACAAATATTAGAAAGACAATAATATTGTATAGATAGATTAGACACATTCTTTTGCAGAATAACTAGATTTCATACATGGTTTCCACAAATCAGTTCCGCGTGTATACAATATTTTCACGAAATAAACCTGCATATAGATATCAAAATACTACATAAAATATATGCTACTCCTCAGAATAAAACCCATGTTTGTACGTGCATTACTAGTGTCAAACCGGCGTAAAGATCTGTAATATCCAAATCACACTTGCACAACTCATCAAAACTTAAGACACACCATATAATGTCATACATAGCAATAAACACACGTCAAAAACCTAGATTTAATCGATCCATAAGCAAATCATACAATCCATAGTCATTTCAAGTCTAATGATCCTGATCCATGATTGCATTATCGGTTTCATACTTATTTAAAATTAACTATTCATTAATAACCCATACCATGCAATAAAACTTTAGATAAAAAATAATCATCAATCACTCTCACATATGAAAACTTTAATACTTTTATCCTCTCCACCTTATATAGCTTCAGCCTTAGCCAATACCATGATCCAAAACCATACTAGTGTCGATGGTAATCCTTGACGGGATCACATAGTCGTTACTACATTCAATATTGTGGGATAATACCATGGTAAAGACCCTTGGTATTTAATGAATCATAGTGTGCCAAATGTATGTTCCTTTGCTTCTTCATATCCATGTGTGTACATTACTTTTCCTCACATAACCCACGTATATTTCTTCAAATATTTTCCTTTATAATTCTTCTGTCTCTGACCTGCAAACCTTTGTCCCATCATTATTTCACTCTGTTCCATTACTGTGTCACCTCTAACTGACCTATGTACTCAGATTTTTCAACACATACTTACCCTGATACAAGTGGGTTGCTATCAGGGACAACACATACATCATAATTCCAAAAATCTTCCCCTTTGGACTTGATGGAAACCACATTGGTATTTGATCACCATGACCTGTAGATACGTAAAAAATACATCAGTATTTTCAATTCAAAAACCAATATATTATCCCCCTTTGACATTAAAGGGAAAATGGTTGATAAATGGTGAATTAAGGCTTCTCTTTTGTAGATACATGAGCACTGTAGATATGATATTCACTACATACTAACCATGCTCCCCCTGAGCACATGTTGAATCTTCTGAAATATTTTCAATGAAGTACATGACTCTATGAATCAACTTCATATGACCTTTCCTATCACCAAGAACTCAAAATTACATCAACCAACCAACCAAGTGGGGTTACATAACATCATCTTCCCATCATTGGATTACATACATAAATGAATTGACCTTAAATAGTCCAAACATGACTAAATATTACAAGAATTATATTATGGGTCTTTACATGAAATTTACATCAAATGAATTTTATTACCTTTATGACCAACACCAAAAGACTGTAGCATAACACCCTTCAACCAACAACATAAGTTTCTTTAGAAATATTGGAAACATAATTCAATCAATGCATCATTAAAAGTAAGGCTAATGCTCCCTCTAAACCTATGCTACCTGTTCATAGTCAGATCTGACCATATCAACTCATACATCAAACATAAAAGAATTTCAACTTATAGATCATCAACACTCGAACTAGCTATAAGTAATGAGGAGTAGACTGTAATCATCAACAACAAAACATGATATCCAAATAATAATTGACTGAAGCATATCATAATTTGTTCTTTAGTCTAACCCATGGTTTTCTGGTCAGAGAAATATATACGCATCTATCTGTACAAGAAGTCGTGTACATATGAGACTATATTTCATAGGATCCACGTACAGAAAGAGAAATTTTGAAATTTCACAGCTTCAACTCCCCCTAAGCTTGTAAATTCTATACCTATCTTCTATTAACATCTGATGCACTGTAAAAAATATAAACAACTAAAATTAAAAAATCATCCATCATATATTGCAATCATTGTTCACAATATTCTTTCAAGAACGATGGACTGAAAATGGGAATTGTATTCTTTCAGTCTTAGTCTATATCCTCCTTATATCTGTGAGAGTTTAGATCTTCAACAACATATAGTTTATTAGTTTTTTTGTATCCCATTGATATGACCTTTCTAGTTTCTTCATCCATGATCTTGCATTTGGTTGATGTGAACACAATCACATTTTCTTTATCTGCAATTTGGCCTACACTAAATATGTTTTGTTTTAGGCCTTGAACTAATAAAGTATCAACATTCCAAATTTTTTTGATGGAGTATCATTTGAAAGAATAACCTTACCATTTTGATGTTTCTTGAGAGACTCCATCTTACTCTTATCACAAGTCATGTGATGAGAACATCTGTTGTCAGTGTACCCTTCATCTTCATTTGTAACTGAACAAAGAGCAAGACCACACCTTACTTGTTTTTATTTATTATTAGAAGTATTGGTGGATCCATATTTCTTTGATCTTATGATATCATCTATTTGTCTTCCATGTTGTATTTGGTGATCCATTGATCTGTTCCTATATTATTTTTCTACTTGCCCAAACTTATCACAAGAAAAACATATTATGTGACGAGAAAGGGGAGCATAATAATCATAATATGTTTGTATCGCATTCCTTCTATTATAATCAATAGTTTTATGACCAAATTTGTTGCACGATAAAAAATATCCCATAAACAAACCTGAGTACCTGGAGGCTGATGATTCTCTGGTGGAGCGGATATTTGCTTGAGATTGAAACATTCTGCTCCTGCAATTGGCTACAACATGTCCATAATTATGGCATATAAAGCATTCAAAATTATTTATGAGAGGAGGGAATCGATTAGCACTTCTATTGTTAGGAAAAAATGACCACCTTTGAGGATTCGTAATATTTGGTTGTTGATTAGTTTGGCTCCTTTTCTCCTTATTTACCTTTTCCTATTTAACCTTTTGATTCTTTGCACTATCTTGTAGGCTAGGCTATCCCTTAACATTTTCATGAAAACCAAGACCAATTTTAATAGCCGGAGACCGCTGATTGCTAAGAATGACATCCAAAATCTTAGTACTATTTTGAAATCTCAAATGTTTATCTTTTTCTTCTAATTTACCTTTTAGAATGTTTAGAATGTCAGGTCACATATCTCGAAACCTCAAACAATTAGTTGCATTATGAAAATTATTCAACAAATCAATACTCAATCAATTCACCTTCATATATCAATATTAAGCCCAAATGACCATGAATACTTCATCGACAGAAAATAGAAATACAACAATATTGTATAAACAGATCAAACATATTCTTTCATAGAAACCGTAGCTTTCATATGCGCTTTCCATAAAGCAATTCAACGTGTATACTCTCTATTCACGAGCCTGTGTATAGATCTCAACATACTGCATAAAATATACGCTAATTCTTAGAATAAAATTTGTGTGTGTACACACCTTACCCATGTCAAACTGGCGTACAAATCTAAAATTTCTAACTCACACTTGCATAGCTCATCAAAAATTTAGACACACCAAATCACGTCATACATAACAATAAACACATGTCAAAAAACCAGATGCAATCAATCCATAAGCAGATCATACAATCCATAGTCATTTCAGGTCTAATGATCCTGATCCATGATTGTATTACCGATTGCATACTTATTTCATATTAACCATTCATTAATAGACCATACCATGCAATTAAACTTCTCATAAAAAATAATCATCAATCACTCTCACATATGCACACTTTAACACTTTGATCTTCTCTGCCTTATATAGCTTGAGCCTTAGCCAATACCATGAGCAAAAAACATAATAGTGTATTTGGTAATCCTTGATAGCATACAATAGCCGTTATTACGTTCAATATTGTAGGCTCATTAGAGTAAATTTCATCCTAAAAGTGGCCTCCTAAGGAAAAATAATAAAATAATATAATAATAGTTATGAATTTTGGATGGAAAAGAAAAAAATATATTTTTTAATTGTAATTTTGGCTTATCTCCTAATACGTTTACTCAAATTCATGTGTAGACACTCATTGGATGCAAAATTAAATTCTGCATCCAATGAGTACCCATCATGCATAGTTTTGAGAAGACCCGCATGGATAAAAATTCAAGATACATTAAAAAAATGTGTTGAACACATTTTTTTAGTGTATCTTCAATTTTTATCAATGTGGGTCTTCTAAAAAGTATTCATGATGGATACTCGTTCTATGCAAAAATAATTCCACATCCATTGAATTTCTACACTTGAAATTTGAGTAAACTTATAAGGAGATAAACCAAAAATACAATTAAAAAAAAGTAGTTTTTCTTCTTTTTCCTCCAAAATATTTACATGTACCTCTTTTATAATTTAATGGATTTTGATTGGTTTACTTATTATGACATGGAAATTACGTGAAAATTTCATGGGAACTTTTAGGCTAAAGTTTCCTCTAATGAATACCATGGTAAAGACCCTTAGTATTTAATGAATCATAGTGCACCAAATTTACGTGCCTTTGCTTCTTCATATCCGCGCGTGTATGCAAATTTTCCTCATATAACCCACGTATATTTCTTCAAATATTTACCTTCATAATTATTCCATCTTTGACCTGCAAACCTTTGTCCCATCATTATATCACTTTGTTCCATTACTGTTCCACCTCTGAACTGACTTGTGTACTCATCATGTCAACACATACTTACCCTGCTACAAGTGGTTTTCCATCAAGGACAACACATACATCATAATGCTAACAATATAGTGTATCGTTGAAGTCGCATAAGGATCTGATCGACCATGGTCTCATCTATCCTATGTGTCAACCCCTCCATGTGGTGCTCCACCTCTGCTAGAGCCTTTCACTACATTGGGATCCTGTAGTGTATCCTATCCTATTGCAGTAACCTATATTGGTGTTATTACCTGCCCTGGATCTCCTACACAACGAGGATATGAAGCACATATGGGTTGAATGAGCCCAAAATTTGCATGAAAAAATCAATAGTTTAGTCTCAGAAACATCAAAAATACAAAATAATTGTAAAACTATTTTAAAAAAAAATTAACTGTTAAAATATATTACCCATAGCACCCCATTTCTCACCCTCAGGAAGCACAAGATCAAGTTCATCAAGAAAATCCACCCCTACGTACATATAATAATCTATCATAATGAATTGTATACTTAGACATCTGAAAAAGTTTGGTGAGAAGTTGACCACCGACGGACCTACATGTCAGGACATAATATTTATCCATCTCCTCATCCATGGAACCCTCATATAAATGTGATCAGGCGTGATATGTTGAGGCTGTAATAATGGAATCTATTCTAGGGAAAAAGAAACAAAAATTGAATCATAGCTAATGTTTTTTAGTTTCCCTTATTTTTCTTTAGAAAGTTTCTCTTTCATATTGACCAACACCCCCTCGCTCCAGTTTAAGATTATTGGATCCAAACACTCTAAATCATAATTCATTTATGATCATCTATATACATGAAGTGTTGTACTACCGGCCAATCTGGAAATGATAAATAGGATTTTTCTTAGAGGAAAATGGGTCACATCTCTAATGCTTATATTTCCATCCATAGTTAGTTGGGCTTGAGGTATACAATAAGTGGTAATATAGTCCTTCACTATTTCTCCATCCCTTCTCCCCCTAGTTGAGAGATGGGGGCACCTATCTTGGATAAACCTCTCAGAAAATATATGTCTTACAATTTTGTCTCGAGTAGATGGTCCATGAACAAGCAAGGAGCTCAAGTAATTCCATTTTTTTTCTCATGTCAAGTAACCAAAAAAAATTCAACAATCCATAGTTTTTAAGTGCTTGAATGGTAGTAGGATCATTTGTTTCATTCAAGTCTTGTTTTTCATGTTCTCTTTCTCCCCATACAAATCCCGTTTTGTGCTAATGAATTCCTGAAACATCAATCATTAGGATACTTTTCATGCAAAAATATTGACAAATTTTAAGAAAAACTAAAATTTGTTGACTTGAATTGCACCCAACATTGCCCCAAAACAAAGGAAAAAATATTTCACCCATCCCTGTGGTGAATTTACACCTAGGTGCAATGCTCCTTTCGACATGAAGGGCTTGCGTTGGTCTTAGGGTGAATTTTTAAAACCATATGGCTCTCAAAAATCATAAAAGTTGCACTAAATCAAAAATTGGAACCATGAAATGAAAGAGAAAGTTTTTAGTTCCTGCCTGGAAGTGATGGAGCTTGAAATGATTCAACATATTGGCCACAATCAGTTGTAGAAGATGGAGGGCAAAAAAAGTACTAAAAACTCTCATTGTTGAAGGTAAATGTGAAATGGTAAAAATGAATAGTCATTTTGGTTACTTATGGTTTTTTTTTCATTATTTTACCATATTTAATGCTTTTACCGAGTAATGGTTCATTTTTTAATCATGAAACATGTATTTTTAATCATTTTTGTAGTGTTATGAGTAGGTCGACGGTTGTTTAATGAATTTTGTTGTGTTTTAACAGACTAGTTTAACTAAGGAGTATACTTTTATCACTTTTTTGGACTCTGTAAATTCACAAAAAAGGAACCCATTGGAGTTCTCTTTCAGGTCTTTTTAGACTCCCAAAATATGAAAATATTGATGAGCGCTTGTAATTTAAACTCATAAAAGTAAGGTAGAAAATTTACGAAAAAGAAATAACTTAGTCTAACATGGCTAAGAGGTTCTCTTGGGTATTGTTTTCTACCTTTTCAGACTCAAGGGACTACCTACGAAGAGGAACATCTGGAATTTTATTTTTCACCTCTTTTTAAAACTCTCTAAACATGAAAAAGACAACGAGTTTTACCTTCCCTAAACTCATTAAAACATCAAACAATGATGGAATTATCATACATGACAAGACTGAACCACTCCTTCTCAAGGTTAGTTAAACATACTCAAAGGGATTCATCTGAAGGATGAGCTTATAGATCAGGAATATGTTATCATCGTCAATATTGTTAAAAAATAAAGAGGTACTGATCAGTATGGTTGGGAAATTGGGAAAACATGGTACTTCACTTTTTAATGACAGTGAGTCGCTCTTGAACACGACACTCTTCCAACCCATCTCCATGGTTGTTGGGTTGGGAAATATGCTTGTCTTTTGGTTTACCATATTGTTTTCAAAGCCTCCATTTCCAGTTTTCAGTCAATACTTCCAACTCCATTTAGTTCTGTCGTTGTGTTCAAGACATGTCATATAGTCGATATCTACTACACTACTCTTAAGCCTTCATTTCATGTTTATCATTCCTGATCCAGTTTCGTACCATCATCATTCTGCCTCAAATCACGATAATCGTTTCATGTCATTGATGGGGGATACAACAAGGCCTTGCGATGGGCTGCTTCATGTTGACATCAACTCATTATCTAGGAGTTTGACATAGAAACAAAAATTCAGTACCTTGGTGTTTGCATATGTAAATGACAAGTTTCCTCTCTCTCAACAACACGTTTACAGCATTGGCCTTTGACCGAAAGATTTTGTGTGGTGTTTAACATCAACTCATTCATTGACACCATACGGATTGTATTGTGGTACCTTGAGAGCCATTAACATCATTGGTGGTTTCTCTAACGTTTTTTAATGACTCACATCATTGGTCAGTAATCATATGGTGTCTACCATGTTTGAATCTAACTCATTGATTCACATTGTTAGACTCGTACATTTGGATGATTGTTTGAATGAGATAGAAGACACCAGATCTAGTTTCATCAGTCTAGGCTACAATTTCAAGATTAATACAATATCAAAATGTATGATGGCTATGATCATACATACATTCATCCAGTCATGGTTCCACCATTTGTCATCAATGGATGTTTCTTTTTGTCATTGTACATGTAATGTTCACTTATGTGCTGAGTATGGGTATGCCTCCCCTAAAAAATATGTCATGACGTAAATGTATTGTAATAGAAGATGATCTCGTCGGTATTTCTTGATCTTGAATTGTCACAAAGTAAATCACTTCAATCATCACTCACCATTTCTGACTTTTTTCTTTAGGGGGCAATCCGTTATAGGCCATTTTTTCAAATTTCGTCAATTTTCCTATAAACCATATTAATCAACATCCTTTTACCCCTTGACATCATCATTGCATAAAGATCCAAGCATGACTCTCCTTAATCCTAGAGTTTCTACATGAAACAACCTTAAATCAACCTTTTTAAGCACTAATGCAATATGTAAACCTATGGGCTTACATTCACCAGAAGTTTTCTCCATGATGGGAAAGGTTGATCACCAACAAGTTGCTCTTTGTTTGGGTGCACTGATTCTATAAATTTGGGAAAAATAAAAATATTTCTGAATATTCCTCTTCTATATTTTTCCAAGAGTTTTTAAAACTATTTACCTAAGATAAAACTCTCGAATCATATCCTATCCTACCTTGGAGTTTATATCCCTTATCCTTTGATCCCATCCTCCCATCAAGAGTGGATCTCAAGCCTAGATTGGTAAATGGATAAGAACTCCTAGTTTACCATCCTCTTCTATAGATTTGTGGCCATCCAAAAGCTACGAGTTGGATTTTGGAGATATATTCTACCCTCATGATGTTGATGCAACATGAAGAATCGTTATTCCATTCATTAGGGTGATCATAGGTGCACTCTATGGAAAATAAGGAACAAGTCAAGTTGGAGGAGCTCTTCTACATGATCAACTCCTATATTTGGTTGTAACTCACTCCATTTATATTAATGAAAATTTTTATTGTTTTTCCTATATATGATGTTATGATTTCATGTATTTCGATGCCATTTGTATCCATTGAATGAAGTTATTAAATGATGCTACATATATGTTGTATATCATTGGATTATGTTGTTTAATTGTGTAGGTTCTAATTATAGTGACCGATGATAGGATTGGAGAATTCAAGCCAAGAAAGAAGAAAAGCATATGATGGATCATAGGTAGGCTTCATCCCATTATATATTTACTTCAAGGAAAACATTATATTCTTTTGCTTTTTGTTGTTCTAGGATAGGCCACCTAGTCTAGGGAAGATACTTCTATCCACAATCATATATTCTATATAGCATAGACTCTTCCTTCAATATTACCATTTGGAGGGATTTTTTAAATGGAAGATTGGTCAACCATTGGACTGTGGCTATGGGTTGGCCAAGTTATTGTTTTTGAATCTTTGTGAAGCCATGCAAATATTTGATTCGATGGGGTCTCTTGGGATCAACTTCCATAACCTCTCAATATTCCTTAATACTTAGAATAACATGAAAATCTCCAACAAAGTAATAATGCTTTGAAGGTAAAAGGAGTTACCCAAAGTCCAATAGCCTCATTTAGAAATAAACATGACTAAGTTGATACCAAATCAGGTATTTTTGGTCCCAATGCTTAACAAATTGTTAGGGTTCATCAAGTTACTGCATGTAGAGTGAAATTATTGATAGGAAATGCAAGAGAGCATGGGACAATGAAGTTCCAGATCTAATGTGAATTTCATTTTCCCTAGTTTACATGTCCATTGCGAGATCCAATGGATGATATAGATCAATCTAGTATCACTTCATCATACATGTTGTACTATTAGTCATTGAATGCATTACGATGGTGGAGTACTATGCTTGTTTAAATTCAACCAATCCCACACAAACATGTCACTTTAGAATTATGCACAAGGTCTGCATGCCAAAATTTTTATCGAAGTTCAATCAAGTACTCAAGGCAAATTCCCAGTTATGCATAACATTTTGATAAGTCTCCAAACATATGCCATAATGAAGACCAATCAATACTTGTTTCCTGAGTAAAATTTTAGACATAGGTTGATCCTTTCATGAGGTCAAACAAAGTGGATTGATATATCTAAACAAGGTTTTATATTGATTCTGCCTGGCATTATGGAAATTTTAATCCCAAAAAAACCTACCTGTCACCTCTTTTCAGCTCAAATCCATGGAGTGGAATATACGAAGGGTGAGTTCTAGGAGCCTTAAATCATATTTTTCCATTCAGACAACTGTAGTATCATCATCTACACACCAATGTTGGAAAAATGAATGCAATCGAAGACTAAGTAGAGGAGAGAAGCCTTGGTTCCACATTTGCTTATAATCAATATAATCATTACCATATAAATCAGGTATCACCACACTATCATGGCCATTATCCATGGCATATGCCACCCAATGTTACTCACATAATTGACAAATTACCTAGCTATGGCCTTATTTTTTGTGCTAAAAGGTCCTATACCAGGGTCAACTAGGGCATGTGAAACTCAATGAAATGATCATTTACATGTTAGGTAGCCATTGTGATATTTTATCCCAAATTATATTTCAAATGACAATATCTTAAAGGTGTCAATATGAAGGATTTTTTATTTTTATTTTTTAAATATTAGAAGGTGATTGTTTTGTTGAAATTAATATGAATTTCCATTTATTTAAGCCAATAGTTTTTTGATAGACACCTTTGATGATTGTTCTCTTCCAATTCCTCTTCCTCTAATTGTTGAACAAAATCCATGTAGTGATATTAGTCATCCTATCTCTATCTTAAGTAATATAGTAAATTACGTTGGCCACCCTACACTTGTTGTCAATATTTTTGTATGTGAGAACTATGTTTTCTCGAAAAAACCTTGTTTTCTGGCTTGGATTTTCTTTCCACAAGTAGTAGTCGTTGAAATAAATTATTGTATTATGGTTAACCATTTCCATCATAGAATCTGTAGTTTGGAAAAAATGGAAGTGAATACAACATTTGGTATGCCATTTTATTTTGAATCTATATCTCTATACTACTTATAAAATTGCATATTCCATCACTAACAAAAGTTGGGATCTTGTTATGCTAAGTTTTTGAGGAATAACAAATGTTTCCTTCATATAGTTGCCAATACAATTTCTTTAGCCTTTTCTGTCGTCTGTCAGGTTGCAATGAATCTGTCTCTAAATAGAGAATGGAGAATTTTTTCTCCAGTTTCAACTTTCTTGATATGAAAATGTGTGTACCAATGTTGTATGTACTTCCTTGCCCTTATCTGTTGTGATTGGAAATAATTTTTTGTCTCTATCAAAGTTTCAAGCACCACCTTTCCATTGTTGGGATGTATAGTGTATACTAGTGTCATAGACAATTGAAGAAAGCTACTTTGATTATTCTTTTCTGTCCAAAATATACATACACAATTAATTTACAAATATTTTTTTTCATAAGTTTTCCTCTTTTTCAATGGTATGTATCTAGCTTTAGGTCAAAGATTGCCATAGGGGAAAAATGAATTCTCTTGTGCTTTTTATTGCATTTGCATTTCATGCTCACCTTTGGGGTTTATTTTGTGAGATTAGTTGTATAATGTTTTTGTACAAGATGAGGGAATATTATAAATCCAAATTAGACTAAAATTTCAGGTTGTTATGTGAATTTTGCAGCAAATTTTGAAGAGCCCTAAGACCATGAGGTGCCCTATAGTGAATTTTAACAAAGTAATGTAAATTTATTGGCCTCTTTCTAGTAAAAAACATAGTGTTGTATGGAAACTTTGAGACCATGAGACAACCATTTGTAGCCCCAAAGAAATGTGAGATGTGACAACCCTACATATCTATGCAATTGGACCAAATCACTATCGTAGGGTTTCCTCAAGGTGAAAATGCATACTAAATGAAAACCCTTATATTATCTAACCATAGGGCCTAGATAGATGTATTTTATTACATTAATGATAAATAATGATCCATTAACTAAACATCCAATTACCACTGAACCTATGAACAAGAAAACAAATTTCTTAACCATTTTATCACAAAAATAGTCACAAGAGACCTGAAGATATGATTGACCATATTTAGCTAGCATTGTACTAACCAAATTCAAAGCCATGATCTCAAAGAATTAATTTGTGCCCATACCAAGACTTGCTTTGAATCTCAAAGACTGTATCAAAGATAAAAACTATTTTCCTGCCCCTCCCATCATAGGGTTACCCTGCGAGACACCATCAAAGTAGGCCCAATTTCCTCTCCTAGCAATATGTTCTTGAGCAATATGCCTCAAGACTTTGGCTTCCTTTACTTGAATGAATGAGGCTTAAATATTCAAACGTCAAACAATACATTTTCAAATAGAGATATCTTTGTTTTCAAATATCTAGGCCAATAGTCCCAATCTCCCCTCCTATCAATATGTTATTCAACAATATGCCTCAAGATATTGGATGCACTTATTTGACTAAATGAGCTTGAAATATTGAAATCTTTAAAAATGAATTGTAAAAGAGAGATAACACTCTTTTCATGTATCTTTGAATTTCTAGACAATCAGTTGCATTAGACCACACCTAAATGAAACTCCATATCCCTTTGTAGCATAATTTTCAAACCATCTTCTAGACCAGCTTCAACGGATTCCCCTTACTAAATATCTTTCATTTCATTGAAGCCTTCAATTTCTTCCCAAACTTGAATATCAAGTGCACAAGACATAATAAGATGAAAGTGCGTTTCATCATTTTCCTTGCACAGGTTGAACCATCCTAGTCCATGGGTGTTTCTCTTTTTTTTAATATCCTAAGTTAGAATTTTATTATTAACCACTTCTAGAGGTCACGAGTGTCACCAAAGAAATATTTTTGGCTAAAAATTATTACACTAAAATCCCCTTTAGAATGACCTGGGGTTACAGAGAAAGAAAGGTGGCATAATAAGACAAACTTTGAGATCACGGGTCAGCCACCGAAGTTGTTGGAAAATAATCACTCAATATTTTACCAAGTAAATACTACATCTCAATGTATTTTTGGAAAAATGGGACACCTAGTTAAAATGGCTATTACTTATCTTAACAATGGGTTTTTGCCTTATGTTTCAGTATGAGTTTCATATCTATCATGGAATTCTTTAGTCAATTTGATGCGAGTAACTGCTAACTTGAAATTCAAGTTTACACCTACAACTCATTTGTTGTAGATATTTTACATAGACTTGTTACATGTTTTTGTGAATTTTATTTTACAGATTCATATTATTTATTTTCTAACATGGTCAACTGATATCTCTTTCTTAGGGTGTTTAGGGGTATTATATAACAAGGTCTATTTATGTAGCTTGTCAAGATTGAACTACTTTTTCTTTTTTCTGGTCATGAATATTATTTCTAGAAACTATGCTACAAGTTTCCTTTGAACCTTAACTTGCTTATATTTTTTTGTTATCAAGATTCAAAATAGAGGTGACATGTTGTTGTGAATGTAATTATTTTGATATTTTACTTTGTGCCTTTCTTTTCCACATATTTTTAGGTAAATTTCACTACTTGTATCAGAAATGGTGGATCATGGTAATGAAAATACTAGTTTCACAGGTGGAGTAATTCCTCACTCCTCATTCTGGAAGGAAAGTACTATGCTCAATAGACATTGAAGGTTTTGAAGCTTCGCCAAGCACAAGACATAGAGAGAATGTGAAACCTGAAGTTTTACAATCATCATTTTGACAAAAATGATAATAGTAACAAGAATGATGAAGTCCAAAATATGGATGATGCTTCTAGATATCCCATCAAACTTTTCCATGAACTTGAAACTATAAAAAATCTAAGGTCATCACCAAATGGTATGTTGTCTAGGATTAATGGTAAGATCCAAAATTTCTATATTTCAACATTATCTATGTTTGCAGGAAAATACATAAATATTTATAGGAGAGGGAAATTTAGTGTAGCTGATTGTTGTCATCTTGCAAGTATATATTTTCCATATCGTAGCCCATATATAATGGATACCATGGAAAATAGAGCATATATTGAACAATTTTCAGCATATGGCTCCCTTTTTGTCAGAATATTTCAGGTAATTTAATTTAGAATCCAGTTCGTTTGTTCTGAACAAATTTTCTTGTAGAAAAAAAAGAAAATGAGGATTCTTGTGCTAAAATTTTATGAACGTATTATCTAGTTGATTATTTGGGTCCTGGGAAAGAGGATCATCGGATAATAATATACAATGTGGATAATGGATGGGCAATTCCAAAGGATGTGCTTGCTAGAAACTTGCGTTAGACTGTCATTGACACTTCTTTTTCACCTAATCAGCATCACCTTGTGAGTTCATCAAACACACATGTTGTTTGTGTTGTACCTATTTCCTGTAGGTAGTAGGCAGTACTTAGCTACAAAAACTAAGCCAGGAAACCAACTCAACCAGCTTTAGGTTCAAGTTGGCTCTTGTACCAAAGTGGGCTCCTCAGTTGTTACAAGGCCTTGTTTAAAGTTGTTTACTGTCACCAAACAACAACCTTTGAAGCAAAATGACCAGATTTATGGTTTTAATTGGGGGTGGTTAGCGATCAATGAAAATCTCTAAACATTATAAAATACCTCTCTCATAGGTTCCCTTCTGAACTTGTCAGTTTCCAGCCTGACAGAACGACTTGATTTGTATAAGAATTTGATAGAAGAATGTATCCCTAAACATTCTACAATACCTCTCTCACAGGTTCCCTTCTGAACGTGTCAGCTTCTAGTCTGATAGAACCACTTGATTTGTACAATAATTTGATAGAAGAATGTAAAGAGATTCCTAATAATTGAGCAGCCAGACTGACTACTTAACAACTAGGGAGATTTGGATGGGTGTAGAAGATTTGTACAACCCAACAAAATGTATTCAAAGACAACAAAAGTTTTAAACTAAAACCAATTCAAAGAGGAGCTATTTTGGACAGATAGTCCAATAAGTTAGTCTCCTTTAATGGCTATCACAAGGCATAAAGCAAAAACTAATCAAAGAGGAGTTACCTTGGACAAACGGTCCAATAAGTTGATCTCTTTTTAAATGTTATGATTTGGTAGGGAATTTCAAAGAGATTAAGACTTAATCTACACTTACCCAGACCTTTGTATAAATTCTTTGAACATATGTAGAAATAAGATATGAAATACTAGAAAGACATACTAGAAAACAAAAAATACTATCATAAGCTAGAGCTAGAAGGCTTTCAATAGAAATCCTGAAATAAAAGCTATTACAGAGCTAAAGAGTTTTGACATGAAAGCCCACACTTTGTTATTACAAATGATATATATATATATATATATATATATATATATATATATAGAAACTACTTCCTAAACGGTTACAATAATAAAGGAATAAAATCCTGAAAACAATCACACTAATAATAGAAGTTTGTTATTACAAATGATACAATATATATAGAAACTACTTCCTAAACTATTACAATAGTAAAGGAATAAAATCCTGAAAAAAATCACACTAATAATAGAAGAGTCCTCAGAGCCAGGCCTGGAATTTGACGTTCCGTGGGACGTATTTTCCATTTCAGAACGTATTTGAATTTCGCCATAAATTTCTGCACGTCAAGTTTGACGTGTCTTAGACATCACTAACCTGTCATTTTGACGTTTAATTTGGGATTGGAACCATAGAAATCTATAATACCTAGCACTAGCAAAGGAAACGTTGGGTAGACTAATAATATTTAATATGTATGCGGTATCCCTCTTCCGTTACTTGCTTTCCCATATAAATTGAATCCATTAGCATGGCAACCATAGAAAATGAAAAAATTAGGTGTACAATGGATGTGGCATGTGTTAACTGTGGATTAAATGGTCACTTTCAAGTCATAATTGTTGATCTAGTTGATGACCGGATGCAACTTGTGACAGGGTTAAATTGATAGGTTATAGGTTGTAAGTTATGACTGGACAATCCCTTCCCATATAAACCTTGTCTCCAAAATGCAATTTTTGGGCCTTTTCGAAATAAACTTTGCCTCCAAAATGACAACTTTCGAGCTTTTTCGAAATAAACTTTGCCTCCAAAATGACAATTTTCGGGCCTTGTCAAATTAGCAGGCGTAGAGAGGAAATAAAACAAAATGTAGAGTGCCAAGGACACAAGGGAGGCTGACCTTGGAAAGAGGCACAAATCGATTACAATGGAGCTCAAGTTCATGCCTACTCCTGGAGAGTCACCCATTGATTCTCTCGATCAGGGCGACAATTTTTCCAGGTTAGTTAATGGCAATGCATTTATTGAAAGTTACAGTATTTCTTCTTTACAATTCGTATTGTTCTCATCATTACGTCTCTATTTTAGAGGATCATTTTGAGTCTGGCTCATAAGTATGGTAGTTACTATGCTTCTTGAATAAACAGTAAACATGCTTGAAATTCCAAATGGAAATCACTTGAAATCTTTTTTTCTTCGCAACCCTCAAAGATGTAGGGAATTTATTAGAAATTTCTAGATATATTTAGTATAATATAAGAATTTAAATTTAAATTTCTGTTTATCTTATTGAAATTGAAACCCTCTGAATTCCTGTCATTTAAGATGTTGCTTACTACCAATAGTGGAGTGAATTATATATCACTGTGGAGGAAAGCACATTGCAGAAATTGATGCAATGCAACGGGAAATTTAATGAACTTCGAAACATGGAAAATAATCAAACCCAGAATTCATGGGAATAGTGAAAGAATTTAAGGGAAAGAAAAGTGTTTGAAATGGCATCGAATCTCAATTGGCATGGTGGAAACCCAAAAAGATAATCTCGTTCCTTGCATCACAAATACCACTTATATTAAAAGGAGTGTGATAGAAGCATGGAATAATTGTAATAGAATGAAGAGCTCTATAACATGGACACTTAAAAATCAAGGTGTGCATCGCAATATATCTGGTCGGAAAGTATGATGGTTTCATTGAGGATATTGGGAGTATTCAATGCCCATGCCACATGTGGATTCAGTGTGGATGTCACATGTGAAACTTGTAAGTTAACTTGGGGTAAGGATGTAATTTTGGTTGTAGTTACTCAATTTTTTGTGAAAATGGTTTTTTTTTTCTTTTCTCTCCTATCAAATTGATTATTGCTATTTAAAAATTGTGATTAGTATACCTGATGTCTTTCTTATAATAGGATCCACTTGGTAGTTATTAAGCAGAAGTTTGAGTGTAGCTCATTTCCTATGTGGTGTCTTATTATTTTTCTTCTAGTAGTGTTTGAGAAAATGTCACATGTTCGTTGTCATGCTCAAGGTAGCGTTGTCTTATATTTTGTGTCATGGATGTTGAGCATCAAGAGAACGAGGTTACTTCTACTACATTATGGTAATCTATGGAAGAATGAGTATGCAAAAAATTGCAAAGAGGTTGACCATGTAAAATATTTCTGTCGAAATAGTTGAGTTAAGACCATAGAGAAAAAAGTATAGTTTTTATTAGGATTTTGGAACTCATTATATTGTCAATATTCTTGTTTAGCATGAAGGTATTTTTAGAAAGATTGGGGTTTATCTTGAAGGAGTTGGGTTAAGGCCATAGAAAAAATTTATAGTTTTTATTAGGATTTTGGAGTTGGTTATATTGTCAATATGCTTGTTTTGTCATTTAAATATTGAGCTTAACATGCTAATGGACTAATTTCATTATATACACAATAGTAAAAGAAAACTTGATAAAGAATTTGAGAGTCCTCCATACATCTTACTAGAAGCAAAATCAAAAAATATATCAATTATTGCAACATGAATTATTCTTTTCTCTGAAAAAAAATCATTATCTTTCATATTGAAATATATGTTGTGTTGACCCATAGGTCCTAAAAAAATCCAGTCCATTGAACCATATAATCCAGAAATCAAAACATCATTGACTAGCATTAGAGCAGTTTAATTGTAACAAATAAATCTCATAACGTGTTGATGAAAAGTATGGTTGTATGTTATATCCAAACACATATACTAACTTGGGAAAAGACAAGGCACTCTCATAGAGAGATTAATGAAAGTTGAAAATTTTGACACCTATAATTTTGAGTAAAACTTAAAACTAAAGACATGAAAAATGCAAAAACGTCATCAAATTTTCAAATTTTCATTTGACGGGCAGAGCGAATTTGAAATTTCAAGCTTGCTCGGAGCTGAACTGTGTACATTATCTTTTGCCTCGAATCTGGAAATTTAATCTGCAAGGTGTCTTCATACTAAATACAGAGCTGATATCAAGCAACGAAAAACTCAACTTCCGCCCCTTATATCTGGAAAATGTTAAGCTGTCCCCTGCAAATTTGTTAACTTCCCAGCAAATTTAGGTCTTTTAAGGATCGTGGTTTGCTACTTGGAGTTGTAACTACGTCAAACAGTTCAGCTTTTTTAGAAGATGCCATGACTATCGTATTTGGAAGATAAGCCAAATAAGTCGCCTTAATTGCTCCACAATGAGTTAGACCATCTGCTCCATCTAGTATTTACTTGCAGCAAGATCAGAAAATACTTCCTTGGTAAGTTCAGCAAGGAAACGGCCTTGAATGAGATTGTCCTGTTTTAGAAAAATCTCTCTCAGTCTAGTCTCCCCACAAGGGTTGTACTTGAGATTAAACTTATCAAACTGATGAAAAGTGTTCTTGTCTATATGTACATCTAGTATATCAACATTAAGATCATAGCCAGTCAAATACAAGCTCTCAAAAGCCTCTTTTACTGTCAAATAAATGCCATCTCGAAAGATAACAACTTCATCAAGTTCTTTCCTCAGCTTAGATGTTTCTGCTGCATGCATGAGGAGTGATGGACATGAGGATCGACTTTTCTAACATTGTAAAAGTCACGATGCGGAGCACTTTTTTGAGCTAAAAATTCTTGTCTCCATTAAGCATTAAATGCAGACTGAACTTATGCTCAAGTAAATGGAGCCGATGATGACACAGAGTACGGACATTTCCCAGGGCTATGATTCTAAGAATACGATGCAAATCAGTGAAAAATGTTGTAGCATCGGCAACTGGGAAAAGGGTTTCTTTTGCATCTCTATTCGCATAAACTTGAACCACACCATTCTCCATCTGAAAATGATGCTCAGTCTTTGCCTCAGGTACATAAAGAAATGGATCAGGGTTTGGCCTTGGTGTGCCAGGATCTGTTATAACTTCCTTCTCCCATGGATCATTTTTTTCCCGAAAGACATACATTTCACGCAATGCAAGACACTCTCGTAACATCAAACATACCTCCACCTCTTCAGAAGATGGTGGTTCAATTGGAGCAATGTTTAGGTGTGAAATCGTTTCCTGCTCTGGCTCTGAACAATCCAGAAGCATTGAGAGCTCGGAGAAAATGGAAGAATTTAATGAGGATATATGGGGCGGTGCTCTTGCTGTTGGAAATAAATATGCATGCCCATACGCCGATGATATCAATGATGATTACATCGGTGGAATTGATAGCATGCCATCAAGCCTCAAGAACTCCATTTCAAGCAGAAATGCGTACCTAACAATAAACTCGACAAATCATCCTTGACTTCAATCCCTCTGCCCTGTTGACAGTGATGGCACGAAGGGAGTGGCGCTCAATAAGGGAAGCGAAACACTTTAGATGGATTCCAATCATAATCGATGGCTCTGAAAACTTATTTTGAATCCTCGTCTGTCTTGAATCCATCTCGTTAACGTCCTGAAGCAGCAGAGACTACAACCTCTTGCATGAATGATGCTTGATCAAATTCATGTCACGAGTTTTATGTAGTAGCAGATCTTTGATCTTGTCCTTGTGGCGGCTTCAAACACAGGCCATCTCAATCTTAATCACTCCACTGTTGCAGCAGCTGCTAAGCTGTTCGCGCAAAGTCATTTGCACATCTTCGTCAGGGTGACTCGGTAGCTCTTCCTCATTCACATAAAAACCACCAGCAGATTATTTTAAATGATGCCACGTGTCCCAAAAGTGGTTTTGACAAAACCAAATTTTGGACCCCCTCCTCAACAAAATGTCGAAAAACTAGAGGGGGTCCCAAATCAATGAAGTCCATCATTCATAAGTTGGAGTGCTTGATTGAACGTAGGCTTAAAATTTAATTAATTTTATAATATAATTTTAATTTAAAACATTTATTTCCATAAAAATATATAATAATATTTTTATAAAAATAACATATTTAAATTAAAATATATATATATATATATAATAAATCATTTAAAAGTATACAAAATTATTTCTCGACATTTTAAGTTTAGTAAGGAATTGACAAATTTTCACCTAAAAATTTTAATTTTTAGGTGTACCAAAACATGTTACAACAGTTTGTATATTCGTCAATGGTTCCTTCCAATAAATATTTTAGAGTAAACATTTGCACTTGTTTTTTTCTATTTTTTTAGTTGAAAAGATGCAATGACTATACATGTCCCTTTGAGCAAATGTTAGGTGCAATATGTTGAGATTTTCTGTTTTGAATAAATAGTCAAAAATCTCAGTAGGTGACAAAAATTAGGAATTTGTTGCTAGGTTAGCTCTAGTTTGTTGGGACGGAGTTAATGCATCCTAAATTTGAGTTGAGAGGATTTATGAGGCAGTTAGATTCTCCTTGCTATATAACAGGTATCCATACGGATTGTTTTTGAGGGTGTGAGAGTTTGTAATCTCCTGTTTGATTAATAAGATTGCCAATGCCCTGTTGTGTGGACGTAGCCCAGATTGGTTGGGTGAACCACGTTAAAACCTCTGTGTCTTATGTGCTTGGTTTAATTGCTGTTGCTTGTCTTTTTATTTAGCTGCGCTGAATGCTCTAACAATTGGTATCAGAGCTAATGGTTTTCTGCTGAGTGTTATGTGTTTAATGTTTTCCGCTGTCTAAAACTCTGACAAGTGGTATCGGAGCTCTAAGTAAGAGGTCGCAGATTTGTTTTTTAACTGCATACGAATTGTGTTAGCCATTCTCAGTCCGTGCGGTTAAAAGAACATTTGTGTTAACGCTGCTGCTCACGAATCATGCCAGTGCGTGCAGATTAAAGGAAACGCAGTGTGGCGTCAACAGTAGGGTGGCGTTGACAGCAGAGGTCAGATTCCTGTGCGTGGAGGCATGGAGGTGCTGGTGCTGGATGCCGTGAGTTGAATGCAGACAGCGATGAATTTTAAGTCTGCTGAACGTTGAACGGTGGTCTAATGAATGCGTGAGGGTGCTGGCGCCCTGTACATTGCTGCGTGAGACTGCTAAAACAGACGTGGACTGTAATGTTAACTGCTGTCCAACAGATCTGGTGCGTGGAGCGCAGTTGTTATATGAGTTATTTTATAATATGGTCAACCTCTGGTGCAGGCAGCGTGCTGGAGACACGTATTGGTCTGCGTGGATTACCATAACTGCATGGAGAATCGATTGCTGCGTGGGAGGTGTTAAGTGACTGCGTTGAATGCTGGTGAATTGGCCAAACATGTTGCGTAAAGATTACTGAGCTTGTGTGGAGGTATTGTGTGGAGACCGTTTTTTGAAAGACCAGAACTGACAAGCGCAGTAAGTCGTTGACAGGTATCGCTGCTCCGTATGCTTTTTTTTTATAACGTTGACAGGTATCATTGCAGTATTGCTGGTTTATGCCTTTTGCCTTTGAACGCTGCATTAGTGGTGAATTAAAAAAAAAAATCGATTGAAAGTGTGCCATCGTATGCCATTTTTTGAAATCGGTCTAAAAGTCAAATCGTATGCCATTTTTTTTTAATAATCGACTTTGAAGTTTTGTAAATCGATTTACATGGAGTGTTGTAATTCAATAAATCGATTTGTATGATAATTTGAAGAGGTTTTAACAAATCGATTATTAGAGTTTGGTAAAAGTCGATTTGTATGGTGGTGTTTTGAAAAACAAAATCGATTTGTTTTATGATATCGACTTGAGTAATGCCATGAAGAACTTCATTTTTTTTTAAAGTGCCATATAAATCGATATGCATAATCGATGGGGGGCAGGTTTGGTATTTTGAAGTGGTGTTTTTTATAAAGATGAAAATCGATTTGGTATCAAATTCACACATGGTATGAAAGGTGAAGGGCATTTATAAATAGTTCTGAATATTGTTTATTTTTTTGCCATTTGCATATGGTATGAAGTGAAAGGAAATTTTTTTTTAAAGGGGCATTCTTTAAAAAAGGGCATTCTTTATTTAAAAGTTGGAACTGGAGATTATTGTGTTTTTGGCTGATACAAGATGGCGAAAACTCAAAGTGCCTGTTTTGAGATCGAGTTTGACGATGTGGTTGGAGCCTTGTTGTCTGAGGAGACGGGGAAGAGGTCGAATGCAGACACCTCTACATCAGAGGTAATGATGGCCAGAGGTCGCTCGAGAGAGAGACACTCCGGGGGTAAGCATAGCAACTCTCGTTCAAAGTCTAAAGGAAAGAAGACAAAGGTGAAGTGCTGGAATTGTGGGAAAACTGGACACCTGAAGAAGGATTGCTGGAAGCGACAACAACAAACTTCTAAAGCAGATTCTTCGACAGAGAAGAAGGAGGCAAATGCGACAGATACAGGTTCGGCATCTGGTTCAGGTATGAGCGACGAAGTGTTGTCTGTTAATATGTCAAATCATGATCAACATTGGTTGTTAGATTCCGGTGCATCAAACCACATGTGTATTCATAGAGAATGGTTTAAGACGTATAGATCAATTAATGATGGAGTCGTGTACATGGGTAATGATGTAACATGTAATATTGTGGGGATTGGGAACATACAACTACAAATGTTTGATGGGACAACTAGAATATTAACCGATGTGAGGCATGTACCAGATTTAAGGAAAAAATTGATTTCATTAGGAGCACTTGATTCGAATGGATATAAAACTGTAATTCAAGGTGGAGTTATGAAAATCTATAAAGGTATCTTACTAGTAATGAAGGCTAAGAAAGTAGGAAATCTGTTTCAATTAGAAGGAAGAACAGGGTCAGATCATGTGTCTACGGTGTCTGAACATGACAATAGTTCCATTCGCCTATGGCATCAAAGGTTGGGCCATATGAGCGAAAGAGGGTTAAAGATTTTGGCTGATCGTAAATTACTTCCTAATCTAAAGTCTGAAAAGTTAGATTTCTGTAAACATTGTCTGTTTGGCAAACAAAGTAAACAAAAATTTAAAACATGCAAACATACTAGTAAAGGGATACTTGATTATATTCATTCAGATGTTTGGGGTCCAGCCCCTACAGCGTCATATGGTGGCTCGTCTTATTTTGTGTCGTTCATTGATGACTTTTCTAGGAAGGTGTGGGTCTAAATGTTGAAAAGAAAGTCTGATGTTTTTTCAGTTTTCAAACAGTTTAGAGCATTGGTAGAAAACAGCACTGGTAGAACAATAAAGTGTTTAAGAACTGACAATGGTGGTGAGTTTACTTCCAAGGAGTTTGACATCTATTGCAAGGATGCAGGGATCGAGAGACATAAGACCACGGTTTATACTCCTCAGCAAAATGGAGTTGCTGAACGCATGAATAGGACTCTTTTGGAGAGAGCAAGGAGTATGCTGAGTAACGCTGGTTTGCAGAAGGAGTTGTGGACGGAAGCAGTGGCAACAGCTTGTTATGTGATAAACCGATCTCCATCGACGGCGATAGACCGCAAGATTCCGCAAGAGGTATGGAAAGGACACCCTTGTGATTATTCTAAACTCAGAGTGTTTGGTTGTGATGCATATGCTCTAGTGCCTAAACATCAGCGAACTAAGTTAGATCCAAAGTCTAAAAGGTATATCTTTGTTGGGTATGGTGTTGAAACAAAGGGATATAGATTGTGGGATCCTACTACCCGCAAAATCATCATCAACAGAGATGTAAAGTTTAATGAATCCTCTCTTGTACAGTTAGATGTAGATAGTAGATTGAAACAGGATGATGTATCTGACTTTCAGCACATTCAGTTTGATAGCATTTCTAATGATAGTCATGATGACCGTAGTTCAGATACTAGTCATGAACAGGTTTCAGAATCAGAACATGAACAGGGTTCAGGTTTAGATCATGAACAGGTCTCAGATACTGATCGGAAAGAAGTTCCTACAAATGGTAGTCAGCCAATCGAGGAAGCACCAGAAACATCCTTAAGGAGGTCGACAAGAATCAAACGGCCACCGAGAAGGTATGATGATTATGTTACTTCAGTTGCTTTGACCGCTAACAATGATGAACCTCTGTGCTATCAGGAAGCTATAGAAGGTTCGAAAAGTGATAAGTGGAAAGCAACTATGAAGGAAGAAATGATGGCCTTAGGTAAGAATGGCACATGGGATCTGGTTGAACTTCCGAAAGACAGGAAAACTATGGGGTGTAAATGGATTTTCAAGCTGAAACGGGGTGTGAATGATACGGAGGACAGGTACAAAGCGCGACTGGTTGCAAAAGGGTTTTCTCAGAAAGCCGGTATTGACTTTCATGAGATTTTTTCACCAATGGTTAAAATAGTTTCAATTCGAATTGTATTAGCGTTAGTTGCTTTGCTTGATTTAGAATTACAACAACTAGATGTTAAGACTGCTTTTCTACATGGAGATCTAGATGAGGAAATTTATATGGAACAACCGGAAGGGTTTGTTCAGCATCGCAATAAGAAATTTGTCTGCAGGCTCAAGAAGTCATTGTATGGTCTGAAGCAGTCGCCTCGACAGTGGTACAAGAAATTTGATTCTTTCATGTTGAGTCGAAAATATATAAGAAGTGAATATGATCATTGTGTTTACTTTAAGCAGTTAAGTAATGGCATGTTCATTATCTTAGTGTTGTATGTTGACGATATGCTTTTAGCAAGCAAAAGCATTGATGAAATCAACAAGTTGAAGACTCAGATGGCAAGGACATTCGATATGAAAGATCTAGGAGCAGCAAGACAGATTTTGGGCATGGAGATTTTCAGAGACAGGAGCAATGGTAAGTTGTGGCTATCACAACAGAAGTATATTGAGAAAATACTTGTGAGGTTTGGTATGAACAATGTGAAGCCTGTGTCAGTCCCTTTAGCTTCCCATTTTAAGCTTTCTTCCAGTTTATGTCCTAATACATATGAAGAAAAGGATTATATGTCTCGAATTCCATATGCTAATGTAGTAGGATGTTTGATGTATGCTATGGTTTGTACTCGACCAGATATTTCACATGCAGTTGGGGTTGTCAGCAGGTACATGGCAAATCCGGGTAAAGAACACTGGTCAGCAGTGAAATGGGTGCTTCGGTACTTGAGAGGCACAAGTAGTTATTGTATCACTTACAATAAGGGTAGTGAATTTGTTTGCGGATATGTTGATTCAGATTTTGCAGGTGATTTGGATAAGAGAAGGTCAACTTCAAGGTACGTCTTTACTCTTGCAGGTGGAGCTATCAGCTGGATGTCAAAGCTACAGAACATTGTTGCTTTATCCACTACTGAAGCAGAATACATTGCTGCTTCTCATGCTTGCAAAGAGGCGGTTTGGTTGAAAGGTTTGCTTGGTGAATTTGGTAGGTTGCAGGACAACATCACGTTACTTTGTGATAGTCAAAGTGCAATACATTTGGCTAAGAATCCGGCCTATCATAGTAAATCAAAGCATATTCCAATTAAGTACCATTTTGTAAGACATGTTATTACTGAAAGGGGAGTCTCTCTTGAAAAGGTGCATACAAAAGAAAACTGTGCAGACATGTTCACGAAACCAGTTTTGTTGGAGAAGCTGCGTTGGTGTTTGGCTTCTCTTGGCTTGCAGAAAAGATAAAATAATAATAACAGGGCATCAGGCTAATTGTTGTCAAGGTGGAGATTGTTGAGATTTTTCTGTTTTGAATAGAATAGGCAAAAATCTCATTAGGTGACAAAAATTAGGAATTAGTTCCTAGATTAGCTCCAGTTTGTTGGGAGGGAGTTAATGCATCCTAAATTTGATGTGAGAGGATTTATGAGGCAGTTAGATTCTCCTTGCTATAAAACAGGTATCCATACGGATGGTTTGAGAGGGTGTGAGAGTTTGTAATCTCCTGTTTGATTAATAAGATTGCCGATGCCTATGTTTGGTGGACGTAGCCCAGAATGGTTGGGTGAACCACGTTAAAACTCCTGTGTATTTGATGATGGTTTGATCTGCTGTTGCTTGTCTTTTTATTTAGCTGCGCTGAATGCTCTAACAATTGGTATCAGAGCTAATGGTTTTCTGCTGAGTGTTATGTGTTTAATGTTTTCCGCTGTCTAAAACTCTGACACAATAAATTTAGAGGATTTATTTTTATAGATAGATTTGAATGTAGTAACTGTACATTTTCCAATTTCATTGTACATTGCATTGCAGGTAATGACATTCATCATGTTGAAACATCATAATGTATATAATCACCAATGGCTAAAAGGTGAAGTATATTATGTACTTTGAAGTGCTTGCAATGGCTAAAAGGTTTATCGTCAAGTCATTATATTCAATAAGTATCTTAAAATATCACAAATTCTTTAAAATTGATATTTTATAATTGGTTAACTATTTTCATTTTTGTAATATTTTTTTATTAGTAATTTATGAATTATATAATTTTTGTTATGAATTACTAAATAATATTTATTTCATTAATTTAATTACTCATAGAAGGGTTGTGAAAGCAATATATGGAACGATTCTTAAAATGTGTCTCTCATCGTTACAAGTGTATGCTACTATCGCTCATATTTTCCACATTGTGAAGGTTGGAAGTAGTGTTACATAATCCTTAGCAAACATCACAATATGTCTCTTCTCTCCTTACCCAAATCATGTATAGTTGTAAAGAGTAGATGGAACATTTAAACATGGCTCAAGCCTTTTATATATTTTTTTTGGTTCAAGTGAGAGAATGGGATGAGGAGGGGGAGGAAGAGGGGTTTCATGCCTAAATTAAATTTTTGTATAGATAATTGTGATTTGAAACACTGACATTATAGATACATCAACAGTGTAATATAACTTTATGGATATGTTTGAATAGGTGAATATTTGACGAAAATTCATGAAGGGATGGATTTATCTATCTATGAAGAACAATGCTCGTTTGAGATTTTCTATGTTAAGTTTTCAACAGACGGAAAATAACTTATTGTTGGTAGTAATGACAAACCTATATAGTTTTATAATCTAGAAATAAATGGGAATTCTTTAAAGATAATATCTCATGAGGTGTTGTATACTTTTTCTTGATGATACATCCACAAGCCTAGTCATTTTTAATTTTGTCAAAGTTATTCTTATGCTAGATATCCATAATGTCTTTTGCAAAAAACCTTATATATTTGTGATATGTTCTGTTCATATCCCAAGAGATTGTTTTTCCTACCTTCGATTCAAATTATTATCAACCTAATTTGAAGTCTGGTATTTTAATTGATGTGATTTATTTTGTTATTACTGGCTTGGATAATGTTGTTATGAATCTAATAAACTACACTAACAAGAAGTTGATATCTCTATAGCAATGAATCAAGTGCAAGTAGTTTAGTTTGTGGGCAACTTTAAAATGGGAAAATAATGTATAAAATCCACGTAGATTCAATTGATAATTGTAATATGCTAAAACATTATACTTGAATCTACTCTACCATTTGTGGAAACTAATTTATATCTTGAAATCACAAAACATGAAAGAGAAAGAATTTCAATAGCACAACATAAAGGTTTTCCGAGGGAAAGCCTCAGCTAAAACCCCGCTATCTGTATATTGCATAAGTCAAATAACATGAGAAGATTACAATGTTTTTCTCAAAGTTGAGAAACCATTGCATTATCTTTATCAATCTCACTAATTCCTATACAAGCCTGGTTCAATACTTAACCAATTTTCTTCCCTCCAAGATCCCTTTTTCCTTGTGCAGTTTCCTTGGGTAATTAGGCCCTATTAATTATGGAAATTCCCAATCCATATTGCACAATCCATTAGGAGCTTTCCTTTGACTGCATGCATCAACTGTAAAATTTTGATAATTATAAAACTAATAGTACACTTCCTCTCTATTGCATTTCCTTCCATCTCTGGATGTCTCTGCTTGAGTGGGTGCTTCCACTCTATATTGCTCTACTTATGGCTGCTCCAAATATTGAGGTTACTCTTTTGGATCTAAGAGCTCCTCAACTGCATGCATCTAAAGCACCCTCTCGAGGGAAATTCGCATGGCCTTTCCTTCACCGAATTTCATATCTCTACGAACCACTTTCATCCTGTGAAATAGAAGGTACACGAGATAGTTTTTAGGTGTATCAGTGTACCCCACAAATATTCCCAACTTAGTTGTTGGTTCTAGATTTTTTCATGCGTATTTGGTAGCATTCCAGTAAATTGATGAACCAAAAATTCTAAAGTGTGCCACATCTGGCTTCTTACTAGAAAAGGATTCTTCTCTCAGGGATTCGATCAAGAATTTTGTTCTGCACATGCACAACTGTGTTGCATTCTTCTTCCCACAAGTGCAACGGTAGTCCTTGATCATATAACATCGCCCGTGAAACTCCCACAATGATTTTTCTCTTTATTTTTGCAACCCCATTTTGTTGTGGGTTATGAGGAGCTATCAACTCTCGTTCAATGCCTTATGATGCACATAAGTTATTGAATTCATTCGACACATATTCTCCACCATTGGTGCTCCTGAGAGCCTTCAACTTATTTCCTGTGTCTTTTTCAACAAGTACCTTGAACTCACAAATTTTTAGAACACCTTATCTTTCTTCTGCATGAAGAATACCCAACAATTGCGTGAATAATCATCTACAAGAATCACATAATACCTGTACTTGTCCATGGAGGATGTCGATAACAGTCCACACACATAAGTGAACTCTTTCAAGGATCGTTTTCACCCAAATGTCCTTATCACGAAAGGTGGATTTGGTGTACTTCCCCAATGTACACCCTTTGCATGTATCACATTGCTCAAGTGCACCCTTGGGAAGTCCTATAGAAATTTTCTGCATGATATTCAAATCTCCGTGGTGTAGATGGCCCAATTTTCTATGCCATAACTCACTGATGTCTCAGTTCTCCACCTTCTCTGCTTTCGTGCTCAAGGAAACACAATATTCTACATCCAATTTGTAGAGGTTCTTTACTCAAACACTGATCTTATTCACTTATAATGTGGCTATGTGATGAAGGAACACCTTTCCTTTTCTAAATATCACATCGTAGCCATGACCTTCCAACATAGAAATTGAAACTAAGTTATTCTTCAAACTAGGAACATGCATGACATATTTCACTATGATAGGAGAACTAGATTCCCTATGAAAGGTAATAGTATTGATGTTGGTCGCGCTATACCTCCCATCATCTCCCATATCGATGTGCATCGGAAGATTCTTCTCCACCAAATCATTGAAGAACTCTTTGTTGTTATTCATGTGGAATCAGGCTCCACTAACTAGGCACCACAAAGAACCCATCACAAGTGACACCATTCATGTGATGAGACTGAAATACAACTCAAATTGTGAAGGAAGAGCCTCACCTGCCACTCCTCTTGAGGGCTTATTTTTGGCCTTCTTGTATGGAAACTTCGTGGCATATTGTCCCAACTCGTGACAATGAAAACATTTAATATTTGAAAAGTATTTCTTCTTAATAGCCTGAAAAGAATCTTATTTTGAATGGGATGACATCCATTTCACTTTATTTTCCTTTCCATCCAAGGAAAAATTATCCTCATCATCATGCTTTGATGAGGATCCATCTCGGGTGTTCCGCCGAATCTCTTCTTGTACCAAGTCAGACCATAATCACTCCCACTCTGGTGTCTTCTCCCTCCCATTCACCGAATCTTGTTAGTTGTGCCATCTCTTCGGAAGGCTAAGAAGTGCTAGGCTCACTAGATCATCCTCGACAACTGTAACACCAACACTTCCAAGCTCATCCTGACACTGAGTGAACTTGGTCAAGTATTTTGGTACTGTGTTTCCCTTCTCCCTCTTGATTTTTTTGAGCTTCTCTTTCAGTGCCAACTTCTTGTGGTCATTGATATTCTGAAACAAATATCTTAAGGCCTTCCACATAGAATATGGAGTTTCCTTTTCATGGAGGTTCGAGACAATACGATCTCGAACTCCTTCTAACAAAATCCTTCTTATCTTTTCCACATTCTTCTCCCATGCCACCATATCTTGAGCATAAGTTGTTGCAGGCTTAGGAATATCACCGTCTATCAATTCCTTTAGCCTATTGTCTTTCAAAACTGCTTCCATCCTGTATCTCCAAGCTATGTAATTCGAACTACCCTCAAGGGAATATTCGAGTCTCAATTTAGAGAAATACATCGTGATCCTGTTGTTGGTCCTAAAGAGTATATCTGCAAATTTGATTCACTTGCACATAATAAACTTGTATTATTCTCTTCTAGAGTGATTCCTTCTCTAATACCATGCAGAAAATCCATGTAGATTCAATTGATATTTATAATATGCTAAAACATTATACTTGAATCCACTCTACCAATAGCGGAAACCAATTTAGATATTGGAATCACAAAACATGAAAGAAAAATTATTTTAATCGCACAACACGGAGATTTATCTGGGGAAAGCCTTAGCTAAAAACCCCATTATCTATATATTTCATAAGAAAAAGTATATGATAATATCAAAATGATTTTCTCCAAGCCAAGAAACCTCTACACTATCTCTATATGTCTCAATGATTCCTAGACAAGCCTGGTTTAATACTTAACCAATTTATGGCTTAACCAAGTGCCCATTTCCTAGCAAATTTTCCTTGGGTAATTAGGCCTTATTAATTAGGTAAATTCCCAATCCATACTATGCAATTCATTGGGGGCCTTCCTTTGACTACATGCACCACCTGTACAATTCAAATAATTATACAACTAATCGTACACTGCCCTTGAACTCCAATATCAACTGGGTCTTTCTGAGAATTGACATGCATGAGTTATTTATGAGTGAATTATCAGTTATATTATTTATCATTGCATGTGCATTAAACATAATTTCCACACTTTGAACTCCCTCCAGTTCCTACATCAGTTATAAGTAGTTAAACTGACTTTAACTCAGATAAACTAAGTTAATTAATTACAACTCAAAATAATCTCAACTAGGGCTCCTATAATGTAGGATACACTCTACATGCCTCTAGTTTTACCCTCAAATCAAATTAACTGAACTAGCTACGTAATCCTAACTTAGTTAACTCGTACAAGCTCTCATGTGATGTGGAATTACAATTTTATTCTAATTTAATTCAAGGGAAAATTAAGTTAGAATCCTTTCTTAGTGCCATTTTCAACAAGTAGAACAATATAATTAGCAGTAAATTCAATTATAGTTGTAATATAAGAACATTTAGTAAGGAAAACTTCATATTTTAAAAAAAAACTATTAGCAATTAGAAATCCATGACAAGAACCAAATTATCATAGAATCTTAAAAACTCTGAAATAAGATAAATAAGGCTTTCCTAAGAAGGTATGGATGAAAATGGAGACTGATTCCAAGAACAGCATGGAGGCTACACCAGGCTATATATGTAGCCTCTCATAGACTACCCACCCACAACATTCATCAAATATATCCCACTCCTGATGCCTAAGAGCCTATTTATAGTTAATACTCCCACCTTGTCTCCCATCTTTCACATGTGGATAACTGAATTTTTATTTAATTATTACTTTATATTTTGTGTTTTGTATGTGGGATAATTGATGTAGCACAAAAATCCATTAAGTAACTAAATAAAACAACTTAATGTTGTAAAATATCTTAACGTAATATATGTGAACTAATGGAAAATATAAATAAGTACAAAAAAATTCCAATAAAAATTCACAATAACTAAAATTGAAAAGGATTATCTTAGACATCATAAAAATCCCCCCTTATTCAAATGTGTTGCTCCAATGCAATCATTATCCTGGATCTAGCAGTACTTTAAGCATTTCCCATGTAGCTTCTTTTGAGGGCAGAGAATTCCCTTGAAGGAAATATTTTGGTAATAATTTTTTTATTAAATTCTTCCCTTATTTATAATGACAAAATATTAATGAATGTTTTTAATACAAAAAAATCGAGTTGAAGCCACAACATCGGTCCTCCACAAGTGCTAAAAAACACCTAATTTGGGTGACTGATTACCAAAATTCTTAAATGTATTAACTAAAGCCATACAAGCATACATAGAAAAGGAAATTAACCATAAAAATAAACTTGTTTCCCTTACCTCAAGCATAACTAAAGGAAAATTGGGTTGCAAGAAGCAAGAGCCACACTTTGGCTGGATTTTTTTGGTTAGGTCCTCAACTGGTGCTAGAAGGGGTTGTCTATATTGTAATTGGCTTTCAATTAAAGTCCCTATTACTAAAAAATTTAGCACCTTACTGCAAAGTCTCATTAAGCGCTTTATATTAAGAGTAATAATGGGATCAATCACCATTATTACCTTAGCAATTGCTCCCTTGTTATTTTATGGTTGGATACTATTCCCACAAGGTGGGCTTCCCCTATATATTTTATGGATTAGACACCTTTTTCGTGACTAAAATTTTCACTTGGATATGAGATACACAATAAAAGATGCATAAAGTTCATGTACTCTCTTATCACCTCTCTCCCAAAAACTGTGAGTTGGAATTTTTAACAATCGATTGAAGAATTCTAATAGAATCATTCACAAATTATTTATCATTCAAAAAAAAAAAAACACACCTTTGACTAGGTGAAAATTATAGTCCCTCACATGGCAGGTACTAATAAATAGGTCACCTAGCTTGGTTGTGTTAGACTACAAGTTCATAATTATAGATAATATAGGTGTGAGAGGATTTTAATAAAATTGTAAGTTTATCTTTCTTGTTGTTAGGATGGTTTCATATTGGAATAAATGTTTGCATATTGTTGTGCTAGAAGAGAAGAGAAAATGTACATTATATTGCTTTGGTTTTTCACTTGTCCCATGGATATTACAAGGTCTCTTAAGGAAATCATTTTTTTAAAATTTGGTTTCAATATTGGCTTTGGATAGGAATTTTGTATATAGGGAGCATGAAAGGTTGAATCAAGATACATGAAATCCATTTATGTCTAGATTGCAGTCATTGAAGGTCAATTCCGACAAGTCAGAAATATAACTCTTCAAGAAATTCAAGAAAAGAGATGCTACAAAGGAGTTACTTAGGACATACTTGGAACAAGTACACAAAACACTAAGAGAGGGTGGCAGTACAAAATTCTCCATGAAACTTGTCAAGAGAGAGGTGGATAAAATGCACTTGTAGCTCACTTCTATTCCACCAGTTACTCAAGATAAGAAATCTTGAAGATTTGCCTTGAAGGAATTTTCTAGTATTATTAAAAACATGGAGTCCTTGAAAGACACAATTTTTCTTGCAAATAATATGGAAGGGAACAACGAAATAATCCAAAAATAACTAATACAATTCCTAGAAGATGACCTAGAAGGCACAAGGGTTGAAGCACTTCTTAAGGAAGATAGAATGAAGGGTGTAACACATGTAGGAAATAAAAATGGTCACGATTATGAAGATGAAAGTACTGAATTCATTGGAGATAATTCCAAGGAGTACCAGACTTGTGTAAAGGGGGAAACTTGAGCACATGGGGGATTCACTCAATGAACCTATAATATATCACCAGCATTTGTGGGATACTAAATAAAAACCCTTCTTAACAACTTCACTCAAATACTAATTTGATGGAACCTAATTGTCTTTATATGCAGAACAATAAAATCATCTTCAGTAAGAGAAAGATAAAATTATGAAATGGTATCCTCTAAATGTGTGAATGGAATGTATTACTCCAAGTGAAATGGCTCACATGGCTTGAAATTGTTGAAAAAAAACACATGATAGATAATAGACCCTATTACCCCTTACTTTATATGAGATTTCATAGGTTAGAGTAGTTTTTAGACGATCTTGGATGTATTTATGAGAGATATTTTTCATGTTATTTGATGCCCTTGGCAATGGTAGATGGATATGCTTATGGTGCTTGATTTGTTTTCCTTTCTTATCATGATGTTGGTCAAGATAATGTATTTGGGTATATGATATGTAGCTAAGAAATTTTCCCTCAAGGCTACACATTACCCAAGTTAGAAATCACCCAAGTTTTCAAGTGGTCTCTTCCATTAAATCAATGTTGGTTTATTACCTAGAACATTAGATCATGAGTTTGTTGCATAATATCAATCTAAAACCACATGTTTTGGGAAAATAATTATTTGAGTACTGCCATAAATTCAATTCCATGAAATTTTTCATCAATTAATTATATTGTAAATGAGGAGAGGAATTATGGAGTGAAATGATATGAATGTACATTAAAAATTATACTACATTGATTAATTTAACATAATAGAGTTTTTTAGTTGTTGGTCGTTAAATAAAATTTGTCACATTTCTTGAATAATGCTTGGTCATGGAAATAAAAGCAGTGAACCAAGCCAACTATTCTTTACCAAATAGAGCCACTCATTCATCCTTGTCGGAAAATAAGCATTGAAATTAACTTCATAAAGAACAAATTTTTTTAATTAATTCCATGAAAGTTTCCATGTTTATGAGATGGATAATCCATAGTCACACTAATTTATTTTTTGGGTAAATAAACGAAATCTTTATCTGATTGAGAATTTACAAAGGAGAACATTACATCATTGTAGATATTAGAAAATATTTCATCTAATTTAGTGTTCCTATACAATAGTCTGTATATACAACATTTGTCAAAAAAATAGAAAATCTCTCCTATCTATTGCTTGTAATTTGTAAATACTACAAAAATAAAGTTCGTTACTTATAAATAAGGGTGTTTCTTCATGTCCATATGTTGTCGCTATAACAGAGACTCTCAAAAATGTTTTCCTAAGTCAATTTTGGAGCCTACATGAATTGTCATTTCAAGCCGCTAGTGTCCTCATGTTGTTTGCGTTTTCATTTTTGTGTTTTCTCCTAGTGTCGCATCCTCCTAAGTCAATGTTTCCTATGTGTCATAACCTAATTAACCATTAGAATCACTTTAGTTATCTAGTTCAAGGTTAGGTGAACTCATGAGTTAAATTGACTTAGAAACTAACCTTTTCTCAAAGCACACACTTGAAAATAACTCAAAATCATAGAAAAATAAACCAAAAGAAAGAAAAGTACCCTTTGAGGAAAAAAAAAATCCAAGTTAATGAAGACATACACTTGTGTTGAGTGCACTCCTTCGAGATGAAGGAGTGTGCCCTCCTTGAGCGCATTCCTACATGTTGGGAAAGTGTTCCCTTCTTGAGCATACTCCTTTCTGCTAAAGGCATTTTCTCTTCTTGGATGCATGCATGATCCTCTTTGTTGAATGTGGGCACACTCTTATAAAATAGGAGCCCACTTAACTTCCCTCAACTAACCCTTTCACTCTAAGACAAGTGGTGGTCATGCATGAAACAACTTTGCATGTAAACTCTTTTAAATTAACCTAGTTACTCATTCATTTGAATAATCATTTTCATTGTGGTTGGCCACATAACTGTGCATCAATAAAATCTTCATCAACCTACGTTACAAGTAAGTTTTTCATGTCGAATATATTCATTGGATTTCACGATTTCACTATCAATCTTGATTTTCTTGATAATGTTTCTTTTATATAAGTTTATTCACTTCCATTTCCATTCAATATTGATGCCACAAGTGTTAATTTGTTGTCGCATGCTGAAACTATGCACATTTGTAAACTTTTCACATTGCATCATGATTATGAAAAAATCCTTATAAGATTGAAGCTCCTTATTCTTCTCATTCCTATCATGAAATCTTGTTGTCAAACTTGTTCTTGAGTTTCCATATGCATATCATACTTATGGAACTCAAAGCCCAATCAACCTTGAAAACTACACCCAGAAAAGTCAAGTTTCCCTCTTGCCTTCGTCACAAAGACCCCTCTACATCTCCTTGAACCCATGAGTGCACTATGAAGTTTTCAATGCCTGACACCCCACTCCTTCATCCCTTTGGAGTGCGCCAGTGTGACCTTGATGATTTTCTTCTCTTTCTTGATTTCATGAGCACACTACAAAGCCCTGTATGACCCTTGGCTCTCCTTTGTACTTTGAAAGTGCACCCTCCTAGTTTTCATATATATTTTATCACACATGAAATTGATTTTGTGGCATCATTGATAGATTTACATGTTCAGTAACATCTGATTTCTCTTTGTACATGATTTATGAGATATTTATGCATAGTTAGTTTGCATTAAGATATTCTTGTCATTATGAGTGTGATGCCAGAAATAGGTGTTCGAGCTACAAGTATTGTCATCCTTTCATCATTTGTTGGAGCCATGCCTCCTTCTGCATGTAAAGTGGCATCCAAAACTCCAGAGGAAAGAATTGTGAAAGTAGTCGAAGTAACAAAGTCGACCATCCAATTTATGTAGATACATAGTGCTTCATTGATAACTCTACTGAGGTCACATGGGGCAGTATAAAGTACACATTCATGAAAATAGTTTTGCTGAGAATTTGGAAGACCTGAAAAATACATAGGATCACATGAAAATTCCCAGTCATCTCATGTGTAGAGGTGATTGAGTGGATTATCACACACATACCTGACTCTCATCTTGTGCTTCATAATGAGAGTGGTGGTCATATTGCCACCTATTATGGAGGATATATGCCAACCTACTACAAGATTATTAGCCACCTAGTATACACAAAAGCTAAATTTTACCCTAAATGGGTCAACCTAGACAAAATTAACATCATAAAATCCTGCTGTTTACCACTTGCTAAGTTTTTCCATCACCCATCCATAGTCTACCCGCCTAAGATTCTCATAGATGTATTTCAGTATATGATATCCACGTGTTTTCGGTTGCATGGGCAAAAAAATGCTAAGGTGTTTGAGGATAATTAGATAGATATGTTCAATATGTTGGTAACACATGGTGGAGTCTTCAATTGGGAAGATATATTGTCATTTGAGTTGTAGTGTCATGTTGGGTAGCCAAAACAATATTTTAGGGAAAACTAGGCACCACAATTACATATGCTTGTTTTTCTTTTAGATGGAATATGTGCATAATACGATTTCCCAACATTGTACGGGAACTGGACCCCTTAGGAAAAATTACCAGTGTAATTTCACTACAAAGTGTTATCAAAATCAAGCTTCAAATGCACATATGAGAAATTGGTTGAGCATTTCTTTACTTTTTTTTTTTTCATATTATATTCGAGATCGATCCTCATTCCATGAATGATCAAGTGAAGGAGGCACTATGAGATATATCATATTGGTTTGCAGCTCCTGATGCTACATATATCAGATGTTTTGGTTGCCAAATATTCCCTCATCTCATGTCGCGATATGTGACTAATAAGGTGGTCATGTAGGAAGTAGAAAATTAGTTGGACAAGGGATTTTTAGGATTTCTTCAAAGGAGGAAGGAATCCCCTTGGACCACCTTACCTTTGAGGATCAAATTGTATGATTTAAAGGGCCACAAGGAAAAAACAACAGAAATATAAGAGCTGGATCACCTTCACTTAACAACTAAATAATTTCATGTATATGACTCCAAGAGAGTGTGAAGGAAACATTGTGAAAGGATAGATTTCAACTAGGGTTATTCATCGATATCTACAACAAAAGATGAGAAATAAATAAATGGTACAATGTAAACATAAAGGCACATCCAAGGATGCATTAGGGGAATTTTGAGGTCTAAAATGGGCCTCCGAAGGAAATAATAAAATAATAGCTAAACCAATACAACAATATTTATGAATTTTCAATTCACCTTTTGCACCACAATCAATGTAACCATAGTTAAATTCAATTCAAAAGTTGTACCAAAATAAAATTAATAAAAAAAGTGTATTGATGTGACTATAAATAAGAATGAACTTTTCAAGAAAAAATCATTATCATTGAACAATTAATGCATTAGTCCTTTGTACTTGAATAACTTAAAATAAAATATAAATATAAATTTAGAAATTGTTAATTATATTATATGCTTTTAATTAAAATTTATATTATTTAAATTGTATAAGAACATGTAATTAATATACTATATAAAAATAATATAATATAATATAATATAATAAATGTATAGGGATATGCATTGTTTCTTTCAAGGAATATGAAATTAAAATAATATATCTTTATTCAAAAAGTGTGAAATGACATTTATTATGAGTACTTTACTTTGACTTTAAAAGTACTTAGAGCACTACCATGGTTAACCATGAGTTTTTATCCACCATTGAGAATGTGACAAGTAAGTACCTTTAACTCAAGCAATGCCATCTCAACCTTTAGGGATGATTTCATCCCCTAAAATGTGATTGGTTCTCATAAAGTGAATTTTGATTGTACATTTTTCTTAGGAGGCCCATTTTAGACCTCAAAATTCCCCTAATGAAGACCATTTCACCCCAATATCCACCGGCTCAAGGCATGTAGGTAGAGGAGGTTGAATATATAACCCTTCAAGTAAAGAGTTCTCGTAGGAAGAAGATCATGTATGATTCAACTGGAGAAAGCAACAGGAAATGGAAAGTTGATCCTTTAAACATAGGAGCTATTCAAGGAGAACAAGAGAGTAGAGAAGCAAAAGAAGAGGAGAAGAGGAAAAAAAATGAGTTTCTTGAGAAGCAAGAAGAAGAAGAAAATGAGAGAGAAGAATAGAAGAGGAACAACAAAGGAATCCTAGGGAGGAATAAGTAGCACATAGAATGGAAGAATAACAATTGCCTCAGAAAATAGAAAAAAAATATTTGGATGAAGAGGATACCATCTAACCCATGGAGGATGAACTAGTATCTCTAGAAGAACCTAGCCTCACAGACAATCATCTTTCATTTGGGGAAATTGGAATCAAACCTCCACCCACAAACAGAGTCATGGGTGTGTGACGTGTAACATTTAATAAAATTAAAAAAAGGATTGTGTAGTAGAGGAACATATAATTCCCGAATGACCCTTAGAGTTCAATCTTGATTTATATAAAGAATGTGATAACTACCAACACCAGAAGTAATCCTAGAGAAATCATGGCGGAAAATGTTGCTTTTGCTACAATGAAACTAGATATTTTTGAAGACTTGTTCAATGAGAATGCTAAATTGAGGAGAGAACTTGTTTCGCTGAAGCAACATGTGCAACATCGTGTGTTAGTGAATCAATGGTTATCATCATAGAGATTAAACACCATATAATGGAAGTCATTCATGTAGGAGGAACTGGGGCCAATGGAGGACATCATGCATGGTTATATGATGTGATTATACTTTTACAACAAGTGGTGTCTCCTCTCATTGGCATTCATAAGAAAGCATAGGAAGTGGTGAAACATCCGAAAGTAGCAAACAGAGCAGCCAACCATCTTTAGGAGTGGGTTGCCAAGTATCCATATGCTTCAAAAAATTTGGGAAAGAAAGATAAAATTGTTGTTGAAATAGATATATTTTAGATGAGACTCCACCATAAGAACTACATGTGTCTTGGAGAACATTCGATCAGTACTATTTCTACTTATAATCAACTGCACAATGGTTTTGAGTCTCTAGCACAGAAGCAAGGGATGTCTTCAATAGGGACACTTGAACCAAACATAGGAAGAGAAATAATATTCCAGGAGATCAGGCAATACATTGAAAAGATAACCCAAGAAATATAACAGGAAGGCTTGGAGGTCACCAAAGACATTATTCTACAATACACCATCGCACTAGTCAAATCTCATATGAAACTTTCATGGATATTTAATAATGTACAGTCAAAATCCAAGACCATATTGATAGATGCATTGGATATGAATATACATTACATAGGGGACTTTCCAATTCGGGTCAAATCCATCTCAATGGATTCCAGAGCATGGCACACATACATTACAAATGAGATCCCTGAGGAAGCCAATGACTTATCAATTTGATGAGCCTTTTTCCGATTATAAAATTTATCTTATATAGCCATGCAATTTGTCTTGTGTAATAAATGATATGTAATGAAGTCTAAGGGACAAATGTGGAATGTGAATAATCACATATAGAATGCCATAAGTCAAGAATAGAATTAGAACAATCATAGGAGTTGAAGAGTCATGAGGAAAATCAAAGTTCATTGTTATTTGTTATAAATAGCTACTCATAACTCAAGAAAAGGGCTTCGATTCTTGGAGTCTTTCCTTGGCTTCTCTTGTAGTACATAGGAGATAGATCATTCTTTAGAGAAGAAAGTTGTGGCTTCATTTTCCTCTACTAGATATAGTGAACTAACATTGTACTTGGGATCTTTCATTCTTATTTAGAAGCTCTATGAGCTGACATTTCTTCATACATGTATCCTAGATATAGTAGGACTATTATTGTTATGTTCATGGTATATGTTGCTTTAATTACATACTAAATTTATGAATTAAGTCTTTGCTTAGCTATAGTTGTTACTGAATGAGTGTTGTTATGCTTTAATGTTTTTTTATTATGTGGACTAATTTGCGGGTAATCAACAAGCCTCTCTCTTCCTTCTTGGGTCCACCTTTAGCATAATACTATTACTTTTCTAACTAGAGGCTCATTTCCCTTTACCAACCATGTAAGTCTCTCTCGTATACCTGACATCGGGTGTCTCACAAAGCTTACATACTTGCTGCACTAAAGAGGTGATGTGATCTCTTATGTGTAGTCATAACCAAGGCATATGTTTGAAACCTTTCCAATAGTGGTTGGACCATATAACTAGATGGGACTCCTATACCAAATTGTGTGAGGTGTAATTGGGACTTCACATCGGGGATATCCCCTTGCAATGTTGGCGACATCCAACACTGACAACATTTTGGGTGCTAGAAGGAGGGTCAGATAACAAGTTGAGCCTGTGAATTATGTTCGAATTTCTTACCTTTAACGGTTTCATCCCAGATTATAATCCCGAGGTGTTTTTTTGAATCTTTAGATCTTTCAATCCCTGTAGACTTTTCTACATAACTTTTCACATTTAAAATTTGTTGGCAAGGGTAAAAACATCGCCCTTGACTACGTAATTGATTTTGTTCATTTTTGTTTTTCAAGTGGTGTTTAATATAACTAAATCCTCACACATTTATTTACCCTTACACTTGATGATCATGTAAAGAAATGGTGTTATTCTCTACCCACTGGTTCAATTTCATCTTTTAAGGAATTATTTAACAAGGCTTCGTCGCTTTTTCGACAAATATGAATATCAATATTTTCTTAATGAAATTGATCAACTTAGAATGTAATTGAATGATCTCTTGAGCATTTTTCTTACAGGTTCCTCCATATTTGTTATGAATTACTGGATGAGGATGTGGCCTGGAAGTTCTTGGATAAGAATTTTCATTTCTTAGTCCGAATGTTAAGAAAATATTTTGAATTTGTTTCATTATGTCCTCCCAATCAAAAATAATTTTAGCATCTTGAGGAAGAACCATATGTGCCTTTTATCCCATGTACTCATTTTATGTTATTTGTTTTGAGCTTCAACTGATCACCAAACCGAAAGATCAATTCCATGATGAAGAATTAGTTTTTCTTTCACATATTTCCCCTGATGGTGACTTTTGTAATATTTTCAGTCAACCATACTTGGATCTTGATATTCCAGCAGTTGAGCCCTTACCCGTTAATCAAGTTGAACCCTTGGACAACCATGAACCTAATGATTTCATTTTCTATGAATTCTACGGTAATGAGTTTTCAAGTAAATTGGATGAATCTTTATTCCTACAAGAAAAATTAGATTCGAATGAATTTCAAATGGAGTCTGATGGGATTATCCAAGATTTTCTTTCAGGTATATCTCCTTTTGTTGAAGAAGATGGCATGCTTATCATTGAGGATTTTTGTGGTAATCTAAATTTTTTTTCTGATCAACCTTAATTATCTTTTGAATCTCATGATCCAAATTATAACTCCTACTTTGATACTAAAGTTACCATGCTTTCTAAAAAATCAAAGTTAATTTAGGTGAGTAGGAAACTTCAACCTATGTTGATTGTTGTGTCAGGTTATTGTCACCATGCTCGTATTTGTGGTTTTGATCAATCCATAATTATTTTTCAAAATTTCATCGTTAATGTCATCACATGGGATGTCAAATATCTCTTGAGGGATGCTCATTTCCTTCACATAAAATATTTTAAACCTCAGGGAAGAATGTTTAATTTATTGTTGAACTTACAACACTGCATCCCACCTCAAGCAAATATTTAATATGTAACGTGGAAACAAAGGATGGTATTAGTGAATGTAAAATATTTCAATCTAACCTATATTTTACATAATACATAAAAGAATGTCTCGCACGAAAACATGGATTGTGGTCAACCTATTAATGTTTCTTATGACGTGGATTTGTCTTTGATCCACATTTCTTGTCAAAGTTTCCATAGATATTGTTTCCATGATCTTATTACAGAGTCACTAGAAGAATATTATTTGTCTAGACCCATGTCTCATGGCCTATACTTGCATCTTTTTCATCAAGTCTTTTATGGTGATAGACCTAGTAAATAATGTTATTGTGGATTCTATAATTTGATACAGTAGTCGAGTGTGTTACACCATTGTGATTACACTTCTTGTTTCTATTTTTTCAGTGTGAATGTTTGCATGGTTTGTCCTTTTCACTGCACTACATTTTTTTTTGGTGTTACATGATCATATCCTTCGATCCAAAAGTCAGAAGCAACTTGTATGGACACATTGGAAATTCCACTTCACATGTCTAGACCCTGTATTGTTTAGTTTAGGATATGATAGGTTGCATTTAGTTAGATGCATTGAATTTCTATTTTGTGTTTTCATTTTTCCTTCTTTTATTTTTTTTCTTTTATCTATTCTTGAATAAAACTGGTTGTGAGCTTCAAGATTATGTGGCTAACCTTTTGTGAAAGGAAAGTTGTAGTAACATGCAACGTTTGGCTTATATGTTACCCTATTCTTTGATTTGGTTTATCTATTTCGAGTCGATGATTTTTTAATGGAAAATATAATCCTTTAGTCAGGAAGATGTAAGGAAACCATGATGCCCGCATCTATTTAGGATTATCTTTCCTACAATTAGTCGTGTTTATGAATAAAGCACAGTCCTATTGAAAAGAAAGAAAAATAAAGGGTGAAATAATATAAATGCTTCTTGCTTAGGGAGGTGAAGAAAGCGACTTTGTCGAGGTCTTGCATAGGATCTCTAACAACAAAACAACGTTTTCCTTCGTGAAGTGACTTCATCAGGGTACTTTCTAGGCTTGCTGACAGTAGAGCAAAACTAGGGATGTAAAACTCACACTCTGATTGTTTTTAATTCTTCATACTACATTACCCTTACTTAAATCGAGAATATAATGATATGGATTGTTTTATGTCGTGTTACATCGAAAACTGGAACAATGAAGAGTATATATTTAATCAGGTAAGAATTAGGAGTTGAGGTAACCCTCTAATTGAATAAATACTTCCTAGATAATTGAGACTTTACGCCTAAATGAAGCCATTTCAGAGAATATGGGGTTCTCCCAATGTGTCTCCAAGTGTTTTTGCGACGATAAAAACCCTCCAAAAAGTTTTCCTAAATCAGTTTTGGAGCCTACATGAACCATTATTTCAAGCCCCGTAGTGTCGTCATGTTGTTTGAATTGTCATTTGTGTGTTTTCTCCTAGTGTCTCATACTCTGAAGTCAACATTTCATGAGTATTGTCACCTAACCCTTAGAAGCGCTTGAGTTATCTAGTTCACGGTTAGGTGAACTCCTAACTTATCTTGACTTAGAAACTAGCCTTTTCACCATGCATACACTTAAAAATCACTCAAAAGCATAAAAAAAGGAAAAAAAAAGATATTAGACGGAATTTCAGCTTAAAAGTGCCCACAAAATTTTCATGTACGTAATATGTAAACCAATCAAAATAATTTAAATTTAAAAATAGGTACATGTAAGAATTTTGGAGGAAAAAATAAAAAAAATATTTTTTTAATTGTATTTTTGGCTTATCTCTTTACAGGATTACTCACATTTCAAGTGTAGACACTCGTTGGATGCAAAATTAAGTTCCACATCCAACGATTACCCATTATCCATACTTTTGAAAAGACCTGCATTGATAAAAATTGAATATACATTAAAAAAATGTGTTGCACATGCATTTTAATGTATCTTCAATTTCTATTAATGTGGGTGATCTCAAAAGTATGCATAATGGGTACTCATTGGATGTGTAATTTAATTTTACATCCAAAGAGTGTCTACAGTGGAAATTTAAGTAAAAATGTAAGGATATAAGCCAAAAATACAATAAAAAAGTAGTTTTCTTCTTTTCCCTCCAAAATTCATAACTCTTAGTTTATTATTTTCCTATTATTTTATTATTTTTTCTGAGGAGGTCACTTTTAGGCTGAAATTTACATTAATTGAATTAAAGTTCCCTTTAAGGAAAATTCACACTCCAAGTTGATGAAGACATGCACTTGTGTTAAGCACACTCCTTCGAGCGAAAGAAGTGCACCCTCCTAGAGTGCACTCCTACATGTTGAGCAAGTGCGCCCTCCTTGAGTGCACTACTTCGTTCTAAAGGCATGCAATCTTCCTGGATGTATGCATGTGCCTATTTTTTGCATGTGGGATCACTCCTAGAAAATAGGAGCCCACTTAACTTCCCTTAACTAACCCTTTCACTCGACAATAAGTGGCGGTCATGGATGATATATTTTTGCATGTAAACTCTTTTAAATCAACCCATTTAACCATTCATGTGTTTAATCATTCTCATATGGGTTGGGGGCACAACTGTGGATAAAGAAACTCTTCAATAACACACGTTACAAGTAAATTTTTCATGTCGAATATATTCATTTTATTTAATGATTTCACCGTTGATCATGCTTTTCTTGCTGGAGTTTCTTTGTTTTTCAATATATCCAATGGAATTTCTATTCAATATTGATTCCACAAGTGTTAATTTGTTGTCAGATGTTGAAACTATGCACATTCCTCAACTTTTCACATTCCACCATGATTATGAAAACATCCTTATAAGCTTGAAAATACTTCTTCTTCTCATTCCTATCATGGAACTCAAAGATCAATGAGCCTTGAAAATTGCAACCAGAAAATTTAAATTTCCCTCTTGATGACACACCTTCATCATGAAGAACCATTCCCTTCCTTGATTGCATGAGCACACCCTGAAGACCTGAAGACATGTTCCTTCATCCCTTTGGAGTATGCCAATATACCCTCTCTGTCTCCTTGACCGCATGAGCGCATTGTGAAGGCTTGAATGCCCAACACCCCACTCATTCGTCCCTTTGAAGTGTGCCCCTTGATTATTTTATTCTCTTTCTTGAGTGCATGAGCACACTATAAAGCCATGAATGACCCTTGACTCTCCTTCATTCTTTGAAAGTGCACCCTCTTAGTTTGCATGCCTATTTTCTCATGCATGCAAGTATTGTGTGTTGTCATTGATAAATTTACATGTTCAGTCACATTTGATGGCTATTTGTAGATGATATATGAAATATTGCTACATAGTTAGGTTGCATTAAGTTAATCTTGTCATTATGAGCTTGCTTCCACAAACAGGTGTTCAATCTACATGTATTATAACCCTTTCATCATCTATTGGAGCCATGCCTTCTTCCACATGTAAAGTGGCCTCCAAAGAAACTTCAATGGAAAGCATTGAGGAAGTAGTTGAAGTAATAAAGTTGAAAATTCCCATTTAGGTACATACACAATGCTTCATTGATAAGTCTATTGAGGTCACATTGGGCAGTATAAAGGACACATTCATGCAAAAGACGTTTTCTACGAACTTGGAAGATCTACAAGCATACATAGGATCACATGTAGATTCCTAGTCATCCCATGTGCAGAGGTGATTGAGAGTATTATCACAAACATGGATGAATCTCATCTCGCGCTTCATAGTGAGAGTATTGGTCATATCATGACCTCTTATGAAGAATATATGGATAATTACTACAAGATGATCAGGCGCGCAAAATATGAAAACACTGAATTTTACACCAGATGGGCCAACCTCGACACAAGTGACATCATAAATTTTTGGTGTTGAGTGCCTGCTAAGTTTCATCATCGCCCAACCACAGTCTATTTGAATAAGATTCTCAGAGATGCATATTGATATATGATAGCCATGTGTTGTCAATTTCATGGGCGCAAGAACATTGAGGTGTTTGAAGAGAATTGGATATATATGATCAATATGGTTGTAACCCATGGTAGAGTCTTCAATTGGGCAGATATATTGTCATTTGAGTTGCAGCATCATGTGGGGAAGGAAAAAACATCTTTGATGGAAAACCAGGCACCACAATTCTATATGTATGCATTTAATTTAGATGGAATTTGTGCACAATATACTTTCCCAACATTGTATTGGAAATGGATATCCTTATAAATTTTTCAAAATAATGAGAGTTTTGCAGAAGGGATGTTCCCTTTCACCATTTCTCTTTATTTTAGTGATGGATGACCTCAGTCATAAAATTAATGTTTCTCAATCCACGAGCCTATTTTTTGGTATCTGTTTGGGTTTCCGTACTGATATAACTCTCAGTTGTTTTGTGGATGACGTCCTCACTTTTGGGATGGTTTCCAGACAACAATGGTTTACACTACATAATATCTTCAAGAGATTTGAAGTTGCCTTTGGTATGATGGTGAATGAGGAAAAATAACTTATTTTTTACTCATATGGAGAACAGGAGGAGATCATCAGTATTACATAACTATTTAATTTTCGTTCCCTACCCTTGTGTGGTGGATTTACTTATCTAGGCTTTCACATCAAACCAAATTATTTCAGGAATGCAAACTGGCTATGGCATTTGGATAAATGCACCATAAAATCTATTGTTGATCCCATCGATGGCTTACCCTTGCATTCATTAGAGGAAATTTCAGCCTAAAGGTGGCCTCAGAAGGAAAAATAATAAAATAATAGTTAAAATAATAAAATAAGAGTTATAGATTTTGGAGGGAAAAGAACAAAACTACTTTTTATACTTGTATTTTTGGCTTACCTCCTTATCAATTTATCCAAATTTCAAGTGTAGACACTTGTTGGATGTGGAATTAAATTCCACATTCAATGAGTACCCATTATGCATACTTTTGAGAAGACCAACATTACTAAAAATTGAAGATACATTAAAAAAATATGTTCAACACGTTTTTTTAATGTATCTTCAATTTTTAGCAATGTGGGTCTTCTCAAAAGTATGCATCATGGGTACTCATTGGATTTGGAATTTAATTCGGCATCCACCGAGTGTCTAGACTTGAAATTTGGGTAAACCTATAAGGAGATAAGCTAAAAATACAAGTAAAAACAATAGTTTTTATTTTCCCTCCAAAATATTTACATGTACCTATATTTAAATTTAAAGGATTTTTGGTTGGTTTACATATTATGATATGGAAATTATGTGAAATTTTCATGGGAACTTTTAGGATGAAATTTCCTCTAACGATGGATTAGGCAGTGCTCCAACAAATCTTAGTGTACTAGACACATCTATATATTTTACGTTCGGCCATAATTAATAAGATAAAAAGCACCATGGAACACTTCATATGTGCAGGTATAGACATCAAAAACAAATTTCATCTTATCAAATGGGAGAATATCACCATTCCAAAAGAATTTGGTGGTTGGGGAATTTTGGATATAAATATTATTAGATGGGAACTTATAATCAAATCTCTATGCCGCACTCTTTTTGAGAAGGTATATGGTAGGATATTATTGTAACAAAATATATTCACAATAAGGAAGCTCTCGACTAGTTTAGAGTTGGCTACATTGGGATAAAATTTGGTTCTTACATTTGGACCAGTTTCAACAAGGTAACAAATAATTTTCTCAAAGAAGTCTTTGGGAATTTGGAAAAGGTAATGATATCATTATTGGCATAGAAAAAATATAGGGTATTGATGGTGAAAAAACACTCTTAGAGGATACCACTGGGAGATTACACACTAGAGGTATTTATTTTTATTATATATATATATATATATATATATATATATTCTGGATCAGGCTGTACTTCGATGGAGGGACAATTTTCTTGTTTGGAGAAGTGCAAAGGATATTGGTTTGGATGGTCAAATATAAGTCGAATGGAATGGATACACTTAGAATATTAGAATATCTATTATTTTTAGATCTAAAGAGGGTGATAACATCACATGAGAAGGGAAGTTGCGGTCTAACTTGGTGGAGGTAGAATAAAACTACAGGTACCTAATGTACACACATTTTTCTCTTTCTCATCCATGTTGGTTCAAACAAATTTGGAAGATGAATGTAACTATTAATATTATCTTGTACACATGGTTAGTATGTCATAACAAAACTCTAACCATAGAAAATCTCCACAAGAGAGGTATACATGGACTTGGAAGATGCTCACTTTGCAGGGAATTGAATGAGACAAATGTACATATCTTATTGGAGTGCCCCATGGAAACACAAATTTGGACCAACATTCTTCTAAAAATTAACGCCCCTTTTAGAGGTTTTCATTCTATTTATCAATGTCTATGTTGGTGGCTTGACCATGGGGGTAACGTTCAAGCCACTCCACTATTCACATTCTCAGAAATCTGGAGTGCCATAAATGATTACACATTTGATGGACTACAAATTCACATATTTAGAATTTTTCACAACATCAGGACATGGATGGAAAATTTGAATGTTCACGCTAAGAAAGATAAATATCTCTCGCAAAGGTAAATACCTCTAGACATTCAATTTTATGTGGGTTATTTTGACAGTGTGGCACAAAGAGGTATATGCAAGTGCAATGTTTGGCTCAGGATAAATCACGTTATACAATACAATTTTTCATGGAATGGAGGTGTTGGAACAAAAAATAGGGAAAATTTCCTGGAACTATGGGGACTTATATGGTTTTATAAGATAATTTCAATGGATTCTATACATGTTTATGATGAATCAAAGACCCTTATAGATTTTATCTTGGACAATACCAAATTTTCATCCCCATATCTTAGTGGTCAGATATCATAGATCCAACACCTGAGGCTATCCTTTTCATAGATTTCTTTTCACCACATCTTCGAGGAGTCAAATATGGTTGCTGATAGATTGTCTAGGAAGGGCCTTACGAAAGATTATGTTTATATGCACTTTTTTCATCTCAAGAGCAACATTTTTTGGGATGAAAGCTCGATTCCACTCCCATAGCTATTTGTTTCCATTTATGTTTTTTTTTTTTTTTCCAGTTAAATCTTAAGGCATTTTTTTAGTGATAAGATTGCTCATGGGTTGTATATGTGAGTATCTCACCTTCAAATTTTTTTTCTTTCCATAAATACTCTTTTGTATTGGGATTTTATCTAGTATCACTTTAGCATAAAGTGGGGTTTACATTGGGAATAAATATGTAAGACAATTTCTAGGTTTTTTTTTGGAAATGTACATTTAATAAACGAGTGTTTCTTTCATCTAAAAACAAAAAGGTTCAACCTTCATTTGTTTCCCGACTAAACTCGCATGAAGAATTTCGAATTTAAGCTTATGAAAAAATTAAAAGTTTGCAAGGAATTGCGAATAGTTATTTCACGGAAATGTTGATATGTAAAATTGTGACAAAGGGTTATTTCAGGGAAATGTTGGTATGTAAAATTGTGAAAATATTTAGCATTATTTTTAAATTCTATATTTTGTATTAAATAAGGCTAAATATTTAGAGTTTTTCTTATTATAAATTTTATATGTATATCATTATTACATATAATTAAATTTATTGAATTACTTGAATTTTATAAATAAAAAATTTCATTTTGAAAAAAATATGTAACTCATTTCAACTTCTAAAGTTTAGTCATTCTAAAATTTAGTGGTCTTTATTTAGCCATTTGATTTACATAAGTAAAGTAGTTTTAAACTAATTAAATTTAAATTAAATTATATAAGTTTTATTAATATATAAATGAATTTGTAAAAATTTGTGTGTATAATATATTTATTAATTTGAATTAATATAGTTAAAATATATTTGCAAATCTATCAACTTATTATTATTATTATTTGTGAAAAAAAAATCATTTTATTTTTTAATCATTTTGGATTTGTAAATAATAATTTAAATATTTAACCATCTTCCATGTGATGTTAATTGTGCACTCAACAACAACAAAAGTGCTCTTTTGGAAATGAGTAATAGTAATAAATTGTGTGTCATTTTTTTTTAAATTATATTTACAAATTAAATAAAATATTATAAATTAGTAGATATATATAGATATTTTTCTTTTCTTTTCTCACGTGTTTGGTAGACAATATGACCATGCATTTATCAATGGTTTCTGTGTATCTTTTCACCTCAAGGGGAAATTTATAGTTGTTAATTATTAAGCTATGAGTAATTTATATCATTGTAATATAAAGGTCATCAGGGATAGAATACGAAATATAAATATAAATAAAATATTGTTTTGTATAATTTAGTATATTTATATTAAGTTTTCTATACACTATATATTATTGTAATATAAAAGCTATTTTGAAAAAAAAATATTTTGAGGGATTTCATGGTGTGTATTATGTAACAAAGATGAGTCCATTGATCATCTATTTATGTTGTGTCTTTCTTCCACACATATATGGAATCAAATCTATGAATCTTTATATATTCGCTTCAAGTGGCAAGGTGAAACGTTTAATGAAGCATGAAAGAATTGGTGGAATGAGGCCAACCTTAATAAACTATGGAACATTCTTGTGCTCATTTTTTAGGGTATATGGATTGGGAGGAATCGGAAATTTTTTCAGGATATCAATTTCCTTCCAGAAAGGGTCGGTGCTTAGATGTTATCAATTTATGATATCTTACTTGAAGTGGAACAACAAACCAATTCCTGTATTATTTCTGTAAAATCCATTGATCAAACTGAGCCATGTGATTATTTTGATGGATTCGCTCAAAATAACACGTGTGGTGAGGGAGTAGTACTTTAATTCAACAATACTCACTTATTCAAATTGATGTCTAGATTGGGTCTAGGAAGAAATAGTTCTGCATAAATTTTTAGTCTCAAGTTCCATCTCCTCTTTGCATTAGAAAATAGTTTCCAATAGCTACAGGTCTTTTGTGACTCCAAAGAGGTTATTGATTTCTTCAACCATATTTCTATTTGTCACACACATACACACACGTAGGAACTTATTGGATGAAATTATGATGTTAAAGGCACAACTTGATAATATTTCTTTTGAACACATTTAGAGGGAAAGGAATACACTTTTCGATCATCTTTCCAAAGAAGGTGCGCAACAGGGACGTGGGACTTGAAAAATAACTGAACACAATGGTACGTAGCATTATAACTTCTATCATCGTCCTTTAGATGAACATGTATAGGAGGTTGCATATCTGGGGTGAATGTTTTGTTTCCATTGAAGGGATAATAGATATATCATACATATATAACATATATATCATAATGTTTTGTTTCCATTGTTTTGATAGCCGACTTTTTGAGTGGACTCTTATTTACTGTAGGATCTTATTATATATATTTAGATATCGGTGGACTAATATATTATGTGATTTGGATATGGAAATTATATGCACTCATATTTTAGATGATTGTTGAGTGATCAACAATCACATTTTTTGATATGCGTTACAACATCTACAACATAAATTTTTCACTCTTTATTAATGGAAATTATGATTTTTCCTTGGGGAAAATTTGTAACATAAATGCAATCATGGATACACTATCAAATAAAAAATATGAAGAAAACATTCATTTTATATAATAAAATATATTTATATTAAATTTTATAAAAACTATATAAAAACAATTATCAATTTAAATATTTGTAATTTATATATTAAATATTAATATAATTCACTATTTTTTTTTACAATTTTGAAAGAAACCTCTATTTTATAATTTTTCACTTCTTATAATTATAATCATAAGTAAAAATCATGATAAGGTTAAGTATCTCTAACTGTAGGTTTTTGTGATTCATAATATTTTAGAATTGTCTCTTTTGGATTAATCACATCACTATTTTTTGGTTGGACATTTCGAACCAACCATTGTGGTTCATCATTAGGACATAAATAAGGGATTTTGTCTAGTTAGAGAAATAAATAATGTGGATATTATCCAATAAATTCAATGAAAAAAATCAAAATGAACCATTAGAAAGTCAAATTTAATAAAAAATTAACAGTCACAAAATTAGTTTCTAAATTAATTATGCCGATAGGAATTCCTTTGCAGGGTTTGGCTAGGCACATTTAGCCAATCAGAGATGCCTATTTTCATCCTTCTCCTTCCAATATGAATTTGAAAATTGTCGCTCCTCACACAGTTCATTACATTCTCAAGTGATGCCTTCACCTTCCTTTTCGTCACGGTAGAATGCTTCATCCCACAATAGAGTCATGTAATGTCTTCATGTGTTTTTGTGTGTGATTTCCCTGATCTCCCCATGCGAGTTTAAGGCCCTCCACCACTGATGATAACTCTTCCCGACCTGTGCAAGGCCTCAAATGAAGGTAGGAAAATAAATGGACCTACTTGTATATGTCCCATTTCTTTATCCTGAAATTAATCCAACATAACAATTAATTATCAGTAGAGATTGAACGGTCAATAGATTCCTTAATTGAGTATTGTAGATAACCCAATCAAACCCAAATTAGTAGCTCTTAGGCCTTTAAACATACTACACTTCGAGTTCATTTTTCTTTTTCTTCATGTTTGTAGGGTTTCTGAGCTTCTTCATGTGGCCAATTTTTTATATTTTTGTCACTCTATATATGTTTATTTGTATACCTCAATTATAAACAATGGATCCCTAGTCAAGCTCTTCTAAGCCTCGAGAGCTTTAGGTGCAGATGGTGTCTCCTTCTGAGTAGTTGATGAAGAGAATCAATGAATTATAAGGGGGCCATGCACATTTGAAAGAGGATATGAGTAATTTTCTTGATATTCAATAGCTCGAGGTCGAGGCTAAGGCTACAGTAGAAGATAAAGCTAAAGTTGAAGCTAAAGATGAAGTTGAAGCTGAAATTGAAGTTGAAGATGCAGTGGGTAACAATACTATCAACTCATAGGCTCAACCATTCAATAAGAAATATAGTAAATTATGACCTTATTCGCCTAGAAGGGCTCAATATGAATATTCATAGTGATGTCACAAAGTGGCATCATCTTCATTTCTCCAAAAATCACATTCGATATCACCACAATTAAACATATTGTTGACAATCAGGAGGGAAAAATATGACACTCGACAAAGAACAGGGCATACTTTTCCCCAAGTAACACATCATAGATCTTCTCTACAATGGTTGTGGGGTTCTTATCAATCCACGCGGTTTCTTCCATAGAAGTATTCGAGAAATGAATTTCCAAATCATTTCACATACAAGGATTATATCAACACTCTCCAATCCATTGGGAAATTTGTTCACATATTTAAACCTTCAAGGGAAATAGCTTGTATGATTTTTCATTTTTTCATGACATTTGAAAAAGTTTTTGATTTTATTTTATATGCCTACTTTCATTGATATTGTAATTTAGAACTTTTATTGGCATTTTTGAGTATGCATTGATGGTCATTCCTATGGTTTGAATTTTTTTTTTGAATGCATGAATGTTTTATCAAAGGCCATTTAGTCCATATGAAGTATGAAATAAATTTCATGGCATGTAGAGATAAACCAATTATCATGAGATAGTGGACTAAATAAAATATTGAGCGTTTTCCTTAGATACTATTTTTTACTGAGATTCAAGTGCTTTCTATTTATCTTTTGTGAATTATACCATAAAAAAGGGACATTTCCAAAATATACTATCATAAAATATTGGTTATTGTTAGTTCTTTTTTTCACATCAAACTAAATATACCATACAACTCTGCAATGGAAAAGAAAATGATCAAGTCTTATTTTACCAATATTCCACATTAGTTATTTCTCGTTGGATGCTTGATGCTGTAAAAAATTCTCCATCAAGGTTTAGTGCCTTAAATCCTCAGAGTACAATCCAAGTCAACAAGTTTATTATCTTTAGATTCCTTATGTATTACTCTCTTTGTTGAACTTAAGGATTGAGGAAATCATTTTTTATTCATGACATTGTAGTATTTTACATTGCACGATGTTATAAAATCAAAATAATCAAATAAGTTCCTTTTTGAATGTCACCCTTAATCTCAGGCACAATAGATGTAAGTTCTTATAAAAATGCATCTACACCTTATTTTCCCAACTCGATTGAAGATAGGTTAGGAAGGAGAATATTATAATGACATAACAAGGCATAAAATATGAGGCTAGAAGGTGGTACACGAGAAGCTGATTAGAAAATATGAAGACTAAGTTGTTAGGAAATGGATCCAAATTTGGGTCCAGATATGGATCCACTATATTTATTTTCCTTTATGTTTGAATGTGTGTTCATGTGTGGAAATTCCAATTATTATGAAAAAAAATGCTGAAACAAGAGGAGACATTTAATACTAACCATGATGTGGAGCTTTGGTCAAAACTGAACTTGCAGCTAAAAATTGGTTGTCTGATATTGCCCCGAATATGAAAAACTTGACTAGTTTATGTGATGTCCCCATCAAATTAAAACACATACCTAAGGTATAGTCATGAATTATCCATATTAGATTTTCCAATTTAGATCTATCCATTATGGAAAATAATGGCTTTCCAATGGGTTTCCTCAAAGTCCAAAGGCACTCTGAATTTCCTCAAAAGATTCCCCAAAGACACACCACAGGTTGACTCCTTTCTTTCTGCATAACAACAATCTCCAAGCATGGTTCCAAGGACACAAAAGAGAAGAAGACAAAATCTTCAACCCAATCTACTCAATATTGAAGGTGGTTGATATGTTATGGATATTTGGATGAGATGAACTTGGAAAAACTAGGGCAACTACTACAATTTGAGGGGGAAGATTGGAAGCCTGATCTCGTAAAATCATGGAGAAGTAGTAGGACTGATGCTTGTTCTAGTAGGTTTAGATGAGACTGGGATCCTCAGTGCCAACCCTCCAACCAAAAACTTCACAAATTAGAAAGGATCCAATTTTTTTTTCATCTCTCAATGCATTCTCCATGATACCCAAGAAGGTCTGATATTGTATCAGATCCTTCTATGTATCCAAACAGATCTTTGTTTCTCTATTATTGCATTCCCCGAGAATTCCCAAATATGTCTCTTAAACACATATGTTCTGCTTTAATTAAATCCCCATGATTCCCAAATAGTCTTCAATACAAAAATATATATCCTATATTCAAGACTCTATTCATGAACAAACAATATCTTGCAAAAACGAGAATGACGAGGATGAGGATGTAGATTCATGTATGGATATGTAGTTAGACCTAATCTAGATCATTATATCAATAGAGTGATCATTGACAAGACACTCAATTTTGTATTTACATGTATCCCTTTTGTACAAAGCATATTGCATTATGACTACATTGTTCACATTTATAAATTATCTAATGGTTTCAGTTCTAATGTTGTGATTCATGACTAATATTGATTTTTTACTTATGAGATCATTACCCATGGGGGATAAAAAAATTAGTGGAATGTTTTGAATAGCATCAAACATTTTAAGTCAATAGGTGAATTAGTTATAAATTAGGACAATGTTTTGAATAATTTTCAACTTATCAGCCTAACTGATATCCATAATAGATCAATTTTAGTAAAATTCGACCAAGAGAAACATAGAGGTGGATTGAATGTATTGGGATTTTATATTTCATACAAACACCATCGGATCCTTTTGGGAGAGTGTTAATGTGTCTCAAGTCACCAAGGCTACAGTGAGAAAATTTGCAAGCAATTAAACTTTTATTTGGATGGTGTGGCCTTCTCAATCCATGTTCTTGCACCTGCCAAGCCATGTTCCAGCACCCCCCAACCCATGTGAAAAACATGGATTTGTGTTTGAACCTTGAACTGCATCTTCCAAAAATCAAAAAGGGCATCTGGTTTCTGAGATAAATAATAATGTCACATTAGTTTAAATCTAATTTTCAAAGCCTATGAGATAAATGGTACTCTTCTGTGGTGTTAAGAAAATAGGTGTCAAAATTTTGGTAATTTTGTGCCTTGCAAAGTTGTGTTTTTAATATCTCTAAAGGTGTATAGGGTGGTTTTGAAGGGCATTACGAAAAGAGAGACATGGGGTGAAAATTTCTGTTAATATTCTCAATACGTTTTGATGGGGAATGGTTTGATTATGTTGGAAGTGAAATGTCTAATTAGGTTCTATTATTCCTTCTTACATTTTAATGCAACATGATATTAGCAACAAGAAACATTGGTTTTTCCCGCTTGGACATTTTTAAGACTGAGAATGAGATAGGAGGAAATGTAAAGGATGATTAGTGTTAGTATTAATTCTTAACGCAAATGTACGAAAAGAGATCACTTTAGCTACACATGAATAACGGTATTAACAACAAAGTTTGCTTTCTAACTTCCTTAGATCCATAATAGATAGTCGAAACAGATTCAACAAAAACTGAGATCTATGTAGTAAAAGTAGCTAAACAGTAAAATGAAATAAAAGTTTCTCTAAATATCCAATGGAAAAGACAAGATATATAAATAATTCTATATGTATTAACACCTGCGAAGGGAACAAAGAATGTTGTTACCAGTCCCCCTTAATGGGATGGGTTCTTGGCTGTCTTCAATGCTTCAAATCTATAAGTTTATCTCTCTCAATGGTGTAGAAAACCCAAGACTTGTGGAAATTTATGGGAACTCAAGAGGAAAAATAATAAAAGGGATCAAAGTATGACAATGACAAACGATCAAAGTTCCACCATGATAAAAGGATCAAAGGTAAATAATGAATATAAAGCCCTCCTATTTATAACAAAATATTGAGTTAATCTTGATAATGGTGCATAATAAAATATTATTAACCAAGATCTAGATGTACCTGCTTGGAATATTTTATTATATTTTGTTGGAGGGAAAATGAATTTAAATTGGTTAAATCCCTTTATTTAGAAATAATAAACAAATAAATGATTTATTTATCATTTCAAGAATTGGGTTAAGAATTTAACAAATAATGATTTATTTTATTATTCCTAAATTATTTAGTTAAATTTAACAAGAAATATTAATTAAATAATGATTCATCTAATTATTTCTCATTAATTGGGTTAAATATGACTAGGAATATTATTTAAAAAGTGGTTTAATTAATTATTCCAAGAGGAAAATCAAATAAATAATGATTTATTTAATTATTCCTCACGGGGTTTCCTATTTGAACCATAAATAACTTAATAAAATATGGTTTATTAAATTATTTCTTATATTGAAATAAATTTACTATGGTAAAATTGGTCTGGCATGGTGTAATTCGTTCCATCTAAATGTAAATGGTTAGATGACAAAAAATTGGTGTAACATATTGCCCCCCAACGTGTTAGTGTTAGGAGCTAATTGTATGATGGAAGTACGTTGTAAGAACACAATCACTAGAGACTGAAGGGGAGTTAGAGAGAGAGAGAGATACCTAGATAGAGTGAAGCGAGAGAGGACAATAAATTGAGGGGATGAGACCTACAAATGATATAAGTATACTTTAATGTTTGGGTACCTATTCTCAGTGAGGTGGGCGAGGCATACCTATGCCTGCCAAGATGACAAAGTACGAAGAATAATAGTTCGCCCAACAAAATAGGATTGAGCTATACAATACATGATATGTTGGCATAAGATGGGCTAGACAAAAATATAATGGATCCCACATACATATTGCGCCTGGGACAATAACTAGGACTGAATGCAATAATATTTGAGAACATGAGATATAATAACAATCAAAGAAGCCCTGATAAACAGGAAAGGGCTATGACAATATGAATGGATCATCTGAGTGATACATGCATGTTGTAGGTGTTGCAAGCAGCTGGAACTGAACCCATAAAATCACTAGAGCTTCATCTGAGACTGTAGCATAAAATGATGTCATCTAGGCATGTGGGGGGCTACTTGAAGGGCCGCCCCCTCATGAGGTCTGAAACATCACACACACAACCAAGAATCACTGGGACAATCTGTTGGATCATTGAACCATTAAGTATATGAATATCGATCATTCTGAAGTGGAGAAGATGAGAAGAAACCAAGTAAAAGGTCAATGAGGAGGCCCTTTGCCTGATCCGAGGCATTGGACAAGAATGGAAGTGGGAACCAAGGCACATCGCCCTCTAAACCTATCTTCTGGAATGAATATGTTGATGTCGACAGAAGGAGGTTCACCATAGGTGAGGAAATGAGGATCCTCAACTAAGGCATGAGGGATCATAGTAGAGAGACTGATGGAATGACACTAGGGATGATGATGGAATGGGGGGATACTGAGTAGCGAACGAATGAATTCCCTTCTAAGAGCATAAAAAACATGGATGATGTGGAAACAACTGACTTGACTCCTGAGGGGATGGCGGATAGTATGACTGGAGGCCAAAATGGGCTACAAGGGAGAGGGACATGGCATGAATGGATGGAATATTGTAACAAGAGGCAAAGGGACTTAGGAGAGACTCCATGGATGCGATGGTGACTCAACTCAGATTCTTTGATCAAGGGTGACTCGATGATGCTACCACACAGAATAGGCCTGGTGGGGACCATAAAAGCATGAGAAAAATATCGTTACTCATGACTAAAATTGACATACATGATGACAAGTATGGAGGAAAACTAGTGCCCCAAGTACAAGTAGCGCAAGTGAATAAATTCGATTTTGAGAGGCGGCGAAGTGACCCTTCTTGGAAAAGAGGCTTACGAGTGAAGTATCAAATCACCAAAAAAGAAAAGGATACCCATTTTAGAGCTCGGTGAGAGATTTCCAATGGTGTTGATGGTTCCTCAAATAGATCAATGTTTTGGTCACAATTGACGAAAGAAAAACTAGGGTTTTTCTTTTAATGGGGCAATTTCCCTCCAATTTGATTCATTTGCAAGTATAGCTAAGGTGAATTTGGAGAGGAGGAAAAGGCCCTAAATCTTGCAGCAATCATAGTGGAAAAACCGACCATTGGAATCAGGATCCACGACTTTCAGGTTGGTGGCCTTACCTATCTAATGATGGTCTTAATGCTTCTTAGAAGGATGGTCCCTCGTCAAGAATGAAGGTAAGAAAGGAATACATGAATGAACTACTAGAGAAGGTCTATAATCATCCCCGCCCACCAATTCAAACATGGGGACCAAGAGGTGAATGTGGTAGCACATAAAGTAGAATATTTGAAGATATGGTATCAAGTATCTACGATATATCGCTCGTCGAGGATGCCGGTAGGAAAAACTATCCATGGAATGGGAGGATGATCGACCATACCTAGATCAATGAGGTCTAGGCCGAGACTTTTGTTATCCAAGTGAGAAGGTGGCCAAGGGCACCATCATGACCCCAAGCATGGGATACTTCCCCCAAGAATATGTTGTGGAGGGGAGTGATCTAGTATGCGAAGGTGGGAATGATTCCCCCAGCTAGAGGAATTTGTGGAGTGCCATAGTGTTCCAAGTGCTGAAATAATGGATTCAAGCATTTAATATCATACGCACTAAATCCTCAAGAGGGTGGTGGGACGATATAGGGGCATAGGTGCCCCCAAGCATGCTATGGACATGTCAAATGTATTTAGAAAAGGGGAATCTAAACATATTTTTATGATTTGGTGCACCATTTGTTTATGTTATGGTTATCTTCTGTGGGAAGAATGGTTTGTAGAAATTATATGCACTAAGCATGCATATGTCCAAGATCCACCTGATCTCACACTATTTAACTTTGTGCAAGCTACTGAGTCTATTCCACTTGTTAATATTTTGCGGAAAAATTAATTGCACACACATGTGAAGCATAACCAACAATGATCAATTGCACATAACACAGTTTTTAACTCGGAAAGTCTGAAGCTAAAAACCCCAAATATATATTATGTAACATGGAGATCATATGACAATCTCATACAAACATACAAAGCTTATCACAAGCCCTCAGTACAGTACAATCATCATACACTAATTAGGACCAATATTGCAAATCCATGCACCGATCTCTGTCACCTGCAAGCTTGCCTCCACTGCGCAATCTCTGCTGAAGAATAGCTCTGAATGAATTTGAATTACCATTTCCTTGACTACACAATTCTCATTGGAATCTCCACTGTGTGTGTGATGCAATCAATGCATCACTATAGTCACAACATATAGTCTATCTTTCCCTTTCACCTATCTCTCCACTGGTCTCCACTGAAACTTCCATGCACTGTAGTTAACTGCTGTATTGTTCAGTTGATTAATGAGTTATTATTTGTGAATTAATTAACTAATTAATTCACTCCACTCTCACTAGTGTATCAATCAGTTAGACTAGATACAACTAGCTCAACTGAGTCTAATTGAGTTAAACTAAATACAACTCTGTAACTACTTCTTCCAACTGTGTCATAACTCTGCCACTTGAGTTCTAACTGAGTCCTCCATGCAATAACTCCAGTAAACCCTTATGAATAGCATAATTCCTTCTGTTAGCTGATGTTCCACATCTGTGAACTGAACTGAAGTGCTCCAAGAGAATAAGTTGTTGTTTAGAGTCTGATTATTATTAAGAGCTAATAATAATCGACATGCATCTATTTTTAGATTGATGATATATAAATAAACTTCGCCCAATATTATAAGAATAGAATTTCATCTATTTTTCCAACTTGATCAACCATCCAAAAATAGCATCCTACAACTTCTGAAATATGATCATCATGTCTAAAAATAGACATAGTCTAAAAATATACTTGCGCCAACCATACAAGATTTCTAGCCAATCTAGAAGAGATTGCTAGAAATGCCGGAGAATATACAATGTGACAATTTGACTTGTCACTGCAACTGAATAAAAATATAAAATGAGGCTGTAGCAGATCAGAAAGAGTGATGCCCTCCTCTGATAGTGTATCTAAGAAAAAAGCTGATCCTTTTACTCAGAGACAACTCCATCTGATGAGCTCAAATGACCCTCCCAGCAACTGCTGGAAAAAATAACGTAGATCAAGATGGAAACTGCGCTTTGAGGGAAGCTGGATGGTTGGCCTGATGCCAATGATATGAAAATAAGCTTGGTATTCCTCCTCACTGATCCTCCAATGAATAGATGAGCCCTCCACTAAAAAACAAGCAAAGGAACAACTCAAGAGATCCTTTGTTGCTGCACCCTACAACACAAAATTATCCTGCTCCAGGAATAACGCTGTGACTGAAGGAGGTAGCTTTGGCCAAATTCCAGAATGAGGAAATGAAGCTCTAGAACCTCTCCTTCCCTGAGGATGAGGTAGGGATTCCCAACCGGGAACACCCTAGTGCTATGCAGCACTGCACTCTTGCTAAACAACAAGAGGAGCGAAGTCTCAACAGACTAAGCAAAATAATAATCAAGCATGAAGAAAAATGGCTCCCCTCCTCTCCTTATATAGCAAGTGCTCCTCTCCACCATGGGTCCCATCCACATGTGCCTTCCAACTCATGCATGTGATCCTCCTCTAAAACTGCGCAGTCCATCAAGGAGATACATTGTATCTAGACAGTGCATGTGGACTTGGTCAAAATATCTAGATCAAGCATGATCCAATCCTATTCACACCATGTGGTGCTCAATTCAACTGCTTTATTATTCCTCCTTTCACACAAGGGGTTTTATTTCTTCCTCCTCAAGGATTATGGGGTCTCCTTACCCATTTTATTTAGCTAAATAAAATACTTCTAACTATAATGTTCCTTTTAGCTTGAGGCTAAATATTGGGAACATTACAGTGCTCCCCCTTCAAAATGTTGCTTGTCCTCAAGCAACTGCAAGGTAAAGAAAAATTCCTCCCCATCTTCTTGTGGCCTCCTCATCAATAGACCCCACCATAGCTCATCAAAATATGCAATAAATCTGTCCTCCATGTATTCCTCTAAGTGTGTAAAAACAAAGTATACATCATGAGATAATAGAGGATGCAAGTGGAAATATCCTTGTTGTTCAATGGCCTCCTCAATGTAGGAGTGATGAAAAACATGGGAATTATTATTCCCAATGAGTGACTCCTTCACCTATGCAATCATCCAAATAAAATGAGCCATCCTGGGTAGCTCAACAATGTAGTCCTCAACCTCAGATCTATGCAACATGTTGGGGCTGAATGGAGAGTTTAGATTTTTCCATCCAAATAGTTTCTCCCTCCATTTATGATAAGTATGAGGGGGCTGCTGATATTGGGCTGAAATTTCATGACCCCCACAATTGGCCCAAGCCTCCCCACAAAATGAATCAACCATGAAGTGCCTCCTCCAACAATGCATTTTCTCCCAATAGCTCCTCCTGCATGTAGAGAAAAGTAGTGGCATGGAAATCATGGTGTGCCCATTTTTTCTCCTGAAACATATAACATGTGAAAAGGGGAGAATCTTACTCCCAATGAGAATCTTCAAATCCAAGTCCACTCTCCAATCAAAGCCTCCCATGAGTACACAAAAATTGGTAACATATGGAAGCAAAATACAATGAAAACAAGTTGTCACATGGCAACCGGAGAGTGAATCATAGTTCCACATGAGGAACCAGCACAGTGCATTCCATGCCTGCCTCAAGGCAAAAGATAACAAGTGCTCTACTAGCCACTTGTTTGCTGCCACAATCATCTCATAAGATGTGAACATGAATGTACAATGTGGTGTAAATGATGCACACCAAGAGTCATGTGGCTTTCCCCACAAACCACCATTAAGGTAGCCAAAATCAATGCTACAAGTAGCTGCAAGTACATTATACAGAATGTAAGAAGGGATGATCCTTATCGATACAATATGCTGCTCATATAAGGTAAATAAGTACAAAACATAATGTGAAATTACACCTTATCTACTATGTACTTGAGACCTTGAGCTGAAATGGCTCAACTGAAAAATCTCCCTCACTCCCAATGAGTAGGAAGGTGGTTGGGACATCCTCTTCATCACCATCTAGGCTATGCATCTCTCCATATGCTGATATATGTCATGTTGGATGCCCTCCCAAGTGAACTCCTCTAACAAAACAAGATATGCTTCAAGGTGCATAGCTAGGAAGTCCTCATGTGCTGCATGTAATAGTTTCTCCTTGAGACTAGATGCTCTAGTCAAGAAGATTCTGCCATAATAATGTTGAATATTGCAACAAGAAATAGTGAAGGAGGCATCCTGAAACGTCATTCTTGATCCTAGTTGGAAAGTGATCACCTAAACTAGGTGGGGGCCACACAGGTGATTTTTGTCGCAAAGTCTATTTTTAGACTATGTCTATTTTTAGACATATGGATCATGTTCTATAAGTTGTGGGATGCTATTTGTGGATGGTTGGTCAAGTTGGAAAAATAGATTTATTTCTATTTTTAGATATATTGGGCGGAATCTATTTTTAGATTTCCAGTCTAAAAATAGATATGTCGAATATTATTAGCTCTTAATAATATTTGGACTCTAAACATTATCTTATTCTCTTGGAGCACTTCAGTTAAGTGCACAGATGTGGCACAGGAGCTGACAGAAGGAATTACACTATTCTTGAGGGTTATGTGGAGCTATTGCATGGATACTTCAGTTAGAACTCATGTGACAGAGTTTGGTGGAGTTGATTGAGGAAGTTAATGGAGTTGTGTTAAGTTTAACTAATCTAAACATAGTTGAGCTATTTGTATCTAGTTTAACTGATTGATACAATTAGTGAGAGTGGTGTGAATTAATTATTAATTAATTCACTAATTATAATCTCATTAATCAACTAAAGAATACATCAGTTAACTTCAGTGCATGGACAGTTTCAGTGGAGACCAGTGCAAAGATAGGTGAAAGGGCAAGTGTGACTATCAGTTGTGACTATAAGTGATGCATGGTTTGCATCCAACACTTAGTAGAGATGCCTATAAATACTACGTGAGCAAGGCTGGGGTAATTTAATTCTCATCAAGAGGCATTATTCAAAAGGGATTGCGCAGTAGAGGCAGGATAAAGGCTGGCAAATATCGGTGCATGTGTTTTGCAAGATCAAGCCTGATTAGTGTGTAGCAAGTGGAGATTATACTGAGAGCTTGTGAGGAGATTTGTATGATGATTTTTACATGATCTATATGACATATATAATATACAGATAGTTGGTGGTTTTTAGCTTTAAGCTTTCCCATTACATACTGTGTTCATATGTGTGAATTTTAATGGTTTTAATGTGTGCATGCAATTGATTTTATTTCCGCATGTGATGATCAATGGTAGAAGAGATTCTGTATTGTGCATGAAGCTAAAATAGTGTGTGATCAGGAGAATCTCGGTGGATAATATATCATTTATTCTAATTTCTACATGGTATCAGAGCGATATTGATCATTGGAGCAATTACAAAGCATTGAAGCGGTCAAGTTTTAGGATAAACTCAGGAAAATAAAAATGGATAAGAATGACACTATTCCGGTATACTTGACAAATTATCTCCACTGCAGGGATGATATTGGGGGTGTAGGATTTAGTGTGGATGAGGAAGGACAAGTCAAGAAGGTTGGTATTCGAGCAAAGAATCTCTACAGACTTGAAGTAGATGGGATTTCTACAGAGCTTCCTACTATTGGGAAGTGCAAGAAAGACATGCAATTGATGCTTGAGAGGGAGCAAGTTTTGCATGCAGGTAAGAGTGAACCTCGGGATGTGGATTAGCCACAAGATGAGGATCATGGAGTGGGAGCAACCACTAATGCAGAGAAATTTCGTGCCAGATGGGCAGAGGGAGTGCATGCAGCTATACCACCAGGTGAGAGGTGGGGCGACATGCATGAATAATCCCAAGAGGAGATTTCTGGGCAGGATTCATGAGATGGTGCGGATCTCATGAATTGAACCTAGCTACAAGGTGCCCACAACGTAGCAGTAGCATGATTAGTTGGATTGATGCAGGCAGATCAAAGTGATAGTGTCGAATACTAGAGCGCGAATCAGAGTTGACAGCAAGTGCAGAGTGCATGGAGTTCAATAGCGCAGTGGTTCTTTATGACATGTGCAGTTGCACCCAGTAGAAGTCGAAGACTTTGATGATAGATGCATCAGACTGATTGAGTTTTTTGGAGCCTATTCAGTTTCAGAGGAGTTGCAGAGTAGATGCATGGAGTTGCATGGTGCTTGTGAAGGTTGCAGGGCGAATGCATGGAGTTGCATGTCGCATGCAAAGACAGTCCTTTCTTGTTGAGAGGGAGTGTTGAAGATTGCAACAAGAAACAGTGAAGGAGGCATCCTGAAACATCATTCCCGATCCTAGTTGGAAAGTGATCACCAAAACTAGGTGGGGGCCACACAGGTGATTTTTGTCGCAAAGTCTATTTTTAGACTATGTCTATTTTTAGACATGTCGATCATATTCTATGAGTTGCAGGATGCTATTTGTGGATGGTTTTTCAAGTTGGAAAAATAGATGGACTTCTATTTTTAGACATATTGGGCGGAATCTATTTTTAGATTGCCAGTCTAAAAATAGATATGTCGAATATTATTAGCTCTTAATAATATTTGGACTATAAACATTATCTTACTCTCCTGGAGCACTTCAATTAAGTGCACAGATGTGGCACAGGAGCTGACAGAAGGAATTACGCTATTCCTGAGGGTTAAGTGGAGCTATTGCATGGATACTTCAGTTAGAACTCATGTGAGAGATTTTGGTGGAGTTGATTGAGGAGTTAATGGAGTTGTGTTCAGTTTAACTAATCTAAACATAGTTGAGCTAGTTGTATTTAGTCTAACTGATTAATACACTAGTGAAGAGTGGTGTGAATTAATTATTAATTAATTCAATAATTATAAAATCATTAATCAACTAAAGAATACATCAGTTAACTTCAGTGCATGGACAGTTTCAGTGGAGACCAGTGCAAAGATAGGTGAAAGGGCAAGTGTGACTATCAGTTGTGACTATAAGTGATGCATGGTTTGCATCCAACATTTAGTAGAGATGCCTATAAAAAATGCGTGAGTAAGGCTGGGGTAATTCAATTCTCATCAAGAGGCATTCTTCAGCAGGGACTGCGTAGTAGAGGCAGGCTAAAGGCTGGCAAAGATCGGTGCATGTGTTTTGCAAGATCAAGCCTGATTAGTGTGTAGCAATTGGAGATTGTACTGAGAGCTTGTAAGGAGATTTGTATAATGATTGTTACATGATCTCTATGACATATATAATATACAGATAGTTGGGGTTTTCAGCTTTAAGCTTTCCCATTACATACTGTGTTCATATGTGTGAATTTTTATGGTTTTAATGTGTGCATGGCTGATTTTATTGAATTTCCACATGTGATAATCAATGGTAGAAGAGATTTTGTATCAAACAGCCAAAATAGTGTGTGATCGTGAGAATCTCTGTGGATAATATATCAGCTTATTCTAATTCTACAAATAATATATGACCATTTTATGAATTCATATATCTTTCATCTCCCTCCGGGTCATCAAGAACCATGCATGCACCAAGATCCTTGGAGTACTCTACCAAAAGCTGAGACCTCCAATATGGATCAATCCTCCTCATAGACAGTGCCGATGATCTAGCATGTGAAGCTCCCCTCACGCTATTGCTTGCTACTTTGACATCCCTCATGCCAAATTCATCCTCCAAAATGCTGCCATGCCTATCATGCAGCTGCTCGTGCTCAAATAGTAATGGTAACCCTTGGAAGTTGGCCTCCCATGAGAAGTTGTCTCCAAAAGGAATCTCCCATTCCTGGTCAGTGTAAGCATGAGTAACCTCCATCTACTCCCATGTGTGAAAGAGTCCTTCCTCAAAGGAAGTATCCTTTGTCTCTCTAAATCTATGGAGTAGTCATCCTGCATCATGAAGATGCTCTCCTCTATCCCTGCAACAATCTCTGTCAGCGCAGTATGGGTAATGAGAGTGGGTAATGCTAAAAATGAGAGAGTCCCCCCCTCCTCCTTGAGTCTATCCCAAACTCTCTGCACTGTGCTGGACTCCTCCAAAGTCTTCACCTCTCCGGAATCCAAGAGTGGTGAAATATATGACAAGATGTCCATTATCAATTCTAGATCAGGTGGCCTCCCAAGTGGAATGCCTCCATATAGTGAGACATCAAGCTCATAAGTGGATTGTATGTATGAGTGGAATGAGTTGTCCCTCTCTTTACTACGCTGTATAGTCTCCTTCTCTAGTGCAAAAAATCTTTGGCATAGATAAGGGTGTATCATCCCTTGATGGTGATCCTTCTCTTCCTCCTCCACCTCACAATCCCCAATAATTGCTACATATGACTCCAGAATTGTGCCATGGTTCCCACATGTTAAAATACTTGGAACTCCTTGTAAAGACACAAGGGCTTCGATAATGGAAGCAATGGCTCCCCTTTCACCTCCATGTGGTGATGGATCTCCTTCCAGTATGACAACACTGTTAGATCTCATATGCTCATCCTCCCCATCAATAAATGAGATTACCTCATCATCAAGGAGTGACCCTAGATCTTGGTCATCTCTTGAAGGAAGTACCTCCATGACTTCACAAATGGAAGAGGGCCCTTCACACAATAGGGGTCTTGCCTTTAGCAAGCCATCATTCATGTTGTCATCCCCTTCAGAAATATGGAATGGAGTTTGTTTCATGGTTCTCTCCAATGCATGCAAAGTGTTTGATGTTTTGACACATAGATATTCACAGTGATTTTCACCAAATTTTCTCACCAATCCTTTAGTGAATCCATCATATGACTCTACATTTGCATGATAACATGAAATAGAATTTTTAAACCACCAACCATGAGCCATACCTTTGAGTTGCAGCACTGCTCCTCCAATGGCCTCATCTTCTTCCTCCATCCTCCCTATAGTGCAAGTGGGCAATGGACTGCGCTGTGGATCTGCATGTGTGGCTGAATGCTCACACCCACCATAATAATAGCTAGGTCTTGCTTCATCTTCAAACCCTCTCAGAAACGTTCTGCAACTTTCCCTCTCTATCTCCTCAAGATCTTCAATGATACCCTCCAGAGTTTGGAAAAGAAGAAGGGAAACCTCCTCTTCCATCATTACTCTTTTCTTGTTTTATTTGTACATCTCCTCTTCTAAATGGGGAGCTTCTCCTTCTAATGGCATATAATCTTGGGCTGTATAGGCTGAGCCAAGATTGATGCTCTGATACCACTGTAATGTTCCTTTTCGGGAATTTCTGCTATTTGGTCCTCAAGGACGTTGTATAAGGAAGCAGATGTAAAAATAAGCTAAAAGGGGGCTTGGATCCCCTTGTTAACTCATTAATCACTTCTCTTCCAGAAGTGGAGCTCAAATAAATAACTCTAGATGGGTTATTGAGATCTCCCCAAACTAGATCCCTCAAAGAATGCTCAAAGAGAGAGCCTACAACAACATATGAGCATAATCATGAAACTATAAAAAATTGTACATATCAATATATGTAACATAATACAACCATCATGTTTATTAATAAATCAACTAAAATATACAGAAAGATGTTGAGGGACAAGCCACTCAAGCTACTGGAATAAATCTCCAATGATCAAACTATGAAATACATGAGCTGCTGCAACTGCACAAAATGCTGGAGAGAAGTGATAGCGCTACCTATATTAGAGTAGCTACTGCTATAGATGCATAAACATGAAATATGGTTTAATTATACAATAAATTCCCAAAATATAAGAATGGGCTCCAATACAAGATTTCTAGCCAATCTAGAAGAGATTGCTAGAAATGCCGGAATATACAATGTGACAATTTGACTTGTCACTGAAACTGAATCAAAATATAAAATTAGGTTGTATCAGATTAGAAATAGTAATGCCATCCTCTGATAGTGTATCTAAGAAAAAGGCTGATCCTTTTACTCAGAGACAACTCCACCTGATGAGCTCAAATGACCCTCCCAGCAACTGCTGGCAAAAATAACGCAGATCAAGTTGGAAAATGTGTTGTGAGGGAAGCTGGATGGTTGGCCTGATGCCAATGATATGAAAATAAGCTCAAGAGTCCTCCTCACTGATCCTCCAATGAATAGCTAAGCCCTCCACTAAAAAAAAAGCCAAGGAACAACTCAAGAGATCATCTGTTGCTGCACCCTGCAGCGCAAAATTATCCTGCTCCAGGAATAACGCTGTGACTGAAGGAGGTAGCTTTGGCCAAATGCAGGAATGAGGAAATGTAGCTCTAGAAACTCTCCTTCCCTGAGGATGAGGTAGGGATTCCCGACCAGGAACACCCTATTGCTATGCAGCACTGCACTCTTGCTAAATAGCAAGAGGAGCGAAGTCTCAACAGACTAAGAAAAATAATAATCAAGCATGAAGAACAATGGCTCCCCTCCTCTCCTTATATAGCAAGTGCTCCTCTCCACCATGGGTCCCATCCACACGTGCCTTCCAACTCATGCATGTGATCCTCCTCTAAAACTGCGTAGTCCATCAAGGAGATACATTGTATCTAGATAGTGCAGGTGGACTTGGTCAAAATATCTAGATCAAGCATGATCCAGTCCTATTCACACCATGTGGTGCTCAATTCAGCTGCTTTATTATTCCTCCTTTCACACAAGGAGTGTTATTTCTTCCTCCTCAAGGATTATGGGGTCTCCTTACCCATTTTATTTAGCTAGATAAAATACTTCTAACTATAATGTTCCTTTTAGCTTGAGGCTAAAGATTGGGAACATTACAACGTAGATCCAACCACTACACCAAAAGCTCGAACTGTTAGTGAGGGTGGCATCCCAGGGTGTTAAGGGTGTGCCTAACCTCACCAGAGCATCTGAGGGTGGGGGTCCTTGCGCAACACCCCTCATTACACAGACTCGAACATGTGGCTGCGGGCCCTACCCACACACTGGATATTACAACCCACCACACTCCGCGAGTCTCGACTTCGAGACCTAAGCTTTGATATCACGTAGATCCAACCACTACACCAAAAGCTTGAACTGTTAGTGAGGGTGGCATCCTAGGGTGTTAATGGTGGGCCTAACCCCACCAGAGCATTTGAGGGCGGGGGCATTGCATAGCACCCCTCATTACACAGACCCAGACACGTGGCTGCAAGCCCTACCTGCACACGGGATATTACAACCCACCATGCTCCGCGAGTCTTGACCTTGAGACCTCAGCTTTGATACCACGTAGATCTAACCACTACACCAAAAGATCAAACTGTTAGTTAGGGCGGCATCCCAGGGTGTTAAGCATGGGCCTAACCCCACCAGAGCATCTGAGGGTGGGGGCCCTTGCGCAACACCCCTCATTACATAGACCCGGACAGGTGGCTGCGGGCCCTACCAGCACACGAGATATTACAAGATCTATCATGAAACACAGGATTAACTGAGAGTTTAATGCAACTCTGATTATCACAATGAATCACCATGGGATCTAAATGTGAACCGAACAAACCAACCAGAATCTTCCTCATCTAGATAGCCTCACATGAAGCTAAACTTGCTGCCATGTATTCTGCTTCCGATGAACTGAGTGCCATGGATCTTTGTTTCCTGCTGTACCAAGAAACTACTGTAGATCCGATACTGAAAATCCCTCCTGATGTGCTCTTTCTATCTATTGGGCTTCCTGCCCAATCTGCATCCGTGAAGCCATGCAAATTCACCTCATCCGTCTGTCTGTACCATAAACCATACTCAAATGTGCCCCTGAGATATCTCAGGACATGCTTGCCTGCCTTCCAAAAGAGCTTGGTAGGCTTAACCATCGCTTGTGAAAGTTGGTTCACCGCATAGCATATGTCCGGTCTTGTATTGACTAAATACATGAGCGAACCTACCAACTGTCGATAAATAGTGGCATCCACTACCTCTACCGATGTAGCATCCTATTTCTTCCAATTTCCTGGAAGAGGAGTGTCGATAGGCTTGCAGCCTTGCATGTGAAACTTCCAGTATCTCTCGAGCATACTTGCCTTGAGACACAAACAGTTCACCTTCCCGTTGCCATATTTCCAATCCAAGGAAATAATGAAGGAGGCCTGAATCCTTCATCTCAAACTCCTTTGCAAGATCTGCCTTACATGAGTGTATCAACTACTCATCACCTATTAGTATTAAATAATCAACATAAAGTACAATGATTAAAAGCTTACCCTCAACCACAATCTGGTACAGGTTTGCATCTGCCTCACTCTTGGTGAAGCCAAGTCCAGTGAAATAGCTGTCGATTTGAGTGTACCAAGCACGGGGTGCTTGTTTTAGCCCTTACAATGCTCTTTTGATCCTGCACACATGCGAATCATTATTGAAGATCTCAAATCCTTCAGGCTGCTCAATGTACACCTCTTCCTCAATTATCCCATTAAGGAACGCAGTCTTCACATCCATCTGATGAATGTGCCAACCCATTTGCGTTGAGAGAGAAAGGATGGTACGTATGGAAGAATACCATGCGACAAGTGCAAAGTTTTCTTCATAGTCAATCCACTTGATCTGTGAGAAGCCTTGGGCAACAAATCTTGCCTTATACTTCTCGACGCTCCCATCAGAAGCTTGCTTTACCTTGTAGATCCATCTTGATCCTACAACTAATTTTCCCACCGGCTTTGGAAAAATCTCCCAAGCACTGTTTCTGACAATGGAGTCATACTCTTCCACCATGGCATCTACCCATGTGGGCTCCTGCATTGCTTCTTCGAAAGAAGATGGCTATGTCATGATACACTTGCTCATAAGAGCCATGTATCCAGTATATCGGTCAGGTGACTGTCTCTGTCTACGCTGTGATGTAGGGACTCCTACATTCTGTGCCGCATCAAGCTTAAGTCTCTTAGCTTCTGTGGTACACTTTTTGCCTTGTCTGATGTTTGGTTCTGCATGAGTGGACTCCTCCACTTCATGAATCTCCTCCTATGGCTGATCCACATCCAGAGGCTCATCTTTGGGAAAAAGAAGTTCCTCCTCCGCATGCAAGTGTAGCTCTATCTCAAGCGACAACTTCATGGCTTTCACCTCATTGAATTTTATATCCCATCACACAACATTCATCCGAATGTTTGGCAAATATACATGATAGTTATGGGGTGTTTCTGTGTACCCGACAAATATCCCAACTTCTGCAGTCGGCTCTAGCTTCTTCCTGGCATCCTTCGTCACATGAATGTAAATAGGTGAGCCAAAAATATTCAAATGAGAAATATCAGGCTTCTTACCAGAAAATGCTTCTTCAGGTGTACTCATGCCAAGTACTCTATGAGGACAACAGTTTTGCACATAAACCACAATGTTGCATGCTTCTGCCCACAAGTGCATCGGTAGGCCCTGGTCATGCAGCATCGCTAGTGCAACACCCACGATCGTTTTGTTCTTTCTCTCCATGACCCCATTCTACTGTGGGTTATGAAGCGCTATGAGTTCTCTTTGAATTCCTTCTTTGCTATGGAAGTGTTTGAATTCACCCGAGATGTATTCACCACCATTATCGCTCCGTAGAGATTTCACCTGCTTCCCCGACTCCTTCTCCACCAATGCATTGAACTCACAGAACTTTGAGAACATTTCACTCTTCTTCTGCATGAAGAAGATCCAACATCTACGAGAATAATCATCAAAAAATATCACATAATACCTGTGTTGTGCTGTTTAAGCAACCGAGAATAGTCCACACACATCTGTTTGAATTCTCTCCAGGATTACCGAAGCACGGTTCTCCTTCTCATGAAAGGTGGTCTTCACAAAATTACCCATTGTACATCCTTTGCACTGATCTGACTGTGCAAGAGTATGCTTGGGAAGTCCAGTAGAAATTTTCTGCAAAATCTTCAAAGAACCATGGTGAAGATGGCCCAATCTCCCGTGCCATAATTCGCCCTCATCCCAGCTCACCACTTCTTCTACTTTGCCCACCATTGCAGCACAGCCATCTACCTCTAGCTTGTAGAGATTCTTAATTTGAACCCCTATCTTCTTGGTTTGACCCGTTGTTTTATGTCGAAGGAAGGATTTTCCATCATTGAAAACAACATCACAACCTCTGTCTTCCAGCATTGTGATCGAGACCAAGTTCTTCTTCAGACCTAGAACATGCATGACATTCTTCAACAAGAATGGATTACCAGACTCCCTCTCAAAGGTAATGGTACCAATTCCAGTCACACTGTACCGACCATCATCTCCCATCTCTATATGCATCTGGAGGTCCTTCTCCTCCAAGTCACTAAACAACTCTTTGTCTCCTATCGTATGGAAAGACGCACCACTGTCAAGATACCACACCGATCCCATGCAGCTTGAAACCAAGCATGCGATCAAGGAAAAATCCAGCTCAAATTGAGAGGATAAGGCCTCTCCAGCTATAGATCTAGCAGCATGCTTATTCTTCTTCTTCTGTGGATAGTTAGTGGCGAAATTTCCATGCTCGTGATAGTGAAAAAAATTCACTTTGGACAAGTCCTGCTTCTTGCCTTTTGCACCGGATTTTGAAGGATTTTTCTTACCCTTCCCTTTCCTTGCTTTGGAAGCTAAAGTGAAGTTCTCTTCATCTTCATTCTTTGATGAAGATCCATCCCTGGTACCCCGCCTTATCTCCTCCTACACAAGATCTGACCAAAGTCGCTCCCATCCCGGCAATTTCTCCCGTCCATTGACAGAGTCTTCGTAGCTATGCCAACTCTTCGGAAGCCCAAGGAGAGCCAAGCTCACCAAGTCTTCTTAATCAAAATTAACCCCCACACTTCCTAGTTCATCCCTACATTGGAAAAACTTCGTGAGGTATTTTGGAATACTGTCGCCTTTCTCCATTTTTATTTTTCTGAGCTTGTCTTTAAGCGCCAACTTCCTCTGGTCACTTCTTCTTTGGAACAAGTCTATCAAAGCCTTCCACATTAAGAATGGAGTGGCTTTCCCGTGAAGGCTGGACAGAATATGGTCCTTCACACCTTCCAACAGAATCCTCCTCGTCTTTGCAGTATTATTTTTCCATGCATCAAGTAATGTAACATCGCTAGATCCTGGCTTAGGAACATCGCGCTCGATGAAATCCTTCAGCCCATTATTCTTCAGCACCGCCTCCATCTTGTCCTTCCAGGCTATGTAATTCAAGCTCCCATCAAGGGCATACTCCAATATCAACTCATTGAAAGAAATTTCAATGTATACTCTATTTCCGCACCAAGAATCTTCTGTAGCAAATTCGAATTGTCCACCAGCACAAACTCACTTCAAAATTGAAATATTCAATCAACAATGCTCCGATACCATGTAGAAATTATATGCACTAAGAATGCATATGTCCAAGATCCACCTGATCTCACACTATTTAGCTTTATGCAAGATACTGAATCTATTCCACATGTTAATCTTTTGCGGAAAAATTAATTGCACACACATGTGAAGCATAAACAAAAAATATCAATTGCACATAACATAGTTTTTAACCGGGAAAGCCTGAAGCTAAAAACCCTAAATATATATTATGTAACATGGAGATCATATGAAAATCTCATACAAACATATAAATCTTATCACAAGCCCTTAGTACAGTACAATCGTGATACACTAATAAGGACCAATCTTTCAAATCAATGCACCGATCTTTGTCACCTGCTAGCTTTCCTCCACTGCGCAATCTCTGCTGAAGAATAGCTCTGAATGAATTCGAATTACCATTTCCTTGACTGCACAATCCTCATTGGCGTCTCCACTGTGTGTGATGCAATCAATTCATCACTATAGTCACAACATATAGTCTATCTTTCCCTTTCACCTATCTCTCCACTGGTCTCCACTGAAACTTCCATGCACTGTAGTTAACTGCTGTATTGTTCAGTTGATTAATGAGTTATTATTTTTGAATTAATTAACTAATTAATTCAATCCACTCTCACTAGTGTATCAATCAGTTAGACTAGATACAACTAGCTCAACTGAGTCTAACTGAGTTAAACTAAATACACCTCCATAACTACTTCTTCCAACTGTGTCATAACTCTGCCACTTGAGTTATAACTGAGTCCTCCATGCAATAGCTCCAGTAAACCCTTAGGAATATCTTAATTCCTTCTGTTAGCTGATGTTCCACATCTGTGCACTGAACTGAAGTGCTCCAAGATAATAAGTTGTTGTTTAGAGTTTGATTATTATTAAGAGCTAATAATAATTGACATGCATCTATTTTTAGATTGATGATCTATAAATAGACTTCACCCAATATTCTAAAAATAGAATTTCATCCATTTTTCCAACTTGATCAACCATCCACAAATAGCATCCTACAGCTTCTGAAATATGATCATCATGTCTAAAAATAGACATAGTCTAAAAATAGACTTGCACCAAAAATAGCCTGCGGGCCCACTTATTGAAGGCAACTCTTTTCACTAAGCTCATCATCTTGTTGAATCTCAACATGGATAGATGCAGTTAGAGGAAGGAAATGGAGGATTAACAATCTCGTTTGGCACTGCATATATGAAGCAAATGGACTAAATTTCTTGGTTTGCATACATGGTGTCACTATCCCAAAGAGTGGATTTGGATATAATGAATAGGTGCTCACCTAGAAAACACACAGGTTGGTCAACAAAAATGTCTAAGGGATTGGGTTGTTGATGTAAGATGAAGGAATGGGTAAGTGGATGTTGAACATATCGACCTCACTACAGATGGAGTCTTTGGAATCCACAACATGTTGGTCATGGGTCTACTATGGAAGGAAGTACGCATAATGGTTCATATCATAGCAAGGAAAATCAAGGGTGGTCATTCCTTCCATAATGTCTTCATCTAACTGGGAGATGAGAGGACTGGAGGAAGGGAGACCATATTCTGTGGTGGAGCTACCTCGTGCATCATCATGAGAGATATAGTTCACATATGCATCGCTACGAAGGGTAGATGAAGAGCTAGTAGATGAAACATTTATTGATGTTTAGCCTAAGGTGATTGCCGAAGGAGGTTCAGTGGAAATAAAATGGAATGCCCTGGAGGGGTTTTCCGCCATGGATCTCTTGGATGATGACAGATAGAGGCTAGTGGTTGAAGTAACTGTCATCTTGAGATCAGGGGGAGGTGTCACAATGGGTGTAGAAATGTCTTATGGTTCAGCTGAAACAAAACTCGAGGGTAAAGGAGTAGAGGATCTACTAAGTTTGGCCTCGATTTGGTATACATCCTTAAGAGTGTTGCAGAAATCATCTAGATAGGGACAAAGGCGAGAATAGTGGACATAGATATCACACAAAGCATAAGGGTGATTCGTGCGCAACGATTTGAGATTCTTATCAGATCGGGTAAGGTAGTATGGACCTCTAGGATATCGAATTTAGGAAACGTCTCATTGACCACAGGTTTGATATGAGGAAGCTAAGGAAAATTTTGGCTGGCATGCCAAACAACATCACAGAGAGCGTATGGAGGTGACCGCTTCAGAGTCTTAGGAGGAGAAGGATTTTTTTGGGCAGCCTTATCCTTAGGTTCCTTATTTTTGGCTTTTTCCCTATCACCAGAGGGTTTCACAACAGGAGTAGATTCCTGTTGAGGTGGCCGAGGTACTGAAGAAAAGTGAGGGGTCATAGTGACCGGTTGGACCGGGGTCAAAGCGGTACAAGGTTTGAGCTAATGAGGTGGAGTGTTGGCTGGAGGATCGATGTACTAGACTGGGATCCACATGGTCAAATTGGGAAGGCTCAATGTAGACATAAGAAGAACCTAAAAGACTCCAGAGGGGGGAGCTAGAAATGGAACTTTATTGGAAGGGTAATGGCCTGGTGGAATTGGTCCCAAATGGTTAAGGCTAGGGGGAACTGTTCCTAGTTGAAAAAGGGTGGAAGAGACATCAGTAGTGGGAGAAGGTCCTTGAAAATAAGGTCCTAAAGGCTCTTTCAAGGGACCACCAGAAGGTTTCAGAGGCATAGGCTACTGGCTCGTTGAACCGGACCGCTTGTGGCTAGTCCGAGACGATTGCATCATGAAAACATTCGAAGAGTTGGGGTCAGGGCTAAGAGGGGGGTGACTAGGGAATGCACCAAGCAGTGTGGAATATTTAAAGAATCCAGGTGAAACACTAGTAAGAAGTGCGACTAATTTTTTATCTGCCACCAAAGATATGATAGAATCAGGGGAGGTCTGAGACTTCGGTTCGCAATATTTCAAGTGATCGATGGTATCGATCTTTCCATTGTGAGGAAAGCACATCTTGTGGTGAACTGTAGATGTGAAAATAGAAATCGCATAGGCATAGCTACGACCCAAGAGGATATTGTAATCCAAGGGCGCTTCAATGACTTCAATGCCAACACAAACAGTCTTTCCCGCAAGAGTGATAGGAAAATTGTGGTACATGCCAAGGGGGTTGAGTAGGGTGACCGTCCCAAGCATGCAAAGTGATGGTGGATGTGGCTAAGTCAGGTGATCCAAGTTTATTCCAAACAAATATGGAAATCACGTAGGTGGACGCACCCTCGTCAATGATATAATGAAAGACATGGGAATTACAAATCTTGACTAGTTTTCAGAAGGTGGCAGATGAAGGAAAGGGGGATGTTTTGAATTTTCAACATCAAAGACGAATAAACTATCATATAAAGGATCCACAACACCCCGAGCTGATAATAGAGCCTTACGTTGTGATGGGCTCGACTGGAGGACTTCCAGTGTTGACATGGTAGCAGGAGATTGTGCCAACTCATCTACTATGTTGTAAGTGTGGATAGCTTTGGTAGAAGCAAAATTTCAGTGTAATGGCCCTTTGGGGATCTTGGGAATTACCTCGTCCTGTGGCTAAGGAATCTGTAAGGGAGCATTAGGTGTCGAAATGGACTTTATGGAAACTTTGGTTTGGAACTCAGTTGCAGACGAAGCAAGTGGATTTCCATATTAGCGTGACCGAGTTTGAAGGTTGACATCAATGGTATTGACCTCTTCAAAATTCATCATGAGAATTTGGTATTCAAGGGTACCAGATTATGAAGGTTGAGGGGCAGCTTGACCTTGAGGGGGTAGGGCAACCACATACCCTTGCTAAGGGAAAGGATTAGTGAAAACGATTGGTTGAACTAGCGCAAAATTTGGAGGAGCCGAAGAAGTGGATTTCTGTCCTCGAGATGTTGTTTGTGCTTCCCACAATTGGAACATCTTGGGTAAAGGTGAAAATCATGAGTATAATTTCCATGGAAACCATAATAAGAACAAGGCTTTTCCATACGAAGAGGCCTATTCTACTTGGGTTGATTTCCATGTTGTTGGTTGTTAGTGTTTGGTTGGTTCCATTGGGGTGCATTCGGTTGGTTACCTTGGGACCCTTGATTACCTTGTGTGGGTTGGTTTTGGTTGCCTTTCCTCTTTTTCTTGGAACTTGGAGGATCAGTCACACTCTTTTGTGCATACACCTGAATCTGAGGGGGAGGTGGTTGCTGTGGCAGAGGTTGAGAACGCATGGGATGCTGGGGTGTTAATTTCAAGGGACTTGAAGCACCAAGTTGTAGATAAGGATAGAAAGGATGTTGAGCAACATTGGGGTAAATAGGTTGAGAGACAAGTGGCCCTCGCATCTGTTGATGTAATGGGGAAAATTCATAAGGCATTCTTTGTCCTCGATACATGCTACCAAGAGGGGGATAAATGCTAAAGGAGTTGGACCCTCCCTGAGGGAAACCATAACCCATGGGAGGATGAGTATACAGATGTGAAAGAGATCCAAAGATACCATCAGCGGCGTGAGATGCCCCTAGTGCGTTGGCACCACCAGGTCTAGGAAGATCTGATAAAATAGTATAAACATAACCAGATTGGGCATAGATCAAGTCATATTTTAATGCAACTTGGAGAGCTTCTTCGTCGGTTCGAGGAAAGTGAGATGCGACATCTTTACCAATAGAAGGAAAAAATAATTCTGAGAAGCCAATCCATATAGACACGGTCATCAAATGTAGGAGCTTGACATAAGATCTTCCTTCTACGTGATTCTTGGACATGGTCAGAAAGGCGGGTGGCAGAAGTTTGACAGAATGCAGTCAACAATTCGGTACCACTATCATATTGGAGAGGTAACTGGAAGTAGGAGAAAAAAGCTTTATAAAGAGTCACAAAAGTGGAATGAGAGGCAACGACCTGGTCAACATACCACTTTGCAGCTTCTCCAAAGAGCGTACATTGGAATAACCAAAGATGGATGGAGTCATCAGTGATAGAATTGGACAAACACCAAATGTGAAAGGAGTGGATGTGATTGGAAGGGTCCTCTCCAGTGTTTCCTTCAAACTTAGGAATTTCTGAAGGGAGCTTAGTTGGCATAATAGTCCAACCTGGATTGTTGAGTATAGGGTCGTTAATTAATTGGCTGAAATCGGGAAGGCTTAAACCTGCCATCAAAGGTAGCAAAGGAGTAGCCGGAATGGTTATGGTAGTGGTTCCACTAGTAGTAGATCCAGAAATAGAGCCAGGGCTACCACCAGCTTGAGGATAAACACCTGCATTGGCACTTGACATGCTGACTGAATGGGGTGGAGGAGAACCCAGTTCAGAATCGAAGGGAGGGCCTAATGAACCAGAATCAGAGTCAGTGTGGGGACTTGGCAGAGGACGAACTCAGACCCTATGCGGTGGAGTAAGTCTTCCTAATGGAAACTGAGGATGAAGGCCTAGGAGTCTCCAAGATAAATGCCTTGGGTGCACAATGATCGCAAGACACAAGTAACCCAATAATGAAGAGTGATAAACAAAGGCTCAGAGGGGCAGATAAATTAATTACAATGTTTATGTCTTGGCTTGGCGGTGTAAAGCAAGCGCTCTTCACTTTAGATGTGCATGTGTGCAATCTATGTGCTAATTTTAACTATGGCCAGATGGTTGTATAAAGAAAAAGAAAAAAAGCTGAATAACTGTAAATAAAACCGAAACGACAGTAAAATAAACAGCTAAAGATGCATGAATACAACCCAAGAGAAGGTTTCCCAAGAAATTGTTCTAAGAAGCAGGAAAAATTTACTCAAAACACAAAAAATTTCCAAAATATATAAGGTCTAAGGGACAAGGATCTAATGACTCAGATCTGCTAAAAAGAGGTGCTGAAAATAGCAAGAAAGCAGAGGGAAAACTGCTGCAAAAAAAGAGACGACAGGTTAAAACCCTAAGGGAAACAAGGGGAACCCTAAGGGAGAGGCAAAAAAATACTCAAGAGGGGGTTTTGGACGGAATAATAACTGATCTAAAAGGATCTGAAAGAAGGATAGATCAGACCCTAAACAATGGCTGAAAGCGCTGCAAAATCTCAGACTACCTACTTAGGTAAACCCCTCCTAAAAAGGTGGAAGCGTACTGAAACCCTAAGGGGTTTGGTATTATGTCAAAGAGACAAACTGAGCATATATAGGCCTAATACGAGCTGAGATAGAGGTCAAAAAACCATGAATAGTGCTTGCGGAAAACCCTGACAGTTACAGAAAAAATCTCGCAAAAAGTTGCAGCTCATAGGTACTGACCTATTGGCTATTGAAATTGCAGTTTATGGCCCCACAGGTGTGACCTGAGCTTGAAATCATAGGTTATGGGCTGAAAAGTAGATCTGCAATTCAAGGATCCTCAGGCGACAGGTTGTGGAAAAAAATGTCGCTCGGTCGTACGGATGATACCTGTTACCTGCGGAAAACACCCATAAACACTCAGAAGTTATAATTTTTACTGTTTTAGGACATAAATGGTAAAAAAAAAACATTAAGAGGCTAAAAAATAGCTGATTAAAAACCCTAGGTGTTGAAGAAATGGACCACACATGAATCTAAATAAAACCCTGTGGAGTCACCAATTGTTAGTATGAATTATTAACGCACGTGTACGAAAAGAGATCACTTTAGTTGCACATGAAAAAAAACCCTAACAACAAATATGGTTGTATAACTTCCTTAGATCTACAATATATAGTCAAAACAAATGCAACAAGCACCTAGATCTATGAAGTAAAAGTGGCTAAACAGTAAAATGAAATAAGAGTTTCTCCAAATATCCAATGGACAAGACAAGATATATAAATAATTTTATATGTATTAACACATGCGAAGGGAAAAAATAATGATGTTAAAAGTTCCCCCTCAATGGGATGGGTTTTTGGTTGTCCTCAATGCTTCAGATCCAGAAGTTTCTATCTCCCAATGGTGTAGAAAACTCAAGATGTGTTTTACTCTATGGGAACTCAAGAGGCAAAATAATAAAAACGATCAAAATATGAAAATGACAAATGATAAAAGTCTGACCATGATAAAAGGATCAAAGGTAAATAATTAATGGAAAACCCTCTTATTTATAACAAAATATTGAGTTAATATTGTCTAGATCTAACTTCTTGGAATATTTTATTATATTTCATTGGAGGGAAAATGAATTTAAACAGGTTAAATCCCTTTATTTAGAAATAATAAACAAATAAATGATTTATGTAGCATTTCAAGAATAGGGTTAAGGAATAATTTAACAAATATTGATTTATTTTATTATTCCTAAATGATTTAGTCAAATTTAACTAGGAATATTAATTAAATAATGATTTAATTAACTATTCCTTGAGAATAATAAGATAAATAATGATTCATCTAATTATTTATCATTATTTGGGTTAAATATGAACAGAAATATTATTTAAACAATGGATTAATTAATTATTCCTAGAAGAAAATAAAATAAATAATGATTTATTTAATTATTCCTTATGGGGTTTCCTATTTGAATTAGAAATAACTTATTAAAATATGGTTTATTAAATTATTTCTTATAGTGAAATCAATTTTACTATGGTAAAATTGGTCTTACATGGTGTAATTCGGTCCATCTAAATGTAAATGGTTAGATTACCAAAAATTGGTGTAACAATTAGTAATGATTCACAATCTGTATGCTTATCCTGTAATAACTGCTTCCATATTCACACCATTTGTTCCTTCACCTAGATTTGATCATGTAAGCCACTCAAATCCTAGTGCCTAGCTCTTCTCGGACCTGCCCACACTGGGGTGAAGACAGTTGGAGACCATGGGATCACCTAGAGGCTTGGAGAGAATGAGGGAGCGGTGGTGGATTGGGGTGCAAATTTGAGCTTATGGAAGATGGTGGTGGTTTGTATGGGAAGCGAACTTCTCCTAGAAAAATGAATTATTGTTGCTAAAAATGGTGGCAAGTTTCATATAGATAGTGGTCATGGAAAGTAAAAAAAACAATATCTTACTCCCATACTTCAACCCCTCGTAGCAATGGAGACTTTAGTTTTACTATGTGGCCTTTCCAATCTTACTAAATCTTTCTGATGAGTTCTATTGTTCAAGTAGAAAAAAATTACAATAAGCATATGGTCTAGTTGGCAATGAGACATGTTACCTGCATGGAGGATGCTGCAGTGTCTATAGCCTTTTCAACAATAGTGAATCTAAGCATTGATGCATTCCATTAACATATTTTTTCTAGGAAGTTGAAGAAATAATTATGTTGCAAGAATGACATATTATAGAGGAAGAACTATTTGTGATAACCATAAATGCAATCAGATCCAAGCATCAAACTTTCCAACGTTCAAGTGAGAACATTTCCATCCTTATTAGGGAGATCACAAAGTGACTTCATATAATTGGATACATATTAGATGTATCAGAGGCATGTTTATTAAGTTTAGTATTTTGGTTTTTCCATGCCATAAAGATAATCACATTTATCTTTTTCTTAGCTATGAGGTGCAATGTATCTCATATCATGACTCTACAATCTTCAAAGATGTAGTACTACTTGTTACATTTCAATGATTTTTTATCATAGCTTGGGATCATCAGAGAATTGATTAGTTTACAATATGTTTCATTTGTAGGATATGTTTGGGACTAACTTGAGCATCTGAACAATGGAAATGAGATATAACAAAGCATGCCATCAAATTTTAGTCCATCCAAAATATCATGTCATTGTGATATACGAGGATATATTCATGTACTATATTAGGGGCTCTTATTTTCCCCTCAGATAAAATTTTTAGTTATTTGTGCTTTGAAAACTAATAGAGTGTTACATTGAAAATTAAAAAAATTGAAGAAATATTTATCATTAATAAAAAATTTTCTTGAAATATCATGGAATATGATTTCTGCTATGGTTTGGATGCAATTTTGGGTGTAATGATGGATTTTTTATTGGGTCATAATTTTATGAAAAGAAAACATGATATATTTGTATGGAGAAATGGTATCCATTTCACTATGAACATCCATTGTAAGGTGAGAATGTAACCATTTCACTATGAACGTATTGCCTTCTTGTAGATTTTTTCACTAGATATAAAATTCTAAGCACGTTTCAGTAAAATAAATACATAGGAAAATCTATTGAAGGAAGATATGAAGTAGTACACTGCCTTTCAAAATTGACAAATGATTCATAAAATTTTTATACATGATACAATTGGGAGGGAGGGGGGGATCATTGTAGTGATAGAAGTATAGGCTATAAATCTATCAATATTTTCCTTGACAGTTTACCATCCATTATCAAGGATTTGATATAGATACTATAATATAGGTTCAAAAGAAGGTATTTAGGTATAGAAGGGTTAAGTTTATTTCCCCATGCCTCATATAGGTGTTAAGGTCTAGAATGGTACCAGTTTGTCATCCCATGTCTTACATTATTCTAAGGTGTCTACAATGAAAGATATTGTATATTTGAGAAATAATCACAATATTTGGAAAATGGCTAAACTATAAGGAAAAATTTACTCTATAGTTATTTTATCTCAATATTCAAATGGAGGATTAGAAATATTAAGAAGTATGGCGAGTATGGAATATATCATTTATTATAATCCCTAATCTTGAGGAACTTGATTAAATTGAAACTTTTAACTTATAATTTCATTACCAATAATTTATTATACACTAATTAACCTCATTCTTAAATTAAACCTAGCTCAATCATAATGAAATTTGAATTTTATTTAGGCCAATATATACTTCCTATCAAGTGGAATATTGGTAAATTATAAGGCAACACTCATTTTATGGTAATATTATTAAATAATGGGGAAACTTGACCGGTGATAATATGGCAATGGTATAGTTCTCATCCAAATTCAATATTCGAAAAATGTGGCGAATATGCTTCTTGAGACCTCTGGGGATGTGTCCCTTTTAAAGGGGATGGTTGTGCACAATAAAATATTGTGATGTCCCATATAAGTCCATTCTTGAAGACATCTCATAATAATCGACACTGCTAGTTATTGTGCTCAAATGACAAAAAAATGGTAGGTTATGAGCAAGTATTGTGGAAAAGTTAAAAAAATTGAACTGGTCATTTTATGTTGCAACACCATCAAAGGATCCAACCTGTAACTCAATGTTCCCAAGGGCCTCGAGGCTACTGAAATGGAGGCATATTCATAAGTGGAAAATATGGCATGCTATGGAAACAAATTTTAGTTTGCATACCAAAAAGAGAAATTCTAAACAAGTTGAAGCAACCACAAAAAGTTATTCCATTACTTCAAAGTAGCATATTTACATGATAAATAACTACAAGCTTCTCCAAATCCCCTATAATAACATCATTGATGTTAGGTCCCTATATTACTAGTATAGTCCCTAATTCTTGTTAGTGTAACACCCTTATTTTTATTATTGTACCCTTGTAACCCCCATATTGTTATTATTGTGCCCTTAAATTATTATTGTTAGTTCAGCTAGGATTACATTGTGCCCCCACTAGGATTACATTGTGGTCCCATGGACTCCTATATATAGAAAGGAGGTTTTGTAATTTGTATCATCCAATAATTGTTCATTCATGTAATGTATTGGAGGTTTCCCCCTAGAAGTGGATTTTTTCTAAGGCCTCCATATCTGTTTTCTTCTATTTTTGGAGCTGGTTTCACAACATTTGGTATCAGAGCTTTGAGATTATAGGGTTTCGCTGCTCCAAACAGGTCATCGTGGTATTTTCACTATAAATTTTTTTATACGAAGGTTTAGAATCGGAAATTTTTAGAGTGCAAAGCCAAAATCTTGAGGAACATCGTCGAAAAATTTCAAATCTTGGTTCACAATATTTTCAGAGATATGATTTGTGCAAGTTAGGTCATTTTGCAGGCTCCTAAATTTAACCTAAACAAGTCATCGTGGTATTTTCGTAATAACTTTTTTTCTACGAAGGTTCAGAAGATGAAATTTTTAGAGTGCAAAGCCAAAATCCCGAGGAACATCTTCACAAAATTTTAGATATTGGTTCGCAATTGTTTTGGAGATATTATTTGTGGAAGTTAGGGCTTGTTTAGGCTTCTGAATTTCATCTCAAAGAGGTGATCGTGGGAAAATCTTCATAGCTCTCTCTCTGAGCATCAGATTGGAATGCTGTAAAAAGTGGATACAAGAACACTGACTTTAGTTTTTTTTCTATAAATTTTAGAGCCAAAGGAGGAAACAGTGACACGTGGCAAGTCGTACAACTTCACTCTACTAAACCAGTCCAAAATTGGGTCATTGTGGGAGATTGGACATAAATTTGCCTTGAAGAATCCAAATCAGATCATACCTGTGGAATTTGAAAGAAGCTTCAGAGGGATACTATAGGGCTGAATTTAAGATATTGAGGATTTGTAATTATAGAGATAATTCATTTTCAATATCGAGCTCCTCCAAAGCAAGTAAAAGGTGTGTATTTTTTCCTGAATTGCATAAGTCTTGTTTGAAGAATCAACTTGAATTGATTCCAAGGGCATATTGTAGAATAGATATCAGTATTGGATTCTAAAATGGACCCTAAAAATAATTCAACACCCATTAAGCCTTTAGAAGGCTCTACTATGACTCATGAAGACGAAGAATGGCAACATGACATATCAAAATTACAAGAGCAAGAGAAAAAAATTTCTCTCTCGCAAAGAACAACAAAAAATGAAATGGAAGTTTTGAAGAAAGGTGTGGAAACTAAGATGGATGGTTTGAAGAAAGGCGTGGAAGCTAAGATGGATGGCATGGAAGTCGGCATGGAAGCTAAGATGGATGACATGGAAGCTAAGATCGATGAAAAAATGAAAGACAACATGGAAAACATGAAGAAGGATCTAAAAGTAGACATCGGAGGTTTGGAAAAGTTGATACAAGAAATGTTTCCTAATGGTGAAAATATAGTAGAGGAAACTCATGATGAGAACAAAATAAATGTTAATCGTGATTTCATAAACTCTAATGTTGGAGGAAAGAACCACAATATTCCAAAAATGGATATGAGGAAGTTTGATGAAAGGATCCTGTAACATGGATACTATAGATGGAGCAATATTTTGATCTCAATAATGTGCAAAACACACAAAAGGTATGCATTGCAACTTTACATTTAGAACAAAATACATTTGTATAGTATCGATGGCTTTGCTCCCATAAAAAAATTGTCACTTGGTCAATTTTTATGGAGGAAATGATAACACATTATGAGGATACAAAGAGCAACACTTTCTTTAGCCAATTGATAAATCTCAAACAAAAGTGTTCAGTGGGGGAGCACATTGAGGACTTCCAAAAATTGAATATAAGGGTAACCGATATTTCAGAGGAATACATGATCGATCTCTTCATAGGTACTTTAAAGGATAACATCCAACATGAATTTCGTGTTTTGGAGCCTGATTCATTGGAGAAGGCATTGAGGTTCGCAAGAAAAATTGAATGTAAAATTATGGCGACAAGGAAGCCTACCACTCACTTCTATAAAGATGGAAGTGTTGCTACTCTTAGATTTCCACAACCTACAAGGTTGAAACCACAAAAATTGGAAGAAAAAAGAGCAAAAGGGATTTGCTATAGTTGTGATAGAAAATACACTAAAGGTCATTAGTGTGCTGAGAAGAAATTATTTTACATAGATTGTGCAGAGGAAGAAGAAAATGAACAAGAAGAGGATATACACCAGGAACCAACCCTAGAAGAGGAAGAAATGAGTCCGACCATATCATGTAGTGCATTGGCAGGAATTACCACTCCTCAAACTCTCAAAATAGAAGGACATATCAAGAAGAAAAAGGTAATAGTGTTGATTGATTCAGGTAGCACCCATAATTTTATTCATTTTAAGGTAGCCAAGGAGTTGAATTATTTCCTATACCCAGCACCAGAATGTCAAGTGATGGTTGCAAATGGAGGAACTATAAATTTCCCTAGAAAATGCCATAATATCAAGCTAACCATGGGAGAATATGTATTGAATAGTCTAATGCTTTCCATTCCTATGGGAGGTGCTGATGTTGTACTAGGAGTACAATGGCTACAATCTTTGGGGACGGTAGCTTTTAATTTTCAAGAAATTTTCTTGAAATTTTTTTCAAAAGGAAAGGAAGTCGAATTGCCGGGTATTGCAGGGAAGCTGGGAAAGATAATAAGATTTAATGTCATGACAAAGCTTCTAAAGAAAGAATAATGAGGCGTAATTGCACAACTATGCACACTAGAAGTTCTAACATCAAAATCATCTATTTCTGTAGATCTCCAAAAAGCCTTGGACAATCATTCCAAGGTGTTTGAAACTCCCAAAGGACTCCCACCTATTCGTGATCATGATCATGCTATTCATTTGATTCCAGGAAGTGTTTCTCCAAATATTAGGCCTTATAGATATCCTTATGTCCAAAAGAGAGAAATTGAATGTATGATTGTAGAAATGTTAGAGGCAGGTATAATTCAACCTAATCAAAGTTCTTCCTCTGCTCCTGTAGTATTGGTACACAAGAAGGATGGATCATGGCGCATGTGTCTGGATTATAGGGAGATCAATAAGCTCACCATTAAAGATAAATTTCCCATTCCTGTGATTGATGAATTATTGGATGAATTACATGGAGAAATTAATTTTACCAATTTAGATCTTCGTTCAAGATATCATCAAATTAGAATGAAGACTGAAGATATTCCGAAAACAACATTTCGAACTCATGAGGGTCATTATGAATTTTTGGTCATGCCTTTTGGCCTTACCAATGCACCTTCTACATTTCAAGGGTTGATGAATTCCATTTTCAAACCCTTCCTTAGAAAATTTGTGCTAGTATTTTTTGATGATATACTAATGTACAACAGGTCTTGGAAGGATCATGTTCAACATGTTAACAGGGTGCTCAAACTATTGGAGGAGAAACAATTATATGCAAAAACATCCAAATGTTTCTTTGGAGTACAAGAGGTGGAATATCTGGGTCATATTGTATCTCATGAGGGTGTTAAGGTAGACCATAACAAAATTAAAGCCATTAAGGAATGGAAAGTCCCCACAACCATAAAGCAGTTGCGAGGATTTCTCGGGTTAACAGGGTATTATCGCAAGTTTGTTAAGAATTATGGGAGAATAGCAGCACCTCTAACAACATTATTGAAGAAAGATGCATTTTCATGGACTCCTGAAGCAACTAAGGCCTTTGAACTTCTTAAGGAGGCAATGTGCCATGCACCGGTCTTAGCTACGCCAGACTTCACAAAAACCTTTATTGTGGAATGTGATGCCTCAGGAAATGGAATTGGTGCAGTTTTAATGCAGGAAGGAAGACCCATTGCTTTTGAAAGTCGTCCAATCAAAGGAAAGTATTTACGGAAACCTATTTATGAGAAGGAAATGTTAGCAATACTGCATGCACTAAAGAAATGGCGAACTTACCTAATGGGAAGACACTTCAAGGTAAAAACTGATCATGATAGTCTTAAACACTTTTTGGAACAAAGACTATCTTCAGAAGAGCAGCAAAAATGGGTCACAAAGATGTTGGGTTATGACTTTGAAATAATCTACAAAAAAGGGAAGTTAAATGTTGTTGCAGATGCACTCTCAAGAAATAATGAAGAGGTGGAAGCATTGCTTTGTACCATTTCTATTCTCTAACCAGATTGGATAACCAAAGAAAGGGATGAATGGAAGAAGGATGAAGAAGTGTGGACACTCATTCAAAAGTTGCAGCAAGATCCTAGTACATCTGATACATTTAGTTGGAAAAATGATTCCTTATGGTACAAAGATCGCTTATATCTTTGTAAGAATTCCCAATTAAAACAAAATATTCTGTTGGAATTGCACACTTCTCCTTTAGGAGGACACTCGGGATTTTTAAAAACTTTCCACAGGGTGAAGAAAGAATTTTTTTGGGATGGCCTTAAATTTGTTATTCAAAAGTTTGTGGCGGAATTTTTGGTTTGCGAGTATAATAAAGTTCAGAAAATTAAGACCCTGGGTCTTCTACAACCTTTATCCATTCCAAGTCAACGTTGGGAGGATATTTCAATGGATTTTATAACAAGGTTTACCTAAGTCCGAAGGAAATAGTGTCATCATGGTGGTAGTTGATAGACTTACCAAGTATGCACACTTTTGTGCATTATCTCATCCATTTAAAGCAAGTACAGTTGCTACTACATTTAAGGAAACAATTCAAAAGCTACATGGAAACCCAAGGGTTATTATGAGATACATAGATCCCATTTTTACTAAAAATTTTTAGACGGAGTTATTTTCTTGTTTGGGTACTCAATTGGCTCATATCTCATCTTATCATCCTCAATCCGATGGTCAAACTAAGATAGTAAGTAAATGTTTGGAAGGATATCTTCGTTGTTTTGTATCTGATAAATAAACACAATGGGTCAAGTGGTTACCTCTCACTGAATGGTGCTATAACACTTCCATACTGCAGCAAAAATGACCCCATTTATGGCACTATGGATATCATCCACCATCCATCACATCATCTTTAAGAGAAAATTCAAAGGTTCAAGCAGTGGAAGATCACATCGAGCATCAGCAAGAAATTCTCCAACTCTTAAAGGATAACCTGAATTTGGCACAAAATCGAATGAAACAACAGGCAGATCAACATCACAACGAAAGAAGTTTTGATGTAGGAGATTGGGTATTTTTTCGGCTACAACCATACAAACAAATGTCCCTCAAGCAAGCTAAGAAGGATAATAAATTATCGCCAAAGTACTATGGTCCGTACAAGGTGTTGCAAAAGATTGGCACTATGGCATATAAATTGGAGCTTCATGCTTCTTCACGAGTGAATCCAATTTTCCATGTTTCATGCCTAAAGAAGGTTATAGGTGAAAATCTTCCAATTCAAACAATATTTCCAGAACTTGATGAGGAAGGAAAAATCATAGTGGAACCTGAAGTGATCACGGAAACAAGAAATCGACAGATACATAATCGATCAATTTCAGAGTATCTCATCAAGTGGAAGAACTTACCCACTGAATATTCTACATGGGAGGATGAGAATTTTATACAAAAGCACCCAGAGCTACTCAAGCGTTGAGGACAACACTTTTTTGAAGGAGAGGGGTATGTTAGGTCCCTATATTACTAGTATAGTCCCTTATTGTTGTTAGTGTAACCCCCTTATTGTTATTATTGTACCCCTGTAACCCCCATATTGTTATTATTGTGCCCCTAAATTATTATTGTTAGGTCAGCTAGGATTACATTGTGCCCCCACTAGGATTACATTATGACCCCATGGACTCCTATATATAGAAAGGAGGTTTTGTAATTTGTATCATCCAAGAATTGTTCATTCATGTAATGTATTGGAGGTTTCCCCCTTGAAGTGGCTTATTTCTAAGACGTTGATATCTGTTTTCTTCTATTTTTGGAGCTGGTTTCACAAAAATTGATGTGTGGAATCACACCAACATTAATGAAAAAAATGCAAGATAATTTCAAACTTCTGAGATAGATAAAAAATGTAGAATGATCTTTGTGTCAAGTTTATTTACAATCTGGTTTCTATAAAAACGTTGGAGCAAGGTGTTTATACCACACATAATTTTTCATATTATGTGTGTAAAAAGTTCCATTCATCTACATAGACACATCAAGGTGATCATAAATGAATATTCTAGAAGCTTAACCTAGTGAAATAAACTTTCAAGTGGTTTATCACTGTAAAAGTCCTTCCTCTTGTTAAAATCTCTCCATGATGCAGATTTTTCTTCACAAATTTGGAAGACTCAAAACTATAAGTTGAATTTAAGAAAAATGTTTATTAACGATGGACTGAAAATTCTCCAAATCTATGATTTTTTTAGAGTTGACCTATTTTCATCTCTACGGAAAATGTGAATCTTCGTCATTTCTATATATTTCAAATAGTTGTTTTGCATGATGGATAACAACACCCCTTGAATATTGAACACCTTTTGAATAGCTCTTCTCTAAATCTTGAACATAATTCTTCTTTGGGACAAAAATATCATCCTTCGTAAGGAATTCTGCAAGTAGAGAACCTATGCATTACAAGAATTATCACTTCTAAATTAGAAATTTATGTATGACTAAAAAAAATCACCTACGAAATAAGCATAGATTAGGGAAATGTTGGTCTACAAAAAAAACCTAACAAGATAAAAAATCAAGGCATGATTCTTTTGCTAATAGATAACCCGATTCAAATTGTTAGAATATAATTTTTGTGTATTCTCTCAAAACTATCAATATTATTTGCATTATTATGAAACCAAACTATAACTTTTTCCAATTTAACAATTCTAAAGATACTTTTATGTAGCAATTGCTAGTTAATAATATATTTGAACACATAGAATATTAAAATAGAAATGAATTTGAATTATTTAATAGTATATTTAAATATATAGAATATATTTAAATTAGAAATATTGTTTTTAAAAAAATAAAGAATTAACAACATAAAAATAAGAAATAAACATTCAAATAAATACTAATATAATTATATATAAATAACATAATAATATATAAAATAGAAAGTATAAATTAATAAAAATAACAAAATAAATGCAACAAATTTTATAATTATAACAAGAGCCTAAAACAATTTTAATGACTATTAAAAAACAACGTAGTCTAATTTATAGATGAAATGACATTTTTCTTGGTTAATTTTAATCAAAATTTGAAGAATTTAAAAAAATTGAGTTTAAATTGTTTAAACTACATAATTCCATTGCCTCAAGAGTTTTTCAAGGTGTTGAATTCATTTATGCATTCAAAAATGTATTTTAAACAACAAAAATTCTTGAAATTGTATTGCAGAATTTTGGTGAATTTCAGTGAAAAGTGTTATTTCGTCTATAAGTTAGAGTAGGCCTTTAAAAACACATATATTTAAGGTCAAATAGTTTCAGTAAGAAAAATAGTTTATTAATTATTATTTTTTCTATTATTATATCTAAGGCCATTTAGTTTTTCTTTCACTCTGTATTAGTTTGTCTCGACCAAAAATTTATGTCGCTTATCCATAGTTTAACATTGAGAATTCAAATTTTTGTTATTTTTTATTATTACTTAAATTTATTTATTTGTAAGTTGATTGGTTGATGTATTATTATGATCTGTTTGGTATCCTCAATTTCTATTAGTTACTAATTTTTTGTCTTTCGTTTTCTTTCCTTTTAATTTAAATTTTTGTTTTTCAATTTTTTTCCTTTTTCCTATTAGTTCAATTTTCATGAATTATAGTTTTTGTCCATATTTTCAATTTAAGATGACTTATTATTTTTTGTCTCTTTGTCAAGTTGTCTGTGATCTTCCAGGCTTGAACTGGGGCTTGACGAGCCACGACCACGGGGTATCTAATCCCTATCAAAGTCACCCATGGATCACACCCGTTTTGGGAAACACCATCCCTAAGCTGAATGGAATTTTTAGCATGTCTCCTCCCCCTAGCATAGGGCACAACCACTCCCATTTAAGTTTGATCCTCGGTCACCTTGCTAAGGAGGCCCATCCTCAACTGGTTGTTCTAGTGGAACTTGAATAAGATGAATTATTATTATATTAAAAACATATTTTATTAAATTTAATTATAATATATATATGTCTGTGACCAAAAATTTATGTCACTTATCAATAGTTTAGCATTGGGAATTAAAATTTTGTTATTTTTTATTATTATTTAAATTTATTTATTTGTAAGTTGATTGGTTGATGTATTATTATGGTTTGTTTAGTAACCTCCATTTCTATTAGTTACTAATTTTTTGTCTTTAGTTTTCTTTCCTTTTAATTTAATTTTTTGTTTTTCATTTTCTTTTTCCTTTTTCCTATTATTTCAATTTTCATGAATTATAGTTTTTGTCCATATTTTCAATTTAAGATGACTTATTATTTTGTGTATGTTTGTCAAGTTGTCTATGATCCTCCAGGATTGAAATGTGGCTTGAGGAGCCACGACCCAGGGGTATCTAATCCCTGTCAAAGTCACCCATAGATCACACCTGGCTTAGGAAACACCGGCTCTAAGCTAAATGGATTTTTTAGCATGTCTCCTCCCCCTAGAATAGAGCACAACCACTCCCATTTACGTTTGGTCCCCGATCACCTTGCTAAGGAGGCTCATCCTCAACTGGTTGTTCTAGTGGGACTTGACTAAGATGACTTATTATTATATTAAAAACATATTTTAATAAATTTAATTATAAAATATATATAATTTAATAAAAAATAAAACATGATATATATATATTATATATCATGTTAATATAAAAAATATTAGTTAATCATATTTCTTAATTTTGGGTGATGACATTCAATAATACAATATTTTATTAGTTGTTTTATTTTTGTAATGAAATCTTTGTCTTTATTATCTTTTAGTCTAATTAAAGTATATTTAAGCTAAGAGTGAGGTACTAAATACTATGTAACACTTGTTTATTTATTCATTTAATATATATATATATATATTAAAAATGATAATACAAATTAATTACATATTATGAAATAAATAAATACATATTAATTATAACTATTATATAATTATTATTTTTTATTTTTAATATAGATCTTAGTTTTATTATCAAAATTTAAATAAAGAAAATCATATATATATATATATATATATATACAATTTATTAAGATGTAGTTATTTATTTCATAATTTTTCATCCATTTATATTACTAACTAGATTTTTTCATCTCGGAAAACAATTTCAAGAAAGAAAGTGTTTTTTTTTTGTTTAAAATGCATTTTTGAATGCATAAATGGATTAAGCACCCTGAAAAACCACCTCGTGCACTCTAATTCTACAAATTAAAAAACTTAAATTCAATTTTTAAAAAACTCCGCCCGATTTTAATTAAAATTAACCAGAACAAATATCGTGAAAAAGTCATTTAGTGTATAAGTTAGACTACACCATTAATTTATATGATATTTTTAATGTAACAATAATTAGTATTTTTTTGTGTTGTTAAAAGTTCAATAATTAGATTATCATCAAAGTGAAAAGTACAAAATTCTTCTCGACAGACCCCTTTCTCTCAGTCCGACCAGACTTGTTGAGATTGGGACTTGGAGGATAACATGAGCAACCATCTCCATGCATTATTCTTATATGGCTTAGAAGCCATGGCATACATACAATAAACAAAATTTGAAACACAACAAAGAGAAACATTTTAAGGAGGGGGTTTGGGGGGAATCATAGGGGGAGTTCCAAAATGGCCAACATATTCATGCATATGAAAATCAATATGCTCCACCCTCGCTTTGAGGCTGCAAAGGTGGTCATTGGTGCACCTGTGTTGGCATGGTAGGCTGTCTAGTTGTTCCATGATTTCACTCTGGTTGAACTAAATGTCTTTGATGAAAGAAACCAGCTCGTTACAATCATCATGCCTATGTTCCGTGAGGATGTCCATATTCACTTGGATGTTCAACACTTGGGCTGTGATAAACTCTAGTGTAGCTGGTGCAACCACATGACTCGAAGAGCCTGCGAATACCTCCTTTGTCTCATGACTGCCAGACAAATATGAAGAAGCTACATTATCCTAATATGGATAATAAACATGTCGTTGATTTCCACCCCCATGATGGGGCCGCCCTCTATGGTGCGACATCCCAACGAACCCCAACTTCCAGTCTCAACTTAGAAGATAATTACCTTGCACCAAACACTGTATCAGAACATGAAGCAATGGTTAACCACTTCCCATGAAGGTAAATGGGGGTTAAAACAAAACCCACCGTGACTGGAATATTCTCCTCATGCCCAGGAGGAGAGAGGAAAGAAGTCTCTAGCTTGATGTCACTGAACCACCATGAAACGTCAGACCACCACCCTGTTGATTTCCTCAGCGTGCTTCCACTGGCTGGTTGTGCCCTTCAAAATAAAAAATTCTCTCAACAACCCAAAGCACTAGAGGATTTGTCGCAATTCCATGGTGATCCAAACCCACAAACCAACTTTCTGAATTCCCCAACCCACATAAACCGAGAGAAGGAAATTCACTGGAAATTTTCCAAGGCCTACAAGCTCTTGCACCTCCCCTATCACCAACACCATGCCATGAATATGAAGAGGACCAACGAGAATGCAAAAAATTTCATTCTCCCTGGGCGTTCTAGGATCCCAATGACCGGTCAGGGCCGCCACCACCCACCAAACTGTACAACTGCTATTGGATCCTCCACCACTCCCCCAAGGCCTAGACCCCAGTGAGGCATGCAGGTAATGCATGATGCTCTCCTCATTGCAAGCAAAAACCATCTCCCATTGTGACCAATAGATACCAGGCAAGCTATAGATGTGAGGTTTAATATCCGTCTCCTCAGGTTGCAGCGTGCCACGCTTCCCCTAGATATCACATCGCATTAACATGAGGTGAGGGCACACGTGGAGGCTGGAAGGCTCTATCATCGCCTCCTCCACCATCTATCCTTCAGTTAAAGAACCCCATCGGAGAACAATATATATATATATATATATATATATATATATATATATATATATATATATATATATATATATATATATATATATATATATATATATATATATATATATAATAAACTTTCTTTTATTTATTTAAATTTTGATAATATAAGTATATTATATATTATAAATTAACAATAATAATTAGTGGTTATAATTGATATTTAGTTATTTATTTCATAATTTTTTATTCATTTATATTTAATTAATTTATATTATAGTTTTTAATATTTATATATTAAATAAATAATTAATTAATAGAATTTATTATATATATATATATATATATATATATATATATATATATATATATATATATATATATATAGTTAGTCGAATTATTGAACCTTGGTTAAAGTTATTAAAAACCAAGGTTCAATAATTTGACTATATCTATATATATATATCGTCAAATTATTGAACCTTGGTTTTTAATAACTTTAAAATTATTTTAAGCTTTTTTAGGTTCTAGTTATTTAATTTGTTACATTTATTTTGTTATTTTTATTATTTTTACAATTTTTTTTTTTACATTATTAGGTTAGTTATGTATTATTATATTTATATTTATTTGAATGTTCATTTGGTTTTTATGTTGTTAATTTTTTGTGGTTTTTTAAATTATATATATATATATATATATATATATATATATATATATATAAAGTTTAGAAGGACTATATCTTTATTATGTCCCATATATCATCTTGATTGGGGCCGGGAATTGAACCAGTGAATTCACATCAAGGAGTTCCTTAACATAGCACACCGTCTATCCAAGTCCCGGTGGAATTAATATTATATATTTAAAATATACTATTAAGTAATTCAAATTTATTTTATTTTAATATTCTATATGTTCAAATTATTATGAATTAATTTAGAAAATAATTTTGTGACTCATATTTTTTTATTATCAGAGTTGACTTTCTAGTGGTTTATTTTGATTTTTCCATTTGAATTTCTTGGAGCATCTCCACACTATTTATTTCTAGGTCCTACATCTTTGTCCCGATGATGAACCATAGTGGTTTTTTCGAAATTTCTTCCCAAAAAAGGGTGATGTGATTAATTTGAAAGAGACTAGTCTAAAACATTATGTATTTTAAAGTAAAAAATGTGGTTTCAAAGGAGAAGCTCAATTGGTGATCGATTTGCTAGTAACTACATGTCAAGCAGGAGGCTAGGTTCCTATTGGATACAATAAAAAATAAAGTTAAAAATTTGAATATCATTATTTTGCTCATCATAATCATTGTCACAAATGAAAATCATGATCAAAATTATGTACTTTAAAATTAAAAAAAAATTAAAATTTTGATTGAAACTATATAGATTTTTGAAATAAAAAATTATTTGTTAATTATAATGTGATTTTTACAAAAAAAAATTCTTTCTTTTCATGATATAGATCAAAAAAACCTAAATTCAATTTATATCATTTTAATATAAAGGTAATCATATACATAGTACAAACTTATATATATATATATATGTTAATTTTGTAAATTTATAGAATTACATGTTTTAGTGAGTTTTCATTAGTTGCTAATAATATTCTTAGTTTAACATCCATTTTTTAATTACTAAAAAGTGATGCATTGATTTTAATTTTTGTGACATATTAGAAATGTTCACAGATATGAATAAAAAGAAACAATAATTATTTTTTGGAATATTTAGGTTTCATATGTTGTACAACCCTTTCTTAGCTAATAAAAGCACTGCAATAGGCTAGTACTTGGCACAGTTGAACATAATGGTAGTTAAGGAAAGCACATGTGGCTAGCAACACATGTCAGAAAAGACTAGGAAAGCATGCCAAGAACGGTGAAGGGTAACGCATAAAACTCCAAGGCAGAGATGGAATGTTAACAGTCGACAGTTTGAAGATTCGCCAGACGAAGCAGAGGAAGTTCTGGAGCAATGCTGTTGTCCAGTTAAGTGGTATGTAATGGCCTTCATTACCCTGGTATATCAATTCTCTGTCCTAACCATTGAAGATGAAGTTGATGGTTGCATTGAATTTTGTATACTGGTTTATTTCTATGATGGGTTATCTTGCCAGTTAGGTATGGTCCTTAGTTCTTCTGGTTTTAAAGCAATTGAAGGGTTGGACATACTTCATGTCTCGGAAATCGAACCTTGCTTTAGAAGCCCCTCCATAAGAAACTCTCTGTTTTGTTCCAAGTCTAATTTCGAAGCTCAAGTTAGCCTGTATCTCTACGAAAGTTTTAAAACCTCTATTGTGGTGAATTTGCATGGTCTGAGTATAGGAAACTCTCTGTTTTAGTCCAAGTTTAATTTCATAGCTAAAGTGAGCCGGTATATTGGAAAAAATTTTAAGACCAATATTGTGGTAAAGGCGCATGGCTTGAGTATAATTTTATTTTTCTTATATTGCATAAAATTCATTTCATGGGGTCAGACTCCTGGGTTACCAGCAATGAAAAGTGTGTTCAGGTGTATGAACAAGTTAGTATGTCTAGTAATAACAGTTTCCAAACCTTCCGTCTACCCTTGCAGTTTCAATTGAACCTCATCCTTCATTGTCAAAATTGGTCCAACTGTAATTTGTGTTGCTGCTGTCGAGTTTTATTTTTTTTGTAGTACTGTCCAAGTCGTAATTGGTATTTCATAACAAGCTTCTACTGTAATGGAAAAATGAAATTTCATTTCTATAAAAAGGTCTCTATAGTCGACATTCATACCATACACCCCTCTATTTTCTCAGCAAAGAACGAGTCTCCACCAGTTACTATCGGAGTAGAGGACTCCACCAATGCTCGCCAGAACTATCTTATTCATTTTACTTTGCCATATAAAGGATTACCTTACACTCTTACAGGGGGATCATTATTTCAAGTTACCATGGCAATAGGTCAAACCGGGAAACAAAAAGGAACAAGAAAAGGAAAGCAGGAAAAAACAATTCAGAATGAGGGCCCAAGAAAGCAAGGTATGAAAACTCATAAAGAAGTTTTGGAAAATATATTTGATCTTTATGAAGCTGGAAACCAAGCTCAAATTCGTAATACCATTCGTGGATGGGAAAGTGAGAGTTCCTATGATGATGAAGACATCAAACAATAGGAGACCACCTTATACTTCCTTTGTGACCCAAGGAATACAAGAGGAAGGGTATCTTTGTTCCATCAATCTATAAACACTTATTGGAAACTCAAATGTGTCTTGGCAAAGGCCATGAAAAGCATGTAGGAAACTGGAGGTAACCCAGCAGTGGTGTCAGAATTGCAGCAGATTAAATAGGATATCTGAGAAATTTCCATGTCTCAGTACCATGATGTGGCAAGAATTGGGGGGATCGAATGTCAACTTCAAGGAATGCAGCAAGTAGAGATGTTGGGATCCACTGCAAAGGACCCGACTCCAATAGTCTCTTATGATGGGTTATATTTACTTTTAATAGTTTTAAATGATTTTTGTGGAAATATTTACTAGCTATTGTTTAAAATGTAGCTTTTATAGACATAGTAAAGTAGTTATAGCGACAAGTAGAAGGAAAATAACAATTCCAATATTGGATGGAATTTAATTCCCTCAGGTGGCCAACATACTTGGTTTCCTTCGAGTAGGTTGAGGCTATGACATGCATCACTAACTGTATAGAAAATTTCTTTTTGATTAATAGAAAATAGAAAGGCTCTACCAAATTCACAAAAAAAAATTCTCTTTATCTTTTTCTTTATTTTCTTCATCTCTCTTTTTCTTCTTTATTTTTCTATTTATTATTCTTTCTTTCATGATATTTTTTCATTAAGTACATGTTATTGGATAAGTGTTGGAGGATCTAATGGACTATAATGCCTCACGCATAGAAAGGATTAGTAGACTAAAAGGTTCCCAAAAGTATATGGATGGACCACAACTAGAAAATGGGACTAGGATATAGAAAATCAAACTTCATTGATTTCTTGACACCCTTTAACTATAATATTCATGCGATCAGAGATAAGGTAAGGTGCTTGTTCAATGCCATTTATAAGAAGAAAATGTGTGGCCCTACTAACAAGATTGCTAAAACAATAATGTGAATACTAAGTGACTCATTCCTGCTCTACTTTCTAGATTCAAGTGGCTTCTTCAAAGCCTTTTCTTTCATTAGACATATTAACACAAGGTATCTTTCCTCAAACTTCTTTAATGGTATTTCTACATCAATATTTTTCTTAAAACCTTAGCTTCTCCACTGTAAATATTGATACAATCGCTTATGTGCTTCATTTACATGAAAAATAACTCAACATTTGTGGTCCTCTTGATCCACTTCCCTCAATGCACACATGATTTCAACATACACATGTGAAAATTTGTACCTCTTTTGCTTCATCCTATTCCACACTTCGAACCACTTTTGTTTCTACCCTCTGTGTTTGGAGATTTTCCTATGACTCATCAAGCCTTTTAGAGTAATAATATTTCTCATATTTCAAGATGGCTTCATAACATAATTAACAAAATCCATTGTATCTTTTATCTTCACACTTTCACTTTAAAGTGAAATTTCCTTTTCTTCTCAAGCCATTTGGACAGTAAGAACCATTTCCTCTTGATATTAGATATACATAATAAGATTTATTTTGTTCCTCTCTTCATGTCTCTCATTCAAAATAATTCCTCTAATGATCTTCCACTTACCCATCTAGTTGTTGCACATTGTGCTTTCATAGATTGCAACAAGATGTCATTGATGTCAAAGGGGATGTACAAGACAACAGTTGTATCACTCATAACTCCTAAGAAGCAGTATGATATCTAGACATCATGAATTCTCCTATAAATTTGAGTAATATTATTTTAGATATTATTGAGTTTTTGATGAAGTTATGATTCTCAAAATATACTAAAAAGAGCATGGTTGTCTAGGTCTCATCGATACCTTTTCAACGATATATCCTGCTTAGAAAAACTCCTCCTCGATGATAAGTTATTTAAAATTGAAGTTACAGTATTAACTAAGGGGCCAAACTTTAGGGAAAAACCCCAAATATCAATTTTTTTAACAAGTGCGTTTGTTCAGGGCAGATCCACCATTGACATATCAATCAATGGCATTAGGCACAAAAAACTATGAAATTTTTAATACCATTAAATGGTTTGAAACTTTCAGGCTAATCAATGGAACTTATAACATTTCAATGAATGGATGATGTTAAATATATATGAAATTTAACCAAGCCTTGTCGGCCTAATATAATGACAACACATGGAATAATTTCATATGTTGATGACATGGACCTTTGGATGAATGACTTGTGTTACTTTTTGATAGTCAACAACATCGTCATTGTAACACATCTATATGTGACATCATTTTAGTGATGTGGAACCACATGGTTTTCCATGTAGTAGAGACAAATGACAAGTTTGGATTGGTGAAAATAATGAAAAATGAGTGACATGTGATACTCCTCATGGGTCACCATGTGGCATGATTACATCATGGTGATGTCATCATGCAGATGACTATTGACCCTTGGGTTCTCTTCATATGGGCAGAATCGCACACGCTTAAAATCTAGGTATTAAGGGATATACATTGTCCTTGGTTACATGATATGGTCATATGGACCATGGCATGATATTTAATAGTTTAATCACAATAATTATCAACAAATCCGTCAAGCCTTGGTTGGCTGTCATGAGCCTTGGGTCCACATGATCAACTATATATACAATAGTTTGAAACTCAAAATGCTCATCAACTGAAAAAAATACACATAGATCTTATTTGAGAATATGAGACTTTGAAGTTCTAATTTTGGTGCTTTTTTATGGTTTATGTTTCATAAAGTTGTTTCATGGATTTTTGTCATAGTTTGAAATCTCATTACTGACTTGCATTATTATTTGTTTGCATTCTATGGGATCTTGACTGGTTGTTGCAGTACGAAGGTATATGGACCTGGTTCTTGTAGAGACAATGGTCATGGTGGCTCACCATGAATCAATAGTGTCATTCTGAAAAAGGATTAACAAGGTAGAACAATGACTGACCCCTAAGCTAGGTCCTGAAGGGCACTTTGGTATGTAGGTCATTTGGTTTATGTGGACTAACCATGCTATCAACTCAAGGAGAAAAGACACAGTGGTCATGAAATTGTTTTGTTTGGTTAGAAAGGACCATCTACTTCCTTGGATCATGGCATTGAGCACACATTGGTTGCATCAGTTTAAACATGATTCATTTGGGCAGTTAAAAATGATTATCCATAGAGTGGTCCAAGTCCTTTTTCATGGAACAATGTCACAAGAAGCCAATGATTTCATTAGTCTAAAGATTAAATTGTTGATTGACATAAGAGCACAATTGTTACAATGGTCTGAAACTTGAGTATAGTCATAAGAGAAAAATGGTTGCATTTGTCTGAAAATTAAAATGTTTGATTGATAAGTAGAGTCACAAAGAACACACTGGTTACATTGGTTTGAAATGTGAATAATTTGGTTGACACATTGGTTCAAAATGTGAGGTGTTTGGTTGGCATGATGGGGACAGTCCATAGGAGTGGGCCATATCCTCAACCTGCATTGAACTAACCACATTACAAAATGATCGGGTAAGGTTGGTATAACAAGAAACATTGACCGCTAGGATTGTTAAGGCACTTGGGTGATCTATCCTTTGTCTCAATTTTGAGTTGCGTGGTTTGGTAAGTCAGAAAAGTTTTTTACTTTATTTTTTATATATATGGTTCATTTTTTTAAATCATTAGAAAAAAAATTTACGGTAATTTTTATATATGGTGCCCGAATTTGGTCAATTTCTTGAAGGGCAGCTAGAAAATTTCCTTTTGTTGAAGCTTTAATTTACTATATACTTTCATATGGTTTTTATGAGTTGTTGGAGTCAATATTGTTCCAATTTGGATTATGGAAGAAGATGGGTGATTAGGGCTAAGAGATGGATGCAACTAAAAAAATATGATGTATTTTTGACATTTATTTTATGACCAAAAAAACTTTTATATGTTTTATAGGCCTATGAGGAGATTATAGTGGTTTAGGATAGGTTGTGAAAATAGGTTCTAAGAAGGGATTTGAGTGACAAGTGGTTGCAAGTTATTACAATGATTTTAGTGACAATGGTGATTGGTTATTATAGTGAAAATGTTTGCAACTTATGGCAGTGATCATGGACTATGCAGTGACAGAGAGCACAGGTGCAGATTGGGATACTACTTATGATTCAATGATATATGATAATAGTGGTTCTAGTTTGAAAATGAGATGAAGTAGAGGTCCAAAAGGAGTTGAAAGACGAGGTTTGAGGATCAATTAGGTTGGATCATAGAGCATGTTGGAGGTCACTCATTATTGAGGTTGGAGCCTAGAGTAGGTTGGACCCCACTCATCATTGAGGTTGGTGCCTTAATCAGGTTGTAGCCTACAATGAGAAATTGCTTACATATTTCAAGGTTTGTGCCTCAATAATATTGTAGCCTACCACAAGTAGTAGCTTAAATTTCTTGGGCGTAGTTTTCTCTTTTAGGTTTGTGAAACTAGAGATGCTCAGTTCGATCCCAGGTGGATTCACTAATTTTTTTATTGGATAAATCATTCTTGTGGACAAGACTTATCTCCTTAGATATAGTACCTAGATCTATAAAAAATAAAATTAAAAATATATGAATTTCCCTAGTTCTATTGCAATTAAATCGTATTTGAAAACACCAATGAAAGGATTGAGATGAGCATTTCATACATGTTTATCAAATTTTGTCCTCACTAGCTTCTCCAATGTTGTATCTTCTAGCCTTGTATTCAATGCTCATGAGGAAAACATCTGTAGACAACATAAAAAAACAAGAATAACATCACCTCTAATCCAAATACAATATGACCAGAGTTATATATATTATCAATGAGATATATACCAACAATAATCAAACATAGACAATGATTATGGGAAAATAATATATAATTTTTTTATTACAAGGAAGTCATTACAACAATATGTCTTGATGCCATAAGGTTTTGTTCTAGGTATTCCTCATCTCAACACCTTGCTTTCAAAAGATTTAAGATCATAGGTTGGATAATTCAGTACAGTTTCACTAAGAATATTAGAGCCAAAGGCTTTCTGAAATCAACTAAGATCCCTCTCTTAATGAAATAGGGTTGTATTTATAACCTTAAAGGAGGGTAAGAAGATGAGGTTAAGATCTAGCCAAATCACAAATGCAAGTCAAATCCAAACTGATCAATATAGATGTCATCCTCGAGGCTTTTCTTCTATAATACTTTCAGTCATTTTATTTATTTCTTTAAAAAAACAATATCACACCTTTTGAATGAGCATTTATAGAAGTGTTGCATTTGACAATTATGCAACCTACGCATATTAGCTATGTCGCATGTTGTCTATGTGAAAATTGTGACATCCTCTTGAAATAGGGATTTTAAATGGATTTGAACAATATTTTTATCTTCGAGGGAAAGTATTTTCTCCATATTCTTCATCAACTAATGGTAATAATCCTTCAGATGATGAAGGATAGTGGTACAAAATTAGCTGTCATGAATGTGATTAAAGAAGGTGTCACAAGTGGTGCCAAGTTCTTGTAGTGACTGTTGAATTTGTAACTATGATTGGTCTTTGTAATGTACTTGTGTTCACTTGATGTAATTATATTTATCATTTTAAAACATATTTGTAAATGCTCGATTCAAAGGAAAATTTGTTTTGAGTCAAATTCCCATTACAACTTTTAAAATATGTAAATTTGATTTTTTTTAATGAAATTTTTGGCTCCAAAAGTGACAATTTTTCTTCCCTCCAAGTAAATTCAGCCCTGGACAAAATATGCATCCATTAGATGTGTCCATTCACCTAGACATTCTGCTATATAAAGGAAGCTCAAGCTCCTCATTTGGAAAATTCACATTCCTCTCTTAAGATAGTTTATGGGCAAGTTAGTGATGAACAAGAAGGAATAAGAAGGATGAAGAAGAATGCCAAATTTCATCTCTCCTATTTTTCACACATGTGAAGGAATATATATCTCTCTATGATTTATAGTTTCTAGGGAAATCATTGCATGGGGCTGAAATATTCTGGGTTACTAGGGTAACTGCTGTAGGGTTGAAATTCTAAGGCAACTGGTATTGCAGGACAATCGAAATTATGGAAGTGCAAGATCAGGAGAAAAGTGTAGGATAAAATTCGGAGACTTGAATTAGAGGAGAAGGTAAGGTTTGACCATAGGTATAGGTGTGTCTCTCATTGAAGAGGAATTATTTCTCTATTGAAAAGGTTTTTGGGGTTTTCCTCGTGGTGGGATTTCCCAGGGTAAATATTGTCTCTCTTTTCTACATTGTGATCTCTATTGTTATACTATTATTTATAGTTGAATTTATTAAGTGTAATTGTTGAATGATATACATTAGAACATGTTAAAAAAATTTCCACATCAAAATTAATTATTAGAATTTTAGAAATATTGTGCTAACACTAATTGCTCTAGAAAATCAACATAGTTTTAGAGCTTTGGTGATGAAAGGGGGGTACTTTGAGATCACTTTTGAAAAAATATAGAGAGAGGATTTTATTAGATTCGTTGGTGTACATTGGAATCTATGACTTCCTCCATGAAATCTAAAAAAAATATAGAGTGATCATTAAACTTCAAAGCTTGGAAATTCATAATAGATCTCATTCTTTCCAAAAACAAGGTATTGGATATTGTGACATGAAATACTATTGAACTGACTGATGCAACTCAAAAAGAGAAGTTCAAGGAGTATGATATTACTACCATGATTCCAATAGTAGAAACCATTAGATATCATCTCATTCCCTAAACTTCAAAGCATGATACCTCTAAGAAGATCAACGGTGCCCTGATAAATCTCTACACTATCAAGAATGCTATTCATTCCATGAGTTTAAAGGATGAGTTCCGAAATACAAGAATGACTAATGATGACATTGTGGCTTTACACTTCATGAGGATTTTTCGAATAAGAGATCATATTTCAGCTATTGGTAAAACTATGTCCAATTAAGATCTTATGACTATAACACTCAATGGTATCCCTAGATCATGGGATGAATTTGTAGCAGGAATAAGTAGTTGGAAATAATATCCTTCATTTGAGAAATTATGGAAATCCTGTGCTCAAGAAGGAACAATATTGATGATCAAACATCATCAAGATGAATAAGTTCAAGCCCTTGTATCTTGCTTCAAGAACAAGAGAAAGAAGAAGTTTAGACCTAAACATAAGAAGTTAGGAGAAAGGGTCTTCTTCCTCTAAGAAGAAGAAATATTTGTTTAAGATATAATGATATGGTTATCAATAATATGAAAATTTCAATAGATATTGTCCTAATATGGCTAACAAGAAAAGAAAAGGGAAACAACATGATTTTGCAACAGAAGTAGAAGAAGATGAAAATCCAAAGAAGCCCAAAGGTGAAAACTATTTCTTATAATATTCTTCCTTGACAGGTTCTGTTGTAGCTCAAAGATTCAACCTTGAGTTGCAAAAGACCACTGCCTAGGACATCTTAAAATCATTGGTTAAATGTGGAAAATTATATAGATGTCCCTGACAGAATATGGATCAAGAGAAATAATGGTTTTGATGGTTTAGAAATGGAGAAGACCTTAGAGTCTGATTCCTGTGAATTACCCTATCCTATGAGAGGGCTCAAGAGGCTCTATGACTCAGTAGCTTTCAAATGGGCCAAGTATGAAATAATGAGAAGAGGCTTTAAAAAATGCATAGGTGTTGAGAAAGAACAGAGGAGGAGGAACCCACAGAAGACAAGCTTAAAATTCTTAAGAATCTGTCTCCCATGAACTCAGAAGAAGCAAATGCAAGTGAAATATGACCAACAATAGAGATTTTTGTAGTGTGAATTAAGGAAACACAACAATTTTAACACATGAGAAATATATATAAAACAAATTCATGAATAAAAATGCATACCACCGACAGCTACATTACACGAATCATCCAAAGCAGTAGAGCATGGAAAGATGATTATACATAAACAGAAGATTACTGATAAACAAATGGAATACAGATACATGCTACACATTTCCCCAATTGGAATCCAAATAAATAGTGTTGTATCATATTAATTTCAAAAAGGCTCTCCCAAATATGTATCTCAGAGCACAAGGAGCACAATCATACAGAACTACAACAAAATTCTCCAAAATTTTGAACCTTTGTTTCATCTCTGAACTCTCTATATATAGAGTTCCCTTTGAGGGTCTATGATCAAATAAACATTCATGATCAGCCCAGACATGTGAAAATAAAAATATCCTAACAAACTAGTAGAGCGCGCATCAAGCAATCACTCCTATAACAGAAAATCAAAACAAAATCAAGTGAAATTGGGATTTCACCAGCAAAACATCATAATCAAAAAGTAAAAATAAACAAACTTATGGGATGCATAGTCCAAATCCTGGAATATGTCATGGGGACAATGAGGAGTGGTCGTGAACAAGTGGGTAGTCTGGTTTCCACCACTTGATTTGATCTATTGTCGAAAGGCCTCCACTCCCTCGTTCTCATGATTCACATTAACCGTAATGAATTGACCAATTGTGCTACATGTGCCTCGCCCTTTAGCAGATATTTCCTGGTTCAACTAAATAAACCATAGCTATGTTGTTTTTCCAAAAACCCATGCTTGTGATTTAATTTGCAAAGAACGAAGACTAGATTTCGGAGGGGGGTATAGATGGTTTGTGGTATTGGATTGGGGGGGGGGGGGTGCGAAATCACTGCAGGAAGCCATGTAGCACCGGAGGCAGTATAAAAAACCATAATTTTTGGACCCCCCTCCGGTGTTAATCTTCGAAAGGTGAGAGGGGGGCCGAAACATATCACGAGCCGTTAGATGTGGATTATGGAGTGGAGATGAGGGGAGGATGGAAGAAACGATAGTGGAGCTAGCAGGCTTATTAACATTGAAAAGAGCAAAAAAAGGCTTTGGAAGGGCTATTGATGATGTGGCAGGAACATGGGGCCCATAAATATATCACATATCACAATTGGGAGTCTTTATTATGAGGAAGCAGGAGTAAAGGTTATGATCAGCGAAGTGCGATGTGCGATGGCAGGGAATGGATGACGTGGCGGAAGTGAGGCCACCCGCAGATCAAAGATTGAAGGTTTTATATATGAGTAGTGGAAATTAAAAGGTATATTCTGCGGGGAGCGATGTGTAATGGGCGATAGATCAAGTGGCAAGGAGGAGGTGGGGCCGCCTGTAGATTGCAAATCCCAAGCTTCATATGTGAGCGATGGAAGGTAAGAGTTATACTCTGCAGGGAGCGATGTGCGGGAAGCGGGGAATAGATGACGTCGCATGGAGGTGGGGCCGCCCGTGGATCGTGTTAGTCTCATGTATTCTACAGTATAACTAGATGACTATGGATTTTCTATAGTCTTCTGAAAATAACATTCCCTGACTATCATTTATTTTCAGAAATCTCACTGCCTTCATTATTTCCATTTAACCTATTTCATTATCTCTCATTTTACCTACTCATATCATTCTATTACTCTAAAATTCCATGTTTGATCCTAAATTCCTTATTCTTACCCCTTTCCATACCTAAAACCCCACCCCCATTGTTAAAATCCCCCCTCCCCCATTCACTCATTTTCCTCTATTTTTATTCAAAAAAATGTAAAAAACCTTTTTATATTTTTTTGAAATAAATTTTCTTGGGTCCCACTCTTTAAATAGGCCCTATTTATTTAAATCCCCACGCATTATTTTAAACCCCTTTTATATTTTAAACCCCCCGCTTTAAACCATTACCCTCCATTTTTATATAACCATGGCCCCCACCTTTATGTTTTAAGCGCCTCCATTTTCAAACTTACCCCATGCCCCACTATATTTAAAACTGCCACCTCATTGAAATCCCGGCCCCACCCTCTAAACCTAACCATAGTCCACTCATCTCCCGACCACCGTCGGATCTTCGCCCCCCCGATCCAATGACCATCGCGCCCTATCGTAAATCAAAAGGCCCAAGGTTTAAAACCTTTGGGGCTTGTGAAATAGGCAGTATTCACACCCGTCCTTTCCTCCACATGTTGCTCCAACGTTGTATTGCATCCCCGCGAAAATTACCACCTCACCGCTTTTGCCCTGTGCGAAAACCGCCAACCACCCTCCCGCGTCTAAAACAAAACCGCTAACCCCATTCAAACATGTCGAAACCCCTGTGTCTCTACAATAAACCCTGAACCTCTATATTAACCACTATAATGCATCTAAAAGACCCGGAAATCCATAAGCCAAACACAGAAAAAATAAAGAATCTCCCATTTTCGGACTCTGTCCACAATTTTGTCCTCATGCCTGCAAGCCACCATTGCTTCCCTCCTTGCAAGATCCAATTTTTAATTAACAAATTGATTTTAATTATGCAGGTGACCAATTTATAGTTTCAAAAAATTGTTTGAAATAAGTTCTATGGGTGACGATCCGGAAAGCATTGTTCATTAAAGGATTAGGAGCGCAAGATTAGTCAAAAGGAAATGATGGATCTTGATCAATAAGGATCATTCAAAAACTCCCAAGACAACGAGTTTTCTCTGAAAGGCAGGGTAAAGAAAAGAAGAATTTTATAGTAGTAGCACGGGAAAAAATGAAGAGAAATGTAAAGAACACGGTTAAAGAATAGTGATAGTTAAGAGATTCACCATGATAGTCAAAGGTAAAAGGGATTAAAATATTAATCAAAGGTAAAAATGCAAGACATGGTTACAAGAAAAAGTTAAGACAAAGGATAGTTAAGAATGATTAAGGGAGAGATTATAGTAATATAAGGCAGTCAAAGAGAGATCAGAGATAAAATGAAAATAAAAAATAAAGATAAAGACAATTTCAAGGCTCAAAGAAAAATCAGAGGATAAAACAATAGAGAAGACAAAGCCAAATGAAAAAGCCACTCAACATTTACTTCTTCATAGTCATAATGGCCACCTACATCCTAATTATGCTTTAATAAAAGCATCTACAGTTAATAAAGAAGTTAGAGATATTTTTAGCAGTTCAGAAGTTATCGTAAAGTTAATGTAAAGGCAAAATAGTAAAAAATATATTAAAGTTATCTCAACAGTAAATTAGAAATTTATTACTACAGTAGGTCAGTTAGAGATATTTTGGCATTGGGCCTTGCATGGTCTCAATTTTCAAACATCATTTACTCTGTATATAGATTTGTCACCCTAGATTAGGGCAACCTCCTCATCTATAGATGAATACTACATTTATTGTTCATTGTTATTTTTGGTTGGTTGGTTAGTTGGTTGCTATGGTGGATTTTGATCAGACTCTGAGTTGCAAAGATTATTGCACTAGAGCATTGTAATTGTCTTGGACATCAGTAATACAAGCACGTTCATAGGATTATTGAGCTATGTTAATGGTGATGTTATCCCTCTTCGTCATTGTTTCTCCTTTTTTTACCATATTGTGCATCAATTTTCTCTGATTATAGAAAAAAAAATTTACATTAAGATATGCCATTTTAGCACCTTAACTCTATTTGTCATTATTATCTCTATGTTTTCCTCTAAAATTAATAACTAGAGAATTCTTAATTTCTCTTTAGGATGACTGGATTGTTGTCTTGAGATTTTCTTTGTGAAGTATAATTAAAGAATTCTTAACTGCTCTTTAGTTTACCAAAATATCATCTTGAAGGCCTTCTCTGAAGTTTAATTAAAGAATTCTTAACTCCAATTTAATTTCACTGAATTGCTATCTTGAATGTTTTCATTGTTTGAAAGTAATAACTAAAAAATTCTTAACTACTCTTTAGGATTGATGGATTGTTGCCTTGAAGCTTTCTTAGTGAAGTACAACTAAATAATTATTAATTAGTATTTAGTTTACCAAACTGTTATCTTAAATGATTTCTTGTTTAAAGTATAATTAAAGGATTCTTAATTGCCCTTTAGTTTTACTAAATTCACAAACTTGTTGTCATCTCATATTCATCTTATCTAAGAAGATCCATTTCATATAGTTAGATTTCCCTATGGAAAACCTTGAAGAGTTGATGTACAATTAAAACCTCTTATGATTCCATAGCCCAATGGATTAAGCTTCCCACATTCTATCTATTCAACCAAAACAATCTACCAAACAATCAATCAATCAAAACAAACAATCCCAAAACTTCATAACTAGCCTAAAATCAGAAAACATAAGCATAAAGATAAATCAGTTAATCAGAAACATAGAGAGAGCCCTCTCTGAGCCCAGGAAGGCTAGGTCCTTGGAATCTAAAGTGGTTTGATGTGGTTCCCTTCTACTTCTTCTTTCCAATCTTGCAAATTATAGGGACCCAACATAATGGCAACCATACTGGGGAACCTGAGTTATTAAAACAACTTAATATTTCCTCAAGAACTCAGAAAACCCCACTCAAATTTAAATGACACAATTATTAGCCAAGAATGGTATCTAGTTGTTGATGGTGGACAATAGCCAGCCTCAAGATAGTTAAATCATCCACCTGGTGACTCAACTGGTTTTCAGTAGGCTTGTTGACTCCACTAGTTTTCTACATACTTCACTGGGAAATTATTGAGAATTCCTAACCTCTCTGAACCTTGGGTCCAATTTCTGGCTTCTAGAAGAATCTGTACCAGATCCCATACTGACCAAAATCCTCCTGCAATAGTTGACAATCTAGAGCACATCTGAAGGAAATCTCCTAGATCTAAAAATCCTTAGCAGACCTATTCACAAAGAAAGTTCCTTACCTGAAAACCCTAAAAACTTGCAGAATATCCTATCTGGATCACCCTTGGAACAAATATTGTCTAGGACTAAATCCCAAAGTTGGATAACCCAGATAATTTTAGACCGATCCATATTACAACAAAATCTCATTGTATTAACTTCAAACCCCATTCATATACCCATTTTTCACCTTCCTCCTTTTAACCCTCCACTTGTTAACCTTCATTTGATTCCCCAACCACTAGCCATGGAAACCTGGTACACTCCATTAGTCCTACCATTGCCTTTAGTAGTTCTACCACAGGACTATCAGTCCAAGATTCCTCTATTTGATGCGAGTAGCGCTACAACTTCTCAAAAACATGTGGATAGAATGGATGACTATTTACTCAAATCTTAGGGGGAGAAGCAATAAAATGGTTTAAAGGCCTAACCCCTAATTGTATACATGACCTCCTTGCTTTTCATCAACTGTTCCTAAATAAATGGGAAGTCAAGAAGAGCCCTCTCTAAATCTTATCAGAATATGAAAACATTAAGAGAAATTTTGGAGAAGGTGTCCAAGATTACTGCACTAGGTTCAATAGTGTATACAATGCCCTCCCTCCTCACATGAAACCTCCACAAGGTCTAGCCCTAATGAAATTTCCAGATTGTTTTGACCCATAAATGGCTTATCAACTGAGAGAAAGAGACCCTCTTACATTAGAAGATATGCAGAGGGGTGTAGTAAGTGTAGAAGCAAATATGATTGCCAAAATGGCTAGAATGAAAAATGAAAAAAGAGTCACATATAGGGAAGAAACCGTGGCCTCCAGATCTGATACTAAGATTGATAACTTAGTTAGAACCATGGAAAGGATGATGGAGAGAATAAACATGAATGAGAGATATTTCCCTAGAGAAAACCAAGCAACTCCTAAAAATAGAAACTAGAACCAAAAACAAAACTTTAGGAGAAACCCCCCTCAAATAAGACAAAGGGAACCTGACTAGCAAATCAGGCCTCCTTTTCAAGAGAACTATGCTTATGAGGATGTGGGGGTAATTGAACAACCAGAACAAAGGCAAATCAATCTAATGGGAGTTAATAATGAGGATATTGTTTTCCTCACTAAGGAAGAACAAGGCTTATTTTCCCCAAATGAAGAAGAATTTGAAGAATCCGAAGACTATAAAAAAGGATTCAAAATTTCCATCATGGAAGTGCATAGGCAGTATGACCTCAGAAGAAAAAAAACTCAAGAAATTCCCAAGAGAAAGAACCCTAAAATTTCTGCCAGGAAGACCCTTGAAAATGATCCTAAAAAGGTCGCAGAAACTTCAAACATAATAGTGAAAGGTTCTGATAAAAATAAAAACAAAAATTGTCAAGAAAGCAGCACTAGTAAATCAACTAGTAGCCCTAACAAAACTGATTTAACTGAGATCCCCAATACACACCAGTAATTTGAAATTGCTGCAAAAATAGTGTCTGATAAAACTGACTTAAATCTACGAAAAACACAAACACCTTTTAGTATTGAGAATGAAATTTCCAATATAAAAATATTCGTACCTCTTACTGAATTAGTTGGCCAAGATGTGTATAGATCCCAAGTTTTGAAAGCTTTAAACATAGGGGAAAATTTTGATTCTATAAATTTAAATGATGACAAACCTGAGCCTTTTTTTGGACTTGAAGTAGAAGGTAAATTCAAAGAGGGAGGTGTCCCTCCATTTTATGTCATCCTGAATATCCATGATAAAATCCTTCATAGTACCATGTTAGATTCAAGAGATTCTCATAACTTCATGCCAAAGGTAGTTATGGAAAGAATAGGCCTTGAGATAACTAGACCATAAAAAGACTTATACTCTTTTGACTCTAGTAGAGTTAAATGTCTAGGCCTAACCAAATATCTTTGTGTTAATTTAGCACAAATACCAGCTAAAAGCCTAGTAATGGATATTGTAGTGGCTGACATTCCCCCTAATTATTGCATGTTTCTATCACGATCACGGGGAGTCAAACTTCAGGGAACCCTCCAAATGGACATGACTTACGCTACCATACCAGTCTTTAGTCAACCAAGAAGATTATATAGAGAGACTCATATGAAATACATGGTCAACAATCAAGAAAAACCTAATAACTCCCCTCTCTATTCTGTCCACATATACCTTGATTCATTTATCCTCTACAATGATGAAAATATTAATGAACAAGTAGAAATAAATGAACAAACAACTGAAGAAAAGGGAGAAAAAAGAAGAACAATCAGACCAAATAAATAAAGAACAACATAATGGCGAACATAAGTATGAAACTGAACCTCTTTGGAGCATGAGATTTGATGGGTCTTGTGGTAAAAATGGTTCAGTAGCAGGTGTTTGAGTTCACAACACTAAGAACAACCACGTAGAAGGTCATTCATATAAAATGAACTTCCAGTGTACAAATAATATAGCAGAATATGAGGCACTCCTTCTAGGGCTACAATTACTGAAGAAATTAGAAGCCAAAAGAATCTCCGTCCATGGGGATTCAGAACTAGTAATTAGGCATATTAAGGGAGAATAATCAGCTAAACATCCTATATTAAGAGCCTACAAAAATATTTCCCTTGACCTCCTGAAAACATTCAAAGAATATGACCTTGTCTATGTCCCGAGAAATCAAAATATCCTTGCCAATGGACTAGCATTTGCAGCCAACAATTGTCAACTACCTCATGCTAACAAACAATACACAGTAAAGGTTAAATACAGACCAACAATCCCTGATAATATAAGATATTGGCAAGTTTTTGAAGGTGACAAACAGATTGAAGATTTCCTGCAGTCCAGAGATGAGTTTGACATGCCAAATTCAGACTTAGATCATGAAGAAGGTTGCCCTAATGAGGAACAAAAAGGTAAGGAGGAGGCCACTCATAATGCTGATATAAATCCGTTAGCAAAGAAAGATCCACAAAAGGTAGAAATGTATGAAGATCCAGAAAAATAAGAGTTTGAAGTGTTGTAGTTCAGAGATAATACCTTGCCAAAAGGACTTGTCCCTCTAGAGGAACTCTTTGATTTTTATGATTTTGCTAAAAATCCAAAGATGGAATCCACTAAAGAAAATGTGTAAGAGTGCAATATAGGCAGTAAGGAAGATCCAAAAAATGGTAAAATTGTAAAAGACACTGCAAGCACCTATAAAGCAGAAATATATTGAGTTGTTCAAAGAGTTTAGTGATGTGTTTGCTTGGAGCTATGAAGACTTGAAGTCCTATAATACTAATATCATCTAGCACAAAATTCCACTCAAAGAAAGCCAGAATCCTTTTAAACAGAAGCTGCACAAAATAAACCCTATCCAAATGCCACTAGTTGAGAAAGAAATAAAGAAAATGTATGATGTTGGCATAATAGTCCAACTCAGATACTTAGAATGGGTTTCAAATCTTGTATCAATGAGGAAGAATACAGGAGAAATTAGGCTCTGCATAGACTTCACAAATTTAAAGAAAGCATCCCTAAAGGACAACTACCCTTTACCCAAAATGGATCACATATTACAAAGGGTAGTAGGCTCCAAAAGGATATCTATGCTTGATGGATTTTCAAGATACAATCAGGTGCTAGTACATCTAGATGATCAACATAAGACATTTTTCACTATGCCTTGGGGAACCTTCATGTATGTTAAAATGTCTTTTGGGCTAATGAATGCTGGAGCCACTTTTCAAAGAGCGATGAATATTTATTTCTCAGAAGAAATAGGTTCATTGTGATATATCTTGATGACATCACAATCTATTCAAAAACTAATGAAGAACATCTAGCTCACCTAAAAAAGGTCTTTGAAAAGTGCAGAAAGTACGTTCTGCCTTTGAATCCAAATAAATCCTTTTTGGCCTTCAAGAAGGGAAGCTTCTAGGCCACATCATATCTGAAGAAGGGATCAAGATTGACCCAAAGAGGATTGAGGGAATATTGCAAATCAGTCATCCAAGAAACCTCAAAGAGCTGCAATCTTTCATTGGAAAGATAATTTTTTTGAGAAGGTTCATACCAAACCTTGCAGAACTCCTACGAAACATCACTAACATGCTCAGAAGAGAATCAAGAGTCAAATGGATGAAAGAAGCAAAGCAATATTTTGACTTGGTGAAACAAGCTCTTACATAAACACCTGTTATGATCAGCCCTGACTTCACCAAGTATTTCTTCATTTTCTCCTTTGCATCAGAACACACAGTTGCTATTGTATTACTGCATAAAAAAATGAAAGGACAGGAGTAGCCCATAGCTTTCTTCAGCCAAGAATTAAGAGATGCACCTCTGAAATATAATGTCATGGAAAAAAATGCTTTTGCCTTTGTCAAAGCACTAAAATATTTCAGATTTTACATTTTGCATTCACACATCATTGCATTTTTTCCCCATACAGTGGTTAAAGATATCCTTACACAAGATCCTGATGGTAAAAGAGGTAGGTGGATTGTTGTCATTTTGGAATATGACATGGAAATCAAGCCCACCAAGCTAATAAAAGTACAAGGGCTGGCTACACTAATGGAAGAAACAAATTTTCAAGCACTAGACACCAATATGATTCACTCATTGGATAAACAAGAGGAGCTGGCGACTCCACTTATTGAGGAAGCATTCCTAAACTCTCCCTGGTATGCTGATATATTGTATGTGCTTTCTAATTTAAATGTTCCTCCTGGTTTGTCCAAAACAAAGTCCAGATTCTTGAATTTAAAAGTTGTAAATTTTTTCATTTTGGATAAAGTTTTATATTGGAAAAATTATGGTGGTGTATTTCTTAAATGTTTTCCTGAAGAAGATGCGGATAATATTATGCATGAGTTTCATGAAGGGGAGTGTGGAGGCCATCTTTATTGGAAAACCATTGTCAATAAAATCCGTAGGGCTGGTTTTTATTGTCCTACCATCTTCCAAGACAACCACAGGATGGTAATTGCTGTCATAAATGCCAAATATTTGAGGGAAAAAGAAAATTACTGCCTTTTCCATTACAACCAATTTTTGTTGAAGCTCCGTTTAAATAGTGGGGTTTAGATTTCATTAGAGAAATCCACCCTTCCTCATCTACCCAGCATAAATGGATCCTTACTGCAACTAACTATTTTACAAAGTGGATAGAAGCCATTCCTTCCAGGACTGCCACGGACTAGTAATTATCAGATTTCTTGAAAACAATATTCTATCTAGATTTAGCTGTCCTAGGAAAATCATTACTGATAATGCTGCTGCCTTTAGATCTAAGAAAATGGTGGATTTTTGCCACAGATTTCATATTAATTTGGGTCATTCTATAGCTTATTACCCTCAAGGTAATGGGTTGGCTGAATCCTCAAACAAGAGTTTGGTGAACATCATTAAAAATTTGCTAGAGGAAAATAAGAAATCATGGCACAACAAATTGGTACATGCACTATGGGCAGACAGGATAAAAAATAAGAAGTCAATTTGTATGTCACCCTATCAGCTAGTCTATGGAATTGATGCAGTCTTCCCAATAGCCTTGGGAGTGAAAGTAATGAAGCTCATTCAAGAGGTGCAATATGAAGAGAATGATATACAAAGAAGGATAAACCAAACCATTCAGCTGTATCAAACCAGAGGAGTATACAACAAAACACAAATGTTACAAGAAAATATGAAGAAGATCTTTGAAAGAAGGACCAAAGCAAATGATTTCAGCATTGGAGACAACGTGCTAAAGTGGGATTCTAGAAGAGAAGACAAAGGAAAGCATGGAAATTTTGATAACATTTGGAAAGGTCCATACACCATTCATTCTGCAAGAGGTAATAATGCATTTTTCTTAGAAGAAATGGATGGGACATAATTTTTTGGAGGTCCTGCCAATGACAGAATTCTCAAGAATTATTTCAATTGAGAATCTCAGTTTTATTTTTCTTCATTGTACATAACATTGCTTAAATACAAATCTCAGAAAAACTGATACAAAAAGAAAGAAAGAAAAGAAGAAAAGAGGGAAGATAAAAAGAGAACGATAATCCCCATACCAAAAAATGAATATTTCTGAAAGTGTGCAAGTCAAAATGCCACTACTTTTAAAAAGGCCTTGTTCAATCATACAGTCTAAACATGATTGTACAAATTTTGAATTTTTGTTGATAAGTTAGAAAATGAAGGTTTTCCAAACTATTTAATCTTGGCTTACCAATTATAGCTTACTTTTGCAAATAATATTGTGTGTAACTTGTCCAAAATGCCACAATTCATGACGACCAAACTACTTAATCTTGACTCATTCATGCTTTAAATTTCGTGTTGATAGTTAGTGAATAAAAATATGTCAAACTGTTTAATATTGATAGATAAGTAGTTAGGTAGAGAGTAAAAGAGCTCATCAGTATAATCTGAGTCTTTGGAAGTTATAAGGTTAGAAATAGATAGTTTGCTTTCAAAATAAAATGATGTCAAGGTTTGCAAGTCTAAATGCACCCAATAAATGAAGAAAAAATGTTAGGGTAGGTGATGGGTAGATATAATTACTTTGCAGGAAGCATGGTGTTCAATTCTTGAAGGTTACAGTCACAAAAAGTTGCAGCAGATCAGCAATTACAGATTAAAAATCAACCAAATACAAATAGGCTACTGATCTACAAATGTTCTTGACACCTCCTAAAGGAGCTACCCTCCCTAGCTGGAGCCACTGTTAGTCTCTTGCATTCTACAGTATCACTAGATGACTATGGATTTTCTACATTATGCTAAAAATAACATTCCCTGACTATCATTTATTTTCAGAAATCTTACTGCCTTCATTATCTCCATTTAACCCATTTCATTATCTGTCACTTTACCTACTCAGATCATTCTCTTATTATGAAATTCCATGTTTGATCCTAAATTCCTCATTCTTACCCCTTTCCCTACCTAAAACCCCACCCCCATTGTTAAAATCCACCCCCCTTCACTCATTTTCCTCCATTTTTATTCAAAACAATGTAAAAACCCTTTTTACATTGTTTTGAAATAAATTGTATCTAGTCCCACTCTTTAAATAGGCCCTGTTTATTTAAAGCCCCACACATTATTTTAAACCCCTTTTATATTTTAAACCCCCTCTTTAAACATTTACCCTTTATTTTTATATAACCATGGCCCCCACCTTTATGTTTTAAGTGCCTCTGTTTTAAAACTTACCCCAGGTCCTGCTATATTTAAACCTGTCACCTCATTGAAATCCTGGCCCCACCCTCTAAACCTACCGGCAGTCCACTCATCTCTCGACCATCGTTGGATCTTCGCCCTCCCCCCCCGATCCAACAACCATCGCGCCCTATCACAAATCAAAAGGCCCGAGGATTAAAACCTTTGGGGCTTGCGAAATAGTCTTTATTTGCACCCATCCTTTCCTCCACGTGTCACTCCGGTGTTGTATCACATCCCCGCAAAAATTACCGCCTCACCGCTTTTTCCCTGTGCGAAAACCACCAACCACCCTCCCGCCTAAAAAAAACCGCTTACCCCATTCAAACATGCTGAAACCCTTGTGTCTCTGCAATAAGCCCTGAACCTCTGTATTATCCCCTGTAACGCATCTAAAAGACCCGAAAATCCATAAGCCAAATGCATAAGAAATGAAGAACCTCCCATATCTAGACTCTATCCACAATTTTCCCCTAACACCTGCAAGCCACCATTGCTTCCTTCCCTGCGAAATCTAGTTTTTAATTAACAAATTGTTTTTAATTGTGTAAGTGATCGATGTATAAGAAAATGCATAATTTCTGTTTCTAAGTTTCAAAAAATTGTTTGAAATAAGTTCTCTAGGTGACGATCCGGAAAGCATTATTCATTAAAGGATTAGGAGCGCAAGGTTAGTCAAAATGCAATGATGGATCTTGATCAATAAGGATCATTCAAAAACTCCAAAGACAATGAGTTTTCTCTGAAATTCAAGGTAAATAAAAGAATAATTTTACAGTAGCAGCATGGGCAAAAATGAAAAAAAATGTAAATAACACGGTTAAAGAACAATGATAGTTAAGAGATTCATCGTGATAGTGAAAGGTAAAAGGGATTAAAAGATTAATCAAAGGTAAAAAATGCAAGACATGGTTAGAAGACAAAGTTAAGACAAAGGATAGTTAAGAACGGTTAAGGGAGAGATTACAGTAATCCAAGGCAGTCAAAGAGATATCAAAGATAAAAAATTCAAATTAAAAAAAATAAAGATAAAGACAGTTTCAAGGCTCGAAGAAAAATCAGAGGATAAAACAACAGAGAAGACAAAACCAAATGAAAAATCCACTCAGCATTTACTTCTTCGCAGTCATATTGGCCACCTACAGCCTAATTCTACTTTAATAAAAGCATCTACAGTTGATAAAGAATTTAGAGATGTTTCTAGCAGTTCAAAAGTTATCATAAAGTTAATGTAAAGGAAAAATTGTCAAAAATATCTTAAAGTTATCACAACGGTAAATTAGAAATTTATTACTATAGTAGGTCAGTCATAGATATTTTGGCATTGGGCCTTGCATGGTCTCAATTGGAAAACATCATTTACTCTGTAGTTAATACAGATCTGTCACCCTTGATTAGGGCAACCTCCTCATCTACAGATAAATACTACATGTATTGTTCATTGTTATTGTTGGTTGGTTGGTTAGTTGGATGCTAGGCTGGATTTTGATCAAACTCTAAGTTGCAAAGATTATTGCACTGGAGCATGGTAACTGTCTTGGACATCAGCAATACAAGCACGTTCACAAGATTCTTGAGCTATGTTAATGGTGATGTTATCCCTCTTTGTCATTATTTCTCATTTGTTTACCATATTGTACATCAATTTTCTCTGATTATAGAACATAAATTTTAGATTAAGATATGTTGTTTTAGCACCTTAACTCTATCTGTCATTATTATCTCTATGTTTTCCTTTGAAAGTAATAACCAGAAAATTCTTAAATGCTCTTTAGGATTACAAGATTTTTGTCTTGATATTTTCTTAGTGAAGTATAATTAAAGAATTCTTAACTTCCCTTTAGTTTACCAAACTTTCATATTGAAGGCCTTCTTTGAAGTTTAATTAAAGAATTCTTAACTACACTATAATTTCACTGAACTATTATCTTGAATGTTTTCTTTGTCTGAAATTAATAACTAAAGAACTCTTAACTGCTCATTAGGATTGTTGGATTGTTTCCTTGAATATTTCATAGTGAAGTACAAATAAAGAATTCTTAATTTCTCTTTTGTTTACCAAACTGTTATCTTAAAGGATTTCTTGTTTAAAGTATAATTAAAGGATTCTTAATTTCCCTTTAGTTTTAATAAATTCAAAAACTTGTTGTCATCTCATATTCATCTTATTTAAGAAGATCCATTTGTTATAGTTAGCTTGCCCTATGAAAAGCCTTGAAGAGTTGATGTACAATTAAAACCTCTTATGACTCCATAGCCCAATGGATTAAGCTTCCCACATTCTATCTATCCAACCAAAACAATCAACCAATCAATCAATTAATCAAAACGAACAATCCCAAAACTTCATAACTAGCCTAAAATCAGAAAACATAAGCATTGAGATAAATCAATTAATCATAAACATACAGAGAGCCCTCTCTAAGCCCAGGAAGGTTGGGTCCTTGGACTCTGAAGTGGTTTGATGTGGTTCCCTGCTACTTGTTCTTGCCAATATTGAAAAATGCAGGGACCCAACAGATTGTAGATCACAGGTTTTATATATGAGCAACGATAGGTAAGAGTTAAATCTTGCGGGGAGCGATGTGCAGGGAGCAGGAAATGGGTGATGTGGCGGAAGTGAGGCCCATAGGTTGAAATCGAGAGTATTTATTTATGGGGGGAGTGGGGGTAAATACTGTAATATGCAAAGTTTAATGTGCGGTGGCAGAAGGTTGGCGATGTGAAAAGGTGAATGGTAAGTTTATTTCCTCTTTTGACTACAGGGCATCCTCCTGACCCGCACTTGAAGTGTTGGGCCTTCATTTTAGCCGCTTCAACTATTCATTTGTTTAACTATGATGTTTTCTTATCCCTTCAAAAGAACCACAAGCCAACATTGGCTCCATTGGAGATGACGCACTCATTCGAGTGTGTAGAGAACTTGCAGACCACTTGCTTGTGTTCTTCTTAATGTGCCTAGGATCGTCGTTAGAAGAAATTTCAAGCAGCTTTAAGCAAAAAAAACAAGAATTCATGGTGAAATAACAAAACGATATATAAAAACTTTGAGGATATGTACAATGGGCCATCATAGCCCGCTATCAATGTTGGAAGTAAGGCTTTAGAAACTGTCCCTTTGATAGGCATCTCGAGTGTATCTCCTTCCAAATTATCTAATGCAAAATTATTGTTGCCTTTGACCTCTGCCACCTTGAATGGACTAAACCATAGGGGGTAAAACTTCCCATGTTTCCCTTTTTCTACCCGCCTCACATCCCATCGCAGCACCAAATCCCCTATTTGGATTTCCCTATCTTTAGCTCTTTGATCAAATAAGCCTTTCATATTTTCCTAGTACTCTACTAACCTGAGGTTTACATGCTCCTGTGTTTCATTCAGCTCCACCAACTAATGCATTCTTCTGATAAGGTCATTTGGCTCTTCCTCGCTATCTTGTAAGAATCGGGCCACGGGTAATGCAAGCTGAATAGGGAAGACTGCAACTCTACCATACACCAGTTCATAAGGGGACTTCCCTGTGGATATTTTCGTGGTGACGCGATTTTCCTAGAGTGAAAACTTGAGCTGTTAATCCAAGTTATTTTGGTTTTCGTTGATGATATTTTTCAAGATCGTCACCAGTGTCTTGTTAGATGATTCTGCTCAACCCATTCCCCTATGGGTAATATGCAGTGGAGTGTCCTAACATGATATTGTAACACTGACAAAAATTTACAAATTTTGTCAAGTTGACAGCCCAGGCATTATCTGTTATGATTTTAGCAGGGCATCCAAACCTAGCTATTACGTTCTCGTCCAGGAACTTGATCACCACCAAATCTGTAGCATTTCTTGTGGGCACGACTTCCACCCACTTAGTGAAGTAATCCGTAGTAGTGAGGATCCATCGATGTTGATTTCTAGAATTCAAGTGAATCTCTCCTATAAAGTCGATTCCCCATTGTTTGAAAGGTTCTTTAACATGTACTGGGATCAAAGGAAGAGGTGCATACCTTTTCCTTTCGGTGAATGTGTGACACTTCTCAGAGGCCTGGACGCAAGCATGCACATCACCAAACAACTTAGGCCAAAAGAAAACTGCCCTCAGGATCTTGTGTGTAGTTGATTTCCAGCTGTAATGCTCACCACATATCCCTTCATGGAAATTTGTCATCACTTCATCAACTTCCTGCTTTGTTAAACATAGTAGGAAAATCCTAGCCGAGTCCTTCCAATACAGCCGCCTGTTTGCCACAGTATAATTTTGATATCTTAACCTCAAAGTGTGATACTTGGCCTTATTATAGTTAGGGCGACACCTTGAGGTGAAAAGTTACTCCACTATATCTTTATACCATAAGGATAGTAGGTAATTTACATGTTCTTCTATTTGGAAGATTCTATGCCCTCTTGTATACCTGTATTATCCTATGCTTCTCCTCCTGTAACAGACAAATTTATCCCCAGAGCTTGACAATTGGATTCGGATAGGATTTTTGGGAGCCCTTGGCCTTTAATGAGTTTGGTAGGCTTGATCTCCATCTCGTACTCCTGCATCTTAGCTATCCATTTGCCCCTTTTTTCTTCACTCTCGCCCTGCACCAGGATATCCTTCACCGTTTTTGTGGGAACGTAGGTGGTTATGGAAGATTGTAACACATACACCTGGAATGCCTTTAGATATTTTACAGAGCGTATGCTTGCTTTTCTAGGATATTATATTTCAATTTGACATCCCACAGGAACTGGCTGAAGAACACAATAGGTCATTCATGCCCTTTGTCATTCTTCTGTAGAAAAACTGCAAATACGAGGAGAGGTGAAAGAGAAAATCAAGAAGGGCTTCCCATAATATGGATCTGCTAACAATGGAGCTTCCACAAAGGCTTGCTTGATCCTGTTGAAAGAATCCCTGGATTCAAGAGTCCATTTCACTTCACCATTCTTCTTCAGCATTTCGGATATGTTTCAGACGATCTCGGCATAGTTTGGGATAAACCTTATGAGAAAATTTATTATACCCATGAATACCTGTACTTCCTTTTTGTTTCTTGTTAAGGGAATGTCTTCTATCACCTCCACACACTTCGGGTTGATCTTCACTCCCTCCTTTGTCACTATTTTCCCCAGTAACTTTCCTTCTTCCAAGGAAAACATGGTGTTTTGGGGGTTTAGAGACAATCCATACCTGCAACATTTTTCAAAGTTTCGCTGAAGATGATCTATATGTTCAGCGCCACTCTTCGAGAAGACAGTGATGTTGTCCAAGTAAATCACCACAAACTTATCTTTCTTTCCTATGAAAATGATGTCCATCGCACGCTGGAATGTGGCACCGACATTTATCAGGACGAAAGGAATTTGGTCGTACATGAAGGTTCCCCACGTCGTAGTGAACTTTGTCTTCTTTTGGTCTTCCCAAATCATTGCCACTTGATTATATCCTGAGAAACTTTCCATCATGGACATGCGAGAGGATCTCACCAAATTTTTCAAGATGTGATCCATTTTCGGGAGGGGGTAGTTGTCTTTGAGTGAGGCTCTTTTCAGATTGCGTAAATCCACAAAAAGCCTGATCTCTCCATTTTTCTTCCTCATGAGCACCAGGTTCACCACCCATTCAGAGTACCTTAGAGGGACAATGATCTTCGCCTGCAACAACTTTTTTTATCTCCTTTTCAACAGTTGGGAGGAGAAGAGGATTGATCGGTCTTAGATTCTACTTATGAGGCTTAGTGTCTTCTTTGAGTGGTATCTTGTGTTGTATAACGTCAAATTTCTTTAGATCTTGGTATGACCAGGCGAATACATCTTTGTATGACTGAAACAGCCTGAGGTACTAATCTTAGTATTCTTCTAGGACCCCTTTTGAAAGCTTCACCACCTTTGGATCTTCCTCTATCCCAATATTCACATCCTTGACTAGATCATCAAGGGTTAGCTTGCTAGGGTTCACTGGGATATCATTTTTATCAAAAAATATCTCTAAAGGTACAAGGCCCCTGGGAATGACATTTCCCTTTAATTGTAAAAAAAGGTGCCCAACCAGTGTCTCTTCCCATCTAGATTTTGGCTCTTCACTATCATCCTCTATGACTACGTCGATCACCAAATTTGAGAACCCACCCACCATTTCCATAAAATGCTTGACCTTCTCTTCATCCTCTAAGACTTGCCATTGATTAACGTTTTCCAGAATGGAGGGGCAGTATCGCACTTCAACCTCATATCTGAGCAAGGTATTCTATGGGGGGCAGAAATTACTAGCAGCCGCAACTAGTGAGTCTGCTATTTTGTTCTCGTCCCTCGGCATGAACTGAATATTAAAAGTAGAAAATAATTTCTCAACTAAATCCCATACCTAATTCCTGTAAGCTCTGAGTCGTGGGTGTTTAGTTTGGAATTGGCTCCTGATTTTCCTCACTACAAGCTCTGAATCTCCAAACACCTTGATGTTTTGTATTTCCATATTCTGTGAAGTCTGCAATCATAATAGCATGGCTTCATACTTAGCCACAATTTTTTTGACTTCAAATTCTAGCTTAAAGGAGATGGGAATTAAGCAACCCTTAGGTGATATCAAGAGTACCCTGGCTCTTTTTCCTTCTCGTGAATAAGCCCCATAAAAATGAAAGGTCCAAATTTTGTTTTCCTCTCTGCTCATAGGATTCTTCGGTGTTAGAGGACAAACCTTTATTTCTTGCATGATATTTTCATCCTTCTTGAGCATAAGACAAGAGAATTCACCCTCCTTACCATATACCAGAGAATTTGTCAAACATTTGGCTTTAGTGACCATCTTCAAAAACTTGGATTCACGGTATAATCTTCTTTCCTCCCCACCGAACATTGGAATAGTGGCGTAGGTGAGGTCAAGTTTTATTGATCCTCAAATATTAGAACCTTAAGATATAGACAACAACATTCCAAATGGAGCTGGGATATCAGCTACAACAATGTCCATTACCACACTTTTGGGCAGAATCTGGGCTAAATTTACTACCATATCTTTTATCATACCCAAGAACTTCACCCTCTTGGAATCAAAACAATACAGGTCTTTATAAGGCCTTGTAATCTACAACCCCAATTGCTCCATGACAGACAGTGGTAACAGGTTATGTGAAGCCCTGAAATCCAACATGAAATTGTTCAACAATAGGTCATGTACCACTAGAGTCACATAGAACGGGGGAGTGGTTGAGTCCTGCTCTTCTACATGAGGTAAAAAAACTAACATTGGTTGTTCTTCTTGGATATTAAGGCTGTCAGGAAGAGGGATCACACCAAGGGGCAGCATGAATTGGGACACTTGAGCCTTGTATGAAGGTTGTTTTATGAGTTTGATCAGGGGGATCGGGATATTGACATTTTCTAATTCTTTCTGGAGGTTAAAGGCCGTGGGAGATTTTTCTGTAATAAATTCTTTGAACTTCTCTTTAGGAGGGTCGGGCAGTTTTAGGGGTATATATGTGGCCTTCTCATTTTTGGGAGGATCAGATCCTTGTTTCATGGAAGTGGATGCAACAGCTTTATGAGGGGCAGACTCTTCTAATGGATTTTTCCCCTTGTTGACAGAACTAGGAAGGGTCTTTTCTCTTGATATTGACTCTTCATTTTGTTCTTGGACTCTAGTTCTCTTCCTGGAGGACATAGGATCATACTTCTTATAGAGTTTAGCTTGCATGAAATCACCAACTGTCTACAGTAATTGTCAATATCTTGGTCTTCTGAAGGGACTTCCTTCTCTTATTGCTCCCCTTGCAGGGTGAGTTCACCTTACTCATCATCTGAGTAGGTGAGGAATTGATCTTCTTGGTTTTCTGTGACTTCCTCGGCCTATCCCTCAACTTCCCCCTCTAGGTACAAAGGAGGTTGAATATGATCTTGTTATTCCTTCCTTTCACGATGCATCAGTTGTAGAGGGGGCTTCCAATACTAGAGATTAAACCCACGGTTTGGACTCATTTGGTTGGAATGAGGAGAGGAAGTCTTGGACTCCATTTCAACCTTAAGTAGCTTATTTGAGAGGTTCTTGATTAACTTATTCATTTCTTCCATTCTATACTCTTGTGATTCCCTCTCCTACTTTGAAGTAGAAGCCTCCTCCCTATTTTTTCTTCTGGCTTCATGCTCTATCTTCCCCTTGAATTTACTAGTAGAAGAAAATTTTTCTTCTACCTCTAATGCATCAGTCTAGATTTTATCAAGAGATGTGGATTTTCTTTCCCTTAGGGTGAACCCAAACTCTGGTTCGAAAGCTCCTACAAAGACCACCTTAGAATCTTCTTGGGGAGGTTTTATCTCAGCAGGTAGATTATTATAGACTTTATTGAACCTATTTATGAATTCTGTTACATCCTCATTGTGTCTCATTTTAAGAGAATTTAACTCCATGAGAACGTATCCATGATCCCTCTTTTGTCCCCATTTTAGTGTGAAGAAATTCTCCATTTATTCCCAAGAGGTGATTGTGTTATCAACTAGAGACTTGAACCACTTTCGAGCCTCTCCATCAAAGGATTGGATGAAAAGTCTCAACACCACATCTAAGTGCTCTACTTTCACATTCTCAGCAAAGGCGTAGAAGTTTTCAATATGTCTCTACGCAAAAGTACTATCTTCCCTCGTGAATTGAGGTAGAAGCTTTAAATAATCTTGGGGCATGTCATTCAGTACTTGAGGTAGAGCCAATGGGGCATATTTGTTGAGGAGGAAAATAGGTACAACCATGAGGGGAGGTGGTGGTAAGTTATGGGAATGATTTAGCTATGGCATATGCTGAGTAGAGGTTTGGATATTTATCTGTAAAGAGCTTTGGAGTGCTTCAAATTCTTTGACTTATTCAACCTCGGGAGTAGCGTGTAAGGGACGCAAAGAAGTATCAGCGGATTCAGATTCGTCTTTTATGGATGAACTAGCCAAAGAAGAGGTTTCTAGAGGATACTCAATTACATGGGTTGTGGAGCTAGAACCATATATGTCACCTTTCTGAGAGGAGGAAGGCGAATCTTCTAGAGAAAAGGAGGGTAGGTCAGCTTGGCTGGGTTTCTTCTCCTTCCATATTCTCTTTAATATGATATTTTTAGGATTATATACAGAAGGGGTTCTCTGCTGAGAATTATCTGATTGAGTATGAGGCCTTATGTAAGCCAGGATTACACTTGATTTTAACTTTGATAATAGCGGAGTCGCCAAGGTGAGGGCTATGCAACTCTCAACCCTTCATGCTCACCTAATTGAAGGGTGAAGATAATTTCGTACCCTACGGAAAATATTTTTTAATTCGTTTCCTTGGAAACGATGCCAAAAAGATGTTGTAGCTCCAAAAGACAAACTCGAGTTGCAAAAGCCCAATGCCTAGGACATCTTAAAATCAGAGGTTAAATGTGGACAATTGCATAGATGCCTTTGACAATTTTTTGATCAAGAGAAATAATGGTTTTTGGAATAGAGAAGACCTTGGAGTCCGATTCCATCAAATTTCCCTATGCTATGAGAGGGCTCAAGAGGATGTATGACTTGGTAGCTTTCAAATGGGCCAAGTATGAAACAATGAGCATAGGCTTTAAAATATGTAGAGGTGTTGAGAAAGAATGAAGGAGGAGGAACTCGCGGGAGACATGCTTAAAAGTCTTAAGAATTTGTCTCCCATGAACTCAGAAGAAGCGGATGCAAGTGAAATATGACCAACAACATAGATTCATGGAGTGTGACTTAAGGAAGAGCATAAATTTTAACACATGAGAGTTATACATAAAACGAATTCATGAATAAAAATGCATACCACCGGCAGCTACATTACACGAATCATCCAAAGGAGCAGAGCATGGAAATATGATTATACATAAACATGATATTATTGATAAATAAAGGGAATACAAATACATACTACTCATTTCCCCATCTTGAATCCAAATAAACAACATTGTATCATATTAATTTCAAAACAGCTCTCCCAAATATGTATCTTAGATCAAAAGGAGCACAATCATACAGAACTACAACAAAATTCTCCAAAATTCCAAAACTTTGTTTCATCTCTGAACTCTCTATATATAAAGTTCCCTTTGATGGTCTATGATTGAATAAACATTCATGATCATCCCAAACATGTGAAAATCAAAATATCATAACAAACTAGTAGAGCATGCATGAAGCAATCACTCCTGTAACAGAAAATCAAAACAGAATCAAGTGAAACTGGGATTTCACAAGCAAAACATCATAATCAGAAAGTAAAAAGAAACAAACTTATGGGCTGCGTAGGCCAAATCCTAGAATATTTCATGGAGATGACGAGGAGTGGCCGTGAACAGGTGGGTTGTCTGGTTTCTACCACTTGATTTCATCTGTTGTCGAAAGGCCTCCACTCCCTCACTCTCATGACTCACATTAACCGTAATGAAATGACCAATTCTATTGCACGTGCATTGCCCTTTAACAGAGATTTCCTAGATCAAATGAATAAACCATAACTGTGTTGTTTTGCTGAAAACCCATGTTTGTGCTTTAATTTTCGAAAATTGGAGACCAGATTTCAGAGGGGGGTATCGATGGTTTGTGCTATTGGATGGGGGGGGGGTGCGAAATAACTATAGGTTGCCACATAGCACCAGAGGAGGTATACAAAACCAGCCATTTCAGACCCCCCCCGGTGTTAATCTTCGGAAGGTGAGAGGGGGGCCGAAACAGATCGTGAGACATTGGATGCGGGATATGGAGCAGAGATGAGGGGAGGATGGCAGAAGTGATAATGGAGCTAGCAGGCTTATTAACACTGAAAAGAGTGAAACAAAGGCTGTGGAAGGGATATTGATGATGTGGTAGGAAGGTGGGGCCCATCATTATATCACATATCAAAATTGGGAGTCTTTATTGTGAGGAAGTGGGAGTAAAGGTTATGATCAATGAAGTGCGCTGTGTGATGGTGGGGAATGGATGATTTGGCGGAAGTGGGGCCACCTATGGATCGCAAATAATAGGTTTTATATATGAGTAACAGAAAGTAAAATTTATATTCTGCGGGGAGAAATGTGTGCTGGGCGATGAATGATGTGGCAAGGTGGAGGCGGGGCCACTCGTAGATCGCAAATCGCAAGCTTCATATGTGAGCTGTGAAAGGTAAGAGTTATACTCTACGAGGAGAAATGTGCGGGGAGTGGGGATTATGGGGAATGGATGACGTGGGATGGAGGTGGGGTCACTCGCGGATTGCAGATCACATGTTTTATATATGAGCAGCGGCAGGTAAGAGTTAAATATTGCAGGGAGCAATGTGCGGTGAGCGGGAAATGGGTGATGTGACAGAAGTGGGGCCCGTAGATCGCAATTAAGAGTATTTAGTTATGGGAGGTGTGGGAGGTAAATACTGTAATATTTGAGGTGTAATGTGCAGTGGCCGAAGGTTGGTGATGTTAAAAGGTGAATGGTAAGTTTATTTCCTCTTTCAACTGCAGAGCATCCTCTCGGCCCCTGCTTGAAGTGTTGGGCCTTCATTTTAGCCGCTCCATCTCTTCATTTGTTTAACTCTGATGTTTCCTTATCCCTCAAAAGAACCACAAGCCAACAAGTTCCTTTTTAGATCATGATGGCATGTAGCTACTAGATAATGGAGCTTCAAGACACGTGACTAGAGAAAATGGGAATATTTCAAGCACCTCAAAGAAGAATTTGTCTCAAAGGGTTGAATTGGGAGACATAACAACTATGAAGTCAAAGGAGTTGCAAAGGCATCCATAGAGTTGGAATTTGGTGGAAGCATTCATATCAACAATCTCCTTTATGTACCAATTTTGAAAAATAATCTTACCTTGGTTTCTTGTTTAGAAGTTAAAGGAGATAGGGTTGATTTTATGGATGGAAAAGTAATTGTGTGCTAAAAGGGCTCTAATATAAAAGATGTTGGGGTTATTGGAAATTGTGATGGAAGAATGTATATAATTGTGAGTCAACCAGATTAAGCATTTGTACATGAAGGGGGAGATCCAACTGAGATATGAAATGAAAGATATGGATATCGTCACTTTAGAGCATTACCTAAATTAAATAAAATAGTGTCATGGGTTCTTGAACTACATATAAAGAATGGTTGCGTATGAAAAGGTTGTGCTCTTGGGAAGAACATCAAGAAACCATTTCCTAATAGTGACAACATATCTAAGGAATATTTTGACTTGATTCATTTCGATGTTTGTGGTCTTATTCTTGTAAAATTGCATGGTGGTTCATTGTACTATGTGACATTCATTGATGAATTCTTCTAGAATACATGGATAAATCTCTTGAAGAAAAAATATGAGATATTTGACAAGTTCCAGGAATTAAAAACCAAAGTGGAAAATTTGACGGGTAAAAAGATCAAGATACTGAGATCAGAAAATGGAGGAGAATACACCTCAAAGAAGCTGTTGCTTTCTTGAAGCAGGATGAGATTAAGAGGGAGCTAATTATTCTGTATATTCCACAACAGAATGGTGTAGCAAGATAAAAGAACAGATCCATGGAAGATTTTTTCAAGGCCATGATGCATGATTTGGACTTGTTGCTGTTGGTATGGGGCGAAGCATCACAGAGAATTGTGTACGTTCCAAATTGATGTCCTCATAGAGTTATAGAAGGTATGGATCCTTAAGAAGCTTCCTCTAAAAGGAAGTTAGAGGTCAGGAACATGAGAATATTTGGTTTTCTGGTATATATTAGTGTTCCTAAGGATATGAGGATCAAGCTAGAGCCTTGAAGAAATAAAGGAATATCTTTTAAATAATATGAATCTCCAAAATCCTATAGGAAATACAGTCTAAAAAAGCACCAAATTTAGGTTAGTCGAGATTTCATCTTCAATGAGAAGTATAACATTGGAGATCTAAGGAATTCTATGTAGATTCCTTCAAAGAAATAAAATAGGAAGCCTCAAGGGAGGAACAATTGAGTTCTACAAAATGTACCGAAAGGGCAGAATGGCCTCCATATCCAACAAAACTAATCATAGTTTCAGAGATCAAGAAGAGAATAGTGTGGATTAGATACACACTAGAAGAGGCATAAGGACATTCAACTCCTAATGGCATATCTAGAGAGCTGAAGAAACCTAAGAGGTTTGATATCTATGTAATGCTCATGACAAAAATCATTGACGGAGAACCTTCCATGTATGAATAAGTAGCTAGTCAATAGGTGTGGAAGGAAGCAATGAATGAAAAGTACCAATACAACATGAAGAATGTGTTTCAGAAATAATTTTTCAATATCCCAAAAGGGAAAATTCAGCAATATTGACCATTAAAACGTTATTTCCAGAAAATTGCGCTATAAAAATGGGAAATAACACTTATATCCCTTAGAATATGTATTATGGCCCTCACCTGAAAAAGGGGATCAGAAAAAAAATCCCTCTTGCTAAGTTAAACATATCTCCTGACAACAAATTGGCTTAAAAACACCCAAACCCCATTACTTACACCATGCAGAATTTCTAAAGCAAGTGACTACATGATTTAATGAGGGTTTCTACAAAAATAGGATAGAAAACCATAGATCTAGGGTTTTATTAAGCAATATGCTAAGAAAACAAATATCTAGCCTCTTCAATACATTATTGAGATAACACAGCAAGGGTTTCTTGAAAGCATAAGTACAAAAGAGTAGATATACACAAATAGTTATGAAATATTGCAGTATTACTGCAGATTTACATACATATAGCTGAATGATATAGGAAATAGATGTTAATACCCTTCACTAGCTTTCCAGAAGAAGTATTGACCCTTCCCTTAGGAAACTATCTCAAAACCAAGGGGTTTATCCCTGAATACAAAAAATGCCGGAGTTGCAATCCTAGGACTGAATAGTAGCTGCAACTCAAGAAATGGATGGATATGGTTGAAGATGATGCACAAGCTGAACAAAACTCCTCCAATGGATCTTACAAGTGAAAGGTTGATCTTAACACTGAAGGCCTCACCCTCCAAAAGTCTGCCAAACCTTCACTGCAAATACTCACTGAAAATAACGCAGTCAAGGAGAGGGACTATGCTGTAGGAGATAGAAAATATGTTGGCCTAGTGCCAAGATATGAAATATAATCCAAGGGCTTCCTCATTGATCTCCCAAAGGAAAGAAATCTTACTCCTTGGAAAAATAAGCTCTGGAAGTGGTTTTGTGGAACCTCCACTGCAATACCCTGCAACACAACGTTATACTGCTGCAGAAATAACACTGTAGCTAAAGGAGGATGCTTGGCCTCAAGCCTGGATGTGGAGAAATGAAGTACAAGCGCCCTCAAGATGCGTCTCAAGAAAGGAGAAGGAATTCCTAAACAGGAATGCCTTGTGCTAAGCAACACAACAATCTCAACTAAACAGTTGAAGAAAGCACAAAGTCATACAAACCATAAAATCAATATTCAATAACATATCATCATATGGCTGCCTTGCCCTCCTTTTATACAAATGGAAGCCCTCTCACCTTGGGTCCCACTCATTAGGGTTTCCTCCACAAAGGAATCTCCCCCCCACTATCTCTGCGTTGTCTCCAAAGATGATCTCCACCTCTTATACCAGCATTGTTGACTTGGTCAAACTTGACCTTGTCCACATGCAAATGTCCTATTTCACACATGAGGGTGTGAAATATATCTCCTATGATCATTCCTTTTCATAATATTAGGGATTTTATTCCTATTTCTCAAATGTATGGACCTCCTTACCCATTTATTCATCTCCTAAGTGTAAAAGACAAAATTCAATATTCCAATTAGTTGCATGCTAAGTTTGGAATATTACAGTCCTCCCCTCCCAAATGTTGCTTGTCCTCAAGCAACTGCAAGGATAGAACTGAAAATCCTCCTCTTCTCCCCCTGTAGTATCCTCATATGATAAAATCCTCCAAGGATCAAGATGCTGTCTCATCAATACTGTTAGCGCTCAAATCTGCCTCAGGCTGAGGAAGGAAAAACTCGAGGCAACATCAAACCAAGCTCAGCCTCGTAGCTAGCCCTACGAGGACAGGAGAGGGCTCTCTCCAGTCAATCTCGATAAACTGAGCAATAGGTGAGAGATGACTTAAAATGGGAACAGCTTTTAGGCTAGTAAATAGATAGAAAGGGGTATTTTGATAAATGATTGAGTTTTCTGGGCAGTATGGGGACAGCGGATAGCATGAGCAGGGAAATTAAATGAAAGATGCAGATTATCTCATGAGGCAAGATAGGCAAGAGCTTAAGCATTCAAAATGAAATTAAATGGGGTGAAAAGACTGTTTAAGATAGCTGAAAAGGGCATTAATGTATGAATCCTTTTCAGGCAGAAGAAAACACAGAACTTGAACACTTTTCCAAGGCAGAGCAACAATTGAATTCTACCTCTCTTACTTAAAAGCGTTCAACAGAAAATGATTACGAATGAACTGAAAAACATTACAAGACACATATGAAACAAAGGAAGAAACACAATTCTAAGTTATTACCACAGGGATCTTACGAAACATAGCTGCAACTTTCAATTAAATCTCTGTGAAATCTGTACAATGAAGCTCTCTCCTTCACACCTCTGCCAGAACTCTCCCCAATCCCTTACAAATGATTTTTCATACAATAAATAAGCTTCGCTAGGAGAAAACAGATCGACCCAAAACATGGGCGCTGTTTCAACTGAACTGATAAAGATAGAAAGGAGAACAACATTCTCCATGAAATTCTCTGATGACTAAACTAAAAGACAAAATCTGGAGCGTTCTCCTTAAATTCCTCTGATAGCCAATTAAGAGACAAATATTGGAGCGCAGATCCATTTGGATATTTAACTGAAGTCATTAATAGGAGATCGATCCTATTTTTCTGCTGTGGTAGGTAGTCCTTGTTCAATCTGGGCTTGACTTTTCGCTCTCCTTTTACATTTTCCATTTGAATAAAAACTGTCTTTTAATAAAAATAGGAATTGGAATTTCTCCTTTACACATTCAAAACACCATTTAATTGTCATTTCAAAAGAAATAATCCATAGCCATCAGTTCTTACATATGCGCCCTCATGAAAATGCCACCTGTCATGACAGCCTACTTCACGGTCTGCCCTCAACTTCTCCAGCGTGACACGTAACTCTGCATTCTGTTTTATACATTCTTGAACCTGATTTTCCCACTGAGAAATAGCACTTGTTATATCCTTTAGACCAGCTGATAGATTTTCATTCTCCACAAATAGCCTTTCTAACGTAGAAAACCACCAAGGTCTGAAACCAACAAAAGTCCCTGTGTAAAGTGCTCAAAATTAAAATTCTCCAACATTATTCCAGATGCGCAGCGACCTCTTCAAAAAGATGACAGAGAACTATTTTTCAACCTGTCATAATCATTCTAGCAAAAGCACTCTCCTCATCAAATTTAACCCTTTCCATGTCCATGTCACATTCAGCAATAGAAGAAGCTGAAGAAGCATTTATGACCAGATCACTTGCACCTGCACTCTTTGTATGAAATATGGGGGTGTTGTCAATTACATTGCCATGTTCATGCCTTACAGAATCTTGATTGATGACGGAATTTACTGCCTGTTCCTGTACCTCATCTCCATGTTCGCAAAACCAGGTTACTTCTTCCACAGGAAGCTTGTGGATTCTCTGTACATTCTGAATAAATGATTCTGTCTATTCCACAGTAGACCCAGTCTCTGCCATGATAGTTATAAGATGAAGAAAATTTACCAGTTGAATATTCACACATCCATTGAAGAAAAGACGTGATAATTCTGAGTATATTGCAGAAAAATCAGTTGTTCGAGACAGTGGGACAGCCTTGTAAAGTATGCCTGTAAAATAATTTCTCGACTACAAAAAGACGCAATTTTTTTTAAACTGATTTTTCAATATATTTTCCAGGATGCATTTTGTACAGGTATCTTTGAGCATAAGGAAGAATCCAGTTAACAAGGGAGAATAGTTTCTCATTGTCTTGAACACCATAAACTATTGCCTTGCGCACCACCAGCTCCGAGAGTGAAGAAACTCTCATTGCACGCATCAATGTTATAAGTTTAGCTCGAATTCTGTCTTTTGTCTTCTTCTTTCGCTTACCCCCAGCATCAATGCATAAGAAGTGAACTTCATTACAATACTTAAATTGTTCCCCAATTTCTGCATCATCATACCAGCAAACAGTGCCAAAATTTGGATGGAGTGAGACCTATAGATCTTCAAACTGAAAATAAACACAATCATTGGCTCTGTAACTGTGTGCGTAGTGCACCTACCCAACGCATAGCGCGCACCATATGCGTAGCGCTCGTGTTCTTTTGCAAAGGCTGGGGATGCTATATGCGTAGCGCCCCTTATATGGGTAGCGCGCCTCCTCTGCGTGTAGCGTGCACCTCCAGTGCCTGTCCACAAAAGATTCAAACAATATACCAATGCTCGATTTAACTTCTATCCTTATCCTCTGTTTGTATCACCATAATTTTGAATGCAAACTGCAAATGATAATACGAAAACCTTGAATGCAAACAAAGCCCTGCTGAACCATAAAGTTATTTCCTTTTGGTATTTCTCCACAAGCCAATCTATTTGCTGTTGAACTCCTTCAAGCTGTTCCAACAGTCTTTCAAACTCTTTGTGCTCATCAAATGCCACCTTTGAATTTTGCATTCGCAAAAGATGAATCCACCCATGTTCGTGAAAGCGAGCCATAGTTCCAATTCATGTTATATGGGTAATATCAAAATTTTCCCTTTTTAGTGTTTTTCTTGATTGGAAGTTTGCCTCTTCACTTGCAAGTTCTATTTCTTCCCTTGTTTCCTCTGGTATTTTAACCACAAAATTGATAACCCCATCTGCAATAAAATATCATACCAAGGTGATATCTTCTTCCCAGTTTTCTCAAAAGAAGGAAACTCTGTAATCCAGAGTTTGTGGCTTATTCTCCCAACTTTGCTTTGGGTATTGTGTTTCTGATCAACTGACTGATGGATTTCTGTTTGTCTCACAGGGTATAGAGCTACTGAAGCTGAAACAAGGCTGCCATTGAGGAGCTGTAGAGCTTTGGAACACTTTTGACAAATTACATATTCTGAAAAAACACATTTGATGATTTCTTCTTCAAAACAGGGTTTTGAAGAAGAATCAATCTCACATTATTGATAATGACATAAAAATAAAAACTTACTGAACCTTCCTCTAGCCTCCAGACAAATGACGAAGGACTGACAGGACTGTGTCTAACATTGGCTCCAATGGGGATGGCAGCTGCCGCTTCTTGGAGGTGCCAAGAATATGCAAATCTTTGGGAGAGAAGACAGTGCCTCCATCCATTGGGCGATGGAATCATTATTGCAAGAAATCGACATGATTAATTTATTAACTGAAAACTGACTGAAAATACTGAAAACTGACTTGATGAATAACTCATGACTGACTTAGCTAGAACAAGTATTTACAAAGCTTTTTTGAAAAAGGGCAGCAGTCCATCAAGCTTTAAAATCATGATGGCAACCACCTGCATACTGATGTGATATGTACAATCATGTGTAGTGTGCTTTCCAATGTAACCAATCCAGTAGATGGTTACACCCCAAATTTCTGCTCTTACTCTCCTTGAGCAGGCGGAATGATGAACCTGTAGGCAACTCAAAATATCCACTGAAACCAAAGCTTATGATAATGAACCAGGCAATATTTATCTTTTCTAATGCTTGCAGAAGAATGCTGAAGGGGTCTTGAAAATCCTGAAGCACTGGCTTATCTGGAGATCCAGCTGCAAAAATACAAGTATTCACTCCATTCTGATCTGAAAGGACAATTGATTTCTGAGGGATAGAAATGCACAGAGAGGTATCTGCCATCTGAGTGTTAGCTGTAGGTTCCTTGACCATGAGAAATTTTGGCATATATTTCTCAACTTCATGATCTAGGTCTTTCTTAAACAAAACACAATCTTCAAGATTATCAAACATGACAGCCTTCTCATCTTTGTGAAAGAAAAAATTATCTGTTTGCTGATCTACAAAACTGATTACAAGACAGTCATCTTTTTCAAAAGAGGAAGAAGTTTCACCAACACTTTCCTGACTATGTGTGCACTGCAAATCTGCTGTAGCTTGGGCTGTAACAAGACCTCTCAAAAGTAGATCTATCTCATCTTCAGACAAAGGAGACAATGCCTTTTGTTTTCTTCTGCTTAAACAGTAATTATCTTCATATGATAGGGCATTCAAACTATCATTTATTACTGAGTTATTGAAAGGAGATTTATCACTTACTTGCACAAAGATCTCATTTTGTTTTTCATGAACTGACTGGATTGCTTCTTCATGAAGGCTGTGTTCTAATGATGGACTGATAGTATGACTGAGAACATTTGGATCCATTACTGTGTCTTCTGCATACCAGATGATTTCAACAGCAGAGTTCTCTTTGATGGGTTTCAGCACAAGATATGCTTGGTCATCATGATCTGAATCTGAATCTGAAGTAGCTGACTGGACATTATCACAATCTGCAATCTACATGTTGTCTTCTTCTGTGGGAAAATCTGAAATGTCATTCTCCCTTTCATCATTTTCAACCATATGGCACTCTTCAACCTGTTGATCTTGATTCTGCTGCAAAAGTTCCTGAGCATCTTGATGGGTATCCTCTAGGTTCTCTTCATATTGCTGAAATGGATTCTCGTACATTGCTTCCATGATATCATCATTCATGAAATTATCATCTTCATAATATTTCTCAAGGCTTTCAATAAAAGTAGAAGCATGTTTGCAACAGTCATGAACTAAATTTAATGATGAATAAGATGCTTGATATCTTTCAATGAACAGGGCATGAAAATCCTTTAAATAATAAATACAGGCCAGCGGCAAATTTTCATACCAAGATTGGGCTTCACCTTCCAGAGTGGCCGGGAATATCTTCATCAAACAATCTTAAGGAAAATCCACCTTCAACTTGCGAATATGCATGTGAAATCTAACCAGATGTAAATCAGCATCTTTCTTACCATCATCGTTAAACGTAGGCAGATTCCTTGACCAATCTACCTTGGGCATCTTATTCGGAAAACCTGGAATGTGATCTCGGCTCATGGGAGCATATCTTCTCGTGATTCGGTCCATCTTGAAAATCTCATAGCTACTGATCTCCCTATAGTGAAGTCACCATGAAGGATTGATTTCTGGATTGTTCAGTGAATAAAGTCGCCAGGTGAATGTTTTCAGCCTTCTTATGTCTGATCGTTGTCCACCATCAACCATTAGATCTAAACTCGATACATGTACTGGGGAAATTTACAAGTTAAATGCTACGATTACAAGTTAAACCGGAGATCGACTGAAGCAACGTTTATCTACTTCGCTGATGCATAGCAACAGCGTTTCGAAGGCTACCTGGCGTGAATTTAGACTCCGTCTATAACAAGCAAACGTTTTGAGTTTCTTCCCAGTATGGTCGCCACTATGTTAGCGCTCAAATCTGCCTCAGGCTGAGGAAGGCAAAACTCGAGGCAACATCAAACCAAGCTCAACCTCGTAGCTAGCCCTACGAGGACAGGAGAGGGCTCTCTCCATTCAATCTCAATAAAATGAGCAATAGGTGAGAGATGAATTAAAATGGGAACTGATTTTAGGCTAGTAAATAGATAGAAAGGGGTATTTTGATAAATGATTGAGTTTTCTGGGCAGTATGGGGACAAAGGACAGCATGAGCAGGGAAATTAAATGAAAGATGCAGATTATCTCATGAGGCAAGATAGGCAAGAGCTTAAGCATTCAAATTGAAATTAAATGGGGTGAAAAGACTGTTTAAGATAGCTGAAAAGGGAATTAATGTATGAATCCTTTTCAGGCGGTATGAATCCTTTTCAGGCGGAAGAAAACAAAGAACTTGAACACTTTTCCAAGGCAGAGCAACAATTGAATTCTACCTCTCTTACTTAAAAGCGTTCAACAGAAAATGATTACGAATGAACTGAAAAACATTACAAGACACATATGAAACAAAGGAAGAAACACAATGCAAATATCTTACCACGAGGATCTTACGATGTATTCTACAACTTTCAATTAAATCTCTTGTGAAATACGCCACAATGAAAGCTCTCTCCTTCACACCTCTGCCGAGAACTCTCCCCAATCCCTTACAAATGATTTTTCATACAATAAATAAGCTTCGCTAGGAGAAAACAGATTGACCCAAAACATGGGCGTTGTTTCAACTGAACTGATAAAGATAGAAAGGAGAACAGCGTTCTCCATGAAATTCTCTGATGACTAAACTAAAAGACCAAATCTGAAGCGTTCTCCTTAAATTCCGCTGATAGCCAATTAAGAGACAAATATTGGAGCGCAGATCCATTTGGATATTTAACTGAAGTCATTAATAGGAGATCGATCCTATTTTTCTGCTGTGGTAGGTAGTCCTTGTTCAATCTGGGCTTGACTTTTCGCTCTCCTTTTACATTTTCCGTTTGAATAAAAACTGTCTTTTAATAAAAATAGGAATTGGAATTTCTCCTTTACACATTCAAAACACCATTTAATTGTCATTGCAAAAGAAATAATCCATGGCCATCAGTTCTTACATATGCGCCCTCATGAAAATGCCACCTGTCATGACAGCCTACTTCACGGTCTGCCCTCAACTTCTCCAGCGTGACACGTAACTCTGCATTCTATTTTATACATTCTTGAACCTGATTTTCCCATTGAGAAACAACACTTGTTATATCCTTTGAACCCGGTGATAGATTTTCTTGTTCTCCACAAATGGCCTGCGTGAAAACCACCAAAGATGCAGAAACCAACAAGAGTCCACGTATAGAAGTGCTCAAAATTAAAATTCTCAACATTATTCCCAGATGTGACGACCTCTTCAAAAAGATGAAAGAGAACTGTTTTTTCAACTGTCATAATCATTCTAGCAAAGCACTCTCCTCATCAAATTTAACCCTTTCCATGTCCATGTCACCATTAATGATAGAAGAAGGCGAAGAAGCATTTATGACAGGACATCTTGCACACCTCTTTGTAGCAATATGGGGTGTTGTCAATTACATTGCCATGTTCATGCCTTACAGAATCTTGATTGATGGCCGGAATTTCTTCTTTGTTCTGTACCTCATCTCCATGTTACTTAAAACCAGGTTACTTCTTCACGGGAAGCTTGTGGATTCTACGTGCACATTAGATAAATGGTCTGTCTATTCCACAGTAGACCCAGTCTCTGCCATGATAGTTATAAGATGAAGAAAATTTACCAGTTGAATATTCACACATCCATTGAAGAAAAGACGTGATAATTCTGAGTATATTGCAGAAAAATCAGCTGTTCGAGACAGTGGGACAGCCTTGTAAAGTATGCCTGTAAAATAATTTCTCGACTACAAAAAGACGCAATTTTTTTTAAACTGATTTTTCAATATATTTTCCAGGATGCATTTTGTACAGGTATCTTTGAGCATAAGGAAGAATCCAGTTAACAAGGGAGAATAGTTTCTCATTGTCTTGAACACCATAAACTATTGCCTTGCGCACCACCAGCTCCGAGAGTGAAGAAACTCTCATTGCACGCATCAATGTTATAAGTTTAGCTCGAATTCTGTCTTTTGTCTTCTTCTTTCGCTTACCCCCAGCATCAATGCATAAGAAGTGAACTTCATTACAATACTTAAATTGTTCCCCAATTTCTGCATCATCATACCAGCAAACAGTGCCAAAATTTGGATGGAGTGAGACCTATAGATCTTCAAACTGAAAATAAACACAATCATTGGCTCTGTAACTGTGTGCGTAGTGCACCTACCCAACGCATAGCGCGCACCATATGCGTAGCGCTCGTGTTCTTTTGCAAAGGCTGGGGATGCTATATGCGTAGCGCCCCCTATATGGGTAGCGCGCCTCCTCTGCGCGTAGCGCGCACCTCCAATGCCTGTCCACAAAAGATTCAAACAATATACCAATGCTCGATTTAACTTCTATCCTTATCCTCGGTTTGTATCACCATAATTTTGAATGCAAACTGCAAATGATAATACCAAAACCTTGAATGCAAATAAAGCCCTGCTGAACCACAACGTTATTTCCTTTTGGTATTTCTCCACAAGCCAATCTATTTGCTGTTGAACTCCTTCAAGCTGTTCCAACAGTCTTTCAAACTCTTTGTGCTCATCAAATGCCACCTTTGACTTTTTCATTCGCAAAAGATGAATCCACCCATGTTCGTGAAAGCGAGCCATAGTTCCAATTCATGTTATATGGGTAATATCAAAATTTTCCCTTTTTAGTGTTTTTCTTGATTGGAAGTTTGCCTCTTCACTTGCAAGTTCTATTTCTTCCCTTGTTTCCTCTGGTATTTTAACCACAAAATTGATAACCCCATCTGCAATAAAATATCATACCAAGGTGATATCTTCTTCCCAGTTTTCTCAAAAGAAGGAAACTCTGTAATCCAAAGTTTGTGGCTTATTCTCCCAACTTTGCTTTGGGTATTGTGTTTCTGATCAAATGACTGATGGATTTCTATTTGTCTCACAGGGTATAGAGCTGCTGAAACTGCTTTCATTTGAAGAGCTGGAGAATTTGAAACATTTTGACAAATTACATATTCTAAAAAACACATTTGATGATTTCTTCTTCAAAACAGGGTTTTGAAGAAGAATCAATCTCACATTATTGACGACGACATTCCTAAAAAACTTGCTGCGTTATTTCACACTTCTGCAGACAAAACCCTGGACTCAAGAATTAAAATGACTCCGACAGAGGACTGGCAAGACTGAGTCTAACAAATACATCTCCAAGTTTCCTCTCCCAAGTATGCAAGCTAGCTTTTGGTGAGCATCCCAAATAGCTATCATCATGTAAAAGTAAAACATCGATGGAGGAAAAAAAGGGCTGTATAAAGGCCTTCTTGAGGCATGAGTTTTGATATAGATTTGGATCTACCACCCCCATATGAATCTCCCATCCGCAAGATATCATCCATATAAAATGAGTTACCTCCCAACATGGCAACTCTTGGAAATTTTCCTCCACCTTTGGCTACTGCAATGTAGGTGGGCTGAATATTTGAACATGGTAGAAAAAATAGCCTAACCCACGCTGTCCCTCTCTCCACTCATGAAAAGTGTAGAGTAGCTACTAATCTTGGGCTACAATAAAGTTGCCCTCAAGTGGCAAGAAGAAGACTAGATCTCCAAAGATCTCCTCTCCAACATTATGAATCATGCTGGCCCAAATCACCCAATATATGATGAATAAGAAATCATCACCATATGGCATCCAAATGAGAATATTACTGTTGGTTTCATGTAGTGATGGAAGGTACCAACAGTCTCCCAAGTGGTCACAACGTAGTTTTCCTAATTGTTATTTCAGAAAATAACATGGCAATTTGTTTCTTGACAAATGGCTAGTTATGTATGTCATCACATCTACTAGTGAATAGTAAATGGTTGGGTACATTAACTGAACATACATGAAATAATAAAACACTTGCCCAAGGCCATACAAAATATGGCTGTCTCCATCATATAATTTGGCCCAAAATTGACCATGGAGCCCAATGAAAAGCTTTCCCTCTTGTGGAGCAATGCACTGAATAGAAATGGTAAGAGTATGCAAATACTGTGTTAGACAACCAATAAATGCGAAAACAAGATTCTTACCACGTACTGGAAGAAATAAGATGTATGGATCCATGAATAAGTCCTCCATAGTGGTATGATATACTCCCATGAAGAGGAATGAATCATATGCTGCATGAAGAGATCACCCTTCTTATGCTTGGAAATCCAAGTTAAGAAGATCATATCTCTGTAATAGATGTTTCCATCCACTACTTCATCACTCTCACCTCATCCTTGTCCAACAAGTGCATCAAATGTGAAGTGATCTTGGGGATACTCTAAAAATAAGCCCAAGCTCCAAATTGACAGTGCTATTGGCCTATGTAAATAGGCTCCTGCCAAATCATAGCTCCACTCTTTGACATGCCCATTGTCAAAGGAATCTCCCACAATGCTGCTGCATATAGGAAATTCCTTCCAAGGTGGAAGTATATCCCGATCATCCAAGGCTAAGGAGTAGCCCCTTTGCACCATGATAGTGCCATCTCCTACTCCTACAACATCATGCAAAGTATGAGAGCAAAGCTGCCCATGCTCTCCCAAGAACAACCCAAGAAACAATGGTTTTTGTTGCATCCTTATACCTTCATCATACAAATTATGTGGTGAAAACATAATTTTTGATATGAAGAATGTCATATCAACACAATGCATCCATACTCCTTGCTACCCTATGATGCAAGTATCCTGCCAAACTTTCTTCACCCACATACCCTTTGAAAGAGGATATGTTAGATGATGGCCAAACTATTTCAAGAGTAGCCAATGCAACCAAGCCTCCTGCTACCCAGTGTCATATATTTGAAAGTATATTTTTATCTTCTTGCTCAACATCCACACCCATTGATCCAAATGTGGGTGCCTCCCATCATGCTCTACCTTGGTACCCTTCCAATGAAGACTACCATCCTCCCAAATCAGATTTCTCTTCTTGCATTTCATGGGATGTTGAAATGAAACTCCTTGGAGACCTCCTAGAGAAGATCTCTTACCAATGATCATTTTGAATCCATGAGGATCCAAGTGTGCTGTAGGCAAAACCTCCTCACTGCTGCTTAATGACAGTGTTGTTAGTTTCCTCAATGGTGTATTTGTTGTCTTATATTCCAACTCAGGGATGAACATATGGTTTCATATGAGGTTTTTTTGGGCAAGATTCATCCTATCTTCCAAGATTTCACACCCCAACCTTAAGTGTTGTGTACAAATCATCAATGGCACATGAGGATGATGGTTCATCTCTTCCTTGAAAAATTCAAGGGGGCACAACGCAGTGCAATTCTGTTTCTCTACATTAGTAGTATGCAATGGTATACATCCCTCCATAAGATTTTCTGAAATAATAGGAAGTGGAAACTTAAGCATACCTTGGTGAAACTTGGGAACATCTTGTAGGGCTACAAGATTTCCTTCCTCCAATGTGTTGGCTCCCCCAACTGCTGAAGATGATGGCTACTCGTCCATAATTATATCAATGCTGATACATGCCTCCTCCAATGGTGGTGAGGGTTTCTCCTCCTCTGATTTCTCCTTGCCAAATTTTCTAATCAACCTTTGAGTAAACTCATCAAAAGTAGTTACTCTTGCATGACTCAAATGGCTGAATCACCAAGTGTTTGCTTCACCCTCAAGGTGCAGCGCTTCAATCTCTACAACCTCTCTTTCTACCACTGGATGTAGTAGGAATAATGCATCTAGTTTACTTGCCCAAGCCCTTGCTATAGATGACCCATCAAAAGTAGGAAATAGAAACCTATTTCCCTTGATTCACCTTGTGCTGCAAGGTCTCCTTTCTTCCTCCAACTGAATGTATTATGGGAACGCTATAGTCTCCTTGAAGGCTATAGGTTGAGATTTGTACTCAACAAGGTATTCACTTAGAATCTTGTGATCCAAGTGTCCTCCATATTTTTTCCATTTGTCCTCTTTTTCAAAAGGACAAGGCATAATCCCACTGCTTCTTTCTTCTCTTCTTTGCTTGACCTCCTTGTTGAGGTCCTTCCTGCTTCTGAAAAGAGATGAGATAAAGCTCATTATCTCCATAATTTTGATCTTCCTCTTTGTCTTATTATTATTCTGATAGCATAATGGCTGAGATCCATAGGCTAAGCCAAGATTATGCTCTGATACCACTGTAATATCCCAAAAGGGAAAATTCAGCAATATTGACCATTAAAACGTTATTTCCCTAAAAATACGGTATAAAAGTGGGAAATAACACTTATATACCTTAGAATATGTATTATTTACCTCACATACAAAAGGGGATCAGAAACAAATCCCTTTTGCTAAGTTAAACAGATCTCCTGGCCACAAATTGGCTTAAAAACACCCAAACCCCATGACTTACACCATGCAGAAGTTCTGAAGCAAGTGAATGCGTGATTTAATGAGGGTTTCTGAAAAAATAGGATATAAAACCATATATCTATGGTTTTATTAATCAATATTCTGATAAAATAGAGATCTAGCCTCTTTAATACATTATTGAGATAACCTAGCAAGGGTTTCTTGAAAGCATAAGTACAAAAGAGTAGATCTACACAACCAGCTATGAAATAATGCAGTATTACTGCAGCTTTACATACATATAACTGAATGATATAGGAAATATATGAGAATCCCCTTCACTAGCTTTCCAGAAGAAGGATTGACCCTTCTCTTAGGAAACTAGCTCAAAACCAAGGGGTTTATCCCTGAATACAAAAATGGCAGAGTTGCAGTCCTAAGAATGAATAATAACTGCAACTCAAGAACTGGATGGAGATGGTTGAATATTATGCACAAGCTAAAAAATCCTCCTCCAATGCATCTTCCAAGTGAAAGGCTGATCCTAACACTAAATACCTCACCCTCCAAAAGTCTGCCAAACCTTCACTGCAAATACGCACTGAAAATAACACATTCAAGGAGAGGGACTGCACTGTAAGAGATAGAAACTGTGTTGGTCCGGTGCTAAGATATGAAATCTAATACAAGGGCTTCCTCACTGATCTCCCAAATGAAAAAAAGCTTCCTCCTCAGAAAAATAAGCTGCGGCAGTGGTGTTGTGGAACCTCCACTGCAACACCATGCAACACAACGTTATACTGCTACAAAAATAATGTTGTAGCTAAAGGAGGATGCTTGGATTCAAGCTTGGATGTGGAGAGATGAAATACAAGCTCCCTCAGGAGGCCTCTCAAGAAAGGAGAAGGAATTCCTAAATAGGAATGCCTTGTGCTAAGTAGCACAACAATCTCAACTAAACAGTTGAAGAAAGCACAAAGTCATACAGACCATAAAATCAATATTCAATAACATATCATCATATGGCTTCCTTGCCCTCCTTTTATACAAATGGAAGCCCTATCACCTTGGGTCCCACTCATTAGGGTTTCCTCCACCAAGGAATCTTCCTTCCACTATCTCTGCACTGTCTCCAAAGATGATCTCCATCTCTTATCCCAGCGCTGTTGACTTGGTCAAACTTGGCCTTGTCCACATGCAAATGTCCTTGTAATGACCAATCTAGGATGCTAGATTAGACTCATTTAATGTCGACCAGGGTCAATAGTCTTAGAGGCACATCTAATATTTTTAGACCTAAAAGGTTTTGTTCTATATGTTTAAATAAATGTCTAATTGTGACAGGCTTCAGTACTCCTTTACAAGAGGTTAAAATATGTTTCCTTTTCACAATTTAAACACTTATATTATCAAATTTTAATCTACTGATGTTAAAAAAAGAGTGTTTCTAATCTGAGCTTTTCAATCCTCTTACGAAGATATGTTTCACAAAAAATCCTTTAAGATAACACACTGAACATTCTAGAAATCAAATTCATAAAAACAAACAGAGTTCACAGAGATACTTTGAAATCCAATGCTCGATTACACCTTTTACAAGGACTGTTTCAATAATTCTGCAATCGAATCTTCAACTTATTGCTATGAACCATGAATTAACAATAAATTTCAAGAACTTCTGATTAAATAAATGAACTCTCAAACAATGAATGAACTCACAAACAATGAAATGAAATACGATGTTCAGATCTGAAAAAAAACTAAACTATATAAAACATAAAACGTAAAAGAAAGTGTACCAATCTTTACGTAGGGCCCTTCCACGCACTGATGGCACACTTTGATAACTTCAAATGATAAACCTTTAACTCGTAAACACTGAGATTGGTGAAATTCTGCTTTTCATTAAGTTCTGGAAATGATTACATTCAAAACAGAGTGCTGGGATACGCTTTTACAATCTTAAGTCTGGTTTCTTCAACGCTTTCATTAACTAAACTTTTGAATCAAAATCCTCCTATTTATTAAAATTTACAACAATAAGGCTATATTCTTTCCTTCTTCATCTTAACTAATTCCAACATAGTTCGAATTAGTTCAAAATTCCTAACTTTAAGCAAAATATCAAGTACATCATTATAGCTTCTGATTTCTCTGCTGAAGAGGCTGAGTTTGACCGACTTTGACCATATATCTAGGAACTCCAAATCCAATGGCAAATAGATTTTCTACTATATTTGTACATCCCAGATCACGTTCATGCCTTCTATTTTGATTTTCCTGTCATGCCACATGTCACAACATAAACTGATTACAGGATGTAGTGACTTCCTGTAATTTTGTTGAAAAATTCCAAATTTTAACATAAAAACTCATAAATTAAATTTAATGCAAAATAAAAACTATAATGCTTTACTTAATCAATTTCAATGGACTTATGGGAATTTTATGGAGAAAATGATAGATAAATGGTGAATTTTAATAGAAAAGGGTAACAATAAAATAGTACCAACATCTCCCCCAAACTCAATAGTTTAGCATGTCCTCATGCTAATCCTGATGTGCTCCCCTTAAACTCTGTTTCTGCCTATACTTCAGCTGCCTGTAACAATATATCCACATTCCTCTGAACTCTGGCATTCTTCTGAACTTGAGACTGATGTTTTAACTTCTTATATTTTTCCTTGAGACTCTTTTTCTGAGTATAACATTTTATTGCCCAATTACTTATTTCAGTTTGATCAATCTTCAGTTCCTTGATCTTTTTCTTCAGTTTTTCATTCTTCTGTTGTATTTTCTTGCTTTGAGCTCTCAGCGTTTCATTTTCCTTCTTGATAACCTTTTCTATCATGTTTTCTTCCATCAATTCTTCTTTCAGCCTTTCAATCTATTTTTCTAACCTTTTCTGCTTCTTATTTGTAGGTGTTGGTTCTTCCTTTTCTTTCTCATTTCTTCCAGTTTCCATTTCTGCTTCATGTACTGACTCACTACTTTCAATTTCCATTGGTATGATTGCATTCTGTTCTGGTGGCTCATCTTGTGTTTGACTCCTTTTCATCCTCCTTGATCTTCTGTTATAGGTAGTGAAGATTTTATCTTTTTCAATTCTCTTAGCAGCTTCTTGCTTTTGCCTTCTTGTTCTTACACTACCGCTCGGTTGAGGAATATTACTTGATTTAAGCTCAGGGATTTCTTTATCAACATCAATCATCAATTCCATGCTTCCTTGCTTCTGCTGTTCTTCTTCTCTATCCTTGATTTGATTATCAATTAAGAATTCCTTCCATGTTTTTCCTCTTCTCTGCAACTCAGATTCAATTAGTATTTTAATCAAGCCAAAATGATATAAACTCTTGTCTTCATTACCTTTGTGCTTCTGAATAGTCTTTGACATCTTAGTCAGACTTTGCAAAAGGAAATAGGGTAGATTGATAATGCATTGGCCTTTCAAATGCAACAGAAGTTTTATGTGATAGAGATATACAATACTATATCGACCTTCACATGTAATGAATTTTTGAATGATATACACCATCTCATCCCATGGATGCACTAACCAGCTTCTTGGGACACCCTTCTTCCAGTTAACTGAAGAAACCCTTGACCTGGACATGAACTGGGTCCATGATTTTTCCTTGAACTGTTTGGTTTTGAAGTACTTCTCTCCTTCAGGACTAATTTCCAAGGTTTGTGCTATTATATCTTCTGAAATTCTAAAAGAGACATTTCCTACTAGAGCTTTCTCTCCATTGAAGGAAAATGCAAATTGCTTCGTGACCTCTTCATTATTCCCATTAAACTTCTGTAGGAAAGGCAACCAATGTTTTTCTTCTAGAATTTTGACACAGTCCTCGTGATACTTCAGTCTATCAAATGTTTCGGGCTCCACTCTGTTGGTCATTGTTTCCTCTGTTTTTAAAAAAAAATTCTCTGTTCCTAACCCCTTTTCTATGCTTCAGAAAAAAATTCTATCAAGGTTTTCAAGTGGTTACCTCTTCTCCTGCATTTTTTTTTCTGACCTGGTTAGCGTCCTCAATTTTCTGAGCTGCCTTCTTTAATTTCCTTAGCTATTCCTCAAATTCTGGGCGGCCTTCTTCACTGTGTTATTTTTCAAATTCTGGGCGGCCTTCTTCACTGTGCTATTCTTCAAATTCTGGGCGGCCGTAGAGAAAAACCCCTGGATAACTTGTCTGTTATATTTTCTCAATGGAACCACACATGCTATCTCGGTCCTCCTTAAAAATTCAGAGTCTAAAATTTAACTCTTTAACCACTCTATGAACTTAAAAATTCAACAACCGACCTCAACTTGCTTGGTATCATACAATACGTAGAGAACAGAGTCTTAAGGTTATGAATTTGGGTCGGACAGCGCATTCAAATTGCGGACAACGCATTCAAATTGGTCATGAGTTTGTTTGCAGAGACATACAGTGCCTTCAGATTATGAATACAAAGGAGTAGTGATTTATAAAAGCATAATCATAATATAATTGGTGTGATGATAACGGATACATTCCACTCCATAAACGAATTTGGGTCAGAGCATCATTTTTATAACTCCGTCTGTTGAAATGAAATGCAATCATGCGTTTTACAAATGTCTTACCATTGAGCTGACTCTTCATTGAGTGTCCATACAGACCACTTCTTGAGTGTCCATCCCGGAAAAGGAACCATACCTTTATTGACAGAGGGCGTATTTAAAAATGATGAGTTTTTAAAGAGCGGATTTGAAGAGGGTAATAAGGATAGGAAATAGAAAATAGGCTAAGGTATAAATGAATGGAAATAGAATAATAGGCTAAGGTATAAATGAATGGGAATAGAATAATAGGCTAAGGTGTGAATGGAAATAGGAAATAGAATGATATAGGAAGCAAATATTATGGATATAGGGATTTTTGAAATTGATAATCAAGCAATAATAATTATTATTTTTGAACACTAAACTAATTTAATAATTTAAATGTTAAAAATGAAAATTTTCAACAATACTTTACACTTGTTGACTGACAGAATGCTGATTTGGCTTGCACAGGTGACTGATCTGTTTGTACAGGTATGACTGATCTTCACCTTTCAAAACAGGTCCCTTTGAAATGAGTATAACAGGTCCCTTTTTTTAAAATCTGAAGAACCATCTTTATTTTTCAAAACAGGTCCCTCTGAAGTAACCTTTGTTGATAATGTATCTTTTGTTGAAGTAGAACAAGTCCCTCTGAAGTAGCCTTTATTGATGATGTATCTAAGTAGCCTTTATTGATGATGTATCTTTAATGCAGTCCTTAACAGGTCCCTCTGATATTGATAATGTTGACATAGTGTTCTGAACAGGTCCCACTGCAAATCTTATTGCTTAAACAGGTCCTTCTAATTAGAACAAAAATAGCTCTTTATTGAAATTCTGAACAACTGAATTGAAATATTGAATAACTGACACAGATTCTTTGAAGCTTTAAAAATGAGGAGATGAAAAATCACTGATTCTTCTACCAAAGAGAAAAACCATTAATTCTTCTCCCCCACTAAGTGTTTGACTTGTCCTCAAGTCATTATTGAATTGATGAAAAACAATAAACAAGTAGAACAAAGAATTCTTACCAGCCAAATGATTGGTTTTCAAGTAAGAATTCGGGTTTAGAGTGTGCCAGAGTCTGGTTTTCACATCTAAACCATTATTTATTTATTTTTTTTAATTTTATGTTTTATTTTTTATTTTTTATTTTTTAAACAAAAGAAATTGAAATGACTAAGGTAGAGATATCACAGCTGAAGGCTGTGATATCTCAACCTCCTTTTGCTGAGATATTGTTTCAATAAAATCTTCCTTGCTTATGAGCTTATGATAGAGTTTCAGCTTGTGACCATTGACAGTAAAGGTCTTGCCTTCTCCATCAATTGTTGTAAGTTTGACTGATCCATTGTCATATGCTTCAACTATTTCATATGGGCCCATCCAATGTGTTGTAAATTTGGCTTTATGGTCTCTGAATTTAGAGTCAAAGAGTAAAGCCCAGTCTCCCTCTTTAAACTGCTTCTTCTTAATGTGTGCATCATGCCACTGCTTCCTCTGTCTCTGCATTAGGATTGTTCTCTGTTCTGCTTGTTGTCTCATCTCATCTAGCTGGTTTAATTGCATAATTCTCTCCTTTTGTGCTTCACTGAGATCAATTCCTAAATCTGCAGCCATCTTATAAGTATGTATTTGAAATTCGATAGGAAGCAATACCTCTTTTCCGTACACCAACTGATATGGTGTAAATCCAGTAGTGTCTTTCCACGTAATCCTGTAAGCCCACAGTGCATCTTTGAGTTTTTCTTCCCAATTCTTTCTGTTCATTGATACTGTTTTAGTAAGAATCCCCTCCAAAGTTTTATTTGTTGACTCCACTTGGCCATTGGCCTGTGGATGGTAAGGTGTGCTTTTTCGGTGCTTGATCTTATATTTTTCTGTGATATCTTGGACTAACTTTGAAGTGAACTGAGTACCCTGATCTGTGACTATCTCCCTAGGTACTCCATACCTTACAAAAATTTCTTCAAATAGGAAGTTTACCACTGTTTGCTTTGTTGCTCGGACTAATGCTTTTGCTTCAGCCCATTTTGTTACGTAATCAGTACATACTAGGATGTAATTTTTTCCCTTTGATGGTGGATTTATGGGGCCTACAAAATCTAGAGCCCATTTCTCAAATGGCTCTAAATGTACTTGGGGCTGAAGTGGCATTTCATCTGAAGCTATGGGCCTACCCATTCTTTGACAACTATCACAACTCTTCACATACCTCTTGGAATCTTTAAAAATAGATGGCCAATAGTAGCCAAGGTTGAGAATCTTGAATGCTGTCCTCTTGGCTGCAAAATGCCCACCACATGGTTCGTCATGAAAAGATTTTAAAATATCAATTATTTCATCATTTCTTACACATCTTCTAATAATCATATCATAACCGATGTAAAATAAATCTCCATTGATCCATGAATATCTAGCACTTTGTTTGATCAGCCTCTTCTTCTCCTTTGTAGTAAAATGTGGAGGTGTCTTTCCTGTGGACAAATAATTGGCCAAGTCAACATACCATGGATCTACTATTGAAATTTCAAACAGATTTTCATCTGGAAAAGAATCTTCAACCGGAACAATCTCACCTGAGTTCTGCAATCTAGAAAGAAAATCTGCCACCTGATTCTCCTTACCTGGCCTATCTAACACTGTAATATTAAATTCCTGTAGTAATAACAGCCATCTGGTTACTCTTCCATTAGTGATTGGTTTATTCATTAAATATTTAATGGCTAAATGGTCAGTATGTACAAAAACCTCATAACCAGTGATATAGTGTCGGAATTTATTTACAGCATGTATGATTGCCAACATATCTTTTTCAGTGACTGTGTAATTTAATTCTGCAGGTGTTAGATTTTTGCTGATAAAATAGATAGCATAATTGAAATACTCTTCCTTTTGTCCTAAAGAAGCACCTACTGCAGTGTCAGATGCATCTGAAAATATGTGAAATGGTAGACTCCAGTTAGGCCCTTTTAAGACTGGTGTGGTTGATAGTTTTTGTTTGAGTATTTCAAAAGCTTTCTGACAATCTTCATTCCAGTTGAATGGTGTATCTTTTGCTAGAAGTTTAAACAAAGGTAGAGCCATTTTGCTAAAATGTTCAATAAATCGTCTATAATAGCTTGCATACCCAAGAAAACTTCTTACCTCTTTTTGTGTCTTCGGAATTGGTAAATTGACAATGATCTGAATTTTTGCTGGATCAACTTTAATACCTTGAGAAGAAATATAGTGACCCAATACTGTTACACCATTTTTTGGTCATCTAACTTATTATCATTAGATGGACCCAAGTACACCATGTAAGACCATTTTTACCCTAAGTAAAACTTCTTTCACTATGTTAAAACAGGAAACCCCAAAAGGAAATATTAAACAAACCCATATTTCTTTGATTTTCCTCATGGAATAATTAATTAAACCATAATTTAATTATTATTCCCAGTCATGTTTAACCCAAAATCAAAGAAATTAATTAGGAATAATCATTTAAACCTTATTTAGATGATATTCCTTGTTAAATATGACCAAATCACCCACAAATAATTAAATAAATCACTATTTATTTAATTATCTTTCAACCACCTCCTTAAATAATTAAATAAATCATTATTTATTTGATTGTCTTCTAACCGCTTCCTTAAAAAGATAAATAAATCATTTATTTATTTATTTTTGACAAATTAAGGGATTTGACCCAAGTCAAATACCTTTTCCCTCCAACAAATATAATAAAATATTCCATAAAAAGTGGATCTAGATCTAGTTAACCCATGCACCAAGATCTAGAATGACCCAATATTTTGTTATAAATAGGAGGGTTTTCCTACCATTCTTCACCTTTTGTTTCCTATTAGATCACTCTGGATCTATACACTTGGTCACCATTTTCTGCCATTTGCTCCCATTGAGCTCTACTCTTTGCATTGGGTTTTCTACATCAACTAGAGAGAGAAATCTTAGATCTGAAGTGCCGAGGACTTCCAAGAACCCATCCCACTGAGGGGAATTGGATACTCCTTCTGGTTTTCCTCACAGGTGCCCCATTAATACAAAAATTCTTTCAAAAATTGTTCTTGTCTTGTCTATTGGTATATGGAGAAAACCCTTGTTTTTACTGCTTAATGTCTTTCCATACATAGATCTGGTATTTTGCAGCCATTTTCTTGTCTAACTAATCACAGATCTGAAGATATTGGCAACCACTTTTGTTGTTAGGGCTATTAGTTATGCGTAGCTAAAGTGGTCCTTTTTTGTACACTTCGACAAAGGATTCATACTAACAAATGGCGACTCCACACGGGTTTTAAATTACGACCGCTATCGTTTTTCATATTCCTGCATATCCAGCTACTTCAGACCCTAGGGTTTCTTTTCAGCTATTTATTTTTCCTATTTTTATGTTTTTTTTCTCACATAAAACCCTAAAACATTAAAATTTCTAACTTCCGTGTGTTTCTGGCCCTATTGCGCAGGTAAGCGACACCAGCCGCAACTGAGACGACAACTTTTCTGAAAATCTGCCGCCGAGACAACCGGAACAGGGGGTCGCACTTTTTGGCCCTAAACCTATGACCTCGACCTCCAGGTCGCACTTTCCAGCCTGTTTCCTGCGACCTGCACTGAAATCAGGTCAGAAACTGCGACCTGCCTTTTTTTTCAGCAATTTTTCAGCAATTTTTCTAGGTTTTGCTGCAGCTTCTGCCGGGGTCCTCCAGCCTCTGTCTCAGCCTGTTTTGACCAAGTTCTGATCTATTTTTACTCATCTAAGTGGGAACCTAGCCCCTTATGGCTTTAGTACCCTTCACTTTTTGTGGAAGAGTTTTAAGCTGTTTCAGCCGTCTGTTTTTCAGAGCTTCAGCCTCCTTTTTTCCAGATCTGTTACCTCCCTTTCAGATCCTTTGAAATCAGCCTTTCTTCCTTTCAAATCACCTCCTGTCGTTTTGTTTGGACCTCCTTTGAAGGCCTCCACCTTGCCCCCTTCGGTTTTTGCTGATTTCCTTCCTTTTCTAGCCACCTTGCCTCTGTCTCTTGGCTGTGATCTGCACCTCTTTTCAGCAGCTTTATCCTTTAGATCCCTGTCCCTTTTGACCTTAGATCTATTGGCCTCTTTTCCGTGTGTTTTGCCTAGATTTTTCCCTTTCTTTTCAGATTATTTTTGAGAGACCCACCTTCTTGGGTTAGATAGATGCACAAGTAGCTGTTATTTTTCTGTTATTTCAGCATTATATACTGTTCTCTGTAGGTTTATTTTCAGCTACGTAGCACACTTTTTTCTTGCTCTCAAAACGGAAAGGGTTTAAAAATTAAAATTAACGCACGCCACACACTGACCCTAAGCGAAGAAGCGCCTGGTTAACACCGCCTGGTAAGGACTCTAAAATCAATCGTCACTGCACCTTTTCTGCCCTTGACCTTAATTGATTCTATCCCTTTCTGCCCCTGTCGGTTTCCTTCTTCCTGTCATCATTGCGCCCCCAAGGCGCCTTTCCCGGAGACTTCTTGTCCTTCATCCTCAGTTTCTGGTCGATCGACCTGCTCCGCCCCACCATCGTCGAGCCAGTCCACCTTCGAGTCTGCACTCCGACTCCTCTCCTGATTCATCGGGTCCTCCTTCTCCTCCCGGTTCTCCCCCTGTCACCTTCACTATGTCTGGTCCAGGGCCTAACGCTAGCGGTTCTCCCGGCCCTAATGCCGGCCCTACTACTAGCGGAACCGCCACAGGAACTACCTCGGCCACCCCTGTGCTGCCGTACATTGTAGGCCTCAGCCTCCCCGATTTCCATTAGTTGATCAATGACCCCATTCACCACAATGCTAATTGGCCTACTATGCCAACCAAGCTCCCCTCCGACATCCCTAAGTTTGAGGGCCTTAATGGCGAAGATCCCACCAATCATGTCTGATCTTTCCACATGTGGTGTTCCTCCAATTCCATTACCGATGACTCCATCTGTCTTCGTTTGTTCCAACGCACGCTCACTGGCGAAGCTTCTAAATGGTATGTTGAACAAGCCACCTCTACCCATACCACCTTTGAGACTGTTGCCCAAGCCTTTTTGTCATACTTCCAGCTCCCTCTCCGATACGATACTGGCACGGAGCTCTTGACTTCCTTTAAGCAATCCTCTTCAACACGCCTTTCCGCCCATGTTCAGGAATGGCGATGAAGACGGAGCTTATGTCGAGCCCCTCCCTTCGAAGATCGGGTTTATATGGACTGGTTCCTTCGCACCCTTCCCGCTCCCATCGGCAAAAATGTCGCCTCTCACTTTCCTCAAACTGAAGAAGTCGCCCTCCAAATAGCCTTGAAATATGACCTGATCTACGCTCAATCTGGTTATGTTTATACCGTTCTTCCTGACCTCCCCAGGCCCGGTGGCGCTAACGCCCCGGAGGCATCTCATTCCGCCGACGGTATCGTTGGAGCCCTTTCCCATCCTTACGCTCAACCTCCTATGGGCTATGGTCTCCCTCAGGGAGGGGCCAGCTCCTCCAGCACTCTCCCCCCTCCCGGTAGCATGTATCCAGGATATGACATGCCTCCTCCTTTTGCCCAACCTCCTTCTTACCTCAATTTTGCCCCACCTACTCATTACCCTTATCCACAGCCTGGTGCACCAGCTCCTCCAGCATATGCGCTTCCTCCTCCCTTACCTCCTCAAACCCAGCACCAGCACCTACAACCCCCTCCAGGGCAAGTATTTGCATAGAAGGGCGCGACTAATCCCCCTTCTTCTCAAAGAAGGCGGAGAGGCAATCCAAACCAATCTGCCCCTGGTACCCGTGGACCCAATCCTGGTGTCGACCCTAACACTGCCAACCAGCAACAGGGCACTCAGCCCAAGGCGGACAGGCCGCTTCGCACAAGTAAGCCTTGTTCGTGTTGCGGTGTTTATGGTCATTACACCCACGATTGTCCCCTCTTACCCCAGATGCAGCAGATGTGGGAGTCTCAAGCCACATTGAGCGGACAGCACGCCTCCCCTCATGCTCCTCCTAATGTGGCCACTACCCAGCCAGCTGTGTTTACTGATCCTTTCCCTTAGCAAGGATTCGTGGCTACCCAACCGCCAGACAGCCAGGTAGCCGCCCCCCCTTCCCTTTCTGGTTCCTCTGATTACCAGATTCTTATGATGCACTCCGATCCTAACCCATCCGTCGATCTTCACCTTCAAACTCAGTCTCGCCAGTACTCCACGCCTCCTGCTCAGTCTACTCCCGAGCCTCCTTCTTCAGGTTCTCCAGAGCCTCTTTCGTCACCCAGTGGCCCCTTACATATCCCTCAACCAAAAGTTGAGGTTCATCCCAAGATACCTAAGGGCCCACTACGTCGAAATGCTGCTCCCAGTCGAGCTGCCCATTCATATAGCATAGTAGACGATTTGGCGCAATCTCCTGCCGCCATTCCACATTGGAACTCCTCTGATCGTGCCCTTCATTCCCAAAGAAGGCTCTACTATCCTTGGGCGTGAAGCCATTGTAGATCTGTTTGTCGACCAAATGATTGTTTCGACGCCACTCAATAGGACCATCCTCCTCCTCCCCTCCTTGAAGTGCCGCCTTCCAAATCCCGGTCAAATCAAGATACTTAGCGACATCCTACGTGTATCATTGATGAGGGGCATCCACACCAGCGTTTAGCTTCGGTTTGGAAAGCAACTTGGATCCCTGAGTTGGCCCCTTCACGATCACCCTTCGACGTGGGACGGTCATACCTCCCGGCCTATTGGCCAGTTGTGGTGTCCTATCACCCTCGCCGGTAAAGTGGGCCCGTTGACGTCGGGAGTCATCGACGCCCTCCTAGATTACAACATTCTATTGGGGTGAAGCCACCTATGCTATGTCTGGCTGTCCCATCCGCGGTCTTTCACAAGATGTCTTTCCCCCATAATGGAAAGATAGTCACCATTGACCAGTTGACATATCATGAGCCAAAATCTCATACCTCCCCTGAGACGACCATCTCTTCTGTAGCCAACAAGCAAACCGTTGATTCCTTAATCAGTGTCTCCCCCGGCATTTACAAAGATTCCTCCCTGCTTGGAATTTTTCCTAACCTTCCCCCCCGTCCTGTCACCAATCCCAGCTCATCGAATGTTTGCATGATGCAATCGTCCCAGGCTGCCCGTAAGAGGCCTACCTCGGCTAGTCAGCAACCTCCTCCTCGCCCTCCGCAACCAGCTCCTATCCATTCATCTCAGCCAGCCGGACCCCCTCCTTCTGGCCCTACCCCTACAGCTGGTATCCCTGAACCCCTTTACCCTCCTGGATCGGTTCCTCCTGGCCTTAACCATCTCGAAGCCGTCCCTCCTGATCATTACCCAGCTGGGCAGATCCCTTTCCTAGCTCCCCCTCCCGGAGTATATTCTGTCCCCGTCATGTCCACCCTCTCTCTCCCTAATTTGACCTTGGGCATACCGGTCTGGTACCTTGATCCCCTAGCCGCCACCCCTCCTGGTCATCCCAAGCCCTATATGGCTTTGACACCAGTTCAACCGGTCCCCCTAGCTTCCTCCGTTGCCTCTGTACCCCCAGCACCTCCACAGGACCCTTCTCCTGTCGTGACGGCACCCGGAAAGAAAGGCAAAGCCCGCAAGGGGGCACCCAAAGACAAGACTACCACGACTGACCCGGCCCCTCCGCCACCCGTGAAGCCTTGCGCTTTATGTGATGTCACCGGTCATGCCACCCATGCTTGTCCCGAGTTGCCATGTGTCCTGAGTTGCCCCGTATTCATCCCATGGTTAAAGTCGCGTTCCCTAAGTCTACAGTCCCTGAAGCCCCCATTCCTTCTCCGTCCGTAACCAAGAACCCCAAGAATCTCCGCACCAACAAGCCCTGTGCTTTGTGCGGCATTCATGGCCATTACTCCCACCATTGTCCTCACCTGACGCACTAGCACACCTCTTTAGAGGTAATACGAGAGTATGAGGTTGAACAAAATCAATCCACCTCTCCTATCCTCGCGCAGTACGCTTCAGGCCAACCTGAGGATCCCCCCACTCCCATCGACATTCCCCCCCCGATGTTCAGATGACGGAGTCTACTGTAACCATTCTTTACCTATCCTCCTCTGCGAGACACTCGGAGCCTAGCCCATCTACATCCTCCCCTGTTGTGTCCCTTGATCACCCTTTTCCTCCCCATACATGAGATCACTCCACCCATGTCTCTGTTGACCTCCGCAGCCCGAGTCCTCACCATGCTTCCGACAACCCTCATATACCACCCTGTATGAGTCATGGTCATCCTGCCCCTTGCACTCCCTCCTGCGGTTGCTGCCCGATGACTTCTGTACACTCACGCTACCGTCATTACCTTTCCTTCCCTCATTTGTTGTCCTGTCACACTATTCTGCAGGACCCCCCGTCCACACCCTTTATCGGTTACGCCGATGGTGCAAGTCGTTACTCCAGGAATCTAGCCTCGGCAGGTTGGGCCATCTTCACCCCCCTGCATGCCCTTGTTCTTTCTAATGGGGTATGCATTGGTTCTGCCACCAAAAATCAGGCCGAATATGATGCAGTGCGTGGTCTCTTAGCCGATGCCCTCTTTCATCGCATCCTCCATCTGCACGTTCGTTTGGATTCCCTACTTCTTGCAATGCAACTAAATGGTTTTTATCGTGTGCATAACCCTGTGCTGTTTAGACGCTATTTACGAGTGAAAATCTTGATACGTGCATTTGAAACCATAACTTTCAACCATGTACCTCGAGAACAGAATCACTATGTAGATAGTATTGCAAACCATGTTCTAGATTGGCATTTATCACACACATTTCATACAGGACAATAACCTTAATAACCATCAAAAAACGATGCATATCGATAATATGTGTCGCAACACATGTGTTTAGAGTCCATCTACTCTGATACATACGACATGCCCATAGCATGTTACAAACAAAAACCCAAAACTGGGGGCACCACCTGCCCCTACATACATCATAGGGGGCACCACATGCCCCACCCCTAATCACTATCTGGAGGCTCCCGGGCCAATGGCTCTGCCCCTGCAGCATGTAGATCGCGCATAGCCTGACCGGCCATCGCCATGCGCTGCATGACACCTCGCCACTCCGAGGGTAGACCAACACATGGCTCTATGAACTGGTCGTCTAAGTCCTGCCACCCGCGCTCTGATACTCCGGTCAACAACCTTTCGCATCTACGGCGGATGTCCTCCAGCAGAGCGGCTGCATCCTCATTCTGTGCCGCTCTCGACCCACTTGGACCGTAGCTCCAGACGCTGCCGGTCGTCCCATATATCCGGCCGGTTTTACCGGTGCTATATCTGCATACCAAAAGTACATGAATCAGTACCATCAATTACTATTCAAAAACTTTAACATGCCCACACAAGAATAGCAATTTGTCACTTACCATCGGGCCCCCAGACTCGACTAGGCGGAAGTGGCAGATCCGAATCTCCACAGTAGCTCATCCCACTATAGGGATAGTCGTCTATGTACAATGGCATCTGATCCCAATGGGAAAAAAACTCCAGTCGAAACACCCGCCCGACCGCCCCTCCTCCTCCTCTGCACAGTAGCCATCCCCAACGGCGCATCCTGGGCTCTCTCGGGCCCCCATCTGGAAGCTGTACACGAGGCCTCAAGGTCGGGATCTTCTCAAAGAAGAAGACGCACAACAAAGTCCCATATGAGCAGTCATGGTTCACCTTCCGCCTGCATAGTGACAACTGTCACTTTAGCGACACCAACAACATTTGGGCCCACCCATAGTAGGTCCCACCTAGCACACTTTCCACTATCATCATCTGCCCCCCAGTGATGTGATGGAACGCCTGGATGCCCAGGATTCGCAGCACAGCTGTGGCCACTGCACGGGTTTCTAGCCGCTCTAGATCCCCGATCGGTATTCGAGTCCCCTTGACTTGGAGACCCGGTCGACAATGACGTTCCACGAAATCCATGATATGCCGCCCCCGTGGCAACACTGGCTGGGTGTTTCCCACCATCCCCAGTGGCGGGAGACCAGTCAGGAAGAACACGTCCTGGACTGTCAGTTCGATTCTGTGCCCCTACACTATAAATATCTCCTGATCTGGATCCCAGTAACTGATAATCTGGGCCAGTAACAGTTCCCCTGCTCTCATCAAAGGGTTCTCCAGAAACTTGAGAACCCCAAATCTGGCCAATACACGGCGGACGCCCTGATCCGCCTGGGTCTCTGTCCGTAGTGTCCCTAGATCTCTCTCTCTCCAGTTGACCCGTAAATCTGCCATACCTGCACAAACACATCATTTTTTTCAGCGTACAGACCGGGAAAACCATAACCAAACACCAAAACCCAACTTCCAGCCATAAAACCGCACCAAAACCCCCTCATCTCCCAGGTCGCAGTTTTCTTCTCTTTTCTGGACCAGGTCGCACTTTTTGCCCTGATACCTGCGTCCTAGGTCGCAATTTTTGCCCTGATACCTGCGTCCTAGGTCGCACTTTTTGCCCCAAAAAGTGCGACCCGGCCGTAGAGATGAAGGAGGGGCTGTTCCTGGATTTCTGGGCCCTAAACTGAAAATGTAATCCATCAAAATGCAAGAGAAAAGTTAGACCTCTTACCTGCAACTGACGGATCACGATTCCAATGGTCGGTTTGTCCGCTACGTTCACCACAAGATTTAGGGCCTTCTCTCCTCTCTACATTCACCACAGCAACAATAGCAAATGAGTGATTTTGGAGGGAAAACTGCCTTATTAAAAGAGAACCCCTGTTTCTTCTTTTGACTGCTGTGACCACACCGTAGCCCCGTTTGACGAACCGTCTGCACCGTTGGAAAGCTCTCACCGAGCCCTCAAATGGGTATCTATTAGTTTTTTGAGATCTGACACTCCACCAGGACACATTTTGTCCAAGAAGGGTCACTTCACCCCTCCTAAAAATCGAATTTCCTCACTTACGACACTTGTACTTGGGGCACCATCTTGCCCCCTTACTTGTCCTTGTTCGTGTCGATTTTCGTCATGAGTTCCCATCATGTACTCATGTTTCCACGGTCCCCCCATTGGGGCCTTTACTGTGTGGCAGCACCATCGAGTCGCCCTTGTTTAGAGCATCCAAGTTTAGTCATCATTCCCTCCATGGAGTCTATACCGAGTCCCTTTGTACCCCACTATAGCCCTCCATCCTTCATTGATTGGTCTCTCTCTTGTGTCGCGCATTATGACCTTCAGTTCCACTGTCCCCCATCCCTGATGATGTTGTGTCAGTCGCTGCCATGTCATTCATGCCCTTTATGCTCTAGCAAGGGAAGTCGTCCATTAGCTACTCAATTCTTTCCACTTCACTATCATCATTAGTGTCAGTCTGTCCGTCACTCTACTCTTTTCTCTCGTGCCTTAGTTGAGGGTCTCTCATTTCCTACACTATGGCGGACCTTCTTCTGTCGACATCAGCTCATTTATTCCAGAAGCCAGGTCTAGAGGGCGGTGTACCTTGGTTCCAGCTTCCACTCTTGTTCGGTGCCTCGGATTAGGCAAAGGGATATCTCCTTTCCCTTTGGCTTGATTGTTTCTCCAGCTCCTTCAGCATGATCGAGATTTGTATACTTGATGGTCCAGTGATCCAGCAGCAGCTCTTGATGATTCCCGGGTGTGTGTGAGATGTTTCAACCCTCATGAGGGGGTGGCTCTGCAGGTAGCCCCCCACATGCCCGGATGACCTCTTCTTTGCAGCCTTCGATGCAACTCCAGATATTTGATGATGTTGGCCATAGCCACTTGCAGCGCCTCTTTGATTTGCATGTATCAGTCAGATTTTGTGAGCCCTTCCCCATTTACAGGGGGCATTTCGGTTGTATTTGTATCTCATGTACTCGGATATTATTGTACAAGTCCTGGCTGTTATCCCAGGCACAACATGTATGTGGGATTCCTCATTGTATTTTTATCTGGCTCATGATTATGCCAGCTGTACTTTATGGTTCGGTCCCTTGTTTACTGGACACACTATTCTTTTTTACTTTGTCTCGGCGGGCATAGGTATGCCTCCCCCGCCGCCTTCAGCACAGGTACCCTCTCATAAAAAGAGACTTGTTGCACCTGCGAGTCTCGTCTCCTCAGGGTCTAGTTCTTCAGCACACTATCTACCTTGCATTTCTCTCTCTGACTTCCCTTTTCTTGTCTAGTGATTGAGTTCTTACAACGTACTTCGGTCATACGATTTGCTCCTGACACTCGCACGCTGGGGGGCAATCTGTTACACCATTTTTTGGTCATCTAACCTATTATCATTAGATGGACCCAAGTACACCATGTAAGACCAGTTTTACCCTAAGTAAAACTGCTTTCACTATGTTAAAACGGGAAACCCCAAAAGGAAATATTAAACAAACCCATATTTGTTTGATTTTCCTCATGGAATAATTAATTAAACCATAATTTAATTATTATTCCCAGTCATGTTTAACCCAAAATCAAAGAAATTAATTAGATAAACCTTTATTTATCTTATTATTTTTTAGGAATAATCATTTAAACCTTATTTAGATGATATTCCTTGTTAAATATGACCAAATCACCCATAAATAATTAAATAAATCACTATTTATTTAATTATCTTTTAACCACTTCCTTAAATAATTAAATAAATCATTATTTATTTGATTATCTTCTAACCGCTTCCTTAAAAAGATAAATAAATCATTTATTTATTTATTTTTAACAAATTAAAGGATTTGACCCAAGTCAAATACCTTTTCCCTCCAACAAATATAATAAAATATTCCATAAAAAGTGGATCTAGATCTGGTTAACCCATGCACCAAGATCTAGAATGACTCAATATTTTGTTATAAATAGGAGGGTTTTTCCTACCATTCTTCACCTTTTGTTGCCTATTAGATCACTCTGGATCTATACACTTGGTCACACATCTCCATCATTTGCTCCCATTGAGCTCTACTCTTTGCATTGGATTTTCTACATCAACTAGAGAGAGAAATCTTAGATCTGAAGTGCTGAGGACTTCCAAGAACCCATCCCACTGAGGGGAATTGGATACTCCTTCTGGTTTTCCTCACAGGTGCCCCATTAATACAAAATTTCTTTCAAAAATTGTTCTTGTCTTGTCTATTGGTATATGGAGCAAACCCTTGTTTTTACTGCTTAATGTCTTTCCATACATAGATCTGGTATTTTGCAGCCATTTTCTTGTCTAACTAATCGCAGATCTGAAGATATTGGCAACCACTTTTGTTGTTAGGGCTATTAGTTATGCGTAGCTAAAGTGGTCCTTTTTCGTACACTTCGACAAAGGATTCATACTAACAAATACTATCCCTTCATCTAGCATCATAAAACACTTTTCATTGCTCAAGGGCAGATTAGCTTCAATACATCTCTTCAAAACCTTTTCAAGATTTTCTAATGAATGCTCAAATGAATTACCATAAACCGAAAAATCATCCATATAAACTTCAACACATTCATGAACTAAATCAGCAAAAATAGCTAAAACAACTCTCTGAAATGTAGCTGGAGCGTTACAAAGTCCAAATGGTAAAACATTATAGGCATAAGTGCCCCAGGGACAAGTAAAAGTGGTCTTATCCTGGTCCTCTAAAGCTATCCTGATCTGGTTATAGCCACTGAAACCATCAAAAAATGAGAATGATGATTTCCCAGCTAAAGTGTTTAGCACTTGGTCGATGAATGGTAGTGGAAAATAATCTTTGAGGGTTGCTTTGTTCAATTGCCTATAATCAACACAAATCCTCCACTTGCCATTTTTCTTGGGCACTACTACCAATGGTGATACCCACTGACTGTCAGAGATAGGATATATAAAATTAACTTTCAATAGTTTTTGCAATTCCTCTCTAACAATATCTTGAAGAATGGGATTCATTCTTCTCTGTGGTTGCCTCACCGGTTTTATATTATTATCTGTGTAGATATGGTGAGTGCATGTTTCAGGGTGGATTCCGTGCATATCGGTGTAGTCCTAAGCAAATTCTTGCTGATACTTTCTCAATAATTGTATCAGTTTTTCTTCCTGAGACAAGTCTAGGTGAGTGCTAATGTTCAATGTTTTGCCCGGACTAATCTCTATAGTCTTGCTCTGAGTGTTTGTGATAGATTGGATGGGAAAAGTGTTTTCAAATGATGATTGCAAAGAATGGAATGTGCATATTTCTTGAAAATTTTGTGCCAAAAATTCATCTGCAGCATGGTATTGTTCATTTCTTATTTCTTCAGACATTTCAGGTTCAGAAAGGAACAATTCTATCAAATCATCATTATTGTCTTCATGAAAATCATAGATCTGATTGATGCTAAAAATAGATTGAACTTCTTCCTTATCATTGTATTTATCATCAAGCCATAATTTTTTTGCTACTGCTGGTGTTTGTGCTGATGGGTAAAGAGTGAGTTGTTTCCTTTCAGTTCCTCATGAAATGATCATATTACCTGATCGACACCCTATGAATGCATCAGCAGTTGCTAACCATGGTCTACCAAGAATGATAGGGTGACCTCCTAAATTAGATTTTGGTTGAAGAACTAAAAATTCCACTGGATACTCCCAAGAGTCCCGTGAAACAATTATATCTTCCAAAATTCCTTCAGGAATCACTTTAGACCTATCGGCTAGTTCTAAAACAATTGGTGTGTATTGCAAGTTTCTCAGTTGTAGTGTCTTCATTGTGGCAAGAGTCATCACATTTATTGCTGCCCCTAAGTCAATTAAAGTATTTGGAATAGGTATGTTGTTGATGATTGTAGTGACTCTGGGAATGCCAGGATCAACATACTTTTCCATTGATATAGTGTTTGACATAAGGCCAGCTAGGTGTCCAATAACGTGAATTGTTTGTGTATCAAGTCTTTTTCTTGTAGGCTTCTTAAGGCATAACTCTCTAATTGCTTTATTATATATAGGAATGTCTTTTATGGCTTGGAGAAGTGGAATTTTTATATAGACATTTTTCAGCTCATCTAAAGCATCAAACTGTGGTAAAGATATGGGAAGCCTTGGTTGAATCAATCTTTCCGGAAAAGGTGGTGATTGCAATGGTTGGATTTGTTTATCTTTGATGTCTTCATTTTGTTTCTTTTGGTTTGGTGTTTCATTTTCAATGTTTTTGTTTTCTTCTTGTTTCTCAGCTATGGGAAGTTCTTTTTGAAGCACCTTACCAGAACTCAACTCAATATTTTGTAAAGGTAATGTGGGATATGATGGTCCCTCATCTACACTGTAAGCTGGTCTTTCTGCTCTATTATTTGGATTTGATACAGGTTGAGCAGGAATCTGAGTGGGTCTAGGAGGTTGGTTAGATGGAAGTTGTAATTGTGGTGGATTTATTGGTGGAGGAGCAGACAATGTTTGTTGAATGTTTTGGGGTGGATGAACAACTTGCTGCTGTGGATATTGCTGATATGATTGAGGATACTGCTGATATGGCTGATTATACTGTTGATATGGTTGAGGATATGATGAGTATGGTTGAGGATATGATGGGTATTGCTGAAATGGTTTCCATTGTTGTTGGGGGTAATTTTGGTGTTGCCATGGCATGGGTACATTCCAATAATTCTGAACATACATTTGATCTTGTGCAGGAAATTGAAAATTCTGATTTGGAAACATACCTGGAGGTGGAGGTCTTGGCTGCCAAGGTCTCTTTGCACCCATGAAATACATATTTTCCAAATCTGCATTTGCTTCCAAGTTACAATTCTGCAAAATCTTTATTTTAGAATAATGAAATATATCATGATTTTCAGTACAAAAGGCACATACTTGAATATTTTCTAAAGGACAATCTTTCAAAGCATGTTTCTTCCGGCATTTTGGACAAAAGACAGCCATTAATTGATCTTCTTCTTCTTGTCTTTTCTTTGCTTTCATAGTGTCAATTTGATTTCCTAAGGTGCTCAATAGGTCTGTTTTGAATTATTCTAATAGATTTCCTATTTCAGCCCTTGTGACACTAGCTGAAGAAGATTTTGTGGCTTTGGATGATATAGCTCTTTTTCCATTTCTAGCTTTTCTCCTGGAATACTTTTCACATAAGTCAGCAATTTCATCAAAATGTAAGGTGGAAATGTCACCTTTTCCCATCAAGTTAAGATCATCTAAGTATTCCTCTCGAATGCCCTTCAAAAATATTGTTTGAATCAGATCAAGTGACATGGTTCTATGTTTTGATTTTTGTAAATTGTAGACAAATCGTTCCAAATACTCCTCTAAAGTTTCATCCTCCTGTTGATTCATTCTGAAGATATCATCTTTAGAATATTTCGATCTACAGTAAGGTTGATATTTCTTTAGGAATATTTTTCGCATGCCATCCCAATCAGTTATTGCATGCTCACCTAGTCCCATGAACCATCTTAATGCTGATGCCTTTAATGTTGCTGGGAAGAGTCTAAGCCTATGAGCATCATCTGTGTAACCATATGTTCGGCATACTATGTCAAATTCAAACAAGAATGAATCTGGATCTTCCGATGCCATGCCATAAAAATTTGGTAACACAGATGGAGGTATATTTTTCATTTTGATTTCCTCATCATGATTTTCTCCTGGTTCTTCAATAGGAAATTTAAATGTTGACTCTTCCTCCTCTCTTTGATCTTGATCTTGTTTTCGTTTCAGTTCAATTTCTCGTTGTCTTCTTCTTTCCTCTTGTTGTCTCTCATATTCTCTAAGTTGTTCAGGAGTAGGTCCTCTTGCTGATCCTCCTCCTTCCTCAGCCATTTTGATAGGTTCCTCTGTTGTTTTAAGTTCTTGTTCTGTGTCACTTGTTTCAAAGAGAAGTTGTTGTGTTGGTTTTTCTCCTAATTGAATTTTTTCAATAACAGTAGGTTCAAGGAGAGATTGTTGAGTTGTTTTGATGCCTTCTCTTGTTGTAGAGGATTCAGGAAAGTGTTTCTTCTTTGTTTCGTATGCTAATAGAATTTTTCATTCTATAAGTGTAAGTCTTTGGCCTGATTTCTGTTTATCCTCTAGTTCTTGTACAGTGACTTTCCCAGTTGGTGTTGTGTGTTCAATTCTTTCTAAAGGATCTGCTCCTAATGGTGGGTTAGTTCTTGGATGGGGGGTTTTTATAAATCTGCCTTTATCATCCCTAGGTCTAGACATATGTAAACATGACTTCTAGAATTAAAATTAAATCTATGTTTTTGTTTGTTTTGAGTTTTTTTTTTTAGAACTCCTCTAGTTGCACCTCCCCGGAAATGGCGTCAAAATGTAACGACCAATCTAGGATGCTAGATTAGACTCATTTAATGTCGACCAGGGTCAGTAATCTTAGAGGCACATCTAATATTTTTAGACCTAAAAGGTTTTGTTCTATATGTTTAAATAAATGTCTAATTGTGACAGGCTTCAGTACTCCTTTACAAGAGGTTAAAATATGTTTCTTTTTCACAATTTAAACACTTATATTATCAAATTTTAATCTACTGATCTTAAAAACAGAGTGTTTCTAATCTGAGCTTTTCAATCCTCTTACGAAGATATGTTTCACAAAAATTCCTTTAAGATAACACACTGAACATTCTAGAAATCAAATTCATAAAAACAAATAGAGTTCACAGAGATACTTTGAAATCCAATGCTCGATTACACCTTTTACAAGGACTGTTTCAATAATTCTGCAATCGAATCTTCAACTTATTGCTATGAACCATGAATTAACAATAAATTTCAAGAACTTCTGATTAAATAAATGAACTCTCAAACAATGAATGAACTCACAAACAATGAAATGAAATACGATGTTCAGATCTGAAAAAAAACTAAACTATATAAAACATAAAACGTAAAAGAAAGTGTACCAATCTTTACGTAGGGCCCTTCCACGCACTGATGGCACACTTTGATAACTTCAAATGATAAACCTTTAACTCGTAAACACTGAGATTGGTGAAATTCTTCTTTTCATTAAGTTCTGGAAATGATTACATTCAAAACAGAGTGCTGGGATACGCTTTTACAGTCTTAAGTCTGGTTTCTTCAACGCTTTCATTAACTAAACTTTCAAATCAAAATCCTCCTATTTATTAAAATTTACAACAAGAAGGCTATATTCGTTCCTTCTTCATCTTAACTAATTCCAACATAGTTCGAATTAGTTCAAAATTCCTAACTTTAAGCAAAAGATCAAGTACATCATTATAGCTTCTGATTTCTCTGCTGAAGAGGCTGAGTTTGACCGACTTTGACCATATATCCAGGAACTCCAAATCCGATGGAAAATAGATTTTCTACCATATTTGTACATCCCAGATCACGTTCATGCCTTCTATTTTGATTTTCCTGTCATGCCACATGTCACAACATAAACTGATTACAGGATGCAGTGACTTCTTGTAATTTTGTTGAAAATTTCCAAATTTTAACATAAAAACTCATAAATTAAATTTAATGCAAAATAAAAACTATAATGCTTTACTTAATCAATTTCAATGGACTTATGGGAAGTTTATGGAGAAAATGATAGATAAATGGTGAATTTTAATAGAAAAGGGTAACAATAAAATAGTACCAACAGTCCTCTTTCACACATGAGGGTGTGAAATCTAGATCCTATCATGTTCCCTTTTCATATTATGAGGGATTTTATTCCTATTTCTGAAATGTATGGGCTTCCTTACCCATTTATTCATCTCCTAAGTGTAAAAGACAAAATTCAATATTCCAATTAGCTGCATGCTAAGTTTGGAATATTACAAATTTCAAGGCCTAAAGGGAAGTCAATGTTGACTTCCAAGTGGATCTACAAGATAAATCATGTTTCATATTGTAGTATTGACAAAATAAAGGGATGTTTCACGGATATAGGATTCTCCTAGAAAGTGGGAGGAGACTATGATGAGACTTTTGATCCAGTTTCCAAACACAATTCCATTAGGTCCATCATTTCTCTTACTCTTGCGTTGGGAAATAATTTTCAGTAGATGAACGTAAAATCTACTTTCCTTAATGGCTTGATTAAGGAAGAGGTGTACATAGAGAAACTTCAAGGATTTGAGGTATATGGAAATGAGTCTCATGTTTGTAGGTTGAAAAAGGCGTTATATGGAATTAAGTAAGATATAAGATCTTGGTATTCTCGTATAGACAACTATCTGAATAGATTGACATTTACCAAGAGTGAATCCAATCCAAACCTTTAATTTAAGGATGTGAGTAATGCACATGTGATCTTACTATTATATATTGATGACTTATTTATGACAGGTTCAAAGCCTCTTATCATTCATTGCAAGAAAAAATTGGCTTCATGGAGGATATTGGGTTGGTGTACTATTAATTGGAATTAAAATTATGGCAGAAACTTGGTGAAGTCTTCGTTGGTCAAGGAAAGTACATGTTAGATATCCTTCAAAGTTTCGGTATGATGGATTGCAAATCCATGGTGACTAAATTGAAGAAGTTACGAGGCTATGACTCTATATTGGTAGATCTATCTATGTAACAAGAACTGATTGGTGTGCTTATGTATTTGGTTAACTCCAGGCCAAAAATTTGCTTTGTTGTGAACACCTTGAGTTGGTTCTAGATAGAACCAAGACACGAGCATTGGATTGCAGCAAAGCACATATTGAGATATTTTCATGGTACAGTGAAATATGGATTGAGCCATGTTGCAAACAAGGATTAAGAACTTTAGGGATATAAAAATTATGATTGGGCAGGAACTGTTAAAGAGAGGAAGAGTACCTTGGGAGTAATCATCAATTTGGGATATGCTATGATATCATGAATGAGGAGGATGTAGAGGTTGATCATACTCAAAATTGTTGAAGAATATTACATTTTAACCAATGAGGCTTGTATAGAATCATTATGGATCTGAAAGTGTTTCCATGATTTTACAACCAATATTTCGAACCAACGGTGATATACTGCGATTGTTGGCCCTCATTTTTTTATCTAATTTTGTTTAATAAAATAAATTCTATTACAATTCTATCCATCCATACACCATCATATTCAATCTATTTTTTCCAATTAATGCATATCCAGGTATTTAAATAAGTTTTGCAATTTTTAGAATTTTTTATAAAAATTGAATTTTAAGTGCATTTTTGGACCACACCAGAAATTCTGGTAATGGTTTCATGGATTTCATATTTGCAGGACACTTGAGCTAGATCTGGATAAATTTATAAAAATATTGGGAAATAATATTGGATGTAGACCTATTGGCTCAGTAAAATCGAGCTTAAACATGCCTGGTCAAAGGCGGTCAAACAAGACCTGTTTTTATGGAGATCCCTAGGAAATAGGTCAAAATTATTATTTTATGGGATTTTCCAGATTTTGAGGGATTAGATGGATGAGCTCAACCTGAATAGATAGGATAAGGATATTCATGGCTATAGGAGACATTTTAGATGAATTTTTTTCATATTTTATCTATTTAAGCCTAAGACATTGAAGGCATTCATATGTAGAATTTGTATAACTTAACGATGATATTTATGAAACTTGGAGAGATAATTGAAAGACATGTTCTATTTTATTTTCTGTTGTTATATTTGGTGAATTATTTACTTTGTTTCAGTAGCTAAAATCACTTACAGTGTGCGAGGCAAGGGTGGAGGGCCCCCACACCGAGTTAAGTGCACTTTCTGGTTATTTTAAGTTTCAATTTCTGAACTAGTTTGTTTTATGCTTAATATATTAATTATATATATGTTGATGTTTTATGATTAATGATGAATCTAATTTGAATTTATATTCTTCATTTGAAGGGACAATCCAATGTTTAAGTTAAACATTCCTTCTATCTGATTAAGAGCTAGAGCTAGAATTCATCTTTCCTGCTTTTTAATGATTTTCTGAAGTTCATGTTTTCTAACAATGGTATTAATGATGAATGAATATGTAATGAAGGACACCGAGATATCTTTAGTTAAGATCCTCTTCAGTTATTCTCTCATGCATATTGATCTATTGCTAATTATTGGTTTTGGTTTCTAATTCATGAAGTAACTTTGTAAGAGAAGGACAAACAAGTTCTCCTAAGTTAGGAGCTTCCTCTACTGCTGATTACATAATTGAATTTAGAAATTATTTAGTTTAAATTTATATTTGTAATATGCATTTCCTTTATTATTAATAATTCATCTTCTAAACTTGACCATAGCTCAAACCCATATATCTTGGAGATGCTTCTAAGTCCTACAAGCCTGAATTGATAATAAAATACTTGTGTTTGTTTACCCAGTAAACAACCCAACATTTTTGGTGTCGTTGCCAGGGAAGCATACTTCAAAATGGTCAAATAGGAAGATTAAAAAAAACATCAAAAACAACAAAAACATAAATTTTCTTTTATTTGTGTTTCTTTATGCCTAGAGATTGAGATCAGAAGGGTAATTTTGTTAAACAAAGCCCCCCAACAACTCATCCATACACAGGACTAACAACACCAATTGTTAGAATACCTACTATAGATGAGTTAGAGGAAAAATAAAGATCAAGACAAAGATTAACTCTAGTTGAATGACATATCTTGTTAGCCTTGGAGGTAAAAAGAAAGCAATAACCAAAAGAAAATCCTTCCTTAAGGAAACAAAAGGAAACAAGAAAACCAGTTGTTGAACAATTAGAGCAACATGTCCTTGAAAAAATAAGTGGTTGAAGAAACACCAAATAAGCCTCATATTGAAGCACTGCAAATATTTGAACAGGAAATGGTTGAAGAAGAACAAGGATCTAATATGCCAATCATGACTCTTGAAAAAGTAATTTAATATGAGAGAAAACAAAGGGAATGGAGAAGAAAAATATAGGAAGAAAGGAAATTTGAGGAAGAAAGAAAGGGAGAGGAAGATATAAGAACATAAGCACTAAGAAATATAGAAGAAGATGCAAGAAGAGAAAATCAAAACAAAAGACTACATGATAATGAAAAAGATAATAACAATGATCAGGAAGCTACTTTTGGCTTTCCAATATTAGATGCAAGAGAAATATTAAGAGAAGAAGTGAAAATGAAAAAAATTCCACCTTTTGTGTTTCCTAATTTTTATGGAATGTCAACAGAAGATCCTAATTCATTTATGTTTGAGTTTGATAGCTTATGTAGAACTTATGGATACACAGATGATACACACAAGCTTAGACTCTTTCATGCTACTTTGAAAGCAACAACATTAAAATGATTTATGGGTTTAGGAGAACATACAATATCTTCTTGGGATGATATGAAGAAATTTTTTCTTAAAAAGTATCAAGCTTACTGCGGGTTTAGAGACTCAAAAGAAGAAATTTTTAGAATGACACAACAAGAAGATGAAATTTTGGAGGAGTATTTAGAAATATTTCATTACAATTTGCAAAAATCCAAAAAACATTCTCTAAATCCCGATATGATCCGTACAATATTTCTTAAGGGTATCAGATATGAATATTTAGATATCCTTAATGTGACGGAAAAAGGAGATATCTACAATCTACAGTTTGAAGAAATAGCTAAAATTTGTTAGAAATATTCTAGGGGAAGAGAAAAGAGTGGAAAGAGAGATATTACATCAAGAGCTTCCAAATCTACAACAAGTGTGGTAACAAGAGCAAAAATAGGAAGTTTACAAGAAAATTTCAAAACAAATCTCTTAAGAACTTTAGGAACACAAGTAAATGTCTTAAAAGCCAAGAAGAAGAAGGAATAAGAAGATGAAATCTTAGCAATATTCTGTCCAAAGCGTAGGAAAAAACATCCACTTAGGGAATTTCCTTTGCAAGGTATACAAGTGTGTGGACTTTGCAGAGAAAATCATGCAACATAAAACTGTCCTAAATTAAAATAGTTTCAAATGGAAGAAGTGCAAGGGGTAGAATCCCTCTACTATATGGCACCAAGGATACCTTGGCAACCAAGGATGCCTCAACAGTTCCCTCAACAAAACTCCCAAAATTTTCAATATCCTCAAAATTCATGGAACACTCTAATGCCATGGAAGGCTTGGCCTCCACAACAATATCAAAACCAACCTGCACAAGGTTGGAGTGGATATGGTTATGGAAACCAACCACCTCAGCATATGTACCCTCAACAATATCAATATCAACAACCATACCCTCAATACCAACAATTCCAGCAACATCAACCATTGCCATTTCCACCCCAAAATCCACCAATTTTAACTCAACCTTAGCAGCTTTAGCTGCCTACTAACCAACTAACTCCTAGAACATCACAATTTCTAGCTCCGACAGTAGCTAATCCTATTAACAAAGTGGATAGACCAACATACAATGTGGAAGAGGCAACATATTATCCTACATATTCCATTCTTCCCATACCAGATGTCCACTTAAGGTCTGGGAAGGTATTACATAAAGATTCTCCTCCAATAATAGAAGAAAAAACTGAATAAGGAGAAAAAAGTCAACAATGTCAGCTAGAACACCAAATTTATAAGGGTAAATTTATTATGACTCGGACTCCAGCATATCCAAAGAGGTTATTACAACAGAAAATCCCAATATCTCTGACTGAATTTGATATTCTGGATGAATTGAAGAACACATATGTCAAAATTCCTTTGTTGTAGGAATTTAAAGATATTCCAATATATGCAAAAACAATAAAGGAATTATGCATCAAGAAATCAGGCAGAAGAAAAAGACATCCACCTACTATCCAAGTAATTGGAAGTTTAGCTAGTCTCATGTCTACAAATACAACCATTGAAAAACATGTTAATCTAGGGATTCCTATGGTTACCATTTCGATCAAAAACATTTCAGTGGAAAACACTTTAATAGACTTGGGAGAAGCTATAAATTTTATGACTACAGAGACTATGAAAAATTTGATCTTGAACAACATTAGACCTACTACTACAGCTTTAGAACTTGCAGATAGATATAAAGTTGCACAAAATGTATATTGGAAGAAATCATTGTCTCACTGGATTCATGAGAGTGCCTTGTAGACTTCCTGATTTTCAACCAAAAACAAATTTAGGAGTGCATCCATTAATTTTAGGCAGACCATGGTTAGCCACTGTAGATGCCTACATTGGATGCAGGCCAGGAAGTATGATTATTGCACATGGAGATGAAAGAAAACATGTTACATTGTATCCTCCAGCGCAATATCCTTCTTTATTATCATGGCTAGATGGAGAAGAACAACAAGAACTTCAATATGTTCTTAGTATCAATCAAGTCAATAATTTAAGAGAGGAGAAAGAAAATGAGGACTAATTAGATATTTGCATCTTAGAACCAAACATTTCGGGGTAGTTTAGAATAACACAATATGAAGCGGAAAGTCATCTTTTAAATCAGTGTTTTTAGGAAAAATGTACTATACAATCACTGCAAAATACATTTGAAAGTATTTTTCTTGTTAACTCAATTACCAATTCAAAGAGTAAAATCATCGAGATCAGTCCTAGGAGAAATTTTAATATCGGTAATAACTTGCAATCATCACAAGAGCAAGAGGTAATAGCACTGTTATAGATACTCAAAATATTTTTCCTGGGATTACACAGACATGCATGGGATTCATCCAAAAACATGTATACATCACATTTACACTTATGATCAAATCAAACTTGTAAGGCAACCAAAAAATAATGTTGAATCCTATGATGAAGGAAATAGCGAAAGAAGAATTGCGGAAACTGTTACAAGTCATATTTATCTATCCTATTTATGATAGTAAATGGGTTTCACCCTTATCTGTGGTACCTAATAAAAATGGAAAGTGGAAAATTTTTGTAGATTACAGAGAGCTCAATAAGGCTACATTAAAAGATAATTTTCCTTTACCATTTATTGATCAAGTTCTAGATTCATTAGCTAGGAAGAAATTATTTTCATTTCTTGATGGATTTAGCGGGTACAATCTAATAAAGATAGCATTGGAATACCAAGATAAGACAACATTTACATGCCCATGGGGTACAAATGCATATAATGTTTTACCCTTTGGTTTATGTAATTCACCTACTACTTTTCAGAGAGCAGTCCTTGCAATCTTTTCTAATCTGATCCATGAGTGTGTAGAGGTATACATGGATGATTTCATTGTGTATGGTGGAAAATTTTATGATTGTTTACAAAATATTGAAAAAGTTTTGAAAATATGGATAGAGTCAAATCTGTTACTCAGTAATGAAAAATTCTTTATGATGTTAACTAAGGGAATAATGTTGGGACACCATATTTCTTCTTCAGGAATTAAGGTGGACCTAGAAAAAATTCAAGTCATTGTGAATTTAATTCCACCCATAACACAAAAAGAAGTAAGAAATTTCTTGGGTTATGCAGGCTACTATAGGATATTTATTGAGAATTTCAGTAAAATAGCTTTTCCTTTATTCAAGTTACTTGCGAAAGATGTAGAATTCCAATGGAAAAATCATTGTCAAAATGCATTTGAAAAATTAAAAGAGAAATTGTCAATTGCATCCATTCTTCGAGGACCTAATTGGTCATTTCCATTTCATTTGTCAACTGATGCATCTGAAACTACTATAGAAGCATCACTTGGACATAAAGAGAATCAGTTTAATTATGCCATATATTTCATAAGAAAAAATGTAACACCGACATAATTGAACTATACTGTTACAGAGAAAGAAATGTTAGTTGTGGTACATTTAGTTAATAAATTTAGACATTACATAATAGGTTATCAAGTATTCATCCACACAGATCATTCATCCATAAGATACTAAATGAAAAAAGAAATAAAAAATGGCAAAATAACTAGATGGCTGTTATAGATGCAAGAATTTAACATCACTGTACAAGATTGAGCAGGTAAGGATAATCAAGTTGCAGACTTTCTATCAAGACTTCATTCACTTGGTGATCCAAATCCAATTTCAGATAATTTTCCATTTGAAAATCGATTTTCTATAACTGTCAAAACTTCATGGTTTGCAGATATAGTCAATTGTTTATCATCTGGCATCCTACCATGTCATTACACAAATAAACAAAAAATAAAGATAATTAGATAAAGTGCTAGATATAGTTGGGTCAATGATAACCTCTTTTATACTGGTTCTGATCTAATAATAAGAAAATGTGTTAGAGAAGACAAGATTATAGATATTTTGAAAGAATGTCATGATAAGCCATGTGGTGGTCATTTTGTAGACAAACAGATGGCATAAAAAGTGTTGAAACTTGGGTACTACTCGTCGGAAATCTTCAAAGACTCCAAGGCCTATGTAAAGGGATGTGACAACTGCCAAAGAATTGGAATACCAGTGGCATCAGATGAAATTTCATTAAAGCCATAAGTACGGATAGAACCATTTGAGCAATGGGATCTAGACTTTGTGGGACCAATTAGCACACCATAAAATAGAAAGAATTGCATCCTGGTATGTACAGATTATGTTACTAAGTGGGTGGAGGCAAAGGAAGTAGCACGAGCAACAAAAGATATAGTTGTATCATTTGTATTTGAAGAAATATTTGTAAGGTATGGATTTCCACGACAGATTGTAACTGACCAATGCACGCAGTTCATATCAAATATTGTTCGAGATATTATGGAGAAGTACAAGAATAAACATAGAAAATAAACTCCATATCATCCTCGAGCAAATAGACAAGTGGAATCAGCAAACAAACTCCTAGATAATATCATGACAAAGACTGTACAAATGAATAGAAAGTTTTGGTCAAAGAAATTGAGAGATGCACTATGGGCATATAGGATAACAAGTAAATGTTGAAAAAATACTGAGAGGGGGGGTGAATCAGTATTTAGAGTCGACTAACAAATTTTTAGTTTTCCTTTCTCTTAAACCATATTCTACATTACTGCATCCAACTTGTATGTCTAGAGATCTTATTATGTCTTTACTTAGATCATTGCATCATTCATTCATCAGATAAGCAGTAAGCATGAACAGAAATAACAAAACAAACCATCAAACATAAGCAACACATATGAACACCAGTATTTAAGGTGGAAACCCAATTCGGGAGAAAACCACCGCTGTTGTTATCTCAGTCTTCAATATTTATTATAAAGAAAACTTCTTACAATTTTATGCTGGTGCAGACTCATACCACCACGCAGGCACCCACCTGCAGAAGGCTACAACCTTCTCTTGTTTACCAGCCTCTCCTAGAAGGGAGCTACAACCCCCTGCTCTCGTTTACCAGCCTCTCCTGGAAGGGAGCTACTACCCCCTGCTCTCGTTTACCAGTTACAACTGGAAGGGACCTACAACCCCCTCACTGAAGGCTTCGACCCTAAGATATACTGTGGACCACGTTTCATCAATTTTCAAACTGGATCCAAATCATACCTTGCAGGCCACCAGATGTATTCATTTTCTTCAGTAGACTCGCACCAGTTCTTCATGATTTCATCAGTCAATCAAACCAGAGATTCATCATCGTCAGATCATTATATCCATGGGTGCATCATAGATTCATATTTTTCAATTAAGAATAGAGTTAGTCCATGCAGATATTCCTTAGAGAAATTTATTCATCCACCACCCTTACGCATGCACGCTTTGTACAATAATCGTCTTCTCCTTATATAGTTTTTGCCTTTAGTAAAACCATGAGTAAAAACCATTCAACCGCTAATGGTATTCCTTTGACAGTATTTACTTTAGTTTACCCCACGTGCCTCTTTGATTTCTTTTTAATTTATTTATCAATTTGAAGAAATTGACAAATAAATATATTTACAACTTTGAACTGAACTTTAGGATTAAAGTTACAACCCTTCGCACTTTAAAGAAATATCAACGCTTTCAAACAATTAACCTTATGATAAACCTTTGACCCCGGGCCCACATATATATTCAATAGCCAATCAAATACATGCATGGTACCATAAGTAAACTTTGCGCAAGTCCAGCATCCAATCACCGTTAGATAGAAAGCTTCCATATCAACGGCATATATGCATATTGCTCGACCTCCGATGCCGAAAGTTAACGTGCGATGGCCCGCCGTACTTTGGTTAATATTCGTGCATCTTCCTCATACGACCACCATCCGATGGCTTCCCTCCAGATCAACGGCGCACAACAATATCGCTGGGCATCCTGGGTCGAACTATAATGCGCGATGGCGCATAGTGACAAGCGGTTTTCCGTGGGTCCACCTCACTACGTGTCGAGTGATCTATGGAATCACTCCCAACTCCTCAAATACCGCTTATGCCGCAAAAGTGGTGTGATATGGGCAATCCGCTTCCGCAAATCCACTCGCGGTTTTTAAACAGTGATCAACAGTCCAATCAAATTCCCGCTCCGTACTCCAGGTTCCGTCTGCGTATATATATGAACTCTGCCCTTCATGTGAAATAAATTAACAAATATTGCTTGGTTCCTTAATGTAATTACCAATGACTCATTTTGTTCATAGTGTATTAGATGCTTTCAATAGAGACTATGAACGCAATTAATTTAATTTGAAACATGCGCATATAACAATCCTTCCTTGTATTAAAACTATAAATCGACCTTCCTTAGATTCTCATACAGACTAAACACCTTCAAATTATACATAAATAGCATAGGTTCACACACATTCATCTATCAAGTCCTTAACACGGATTTAACCATACAGGTTCTTCATGCGCTTACTTCAAAAACTGACTTCTCTTTTCCTGCCTCTGCTACCTCTTTGCTGCCTTCAAGGATCTGCTCATCTATTCCATTAATCTGCGCCATCTCCCAATATTTCGATAGAGTTAAAGTGTCTCTGTGACTCCATCACGATTCTCCAACCACCGACTTCACCTTCTTACAAAATGAACGCGTGTCAATCTTTCTGTGGGAAATGCAGGCTCAAGGGTTCCAGGAATACACTTTCACATAGGATTTAACAGTCCTCACGCGGACCTTTCTTTCTCACTCTAAGGTCGAGTCATTGTGATATTAATTCCAACATATTCAATTTCTTCTGGTTCGACCACTGTACAACACTTTGCATCATATTTCCAAGTAGGTTGCCATCAAGGACAACACTTTGCATCATATTGCCAACAATCTCCCCCTTTGGACTTGATGGAAACCATGACGGTGTTTGATCACCACAACATATAGATACATTGATTATAACCATTATTCAAACACCATGATACTCTCCCCCTTTGAAATCAAGGGCAAAGGGAGGATCAAAACCAAAACAAGGTTTTTCTTCTCTTGTAGAAAGAAGAGCTTTGTAGATCTGATGTGTACAGAAGTTATCATGCTCCCCCTGAGTTCATGCTGAATCTTCAATCATAATATTCAATGAAGTACATGAATCTATGACCTTTCCTATCACCAAGGAATCAAAATTACATCAATGATCCAATCAAGTGGATTTACATATGTGACACAAGTACCCAACCAAGTGGGTTTACAAGTTTGATCAAGTCCTTACATGACTGAATATTACAATTTTACATCATAGGTCTCAACATGACCTTTTCATCACATTATAACTTATACAATCAAGACCAAAGAATTGCATCCTTTTCATAAGACCAAAGCTCCCCCTTAGCTTGTTCATCCTGAACACTTTCACCATCAAATCATCAAGGCATATTCATAAAAAACATATAGAAATATGAGAGCTGAAACATCACCAGAGATACCAATCAACACCACAGTTGTGTTTTCAAATGTCATCCAATAATTGTAGCATAAGCACGTCAGTAACCAAGCCTTTAGGCTCTTTTCCACATCAACATATTCTTCCCAAGAGGAATTATCATACTAGAAAAACTTCTTCAATAGACAATATGTATCAAGTAATCATCCATGTGATCTATTATCACCAAGATCTTCATGATTTATATTTATTTCATAATCATGATGTATCATGTGTAGGAATTATGTATAAAAGGTCTCAACCATGACAAAAATCATCAGCATCAAATTTTTCATGATCTGTCCTTATCTCCGAATCATAATACTTCCATCTCATCCATGTGTGAAAACAAAAGATACTCTTCAGTAAAGAAACAATCAGGGCTTATCTATAATCTCATTATGGGAAACCACATATCATTTGCACTCCTCCATGCCATACATTTTCAGTATTTGCTTAAGATATTTTTCTTGTGATAGAAATATGCCATCTGTTGTTTGTTTTTCTTCTTTTGGAGCTGCAGGAGACTCATCAATAACCACATCAACACATTCAACAATATTCTGAAGTCTTTTATTTATATGCTTCACTCCTAGAGGAGTGACTAGGAGTGACTAAGAAGTATTCCTTCATCTGCTCTGGGTTCAAACTTGCTAAGTTTTTCATTATTATTTTTGATAAAGCATTTGCTCCAAAAACTCTAAAATGCTTCACAGTGGGAGGATTACCATACCAAAAAGACCTCAAGAGAGAGGTCATATTTTAGAACCATCATAATGCCAACAATGCATTATTCTCAGCAAGGCTAATGCTCCCCCTGAAATTATGCCACCTGTACCTGTCTTCTTCACATCAGATGCACTGTTAGAAATAAACACAACTATCATTCATTACTCCCCTTGTGATGATACATTACTGATTCCTATAATGTATCTCACATCACTCTTGCAGTCATTATGAGAAGTAAGCTTTAGAAACGGATGACTGCAGTAGGATTATTATCCCCTACGTTTTTGACTGGTCCTCCTTCCTTTTCCAGCTTTGCTTGAAATTTCTTATTGTGTGCTGGAAATTATCCAATTTCTCAGATATATTCATCCTGCACTCTTTTTCTACATGTCCATACTTGTTACAAGCATGACATCTTGTGTGACCAGAAAAGTAAGCATAGGGATCATAATGTGTTTTTCTATTCTTTCTTCTATTGCAATCAACTGCTTTATGACCATACTTGCTGCATGAAAAACAATATCCCTTAAAGAAACCTGAGCACCTTTCTGTGTAGAATCTGTTTGTTTGTGACTGAAACAATCTGCTTCTGCAATTGGCTGCAACATGCCCATAATTATGAAATTTAAAGCATTCAACATTATTGATCAAAGGAGGGAATGATTTCTTTTGAGAGTTCATGGTTGTCGGTTGACCTTCTGTTTCTTTCAACACTTCAGATTTTGCATTGATATCTTTTGAATCTTTAGCACTTCCTTGTGAACTAGATTCTCCTTTAACAGTTTCATGAAAACCAAGACCAAATTTAACAGAAGGAGGCCTTTGACTACTAAGAATATTGTCCAGAATCTTAGTACTATCTTGAAACCTCAAGAGTTTATCTTTTTCTTCTAATTTACCTTTTAAAATGTTTACCTCAACCTCCAATCTTTGGCATTGCTTCTTCATACTTTCTTTGACCCTTCTTCCTTCTTCTACTTGATCATTCTGTTATCACTCAGGTTTTCCTAGAAGTTGTGTAAGAGGAAAGTATACCCGAGGTAACCACAAACCAACCTTTTAGATGCAGAATCTAGCCAATCTGCATCCAGAGAGGGCTCTCTCTTTATGATTTATCTTTGTTTTTGAATGATTTTAGGCTAGTTATAGATTTCGAAATTTGTTTTGGGAAAATGGTGGAATCCACAAACTAAGGGCAAGGTTGAGGGCTTTCAGTCCATTGGGCTATGGAGTCTAAGGATGGCTTTACTGGATTTCTTTTCTGAACACAAGATGGTATTACAGGGCAAGATAGCTAGGCAGAGAACAATCCTTAAAATTTAAAGTGGATGGATGGTCTTGAAGGGATGAAAGGCAACTAAGAATCTTTCACCATATTCAAGAGGAAGAAGAGAAATGACTACAAGCAAAGAGCAATGAAGGATTCTTTGTTACAGTAATCAACAATGTTGAAATCAGCCAAAACATGAGCAATTAAGAATTCATGCTTATAACTAATCCAGAAGAAAACATCGAGAATAATCACATTTGAAAACAGAGTACAATTAAGCAAATTCTGTTTCAATCCTTTATGTAACCTATTCAGAAACGGATATGATGATAGCATAAACTAATATAAAATTTAAACACAAGGGTTGGAAAACTTATTGAACTGAAGTCCAACACATGAATCCTGCAACAAGTCCAGTGCTTCAAAACGTCATCCAGTAAGCCACAAGTAAATTTGTCCAAAAGCTTTTTATTCAGAAAACCTCAATGTTACAGCAGAGTAATAGAATCCACCCCAAATGCTTCCAAGAGTGGAGTATTTATACAAATTCTAAACTAAAATATCTTGAAACAAATATCAAAATTGGTTCACAAATCTCTCAAACTATTTACATAAATAGAACTAAAGTAAAGGACACTCAAACTATTTGGCACTATTTTTGATGGATAAGTGATGACAAAGAGGAGAATTCGAATTTGATCCAAATCTTATTTGATGATGAGGCATCCAAGTCACTAATTGCTTCCTTTCTTTGTGCAATCTGCTCCAACAATTCTGCAAACTTGGGGTCCAATGATATCTTCGTATTTCTCAATCCGTAATAGATATGTAAAAAGTGAAAGAGGTTATTGTGGATAAATATTTTGGTGAGATAAACCTCTTTCACTTTCCTAAAATTCCTCTCCAGCTGTGCATAATATTCTCTGTAAAAAATATGTGTAAAACAGAGTTTTACAGAGTCTGAAAAATGGCCTGTAAAGATGCGCATGTATCTCTCATTATAAAACCACTGTGAAAAAACTGAGATAGGTTTTTGTATATGGGTATCTTAGGAACAAAAACCGCCTTCAGTTTTGTACGAAGTAGTTTGGATTGGCCACAATCCTCTCTGTAAAATGATGACTTAAACTGGAATTTTCTGCAAAAAGTGCTTTCCAACATTGTTTAATATTTCCAAAACCATAATGGCTGTTAGAAAAGTGAGAGAGGTTTTTGTAGATGGCCCTCTTAAGAACATAAACCTCCTTCAGTTTTGTAAAATTCATCTTGGATTGATCAAAATAGGTTCTGCAAAACTATGACTAAAATATGCAATTTCTGCAAAAAATGTTCCTTCTTGTTGTATTTTTCATCTTTTCACTTTTTTGTTCCTTTGACTGTTTTACTTTCACTTTAGATAAACTTAAATGTTGGTGAAAGTATTTTCATCTCTTTTTACCATTTTACTGCCTCTGTAATTACTTTTACTGTTTTACCTTTGACTGCTCTGTAACTTCATTTTAACTTTCACTCTGACTTTTACCTGATACACTTTAACCACTGATACTCTTTAACTGTTATGCTTTTCCTATCCCTGTAATTTCTCGTTTCACTTTTACCATTCACTGTGCACATTTCATCATTATAATCTCTCTCTGACTTTGTATACAAACTGTTTGTTGAATGAAGATATTGAATTAAAATCTGAGAATTTGGAGTAACAATTTTGTCAACTAGTATTGAAATTGTTGGTCCAAATCCATATTCTGATGATAACCTGCTAAAATCAAACAATTTGTTAATGAAATCCAGGTCTCTATGAGGGGCATTCAATGGGGTTACATTCAGGGCTGCCAGAGCTTCCATTTTGGTTCTTGTGTATTCAAAATGGAAGTTTCTGGGTTTTCTTCACAGACTGAGCGTGATTTCAGTTTTAATGAGGGAAATTGGCACAATTGCAGGTTCGGGGGGAACAATTCACAGTTTAAAAATCAGGGAATGATCTTAGCAATAAGATTTTAACATTGATCCAGTGGAAAAACAAGGAACACAGAGTTTCTTTTCAAGTTCGGAGCACAATAGAAGAAATACCTGTTCTTGGAAGCAAACTGGGTTTTAACAGGTATCAGGTGGTGGTAAGATGATGCTCGAACACAGGTCCGGCGGAATTCTGGAGCGAAGTCGAATGGAATAGTGGATTTTAATGAAAATTCGAAAACCATAGCAGAGAGCACAGTCGCTTTCAATAACGAAAATAACGGGAAAAACACGAAAAATGGCTTTATTTACAAGTTAAAAGGGTTTTTTATTTTTCCGAGGTGTGACGTCATCGACGTACGGGCTGACGTATGCAAGGTCAGGCGGTAAGCGGTAAGTGGTAACCCCGCACCGCTTTTGGTCGAGGGTGGTATTGATCGCGGGGGGAGCGATTCCACAGAACGTTTGCCACGTGGATGTCTGACTTTTCAAATACCGCTCGTTCCCCGCTGATTAACATTCTCACAAAGGATAGCTAGCGGGGTTCACGTGGACCATTGATTTGCGGAGGGTTGATCCGACGGCTGAAGCGATGGGGAAATAGGCGGAAGATTCAGGTGTGGGCCCGTCGGGTTTTAACATGATTTAAGGTTTAATCTAATCACCCCGGGAGATATTTAATAGGTGGAAAAGGTTATTAATTAGTCCTGATGACTAATTAATCCCGTATGCGTAAAGAAAAGGGGTTGCGGCGGGGTTTGGTTAAGTGGAATGCCAGGTGGACAAACCACGATGGCACGAAACGTTTCGGAAGTTTTATTCATATTTTTGTGTTTAAACATACATATCACATGTTTAAAGTTTTTGTATATATGTTTTTATTATATGGTAACAAATAAACATTATTTAATTACCATAAGGGCGGGATTATAATATAAAGATATATTTAACCAAAGGGCTTATGAAGCGGGATTTTTAATGAATATTTGGGAAAATAATTACTTTGGTTAAACTATATAATAAAGGGGTTTTTTGGGGTATTTATAAAAAATGAGTTATATACTTAGGATAGGGTATTTCATTAGGGATTTAGTAAAATAGAGTTAAACATTAATATGACAAAGGGACAAGGGAAACTCAAAACATTTTGCACATCTAAGAAAGTGATAACTTCTGAAGTAAATTGAAATATCTTATCTTCAACACTTAAACTTAGAGTAACAAGTTATGATGAGGGATTTTTATGGAATTTTGCATGATGTTCCTAAGTAAAAGGGGATTTTACTTAGGACAAAGTTAAAGATGGATGATTATAATGATGGATTATCTCAAGTACTTAGGTCTTTTTGATCATTAGGCCAAGGGTCCGGTCCCTCCAGAAGTCAAGGAAATGCCTTGAGCCCCTTTGATCTCCAAATACCTTAGTACTTTGGGGGAAATTAGTAAAACTTTTGAGGGAAAAGTGATGAGGGAAGTTAATGAGTTTGACTTTGCTTGCTGAGATTTTCCAATGTACTTCCTGCTTTAGTACTTGTGATGAAAGTAAATGATTTAACCAGCATGTAGCAGCATCATTCATCAGATAACACTTTGCAGTACCATCTACCTACCCTATCTACTTGACACTACCATTTTTCTTCTTTATTAGGGTGCATTTAGACTTGCAAACCCTTATCAATCTTCTTTTCTTTTACATGGTAAATCTATCTATTTCTACCCTTATTACATCCAAGGGCTCAGATTAAATTGTTGAGCACCTTTTATTAACTCTACCTATCTACTTATCTGCCAAGATTAAACTGTTTGGTCAGATATTTATTCTCTATTCTACAACATGAAATTAAAAATGAATGAGTCAAGTTTAAACAGTTTGACTCTTCATAAATTGTGGCAAAAGTTTGACAAGCTGCACACAATTTGTTTATTACATCAGAGTAAAAAATAGTGGCATTTAGACTTGCACACTTTCCTTGGCCTTTGTTTTTGATGGGGTTCATTTCTTTTACTTTTTTGGCCATTTTTATTATTTTTACCCTTTGATTTTTCTTTTAGGGTATACCCTCTTTACATTTTTTAAACTTTTTGATTTTTTGGTTTTTCAAGAATATGGAACACCTTTGTCCAAGAAAAAGGTTTGAACATATTCCATAGTTCAATCAAGACAATCATGAAAAATGACACCTATTGGTATAGGAGTCTAACACATTCAATTTTAAAATCTCTTCTTTCAACCCATTTTCTTGTTCTTCAAAAGTTTGTAAAAGTTCTTCATTCTTCTTATTTGATTTTTCCAGATTTTTTTTGAGAGAGATGACTTTTTCTTTAAGTCCTTCGCTGTGAATGGTTGCATAATCGTACAACCTTTGATACTTGTTTATTTGTTCATTCATTCTAGAGATCACATCTTTGTAGATAGATTCCTTCCTTTTAACTTGATCTTCATCATTGATCTTGAGATTTTCTTCTAGACCCATATTGTTACTTTCACTATCTTCATCATTGCATGTACAAGAAAGTGAATCACAAGAACAACAATCAATACTTGTTTCATCTTCTTCATTTTTTGCTCTACATGTTTTCTGAGGTATCTCCTTTCTTTGAATAGCCTTCCTCTTTTGCTTCCTTGCCATGAGCACTTGCAGATCTTGATCAGAATCTTCTTCATCCTCATTTGACATTTCATCATTATCTTCATTTGTATAATAACTCTTTCCCTTTTCAAATTGTTTCCCTTCATCATGATTTTCTTCATAAGGAAATTTAGCAGCATAATGACCAACTCTTCCACAAGAAAAACACTTGAAGGGAAGCTTACCTCTGAATCTTCCAGTACCTGGTTGGAGTCTTCTCACAAAATTTTCTTCTTCTTCTTCTGATATATAACTTGATTCCTTGACAACTTCCTTTTCTTTTCCTTTTGCACATGCCTTAAAGGAAACTTCTCTGATTTGAGAGGGACCTTATTTTTTCATTTCCAAAGCGGTTAGAATACCATGTAGTTGAACAATAGTAAGAGTTTGCAGATCTTCCCTTTCTTCAATAGCTGATACTTTTGACTCAAATTTTGAAGTCAAAGATCTTAAGACTTTTTCCACCAGAGTAGTATTGGTTATGGTTTCACCCAAATTTCTCATACGATTTACAATATCATCTAGACGTAAAAAGAAACTAGCAATACTCTCATCACTATGCATCCTTAAATTTTCATATTCAATTCTGAGAGTTTGGAGTTTTTCACTTTTTACCTTTGTATATCCTTCATAGCTTTGAATGATTTTGTCCCATATTTCTTTTGTTGAATTTAGCTGCATCACTTTAACATATTCAGATTCAGACATGCTTCCTAATAAAACATTGACTGCTTTGGCATTGATTTCATATTTCTTCCTTTGTGCTGCATTAGTAGGAATAATTTCTGGATACTGATAACCTTCTTCCACGATTGCCCATACTTCTGCACCAAGACTTTGCAGATATGCTTTTGTTCTTATCTTCCAGAATAATAGATTACTTCCATTGAATAGAGGTGGCCTTAGAGAAAGTACTCCTTCATGACTTCCCATTGCGACGGATCTCCTTCAAGCGATCAAGCTTCTATAGAAAGACATGCTTTGATCCCAATTCTTGGAAAAATACTAAGAGGGGGGGGGTGAATCAGTATTTAGAGCTGACTAACAACTTTTTAGTTTTCCTTTCTCTTAAACCATATTCTACATTACTGTATCCAACTTGTATGTCCATAGATCTTATTATGTTTTTACTTAGATCTTTGCATCATTCATTCATCAGATAAGCAGTAAGAATGAACAGAAATAACAAAACAAACCATCAAACATAAGAAACACATATGAACACCAGTATTTAAGGTGGAAACCCAATTCAGGAGAAAACCACCGCTGCTGTTATCTCAGTCTTCAATATTTATTATAAAGAAAACTTCTTACAATTTTATGCTGGTGCAGAGTCATACCACCAAGCAGGCACCCACCTGCAGAAGGCTACAACCTTCTCTCGTTTACCAGCCTCTCCTAGAAGGGAGCTACAACCACCTGCTCTCGTTTACCAGCCTCTCCTGGAAGGGAGCTACTACCCCCTGCTCTCGTTTACCAGCTACCACTGGAAGGGAGATACAACCCCCTCACTGAAGGCTTCGACCCTCAGATCTACTGCGGACCACGTTTCATCAATTTTCAAACTAGATCCAAATCATACCTTGCAGGCCACCAGATGTATTCATTTTCTTCAGTAGACTCGCACCAGTTCTTCATGATTTCATCAGTCAATCAAACCAGAGATTCATCATCGTCAGATCATTATATCCATCGGTGCATCATAGATTCAGATTTGTCAATTAAGAACAGAGTTCATCCGTGCAGATATTCCTTAGAGAAATTTATTCATCCGCCACCCTTACGCATGCACGCTTTGTACAATAATCGTCTTCTCCTTATATAGTTTTTGCCTTTATTAAAACCATGAGTAAAAACCATTCAACCGCTAATGGTATTCCTTTGACAGTATTTCCTTTAGTTTACCCCATGTGCCTCTTTGATTTCTTTTTAATTTATTTATCAATTTGAAGAAATTGACAAATAAATATATTTACAACTTTGAACTAAACTTTAGGATTAAATTTACAACCCTTCGCACTTTAAAGAAATATCAACGCTTTCAAATAATTAACCTTATGATAAATCTTTGACCCCGGGCCCACATATATATTCAATAGCCAATCAAATACGTGCATGGTACCATAAGTAAACTTTGTGCAAGTCCAGCGTCCGATCACCGTTAGATAGCAAGCTTCCATATCAACGGCATATATGCATATCGCTCGACCTCCGATGCTGAAATTTAACGTGTGATGGCCCGCCGTAATTTGGTTAATCTTCGTGCATCTTCCTCATATGACCACCATCTGATGGCTTCCCTCCAGATCAACAACGCACAACAATATCGCTGGGCATCCTGGGCCGAACTATAACGCGCGATGGCACGTAGTGACAAGCGGTTTTCCACGGGTCCACATCACCACGTGTCAAATGATCTATGGAATCGCTCCCAACTCCTCAAATACCTCTTATCCCGCAAAAGCGGTGCGATATGGGAAATCCGCTTCTGCAAATCCACTCGCGGTTTTTAAACAGTGATCAACCGTCCAATCAAATTCCCGCTCCGTACTCCAGGTTCCGTCTGCGTATATATATGAACTCTGCCCTTCATGTGCAATAAATTAACAAATATTGCTTGGTTCCATACTGCAATTACCAACGACTCATTTTGTTCATAGTGTATCAGATGCTTTCAATAGAGACTATGAACGCAATTAATTTAATTCGACACAGGTGCATATAACAATCCTTCCCTATATTACAACTATAAATCGACTTTCCTCAGATTATCATACAGACTAAACACCTTCAAATTATACATAAATAGCGTAGGTTCACACACATTCATCTATCAAGTCCTTAACACGGATTTAACCATACAGGTTCTTCATGTGCTTACTTCAAAAACTGACTTCTCTTTTCCTACCTCTGCTACCTTTTTACTGCCTTCAAGGATCTGCTCATCTATTCCATTAATCTGCGCCATCTCCCAATATTTCAACAGAGTTAAACTGTCTCTGTGACTCCACCACGATTCTCCAACCACCGACTTCACCTTCTTACAAAATGAATGCATGTCAATCTGTCTGCGGGAAATGCAAGCTCAAGGGTTCCGGGAATACACTTTCACACAGGATTTAACAGTCCTCATGCGGACCTTTCTTGCTCACTCCAAGGTCGAGTCATTGTGATATTAATTCCAACATATTAAATTTCTTCTGGTTCGACCACTGGACAACACTCTACATCATATTTTCAAGTAGGTTTCCATCAAGGACAACACTCTGCATCATATTGCCAATAGTAAAAACACAACTGGGTTCCGTCCATATCAATTGGTGTATGGAAAATAAGTCATGTTACCCATATAATTTCAAATACATACATTCAAGTTAGCAGCAGAGTCTTGAATGGAATTATCCAAGGCAGAACAACAAAGATTCATGGAATTAAATCAACTAGATGAGATATGACAACAAGTAGTAGAGCACACATCTCTTGTGCAAGAACAAAGAATTAAATGGCATGATCGATTCATCAAGAATAAAGTGTTTCAAAAAGGATTTTGGGCACTATTTTTTGACTCCAAGTTTAAATATTTCAAGGAAAAGTTTACAACTCATTGGCTTGGGCCATATGAGATCAAAGAAATATTTGACAATGGAGCTGTAAAGATAAAAAACAATTGACGAAGCATATATTTCATTTGTGGTTAACGGAAATATGCTTAAAGTTTACAATAAGGCTATAAATAAAGAGGATTTTATGAAAATAATTTCAACAGATACTGATCTGCAACTATTGGGACATCATAGAAATATGCCTTCAATAACTCCAGAAGAAGAATACAAAATAAAAATAAAAATACAATTAAAAAATAAGAAAAAAAAAATAATAATAATAAAAGAGTTTGGTTGTGAAAATCCAGGAAACTGACACAATACAAACTCGAATGCATATCGGAAAACCAACTTGTTTAGCCAATACAAATTCTGTTTTTTAATTTATTTTACTTCAATATGATTTTGTATATTTACCCTCCGAGACATGCAAGACTTGAGGAAAAGTCTTAACATCAACAAGGGGGAAGCTTGTAATAAAACTACATAAATAATTTGAGTAGCTGAATTGAAGAAGGAACCTGAGTTACAAGTAGAAAGGGACCTGATACATTATTAAAAATATTATGCAGAAGGGACCCGATACATCACTGAAAATATTGTGCAGAAGGGACCTAATAAATCATTGAACATACTATGCGGAAGGGACCTGAGATATCATTGAGAATATTATCCAGAAGGGACCTATATCATATGACAGAAGAAACTTAAAGAATTGTTGAAAATTATGTCAGAAGGGACCTGAAATAACAAAATGTCAAAAGGGACCTGAACTACATCAATATTCAAGCCTGAATAACATGATAGAAGGGACCTGAAATGTCAAAGTTCAAGCTGCAGAAGGGACCTGAACAACAATATCCTGAATCAATAATCAAATGCAAAGTAGAAATAAGTCTCTACATTTCTACATATCCTGGAAGAGCCATCGTTGGAAAAGACAATGTCGACCATCATTTGACCAAAGGACATCATGGACATCAAATGATTTATGGGAGTACAAGTACAGCAAGTGAAATTTTTCTCATAAAATTTCAATTTAAAAAAAAATATTCTAAAGATTTTTAAGGCTAATTTAGTACTTGATATGCATATTCCACCTACATTTCACTACCTTCATATTCTACTCATTACATTCCTATTACTATTCATTATTATACCCATTATATCCTTATCAATATCCACTATCCTAACCATTTAGCCATCATTCCATAACCATATATCATTTCATATTCCTTATCCATATCACATTAACCCTAATATTCTTAAACATGAATATCATAAACAAAAGGCTCAATTATCGAACCCTTGTTGGACCTACAAAAAGAAAACAAAAGGTTAGTTTCATGGTAAACATTTAATTTTAAAATATGACCATCTTTAATCATTTTTAAAATTAATTAAGAAAAGTTCAAAACCTAAGCTACATCTCATTTGAGGGCACAATATGAAAATATCAAAAAAATATGAAAACTATATTATTTGACAGTGCAATCATATATATGATTACAAGATAAGGTATATGGGCGGAGATGCAATTATGATACAAACCAAAATTCAAATGCAATGAGCTGACCTAAAGTTAAAATGATGCGATGGAATGAATATAAAGATGATGCATGGTATGAAAAGCAATGATGCATTTTCGATGGGTATAATGCATTTTGATGGGAGAGATGAATGAGAACATGGTGGTCAACATATGCCATGAACATAAAATGAAAGGTGGGTTGTGTAATGAATAGAGTTGAGAACATGGAAGAAGGGAGAGTACATTGTGGAGGCAGCACACAAAGCCAATCATAAAAGTTAAGCCACAAAGACATCAATCAAGAGGTCGACAGATAAGAATGGTCAAACAAATTTAAAAATGTAGTGTTGCAAACCATGTGCAATTGGTAAGAGCCTCCACCATTTTCAAACCTCAGACTTCTGAGAATTTGCATGTTCTTCACCATCATAGCCTTTGCAGGTTCAGTGAGGGAGTTGGATTCCATGAAAACCATCGAAACACATTCGAGAGACCCTGTGAGAATGAATTTACATAGGAAAATGAAGGAAGGTTGTGAGAAAATAGAGGAAATCAAGCACAGAGAAACGAGCAAAATATATAGCAACAAAAGGACGGAGAGATAAGAAGAAGAGTGGAGTTGACGGGGATTTAAGCCAATAGATTTGGCAGTCATGTTGATCAAGCATACTGTCAAGGTGCAGAGATCCCATGGAGCATGAAGGTAAGAGAAAAAGCCAGTATTTTTCTCATTAAATGCAACAGATATTTATATGAAAAAATCTCGAGATTTTGTGAAAACATAAGTTGAAACTATGGGTTATAAATGAAGTGGTCCCGCCATTGTTTAAACTTTTCATTGCCACACAATTTGTCACTACCACCATTCACATAAAATCTGCCACCAGTCAACACGTATTTTTCATTGATTTAATGAGTGAATCCATGAAAATATTGAGGGATATTGTTGATTGAAATTGTGTTGTCTAAACACAAGAACTCAAGTCAACTCAGAGATATCATGAAAATCACTGCTAGATCAGGTAAATTTTCAAATTTCTTCATGAGAGGTTGCATATATAGTCTTTGATTTTGATTTGAATACAAATATAGAATAAAGTTTTCTATTTTTAACACATAGTGGCATCATTTATTTCATTTTTGGATGCCTTGTATGAACAAATTCATTTCATTTATACACACAATGAGAAATTTCGAAACATAGAAGAGATTGTGGTGAATTTTTGCAATGACAGAGATTGAATTATGGGTTAAAGAGGCAATAAAAACATGGTCAAAATGTTTTTGTATACGGAGAGAAATGTTTTATGAATTTTGAAGACACAATGAACCCATTTTTTATCAGATTTTTTATGAACGTTGAAATAGAAACAATGAGCCATTCTTTGAAATTTCTTTCACACAGTGAGCTTAGGACATTTCAGATTGAATGCATGATGATTTTTCCTTAGAAGAGAAGGAATTTTGTGTGAAATTGAAGGATAAAAAGGCACTGTGGTATAAAATAAATTTAATTTTTTTTTACGCAGTCAACAAAAGACAGATAATTCTACAATCAGAGATAGAGGATTTTTTAATTTTTTTTTGATGAAATAGAGGATTAAATAAGAAGAATAGATTAGTAAAAACATTCTTGTTATGTTTTTATAATCTTTTCTGCATCAAATATTTGTGTTTGTAGAAACAATGAGTTCATTTTTTTTCAAAGAGAACAGAGATTGAAGAGGATTGGTTTCACTTCTTTGTCAAGGGTGTCAAAAAGAGTTAAGCTTCACCACCATAATGAATATGTCAACAAAGATCTAGTGCATGAATTTTTATTTTTCAAAATGAGAATGATAATAGTGGAAGGATATATTAATCAGTTTTCAGAAAACATGGCAACAAGGATAGAACCTAAAGACTTCTAGATTGAGCATTGGGGGAAAGACACAATAGAAAAACTTTACCAAGCAGGTCTGATAATGAATTCACCCTTTTCTCCAAGCACAAGGTCTAAAAAGCAGAAATATACAATCATAATTGAAAGAGAGACATCCTTCCTGTCCTTCCTAGGAGGCAAAGAAGAAAGAATTTATCAGACATAAGCAGTAAGGAAAGAGAACCTGAAGTGAAAATATTTGAGACATCTCCCATAACAAAACAAGCAGATGAAATTCTTGAAAGATTGCAGAAGGAGGTTTATGAAAACCCATTAAAAATAGACTCATATTTTTAAAATGATGAGATTGAGGTCTCTTCATTTGCTAAAGAAACCAAAGAAGAAGAAAAAGAACAAAACCTTAGCAAAATCAAAGAATTGAGAGATAATTTGGAGGTAAGCAGGATACTTGAGAGGAATTTGAAGAGAGAAAATGAAACATACAAGAAAAATAATGAAAATTTGACCAAGGAGAATGAGAGACTGAATGAATAAGTGGGAAAACTGAAACCAAAGAACAATCTTCTTTCCATGCAAGAATTTAGATGGCTCAAAGAGAAAAACTCACAGAAGATCAAATATGAAAAGAAGAAGGTCAAGGCTTCAATATGAAAAGTGGAAAAGTATAAAGGTATAGACTCTCTTTTTCAAGCAGCACAAAAGGAAGCATCAGGGTTAGGTACAGTATCAACATCAGAACTCAGGAGGTCTAAAAGGAAGAAACAAGCATGAGGACATGCTTGTACATCAACATGGGGGAGATGTTGGCCCTCATTTTTTTATCTAATTTTGTTTAAGAAAACACACTTTATTACCATGCTATACATCCATACACCATCATATTCACTCTATTTTGTGCAATTAATACATATCCAGGTATTTAAATTATTTTTTTCAATTTTTACAAGTTTTTATAAAAATTGAATTTTAAGTGCATTTTTGGAACAGATCAGAAATTTGTAGAAATTTGAATAAATGTTAAATTATTCATCGAGATTATCCTGATCACACACTATTTTAGCTTCATGCATAATACATAACCTCTTCTACTATTGATAATCAATTTGCGGAAATATAAACAATCGCATGCGCACATTAAAACCATAAACAATCACACATATAAACGCAGTATTTATGGGAAAGATTAAAGCTAAAAACCCCCAAATATATGTATATTATAATGATAGAGATCATGTGACAATAATTGTACAAAATCCTCACAAGCTCTCAGTACAATCTCCAATTGTTACACACTACACAAGCTCAGATCATACAAAACACATGCTCCAATCTGCTCCACCTGTTAGCCAGCCTCTAATGCGCAATCCAATATAGATAATTACTAGATCCAGGTTCAAATCCCACTGGTATGTACTGCACAATCCTCATTGGCTTCTCCATCAATGTGTGTGCAAATCTCATGCACCAGTATAGTCATAACTGATAGTCACACTGCTCTTTCACCTACCTCTCCACTGGTCTCCACTGAAACTGTCCATGCACAGCAGTTAACTGATGTATTCTTTAGTTGATTTATGAGTTAATAATTAGTGAATTAATTAATAATTGGTACACTACTCTCACTAAGTGTATCAATCGTTTAGACTAGATACAACTAGCTAACTAAGTCTAAGGCCAGACACAACTCCACCAACCGTCTCATCAACTCCACCAAACTCTGTCGCATGAGTTCTAACTGAAGTCAACCATGCAATAGCTCAACTAACCCTTAGGAATAGCGTAATTCCTTCTGTCAGCTGCATGTGCCACATCCAAGCATCAAACAGAAGTGCTCCAAGAGAATAAGATAATGTTTAGAGTCCAAATATTATTAAGAGCTAATAATATTCGACATATCTATTTTTAGACTAGCAATCTAAAAATAGATTCTGCCCAGTATGTCTAAAAATAAAATTCCATCTATTTTTTCTGACTTGACCAACCATCCACAAATAGCATCCTGCAACTCATAGAACAAGATCCATATGTCTAAAAATAGACATAGTCTAAAAATAGACTTTGCGCCAAAAATAGCCTACAGGCCCACTTAGTGAAGGCAACTTCTTTCCACTAAGCTCATAATCTTATTTACCAATCTAAAGAAACTCCCTATCAACAAGATATGGATTCTCCATGTACCTATCTGCCTTACAATGGTATTCGAATTTTCTCTGGTGAGCGCACCCAGTGAAATCATCGGCATCAAGTCCTGCGCGGAATGTAATGAAATAACATGATTCTTCGCTACACACAATCTATGATATGATGATACCGGATGTCAATGTGTTTAGATCTATCATGAAATCTTTGGATTAGAGTTTAATGCAACTCTGGTTATCACAATAAATCACAGTAGGCTCCAAGTGTGACCCGAACAACCCGACCAGGATCTTCCTCATCCATATAGCCTCGCATGCAGCCAAGCTTGTTGCCATATACTCGGCCTCTGCTGAACTGAGTGCCACAGATCTCTGCTTCCTGCTGTACCAAGAAACTGCTGTCGACCCGATACTGAAGATCCCTCCAGATGTGCTCTTTCTGTCCGTTGGGCTCCCTGCCCAATCTGCATCAGTGAAGCCGCTAAGCTTCGCTCCATCCTCTTGTCTGTACCATAGACCATATCCCGATTTGCCTCTAAGATAACACAATACATGCTTGCTCGCCTTCCAAAAGAGCTTGGTAGGCTTAACCATAGCTTGCGAAAGCTGGTTAACTGCATAGCATATATCGGGTCGTGTATTGACCGGATACATAAGCGACCCCACCAACTGTCGATAGACAGTGGAATCCACTACCTCTGCTGAAGTAGCATCCTCCTTCCTCCAACCACCAGGAAGAGGAGTGTCAACAAGCTTGCAGCCTTGCATGTTGAACCTCTCCAGAATCTCCCGAGCATACTTGCACGAGTGTAACGATTACCTTTGCGCTACAAAATTTCCGTCAAGGAAATAATGAAGGAGGCCCAAGTCCTTCATCTCAAACTCTTTTGAAAGATCCTCCTTGCATGAGAGTATCAACAGCTCATCACCTGTCAAAATCAAATCATCTCCATAAAGTACAATGATCAGCAACTTACCCTCCACCACAATCTGGTATAGGTTAGGATCCGCCTCACTCTTGGAGAATCCAAGTCCGGTGAAATAACTGTCTATCTGTGTGTACCAAGCACGAGGTGCTTGTTTCAACCCATACAACGCTCTCTTGAGCCTGCACACATGAAAATCGCTACTAAAGAACTCGAAACCTTCGGGCTTCTCTATGTACACCTCCTCCTTAATGACTTCATTGAGGAACACGGTCTTCACATCCATCTGATGAATGTGCAACCCCATCTGCGCTGAGAAAGCAAGAATCGTTCGTATGGAATAATACCTTGTGATAGGTGCAAAGGTCTCCTCATAATCGATCCCCTTAATATGTGAAAAGCCTCGGGCAAAAAATCTTGCCTTGTACTTCTCCACACTCCCGTCAGCTGCATGCTTCACTTTGTAGATCCATCTTGAACCCACCACTGATTTCCCTTTTGGCCTCAGGACAATCTCCCATGCACTGTTTCTGACAATTGAATCATACTCTTCCACCATGGCATCTACCCATGCGGGGTCCTCCACAGCTTCCTCGAAAGAGGATGGCTCCGTCACGATACACTTGCTCATAAGAGCCATGTATCTAGTATACCGGTCAGGTGACTGTCTCTGTCTGTGCTATGATGTAGGTGCTCCTACAACATTCTCTGCATCTTGAGCCAGTCACTCAGCTTCTGTAGTGCGCTTCCGCCCTCTGATGGTTGGCACTGCATGAGTGGTTTCTTCCACTCCATGAACATCATATTGTGGCTGATCCACATCCTGAGACTCATCCTTAGGAACTAATAGCTCCTCATCTCCATGCAAGTGTGGCTCCCTCTCAAGCAAACACTTCATGGCTTTCTCCTCCTGAAATTTGATATCCCATCGCACAACAATCTTGCAATTGTCTGGAAAATACACACGATAGTTGTGGGGCGTATCAGTGTACCCCACAAATATCCCAACCTCCGCAGTCGTCTCCAGCTTCTTCCTGGCATCCTTCGTCACATGAATGTAAACAGGTGAACCAAAAATCCTCAAATGGGAAATATCAGGCCTCCTACCAGAAAACGCCTCCTCGGGTGTACTCATGCCAAGTATCCTGTTAGGAAAACGGTTCTGCACATATACTGTAGTATTGCATGTCTCCGCCCACAAGTGAATGGGTAGGCCATGATCATGCAACATCGCCCGTGCAACACTCACGATCGTTCTGTTCTTCCGACCCCGTTCTGCTGTGGGTTATGAGGTGCTATGAGCTCTCTTCGAATTCCTTCTGCGCTGCAAAAGTCCTTGAATTCACTAGAGATGAATTCACCACCATTTTCGCTTCTAAGAGCCTTCACCTGCTTCCCCGATTCTTTCTCAACTAGTGCCTTGAAATCACAGAACTTTGAGTATGTCTCGCTCTTCTTCTGCATGAAGAAGATCCAGCACTTACGAGAAAAATCATCAGCAAATATCACATAATACCTGTGCTTTGCTGTCGAATATACTGAGAAAGGTCCAGACACGTCTGTGTGAATTCTCTCAAGGATCATCGTGGCATGACTATCCTTCTCGTGAAAGGTGGCTTTCACAAATTTTCCCAAGGTACACCCCTTGCACTGATCTGATTGTGCAAGAGTGCCTTTAGGAAGCCCAGTAGAAATCTGCTGCAGTATCTTCAAAGCTCCATGGTGAAGGTGGCCCAATCTTCGATGCCACAACTCGCCATCATCCTGGCTCACCACTCCTTCTGCCTTGCCTTCCATTGCTGTGCAGCCATCTACTTGTAATTGATAAAGGTTCTTAACTCGAATCCCTATCCTCCGGGTCTCACCAGTTGCCTTACTGCGCAGGAAAGCATTTCCCTCGCTAAAGACAACATCATATCCCTTGTCTTCTAACATCGCCACAGAGATAAGATTCTTCTTCAATCCTGAAACATGCATCACTTCCTTCAATACGAAGGGTTTACCAAACTCCCTCTCAAAGGAAATGGTACCAATACCCGTCGCACTGTATCTACCATCATCGCCCATCTCGATGTGCACTCCAAGATCTTTCTCATCCAGATCAGTAAACAAATCTCGATCTCCTGTCATGTGAAAAGACGCACCACTGTCCAAAAACCACACTGATCCCAACACACTTGAGAACAAGCATGTGATCAGTGAAAAATCCAGCTCAAACTGCAAGACTAAGGCCTCTCCAGCTGCAGATCCAGCAGCTTTCTTATTTTTCTTTTTCTGCAGACAATTTGTGGCATAATGTCCATGTTGGTGACAGTGAAAGCACTTCACCTTGGACATGTCCTGCTTCTTGCCTTTCGCACCAGAATGAGAAGCTTTCTTGCTCTTCCCCTTCTTTTCTTTGGCAGCCAAAGCGCAATTCTCTTCATCGAGTTGTTTTATGATGATCATCCACAGTACTCTGCCTTATCTCCTCTTACCTCAAGATCCGACCAAAGTCGCTCCCATCTGGCAATTTCTCCAATCTGGCAATTTCTCTGACCATTGACGGAGTCATTCAGGAATGCCAACTCTTCGGAAGCCCAAGGAGAGCCAAGCTCACCAAGTCCTCATCATCAAGTCCTTCCACACTTCCCGGCTCATCCCTACATTGGATGAACTTCATGAGGTACTTGGGCATGCGCTAAGCCTTTCTCCATCTTTATGTTTACAAGTTTATCATTGAAAACGCCAACTCCTGCGGGTACTCTTGCTTTAGATAAATCGTGAGCTTTCCACATCAAGAATGGAGAAGCCTTACCATGAAGGCTAGACACTATGTGATCCTTCACGCCCTCCAACAGAATCCTTCGACACTTTGCTATCTTCTTTTTCCAAGCCTCAATTACGGCAGCATCGCTAGAAGTAGGCTTTGGAAATTCAACATCTATGAACTCCTTCAACCCATTGTCATCCAACACTGCCTCCATCCTGTCCTTCCATGCAATATAATTCAAGCTACCCTCAAGGGCATACTCCAATCGTAATCCGTTGAAAGACATCTCAACATCGACACCAAGAAAACACTGCTGCAAATTCGAATTCCACTAGCACAAAACTCAACCGCTTCAATGTTTTGCAATTGCTCCAATGATCAATACTGCTCTGATACCATATAGAAATTTGAATAAATATTAAATTATTCACCGAGATTATCTTGATCACACACTATTTGAGCTTCATGCATAATACATAACCTCTTCTACTATTGATCATTAATTGCGGAAATATAAACAATCGCATGCGCACATCAAAACCATAAAAAATCACACATATAAACACGGTATTTATGGGAAAGCTTAAGGCGAAAACCCCCAAATGTCTGTATATTATAATATTAGAGATCATGTAACAATCATTGTACAAACTCTTCACAAGCTCTTAGTACAATCTCTGATTATTTTTACACTACCTGGCTTTCAGATCATCTGAAACATAACACATGCTCCAGTCTACTCCACCTGTTCTTGACCTCTGCTGGCAGCGATCAATATGGATAATTACCAGATCCGGGTTCAAATCCCACTAGTATGTCTTGCCACAATCTCATTGGCTTCTCCATCAATGTGTGTGCAAATCTCATACACAGCTATAGTCACAACTGATAGTAGACTCACCCTTTCACCCACCTCTAACACTGGTCTCAATTGAACTGTCCATGCACTGCAGTTAACTGATGTATTCTTTAGTTGATTTATGAGTTAATAATTAGTGAATTAATTAATAATTAATTCACACCACTCATCACTAGTGTATTTATCAGTTAGACTAAATACAACTAGTTCAACTAAGTTAAACCGAACACAACTCCACCAACTGTCTCATCGACTCCACCAAACTCTGCCACATGAGTTCTAACTGAAGTCAACCATGCAATAGCTCAACTAACCCCTAGGAGTAGCGTAATTCCTTACGCCATTATGTACTACATCCAGACATCAAACTGAAGTGCTCGAAAGGATAAGATAATGGTTAGAGTCCAAATATTATTAAGAGCTAATAATATTCGACATATCTATTTTTAGGTAAATCTAAAAATAGATTCTTCTTGATATGTCTAAAAATAGAAGTCCATATATTTCTTTCGACTTGACCAACCATCCACAAATAGCATCTTGCAACTCATAGAACATGATCCATATGTCTAAAAATAGACGTAGTCTAAAAATAGACTTTGCGCCAAAAATACCATGCGGGCCCACTTAGTGAAGGCAACTCCTTTCCACTAAGCTCCTCATCTTGTTGCAATATCAACAAAATTCTCGTAATGGCTTCATGGATGTCATATTTTCAGGATACTTGGGATTGAGATGGATAAATTTCTAGAAATATTGGGAACTAATATTTTATGTACACCTATTGGTTCAGTCAAACGTAGCTTAAATAGGCCCGGTCAAAGGCGGTCAAACAAGACCTGTTTTTATGCAGATCCCTAGGAAATAGGTCAACTTTATTATTTTATTGGATTTTCCAGATTTTGAGGGATTAGATGGATGAAATTGACCTGAATAGATAGGATAAGGATATACATGGCTATAGGAGACATTTTAGATTATTTTGTTTCATATTTTATCTATTTAAGCCTAAGACATTGAAGGCATTCATATGTAGAATTTGTATAACTTAACTCTAATATTTTTGAAACTTGGAGAGCTAATTGAAAGAACTATTATATTTCCTTTTCTACTGTTATATTTGGTCAACTATTGGCTGAGTTTCAATATCTGAAATCACTTACAGTGTGCGAGGCAAGGGTGGAGGGCCCCCACACCGAGCTAAGTGCACTTTCTAGTTATTTTTAAGTTGCAATTTCTGAACTAGTTTTGTTTTATGCTTAATCTGTTAATTAGATGTATGCTAATGTTTTATGGTTGATGATGAATATAATTCTAATTTATATTCTTCATATGAAGGGACAATCCAATGTTTAAGTTAAACATTCCTTCTATCTGATCAAGAGCTAGAGCTAGAATTCATCTTTCCTGCTTAATGATTTTCTGAAGTTCCTGTTTTCTAAAAATGGTATTAATGATGAATGAATTTGTAATGAAGGACAACCAATATCTCTTTATTTAAGATCCTCTTAAGTTATTCTTTCATGCATCTTGATCTATTTCTCATTAGTGGTTTTGGTTTCTAATTCATGAAGTAGTTTTGTAAGAGAAGGACAAACAAGTTCTCCTAAGTTAGGAGCTTCTTCTGCTGCTGATTACATAATTGAATTTAGAAATTATTTAGTTTAGATTTATATTTGTAATATGCATTTCCTTTATTATTAATAATTCATCTTCTAAACCTGACTATAGCTGAAACCCATATATCTTGGAGATGCTTCTAAGTCCTACAATCCCGGATTGATAATAAAATACTTGTGTTTGTTTACCCAACAAACAACCCAAAAACAATAATAAAAGTTGTGTTAAGATTTCAAAAAATCGTGTTCCGGAAGGATAAGTAAAGCATGTTTAGATCAAGTACCATTACATGTTGGAATGGTGCGAAAAGGATAGAAATAAGACTCAATTATATCTCAACGATGAGAAAGAAAACTAATCTCTGTTATGAAGCTATTGCCAAGAGACAAGTCCATGTACTTCACATAGAAACCTTGGGGCTCATGGAGATCATCTCATTAAGACGGAGTGATAATTTGTATGCGAATGGATGAAATTTTCTGAATAGGATAATGTTTCCAAAAGAGACCTAGAGGGATAATTAGGTAGTGTTAGAAAGTGTCTTCTAGGAGGATTACGATCACACTAGAAATGGTGGAGTGTGGTCACTTATTAATGATCACACACCAATCATGGTGGAGTAAGGTCCTTCAACATCTGGACTTTGATCAAACACCAAAAATGGTGGAGTGAGGTCTTGGACCTTGATCACAAACCAAGCAAGGTGGAGTTAAGTCCTTCAACATATGGACCTCGATAACACACTAGAAGGGTGGAGTGAGGTCCTAGACCCTGATCACACACCAGGTAGGGTGGAGTGAGACCTGGTTCAAAATATAGACCCAATCACCAACTAGAAAGGGGCGGAGTGAGTTCTTGACCAAGAGTTCTCACCATGATGGGTGAGTGAGTGCTTGCTAGTTGAGGGTCTCAACATTTTTTCTTAGGTGGTGGCCATGGGATTCGAGGAACGATCACTCTTAAAGAGTGAGTCCCTATATGTTGATGAAATTTTTAATGGGTTTGGTACCAACTCGGATATGGCCGCCAATGGATGTTGATGATAGATGATGATGCTAGTAATAATGGATACAAAATTTCTTTAGATAAATTTGACCAATTTGAGAACATCTATGATAGTGTAGTGTTGAATTTGTAACTATGGCCGGTCTTCATAATTTACTTGTGGTCACTTGATGTAATTATATTTATCATTGTCAAGCATATTTATAAATTATTGAGTCAAAGGAAAATTTATTTTGAGTCAAAATCCCATTGCGACTTTTAAAATATGTAAATTTGAATTTTAAAATGAAACTTTTAGCTCTAAAAGTGACAAGTCAACTTCCCTCCAAGTCAAGTCGGCCCTGGCCAAGAGACATGTCCATTCACCCTAGACATACTACTATATAATGGCATCTCAAGATCCTCATTTGTGCAATTCGGATTCCACTCTCAAGATAGTTTCTTGGCAAGTGAGAAAAGGACAAGAAGGACATATAAAGATGAAGAATAAGGACATATTTTCTCTCTCCTATCTCTCTCTAGCAACTCGCATTTGTGAAGGAATCTCTCTCTCTCTCTATGATTCATAGTTTCTGGGTAAACTATTGTAGGGAGGCAACATTTTCTTGGTTATTAGGGCAACTGCTGTAGGGATGAAATTATGGGTAACTAGTTGTTTCAAGAGGGACAAAATGATGGAAGTGCAGGAACAAGAGAAAAGTGAAAGATCAGTTTGGGTGAATTTACTTGGAGGAGAAGACCAAGTTTTATCATAGGTTTAGGTGTGTCTCTCATTGAACAAGAATAATTTCTCTATTGAAAAGGTTGTTGGGTTTTTTCCTGTAGTGGGTTTTCCTAGGGTAAATCTCATCTCTCTTTTATGTATTGTGATCTCTATTGTTCTAGTCTTATTTATTGTTGAATTTCTGAAGTATAATTTTTAAATGATATATTGGAACAAGTTAAAATAAAATCTACATGAAAAGTAATTATCATAGTTTTATAAATATTGTGTTAACCCCCATTGAACTAGAAAATCAATAGTGACACTCATTGTAGGTTAGTGTAGTGATTGTTGGGCCTCATATATTCCCATGTTTTCATCATGAAATATCATTGTTAATACCCTAAAACCCTAGGTTTTTAGCCATTCTATACCCTAATTCCATCACTTGCCGCCAAATACTCTCTATGGTTGATTATCATTAGTTTTCTTCACTTATATATGATTGAATATTATTATGTCATGTTTTACCGATGATGGTTTTGTTGAAGTACATTTATCATAGGGATCCATCGCTGAAATCCCTCACAAGCCAGTTAAGTATGGGAATGCCTAATTTAGGGCTTTGGCACTTTCGAAGTGCTTCCAGAGAAACCGAGATAGGTTATTATAAAAAATGATATTATAATACCTCTCCATAATTTGGATTCCACCCAGCTCACTCATATGGGTCTCTAGGAGGAAATTCACAAAATTGCCCAAATCTGCAATAAATTCCAAACTTCCAACTTCCACCTCATTTTCCATGCAACTGAAGGCAAATGAAGACATTCGGGAACATGGGTTGTGATCCCAGTATATCCAATTTACTAACCCCAAAATATTTTTTGAAAATCCCTTACGATTTGGGAGATATTTAGGGTTCTTTGAGGCTAATGTGTATAAAATTCAGAAAATTCCAGAATTGCAAAAAATCTCCCAAGCAACCTTGTTTTGGATTTTTGGGTCAAATGAAGTTGGAAATGTTCCAAGATCAACGTGAGGCCAACACATCCTAATGTTAGTGCTTAGTTGGGAGTACTTATGCCAAGAAGAGCAATATTGTTATGGCAATCAGATTGGGAATTCTAAGATTAGTTTTAGTTTTTTGAGTTTTCCATGTAAATATATCCATTTCTATTCTATGTATGAGATTGTTGCCTATTAATGCCAACGTTGTAACGAACAGAGGGGGAGGAGCATTGGATAATTATGATTTGTTGAACACCAAGCTTCGAGCTGTTGTAAAACATTCCTTTTTATTAATCGAAGGACCTTTGTTTCAGTGATTTAACGTGGGCATGTGTTAATTTGCATCACGGAGAGTATAGTTACAGTGAGTTTTTAATTCTAATGCATTATATTTCCTTTTTACTGCAAGTGTCTTAGGCTCACCCAGGTGCGGCAAGGGCCCACCACAATCTAGGATCGAGCCTCCTTGTTTTTTTGTAGCCATATAGTTGTGGGATTTCATTTATCTTATGTGTGAATTCAATGAGTTTATGAGTGTAATCATTCTTAATTTGCATCCAACAATCAATAACAAAGGCAACAGAGTGATGAATGGGCGTGGATGAATTGTTAATCTCATATGATTATGTGTGAGCCCTCTGTGCAGAGCTACACTCTGCCTCTCAAAAGAAACCAATCTGTTTGATTTCTGAGTTTGAAACAGTTATACACACATTAATTTATAAATTAAGAACTATAAAGTAAATAATTCTCGATTGTAATATTCCCAATTTTTCACAAGATAATTGGAATATTAAAGTTCTTGTTTTTCATACTTAATTAAGTAAATAAGAGGGTGAAGGGACCCACAAACCCCATATTTGAATAAAATCCACTTTTGATGTGTGTATGTGGATATTTTAGATCTAGATCTACATTATGGATTAGTAGAGCAGCTTCTTAATGTGAAAGGAGTGGAGATCATGTCTCATTAATGAGAAAGATCATGGAGGTTGAAGGAGTCAACTAAGATCATGGAGGGAATCAAATGTAAGATCATAGAGCATTTATGATGAGATGATGGAGGAAGTGGTGCATTAATGCACACATGATGGAGAGGGTGATCATTACATGCATACATGATGGAGATCAAGGAGAGACAACACAGTCAACATGGAGACCTATGTCCACATGTACAGCACCGATTCCCTCTTCCTATGACATGGGAAGGCTCAAAATATTTATAAGGAAGATGAAGGCACAATGACAGAATTTTTACATTATTGTTTTTGATCTTTTTAGATGCGGATTTTTCATGTGACATTTCTATGCACACTTATGTTGTTTAGCTAAGTTTGTAGTGTTGTTTAGCATAGGGTATTTAAGAGCGGAAATCCACCTAACACATGAGGACTTTGAGTGCCTACTGCGAGAAGGCTATTTTGAGTTTTCCATTTGTTGGCTGTCAGTTTTGTACTTATTTCCTACATTTGTTTCCCCCATTTTACCTTATTACTACAACCATTAGGACTATATTTGCCTCTTTTTCTTACCTTTCTATCTTAACTTGTGTTGTTTCACCTTATTTTCATTACCTTTCCATTTCATTGATTATTATGATGGATCATGTCTTTTTTATGACTAACTCGGGATGAATGTTTGGAGAAGTTCTCTGGTCTTTTATTGTCCTTCTAGATGCTATTTGTAGCACAAAATATCTAGAGCATGAGGCGTACAGCAGCAGTTAAATATGTGTTGTTACAATGAGTTGTTACACCACGGCGTTGTTACACCATGATGTTGTTACAGACCCACTGACAAATTGTTGTTACAGCTTTACCGCTGACTGGAGATCATCAACTTCTGATGCTGACCTGTCCTCTAGTTGTTACGCTACAGATGTGATTTTCCACGATAGCTGTAAAATTTATTACTCATTTTATTTTAGGATAACAGCCTTTAGGCAGTTTTGATTGTAATCTATATTCTTCCAGTCAGACTTTTTATTAAGAAGTACTTGTAACTATATGTATTCTCATGACTGATCCATCCCTCGTTTTTCTAAAGATGTAACCACTATATAATTCTCAACCCTTGAGGTTGAAAGGTTAGCGAAGAACATTATTACTTTGGCTCTGTAATTTTGGTCACATTAATACAAGTTATCTTGTTGTTGTTGTTACATGCATTATCTGGTTTATTTTCCGTTAAGTTCTTTCTCTTCCGGCACCCTACTAGGGAGGAAGGGCCCTCCTCTTTAGCAAGGATTGCAGCAGTTAAGGTAGTTGTGTATATATTCTTATTTGATTTATGTATCAGTGGAATTGTTTTTGATATTGTTCTAGCTGTGAATAGATCTGCATCAATTCCAATATTATATATGTTGTTACACATGTGGGATTAGAGATACCGGCTGGGTAATTGTTGTGTGGTGTGCTAGGTACAGATTAATTGAGGTGTGATCACAATCTTGTAGATCATTTTATTTTTGCACGAGTGATTCCTTCCAGCATTTAATTCAACAATGATTTCCTTTATTTGGATTTGCTTCAGGTTTGATGTATCGGCACAGACAATGCGACTGTCATTGAAATAAAAGACATCCCTAGATTGATAATTTATGTGTACTGTTTTAGTCATTTAACCGTGATTAATACAGCCAAAAATTTTGGTGCCATTTCCAAGGATGGCAGTGACAATCCAATCAACCAGAGTTGTTTGTTAGATGATAGAGTTTACCTAGTATGCAACTGATGGGCAGTAAGACAAGAAGTAAGAACCTGTGCATCACTCTAACATACCTGGGAAGGCTCACCATTGCTACACTGGGGTACTTAGAGGTGCAATTTCTGTGTGTTTTTAGTGTGTCTTCAACAACAAAATTTCTAGGTGGTAAGACGAGAGGTAAGAACCTATGCATCACTCTAACATACCTGAGTGGGCTCACCAATGTCTCGCTTGGACACTTAGAAGTGTGAATTTTCTAGTGTTTTCTTTAGGATGTCTTCAGCTATACAGTTGTTGGGCGGTAAGGTGAGAGGTAAGAACCTACGCATCACTCTAACATACTTGGGCGGGTTCACCGCTGTATAAAAATAATCACTTGTAGAATGAATAGATACACATAGGGTCCATATGTGCTAGTAGTATGATAGAAAAATCCACAAACACCCACCCCCCCCCCCCCCCCCCACTCTACTAACTACAGGAAAGACGGGTTGTAAAAAGGAAAAGAAGAGCACAGACTTGTGATGAAAAACATTGTTTGGAGATTTGATCTCAAAAGCAGAAAATGAACAATCTATTTCCTACAAAGATAATAGGAATATGGGACCACATAAATCTACTGTTATATCGAAGCTTGAGGCATCGGTGCCTTCTATCTATGGCCCTCACCACCCTTCGAACCACATATCCACTCTGATATCAAGACTCCAGATCTGAAACAACAGTGGAAAATCATTGATAAGGATTTGAGAATTGAAGGACAAGGGGAGACCAATGGAGAGCATCAGGGACCTGAGGAACAACATTTAGTTGATCATTATTTGGACATTGGTAGTGCAGTCAAACAACTAGTCCTGGAATGGCCTGATCCTTTATTTATTTGTCAATATCCTGCATATTCTAAGGTCAGTTCATCCCATCAGGAAGGATTATCCATGGGGGAAGAGAATGTCAAGACAGATAGCTCTGTTAATTTTGAGTTCCTGATAGTGGCGACATGGGATGAGGCTCTTATGAAAAGCATTCCTTTTTCATCCCTGCCATTCGGGATGGATGTTGAAGATCCTGATACCTTTTTGTTTGAATTCGATATGCTGTGTAGAGGTTATGACTACACTTTAGACGCCCAGAAGGTTAAATTTTTTCCTGCTACTTTGAAAGGAGCATCATTAAGATGGTTCATGAGACTAGGTGCTCGCAAAATTTGAAGCTCGAATGACATGAGGGAGGCCTTTATCTTTAAGTATCAGGATTACTGTCGAAATATGGATTTGAAGGAATATATCTTCAGAATTTCACAAAAGCAGGAGGAGAGTTTGGAAGACTATATGGAATGATTCCATTACAATTTAAAAAGTTCTAAGTTTAGTAAGTTAGCCCCAGAAATTATGAAACCAATATTCTTAAGAGGTATAAGGGATGTCTGTCTAGGGCATTTGAATATGTTGGGAAAAGGAGACATATCGCAAGAACCTATTAAAGAAATAATGAAGCTCTGTCTGCGGAGTTCAAGAGGATCGGTCAAGGGGTGAATTTCAGTTTGGGACCCTTCAGTCCAGATACAGAAGTCCACAAGTGGAGGAGTAATCAGATCAGAGATCAGAAATATATTTGAGGATTTTAAAAATGACCTCCATAGCACTCTCTCTACCTAGATCACTATGGTACAAGTTAAGAAAGAACAAGAAAAAGCTGAAGCAGCCTTAGAAATATTTTGTCCTTGATGAAAAAAGAAAAATTTGGAAAGAGAATGTGGACTGAATAACGTCAGCCTATGCAACATCTGTGAATCGACACATTCTATGAATCAATGTCCTGAACTGCTTAGACTGAAGGTTTTACTTCAAGAATCAAGCAAGGATTTCCAGTCGTCCTACTTCATCAGATCAAAGAGGCCATCACAGCCACGACCTATAGGTATGCCTCTAGATTTTTCCTCTTTTCATCCTTGGAATAATGTTTATAATAGTTAGAAATATCCATTGCAGTATCCTACTCCTTCCTCAACACAATTTAATTCGCCATGGAACCAGTGGCCTTCCCCTCCACCAATGCAATATCCTCCATCACAACCTCATCCTTGGAGCCAAAATTGGAGAGGGAACGGCCAAGGTCTAGTACCTGTTGCACTAACAATGCAGCAACATTTACAACTACCTTCTCTTCATAATCCTACACCTTTTTTCTAACCCCAATTACCTGTGCAACCTAACCCAAATATGAATAATAAGGTAGCTCAGAGCATAGACACTCTGGTTACCTTCCAGAATTATCTTATTACTCCCATTCGGCTCAATGAGGTTCAACTTCAATCGGGAAAAGTAATTAGGCCTGAACATACTCCCATTATTATCGAAGAAGAATGTGAGTCACCTAGAAAGGATATGGTCGATTCTAACACAGTTGTTACACATGTAACAACTGATACAACACTTATTGTTACACTTGTAGCAGCCAGCTCGGGAAGGTCCATTGTTTCTACATCAACCAACCTGAGCAAGGCTGGTCCATCTGTGACAACTGACTCAGCAATTAAGGTTAAGGATCCTCCATACCCTCAATGATTAATTGAAACTGGGAAAATCTCACAAACTGAATCTGAGTTCCTCAATGTATTCAATAATTTGTATGTGAAGATTCCGATGTTATAGGCTCTCAAGGAATTACCTATCTATGCTAAAACAATGAGGGACCTGTGTGTCAAAAATCCTAGAAGAAAACTGAAAGACCTTGCTAATATCCATGTTATGGGGAAACTGTCTGATCTTATGATTGATCATACTTTGTTGAATAAATATAATTACCCAGGGAATCCTACAGTGGCTGTCCATATTGATAACCAATCCATAAGCAACTCTTTGATTGATTTAGGGGCAGCCATTAATGTCATGACCAAAGATCTCTTTATCTCCCTAGGACTTCATGGACTTATACCTACACCCATAGTGCTCGAATTAGCAGATCGGTCCCGTTTCAAGCCCAAGGGAATGATAGAAGATGTGGTTATCGCTGTGGCTTCTTGCAATTATCTGGCTGATTTTCTCATTTTAGAAACCAAATCCATCCTAGGGGGTCATCCTTTAATCTTGGGAAGACGATGGATAGCCACTGCAGATGCATATATCGGGTGTAGGTCTAGATCTATGGTGATATCAGATGGGCAGGCCACTCAGAACTTGAACCTTTACCCCCAAAAAAAACCTCATATGGATTTGAGTAGTCCTTGGTGGGACAAATTCAACCTAAATATGATCTTTCCCTAACTCTCCTCACGCTTGGAAAAGAACAATACTTTAAGGATGAAATAGAGGATGATATCATTAATGGCTTTATTATCAATTCACTCTCTATTTACTCCATTAGAGATCTGGGGGAAGAAGATGAGGTAGATGATGTAATTATTGAACATTTTAAAACTACTCCACATACTACCAGCAGTCCCGTTGAAATTGAACCTGGGAAATATTTAAACATTAATCCTAACTTGACTATTGAACAGAACAAATTGCTGATACAACTGTTAAAGAAATATAAAAATGCATTTTCATGGGACTATAATGATATGAAAGGAATCCACCCTAGCCTATGAACTCACTGCATTTACCTTAAAGAGGACTACAAACCAGTTAGACAACTGCAACTTCGAATAAATCCCGCACTTAAGGGGATAGTGAAAGAAGAATTGCAGAAACTCCTTAATGCTAATTTAATCTATCCCATTTCTAACAGCCAGTGGGTGTCTCTACTTGTCATAGTTCCGAAAAATAACGACAAGTGGAGAGTTTGTGTAGACTATAGAGAGCTTAACAAGGCCATTCAAAAGGACCATTTCGCTTTACCATTCATTGACTAGGTCCTGGATACTTTCTTTGGGAAAATGTTTTTTTCATTCCTAGATGGGTTCAGTGGCTATAATAAAATACAGATTGCCCCAGAAGACCAAGACAAGACAACCTTCACTTGCTCATGGGGTACTTTTTCATACAGAGTCCTTCCTTTTGGCCTTTGTAATGCACCAACAAATTTTCAAAGGGAAATATTGGGTATTTTTTTATCTCTTGAATGACTGTCTTGAAATATTTATGGATGATTTTACACCCTATGGGGATGCCTTTGAGACAGAATTATTTAATTTGAAAAAGGTTTTGAAAAGCTGTGAACAAACTAATGTTGCTCTGAGCACGGAGAAATACCACATGATGATGACCGAGGGAATTGTGTTGGGAAATTTAATTTTGACAGATGGAATCAAGGTAGATCATGAAAAAATTGAGGTAATCTTGAAAATACCAACTCCTAAGACTCCAAAATAGGTACATATTTTTTTGGGACATGCAGGGTACTACAGGAGATTTATAGAAAAAATTTCAAAGATTGCATCTCCTCTGTTTTCTTTGCTCATGGAAGATGCAGAATTTGTGTGGATAGGAAAGTGTAAGCAAGCCTTTTTGAAGTTAAAGAACTGTGTAACAACACCACCTGTTTTACAAGGACCAAACTGGAGATTTCCATTCCATATCGCTATGGATGCATCTGACATATATGTGGGTGGTGTTTTGGGGCAGCTAGAGGAAAAGAAACCTTATGCCATCTATTACATCAGCAAGAATTTAAGTCTAGCAGAACTCAACTATATAGTGACTGAGAATGAATTCCCAGCAATAGTGCATGCTATCAAAAAATTTCGGCACTACATCACCAAGTATCAAGTATTTGTACACATTGAACATGCTACAATTAAATTTTTAATGAACAAACCTGTTACTAATTGTAGAGTTACACGATGGTTATTGCTGTTACAGGAATTTGATATCACTATTTTAGATAAACCCGAAAAAGATAATGTGGTTGCTAATTTTGTTTCTAGATTAACTATAAGTGATGACTGCACTCCCATAGAGGATTTTTTTCTAGATGAATATCTTTTTTCCATATCTACTCACTCACCATGGTATGAAAATATAGCCAATTATATTGCTGCAAGAAAATTTCCACACCATTTATCTTCTAAAGAAAAGAGGAAGATCATACAACAGAGTGCTAACTACTCATGGATAGAGGGAAATCTCTATCACATAGGGCCAGACTTTCAGATTAGGCGACGTGTTAGAGAATATGAGGTATTTGAGATCTTGAAAGCTTGTCATGAGGAACCTTGTGGAGGGCACTTCACTGAAAAAAGGACGGGGTATAAAGCACTCTCAACAGGGTACTACTGGCCAACTATATTCAAGGATGCCTAGAAGTTTGTGAAGGGATGTGATAGTTGCCAAAAGGATGGGCCAGCCTCTGAAATTAGATGAGATGTGGTTACAACCTCAGATAGTGATAGAACCATTTGAGAAATGGGCCCTAGAATTTGCAGGGCCAATTAATCCTTCATCACATCAAAAATCATACATATTGGTCTGTACCGACTATGTCACGAAGTGGGTCAAAGAAAATGCACTAATTAGAGCTACAGAGCAGGCTGTTTCAGACTTCCTATTCGAAGATATCTTTGTTCACTTCGAGATACCCAGGGAGAGAGTGGTGGATGAAGGGCCTCAATTCACATCTCATTTGATCAAGAAGCTGGTTGAGAAGTATGGAATTCATCACATGATCACTTCACCTTATCATCCACAAGAAAATGGTCAAGTAGAAAGCACCAATCAATTCATTGAGGGAATCTTAACAAAGACAATAGCCATCTGCTGAAGAAATTGGGTTGAGAAACTTCCAAAGGTGGAGGAATACTACAGGCTTCTCACCATATGAATTGGTGTATGGTAAGAATCATTTATTCCCCATATAATTTTAAATAAAGACACTAAGAACAACGTTGCAAGTCAATATGGACTTAAGCACAACACAAAAATAAATATTAAACCAACTCAATGAGTTGGAAGAGAAATGACTAGCTTCCATTTAACAGACAGAGATCATTTAGCAACAGAGAGCCAGATGGCATGACAAGTTTATTAAGAAGAATAAATTCTAGAAAGGAGATTGGGCTCTCTTGTATGATTCAAGGTTCAAGGATTTCAAAGGCAAGCTCTGCACCAGATGGCTAGGTCCTTACGAAGTAAACACAGTCTTTGACAATGGGACTGTGCAATTGGTCACCATCAATAGTGCTAAGACACCATTACTGGTTAATGGGCACCGTTTGAGGTTATATCATCAACCCGTTTCGAAGGAATAATTTGTTAACATTGTCACGGACTCTGATCTTCATGTTCCAAAAGTAGGGGAATGTTCCCCTGTGTAGCATGAAATTTGAAATTCCAATAAGTGCAGCAGCTGAAAACAACCTTTGTAGCAGTTGTTACACCCGTTTAAAAAAATAATAATAATAAAAAAAAAAAGTAGAATAAAAATCTAATTGTGAAAACCTCTTTCCGAGGCGCTATCAGAAAATTTGTAACAGTTGAAAACCACTCCTGTGGCGGCTGTTGCACCCATTTTTTTTCCTTCCTAAAACAACATCCTTCCTTCCTAATACATTTTACAAGATGATGTTATTCATTTGTTTTTCTTTCTGTACCTATTTCTCCTAATCATTATGTTTTCTAAAGAATAATCTGAAGGTTGTCTAACACTATTTCTTATTTTCGTCGGATGCAACAATAATTGTGCCAGCCAAGCATGACCACCACAATCATTGTGAGAAGTATGCCGCGAATTCAAATTCCTCCTCCATGCCGCTTCAGGTACGTTATTCAAAAGGTAACATCATCATTTAATAGTTTGTTGATTAATGGCAAGTAATGATATTCCCATGACGGTCGTGGACAGTCGTCACCATTAAAGCAGGGGGAGATATATCTTGTAATCATTGAAAAAATACGTAGTCATAAACCGTTATTAACCCTGTATGCATCTATTTAATAGCACAATAGCCAATTATGACCAAATCCGGCTCGAAAAAGCATGTACATTGTTAGGTCCCTACATTACTAGTATAGTCCCTTATTGTTGTTAGTTTAACCCCCTTATTGTTATTTTTGTACCCCTATAACACCCATATTGTTATTATTGTGCCCTTACATTATTATTGCTAGGTCGGCTAGGATTACATTATGGCCCCATGGACTCCTATATATAGAAGAAGGTTTTGTCATTTGTATCATCCAAGAATTATTCATTTATGTAATGTATTGGAGTTTTCCCCCTCAAAGTGGTTGATTTCTAAGGCATTGATCTATCTTTTCTTCTATTTTTGGATTTGGTTTCACAACATTTGGTATCATAGCTTTGGATTCTAGGGTTTCACTGCTCCAAACAGGTCATCGTGGAAGTTTCGCTATAAAATTTTTTCTACAAAGGTTTAGAAGCTAAAATGTTTAGAGCATGAAGCCAAAATCTTGAGGAACATTGTCGCAAAATTTTAGAACTTGGTTCACAATATTTTCAGATATATGATCTGTGGAAGTTAGGGCTTTTTGCAGGCTTCTGAATTTAACCTAAACAGGTCATCGCGGAATTTTCGCTATAACTATTTTTCTATGAGGGTTCAGAAGCTGATTTTTTCACAGAGAAAATCTGCAATGTCGAGGAATGTCGTGGAAAAATTTCAGATATTTATTCGCATTATTTTGGGAGGTAGGATCTCTGGAAGTTAGGGCGTTTTCAGGCTCTCTAATTTCATCTCAAAGAGGTGATCGTGGGAAAATCTTCATAACTCTCTCTCTGAGCATCAGATTGGAATTTTGTAAAGAGTGGCTACAAGTACATAGACTGTAGTTTCTTTTTATCAATTTTAGAGCTGAAGGAGAAAACAGTCACATGTGGCAAGTCGTACAAGTTGTCTCTACTGAACCAGTCCATAATTAAGTCATTGTGGGAGATTGGACATAACTTTGACTTGAAGAATCCAAATTAGGCTAGACCTGTGGCATTAGAAAGAGGATTTAGAGGGCTACCTCAGGGCCAAATTTCAGATATTGAAGATCCAAAATCACATAAATAATTCAGTTTCAATATCGAGCTCCTCAATAGGAAGACAAAGGTGTGTATTTTTTTTCTTTCCGAATCACATAAGTTTTGTGTAAAAAATCAGTTTGAAGTGATTCCAAGGACCTATTGAGCATATATTTTAGTATTGGGTTCTAAAATTCCTCCTAAAAAGAATTTAAAACCCATTAAGCCCTCAAAAATACTCTACTATGACTCATGAATATTAATAATTGCAACATTATCTATCAAAATTACAAGAGAAAGTGCACCAAATTTCGCTCTCGCAAAGAGAAACAAAAAATGAAATGGAAGTTTTGAAGAAAGTCATGGAAGTGAAGATGGAAGGTTTGAAGAATAATATGAATGGTTTGAAGAAAGGCGTGGAATCAAATATGGATGGTTTGAAGAAGAATATGGATGGTTTGAAGAAAGGCGTGGAAGCTAAGATGGATGGTGTGGAAGAAAAAATGAAAGAAAATATGGAAAACATGAAGAATGATCTAAAAGAATACATGGAAGCTTTGACAAAGTTGATATAAGAAATGATTCCTAATGGCGAAAATATAGTAGAAGAAACTCATGATGAGAACAAAATATATGTTAACCGTGATTTCATAAGCTCTAATGTTGGATGGAAGAACCACCATATTCCAAAGATGGATATGAGGAAGTTTGATGGGAAGGATCCCATAACATGGATACTACAGGTGGAGCAATATTTTGATCTAAATAATGTGCAAAACACACAAAAGGTACACATTGCAACTTTACATTTACAATAGAATACATTTATATGGTATCGATGGCTTTGCTCCTGTAAAAAAATTGTCACTTGGTCAATTTTTACGGAGGAAATGATAGCACATTATGAGGATACAAAGAGCAACACCTTATTTATCCAATTGATAAATCTCAAACAAAAGGGTTCAGTGGTGGAGCACATTGAGGACTTACAAAAATTGAATATAAGGGTAACTGATGTTCTAGAGGAACACAAGATTGATTTAAAGGATAACATCCAACATGAAGTTCACGTTTGGGAACCTGATTCATTGGAGAAGGCATTCGGGTTGGAAAGAAAATTTGAATGTAAAATTATGGCAACAAGGAAGCCTACCACTCACATCTATAAATATGGAAATGTTGCTACTCCTAGACTTCCATAACCTACAAGGTTAACACCACAACAATTAGAAGAAAAAAGAGCAAAAGGGCTTTGCTACAGTTGTGATAGGAAATACACTAAAGGTCATAAGTGTGTTGAGAAGAAATTATTTTACATAGATTGTGAAGAGGAGGAAGAAAATGAACAATAAACTTCAAAAGAAGAGGATATACACCAGGAAGCAACCCTTGAATAAGAAGAAATAATTTCGACCATATCATGTAATGCATTGGCAGGAATTACCACTCCTTAAACTCTCAAGATAGAAAGACATATCAAGAAGAAAAAGGTAATAGTGTTGATTGATTCGGGTAGTACTCATAATTTTATTCATTGTAAGGTAGCCAAGGAATTGAATTGTTTCCTTTACCCAACACCAGAATGTCAAGTGATGGTTGCAAATGGAGGAACTATAAATTGCTCAGGAAAATGCCATAGTATCAAGATAGCCATGGGGAAATATATATTTAATAGTCCAATGATTTCCATCCCAATGGGAGGTGCTGATGTTGTACTAGGAGTACAATGGTTACAATATTTGGGGACAATAGCTTTTAATTTTCAAGAACTTTTCTTAAAAAAAAAATTGGAAGGAAAGGAAATTGAATTACGGGGTATCGTAGGGAAGCCAAGAAATATAATAAGCTCTAATGTCATGAAAAAGCTTCTAAAGAAATAACAACGAGGCGTAATTGCAAAATTATGCTCACTAGAAGTTCCAACATCAAAATCATCTATTTCTCCAGATCTCCAAAAAGTCTTGGAGAATCATTCCAAGGTGTTTGATACTCGCAAAGGAATCCCACCTATTTGTGATCATGATTGTGCTATTCATTTGATTCCAGGAAGTGTTCCTCCAAACATCAGGCCTTACAGATATCCTTATGCCCAAAAGAGCGAAATTGAACGCATGATTGTAGAAATGTTAGAGGCTGGTATAATTCAACCTAATCAAAGTTATTTCTCTACCCCTGTAGTATTGCTACACAAGAAAGATGGATCGTGGCGCATGTGTATGGATTATAGGGAGCTCAATAAGCTCATTATTAAAGATAAATTTCCCATTCTTGTGATTGATGAATTATTGGATGAATTACATGGAGCAATTTATTTTACCAAGTTGGATCTTCGTTCAGGATATCATCAAATTAGAATGAAGACTGAAGATATTCCAAAAACAACATTTCAAACTCATGAGGGTCATTATGAATTTTTGGTCATGCCTTTTGGCCTTACCAATGCACCTTCTACATTTCAAGGGTTGATGAATTCCATTTTCAAACCCTTCCTAAGAATATTTGTGCTAGTATTTTTTTATGATATACTAATCTACAGTCGGTCTTGGAAGGATCATGTTCAACATGTTGACAGGGTGCTCAAAATTTTGGAGGAGAAACAATTATATGAAAGAACATCCAAATGTTTCTTTGGAGTACAAGAGGTGGAATATCTGGGTCATATTGTATCTCATGAGGGTGTTAAGGTAGACCCTAACAAAATTAAAGGCATTAAGGAATGGAAAGTCCCCACAACCATCAAGTAGTTGTGCAGATTTCTCAAATTAACATGGTATTATCGCAAGTTTGTTAAGAATTATGGGAGAATAGCAACACCTCTAAAAACATTATTGAAGAAAGATGAATTTTCATGGACTCTTGAAGCAACTAAGGCCTTTGAACATCTTAAAGAGGCAATGTGCCTAGCACCGGTCTTAGCTATGCCAGACTTCACAAAAACCTTTATTGTGGAATGTGATGCCTCAGGAAATGGAATTGGTGTTGTTTAATGCAAGAAGGAAGACCCATTGCTTTTGAAAGTCGTCCAATCAAAGGAAAGTATTTACAGAAACCTATTTATGAGAAGGAAATGTTAGCAATACTGCATGCACTAAATAAATGGAGACCTTACCTAATGGGAAGACACTTCAAGGTAAAAACTGATCATGATAGTCTTAAACACTTTTTGGAACAAAGACTATCTTCAGAAGAGCAGCAAAAATGGGTCACAAAGATGTTGGGTTATGACTTTGAAATAATCTACAAAAAAGGAAAGCTTAATGTTGTTGCAGATGCACTCTCAAGAAAGAATGAAGAGGTGGAAGCACTGCTTTGTGCCATTTCTATTATCCAACCAGATTGGATAACTGAAGCAAGAGATGAATGGAAGAAGGACAAAGATGTATGGACACTCATTCAAAAGTTGCAGCAAGATCCTAGTACATCTGATACATTTAGTTGGAAAATGATTCCTTATGGTACAAAGATCGCTTATATCTTTGTAAGAATTCCCAACTAAAACAAAAGATTCTTCTGGAATTGCACACTTCTCCTTTAGGAGGACACTCAGGATTTTTAAAAACTTACCACAGGGTGAAGAAAGAATTTTTTTGGGATGACCTTAAATCTGATATTCGAAAGTTTGTGGCGGAATGTTTGGTTTTCCAGCAGAATAAAGTGGAAACAATTAAGACCCCAGGACTTCTACAACCTTATCCATTCCAAGTCAACGTTGGGAGGAGATTTCAATGGATTTTATCACAGGTTTACCTAAGTCCGAAGGAAAGAGTGTCATCATGGTGGTAGTTGATAGACTTACCAAGTATGCACACTTTTGTGCATTATCTCATCCATTTAAAGCAAGTACAGTTGCTACTGTATTTATGGAAACAATTCAAAAGCTACATGGAAACCCAAAGATTATTGTAAGTGACATAGATCCCATTTTTACTGGAAATTTTTGGACGGAATTATTTTCTTGTTTGGGTACTCAACTAGCTCATAGCTCATCTTATCATCCTCAATCCGATGGTCAAATAGAGATAGTGAATAAATGTTTGGAAGGATATCTTCATTGTTTTGTATTTGATAAGCAAGCACAATGGGTCAAGTGGTTACCTCTCGCTGAATGGTGGTATAACACTTCCTTCCATACTGCAGCAAAAATGACCCCATTTATGGCACTTTATGGATATCATCCACCGTCCATCACATCTTCTTTAAGGGAAAATTATAGGGTTCAAGCAGTGGAAGATCACTTTGAGCATCAACAAGAAGTTCTCCAACTCTTAAAGGATAACCTAAATTTGGCACAAAATCGAATGAAACAACAAGCAGATCAACATCACAGTGAGAGAATTTTTGATGTAGGAGACTGGGTATTTTTACGGCTACAACCATACAAACAAATTTCCCTCAAGCAAGCTAAGAAGGATAATAAATTATCGCCAAAGTACTATGGTCCTTACAATGTGTTGCAAAATATTGGTACTATGGCATACAAATTGGAGCTTCCTGCTTCTTCACGAGTGCATCCAATTTTCCATGTTTCATGCTTAAAGAAGGTTATAGGTGAAAATCTTCCAGTTCAAGCAATATTGGCAGAACTTAATGAGGAAGGAAAAATCATATTGAAACCTGAAGCGGTCACGGAAACAAGAACTCGACAGCTACAGAATCGATCAATTTCAGAGTATCTCATCAAGTGGAAGAACTTACCCACTGAAGATTCTACATGGGAGGATGAGAATTTTATACAAAAGCACCCAAAGCTACTCAAGCATTGAGGACAACACTTTTTTGAAGGAGAGGGGCATGTTAGGTCCCTATATTACTAGTATAGTCCCTTATTGTTGTTAGTGTAACTCCCTTATTGTTATTATTGTACCCTTGTAACCCCCATATTGTTATTATTGTGCCCTTAAATTATTATTGTTAGGTCGGCTAGGATTACATTGTGGCCCCATGGACTCCTATATATAGAAAGGAGGTTTTTTCATTTGCATCATCCAAGAATTGTTCATTCATGTAATGTATTGGAGGTTTTCCCCTCGAAGTGGCTTATTTCTAAGGTGTTGATATCTCTTTTATTCTATTTTTGGAGCTGGTTTCTAATGATGCTTAGAACCCATTATTTCCATAATGGCCATTTATGAATAAATGTGTGAAGAACCATTCGATAATCTGTAAATCCTGTCACCTCCCATCATTCTCCTCAACTGAAGCCTTGTATCCTCGTCCGAAAATCTTCATCCAAGATAAGAAGAGTAAGGAGTCGAGAGGAAATAAGTAGTGCAGCGACATTACAGTGGGTTGAAAAATAAGGAGTGAATTCAGAATAACAACAAGATGGGTGGAGCAGCAGTAAGACATGAGCCAGATTCCATGGACGCCTTGCAGAACTATCCAGAAGCCTACCATGTATTAAGAGATGCCGGATGGATTGAATATTTTTAGAAATTGGAGGGCTCGGATGAGGCGGTTGAAATCGAATTTGCTCAGAATTTGAATAACCACTAGACCCAAGTCAGGGGCCTGCAAATTGAGTTGACAGAAGAATTAATCATCCGAGTAACCACATTTCTAGTAGAGGGACGAATATGGTTCAACAATAAAATCAATGACCCCTCTTTGAAGGAACACTTCCTAGAAGGAGAAGAAAAGTTGGAAAAGAAAGGAAGTGGAATTGTTAGGTTATCGCTCCCTCAGCCATGGGAAGACGTTGCCATGGGGTTAAAAAAATACATTACTTGCAAGGGAAGATCCATAATCTTTTTTAATTATCACTTCCCTCTACTCAATCATCTTTGGCACCAAAAAAATATTAACCTTCCATTCTACTTATTGGGAAACATTAAGCATATGGCGAAGGCAGTGAATACAATAACATATCCACAAGCATGTGTGACCAATAATGGACTTATAAAATTGATCGTGTTGGATGCCCTAAGCCAACAGGGAAGGAGATGGGAAGAATTCAAGTGAAAAAGGCCTAGGAATAGCTGGAGAAAATAGGTTGCGACTTCAGAAGGAAGTCAGGCAGAAGCTGAGACACAAACTCAGCCTGCTAGGGTCAGAATTGGGAAAGAACCCTCTGACGAACCAATTGGGGATAGGCGGCCAAAACAGAGGGTTAAAGTTAACTTGCCCACAGAAAATTTTCCCACAGCCGGAAAGCAGAAAGAAGCAGAAGGATCAGAAGAAGAAAGAGAACCCTCCTCATCAGGTAATGATGAAACTCATGTCCTTCTTTTAGAACTTGAAAATATAAGAAAGGAAAATGAACAGTTTAAACAAAAATTATCTGAGTGGAAGGAAATCTTGGTACTTGTATGCACGACATGATTTCAAGGACTAATAGCAGCAGGGTATAAGGTCTGTGGGTAAAACACCAGCCTAATGGAAACATAAACAAAACTTCCGGAGGCTGTTACACAAGAACCTGCTAAGGATACTACTATTACACAAGAACCAATAGTTAAAGCAGAGCCTCTTGTAGTAATTGACCTAGAGGCCGATACACAAGAACCTGTGGAGGCCATTGTTGTTACAGAAGAACCAATAATGGGCACAAAGGCTACTCTAGATGGAAATTAAGGGGATGATACACAAGAAACCACTGATGAAGTTGTTGTTACACAAGAACCAGTAGCACAGGTGGAGAAAAATCATTCAACAGAGCTTGTTACACCCATTATTGATGTTGATATTGAATGCATAGGAACGTCGGTCCCGTCGCGGGATGGAGTTCTGAGAAAATATTGTTAATTTTCGAATTGAAGATGTGGAAATAGGAAGAAATCTCCCTTCGGGAGGGGGTGATTTCATTGAAAGAACATCAGAAGGAGATAAGCGCTCTAAAAGAAAATTGGATGAAAGAAGAGTTGAAGAAAGGATGGGAAAATTATAAGAGGAAGGAAGCTATAAAGAAGCAGGAGGAACAACTGTTGTTGTTACAGTAGCAGGTTCAGGATCTTACTATGGATAAGAAAAAAATCCATGGCCTTGCCCTCAATATGTTGGGGTGCAGGCGAACATCCCCATCCTACCCCATTTTTTATATGGGAATGCTATTTCCTATTTAAGATAAAATTCATCATGGAAAACAAGTCGTATCTATGTTCTTCCACTCGCACATTCTTAGATGTCTTTCGTGCTTTTGATTTTGATGAAAAAAGCCTATTGTGTGAGTTATTCTTTCACAATATAATTTGTGAGCACGTAATTATGCAAATGGTGGTGACTATATTCTCCTACATGGGAGATCCACAGTTGCGAGATTTTGTGTCATTCATGAAGAATCAGATTGAGTGGCATTTGTCCACCAAATCTATGGATGCAAATGAAGAAAAGACAACATTATGGATCTGGGAAAAACCAGGACCGACCATCGAGTTAAGGCTGAAATTTAGAAAATTTTTGAGCACTCCTGGGATAAGGAACCTGCGGCCACTTATAGAAGAAGCATTGTAAACTTCTGCCTTAATCAGTTCTTAGTAATGAAGAGTCGAGCCCTGAATGGGTGTTTGAAATGCACAAAAGCCATCAGTGTTGAGCTGCTGAAGGGGGAACAATTTGCATTTCAAAAGTTTTTGGTAGTTGTTACACATGTACCAGCATATGCAAAAATAGTACAAACCCTTGGCGTTTCCTGGATTGGGTTAAGTTTGAAGTTCCCTTTGATTTGGCTGCCAATAGAGGATTACCAGAGTAATTATGAATTAAACACATATGAATCAGATTCTTGGGTACGAAAACTGATGGCTACTCAAGGATACAGGTCTGCAGATGAATATATAGCCAATGCTTATGATCTCACTGACCTGCACTGGAGATATTCTCATAAGAGATGATATTTTTCATGAGGACATGCAAGTGCTTCAGCTGGGGGAGATGTTGGGTGTTAGTTTTTTACTTATTTCCTACATTTGTTTCCCCCATTTTACCTTATGACTACAACCACTGGGACTATATTTGCTTCTTTTTCCTACCTTACTATCTTAACTTGTGTTGTTTCACCTTATTTTCATTACCTTGCCATTTCATCTATTATTATGATGTATCATGTCTTTTTTTATGAATAACTGAGGATGAATGTTTTGAGAAGTTCTATGGTCTTTTTTTGTCCTTCTAGATGCTATCTTTAGCACAAAATATCTAGAGCATGAGGCGTACAGGAGAAGTTAAATGTGTGTTGTTACAGTGCGATGTTACACCACGACTTGTTACACCATGATGCTTTTATAGACCCAATAGATGAATTGTTGTTATAGTTCTATCATTGACTAGATATCAACTTTTGATGCCAACTTGTTCTCTATTTGTTGTTATTCTACAGCTGTGATTTTCCACAATAGCTATATAATTTATTACGTATTGTATTTTAGGATAATAGCCTTTAGGCGGTTTTGATTGTAATCTATATTCTTCCAGTCAAACTTTTTATTAAGAAGTGGTTATAGCTATATCTATTATATTTTAATCAACATGAGAATCCTGAGATTCTCATGAATGATCCATCCCTAATTTTTTTGAAGATGTAACCACTATATAATTCTCAACCCTTGAGGTCGAAATGTAAGCAGAGAATAGTATTACTTTGGATCTATAATTTTGGTTACATTAATACAAGTTATCATGTTGTTGTTGTTACATGCATTACCTGGTTTAGTTTCCATTAAGTTCTTCTCTTCCTGCACCCAGCTAGGGAGGAAGGGCCCTCCTCTTTAGCAGGGATTTCAATGGTTAAGGTAGCTGTGTATATATTTCTTATTGTCTTTATGTATCCGTGGAAGTGTTGTTGTTGTTGTTTTAGCCGTGAATAGATCTGCTTCAATTCCAATATTAGATATTCTATTACACATGTGGTATTACAGATACCAACTAGGTAATTTTTGTGTGGCGTGCTAGGTATAGATTAATTAAGGTGTGATCATAGTCCTGTAGATCATTTTATTTCTGCATGAGTGATTCCTTCTAGCATTTCATTCAACAATGATTTCCTTTATTTGGATTTTCTTCTATTTTGATGTATCGGCACAAAGAGTGCGACTGTCATTGAAATAAAAGACGTCCTTGGATTGATAATTTATGTGTACTATTTTAGTCATTTAACAGTGATTAATATTTCCCAAAACCATTCGTCGTCAGGAATTGGTGCCACATTGTTCCTACTTTCTGTAGCCCATACATGTTCAGAAATAACACATTTCTGCATCAGTTTTTGAGAGGAGGAGGTTGTCCTTTAGTATTTCAGCTGAGAAACTAGTGAAGGGTTCATCCTTTCACTTTGTGATTCAAGATCAGCATTCCAACACTTCACATTTGTATCATCCATCATGCCACACATATTATACCTCCATGAAATGGTAGTCCCATCAAGGATTTCACAGTCCATTCCTGTAGATCCTTTGGAGGAGGGAATTTTTCAGTATTTCACCTAGAAATCCTATGGAGGACCATTCCTTTAGTTTGTATTCACCGCTTCCATATTTTCTGAGCTACATTGCTTTATTAAGTAGTAGGATAGAGAGCCTCCATCCTTGAAAGTGCATTTTTTGGCAGCAGTTGTGTAGCAACAACTGCAATCAATAGAGGAGGATAGAGGAGTTAGATCTTGAGCTTCTAGCTTGAGGATCTAGTGAAGGGATCAACCTTTCAAGCATAGATATGAGTTTGTGACATATTTGAGACATCTATTTGTCATATCTATCTCCAAATATGTATACCCAATATTTGTATAGTGAAGCCCTAAGAGGGTGATTTTCCTAGACTCATAGATCTAGAAAATATTTTCTGGGTTATCTTGGGTTTCCATCATAGTGCCCATATCTTTAATATTGGCATCATCAGATCTCCAAAGCTCCATAGATCCAAATTTCCCTTTCAGCCAGAAGTTGTAAGATCATCATCAGCTGAAGGGACGATAAAGTATTTCTTCCAGCATCTCTTCAATTACGGAGCGCCTACTTCGGCATGCTTTCAGGGTCATTCTAGCCTATGTATTTGGATTGAGTGAATCTATTTTATGAACTGTTGTATCTATAATCCATCTCCTATGAATAAAATGGCCCACCTGTTCTATGTATATCTGTGTTGATCATAATATTTTATGTACATATTCTGTGTTTCAAATATTGTGTTTATTTACTACCGCATTCTCTCTTTTGGGATATTACAGTGGTATTAGAGCATGATCTTTGCCTCATCTTGTGGATATTCTTGACAACATATGAAAAGCATATAGTAGAGATCTGTAAATAATGGAGGGATTAAGTTTTGCCTCATATTTCTTTAGAGCTATGAATGATCTCTCCAAAGAGATCAATGAAACAAGAAGAGAAAGGAAAAGAGAAACCTCAAGAAGGTTTCAAGATGAAGAAGGTCCCAATACTTCTTATCAGCAGCAAAGAAGACCAGAGAAGCAAAGAGATTCACATCATTATCCTAGATCCCCTTTCTTTGAGAAGAAAGGAGAAGGGTATGAATGTGAAGGAAACTTGGGGCATGAGACCCTAAGCAAATATCTGTCTGAGTACAAGTCACAACCAAGAGCATTGAAGGAGAATCTCTCTCTCCAACAGTTTTTGCAACTCAAAGAAAAGAGGATATCTAGAAGCAGCAATAGGAGAAATAGGCATAGATTCTTCTTGCCTACATTTGATGGATCTTCCACAAGCACATTAAGGGCTTGGAGGGAAGAATTGGATACCTTATTTCTGAAATATCCTATATCAGAAAGAGAGGTTGTTGAGTTTGTAGCGTTGCAACTAGAGGGTGAAGCAAGAGATTGGTGCTTCAATCACTTGTCCCATATGAAAGTGTCTGCTTATGAAGATCTAATTCAGAGACTGGAGAAGAGGTATGGTAGAAAGAAACCAAATACATCTCCCATCATTAAAGAGATAGTACATGAATATCCAAAATAAGATGTCCTCATTATCACTCAGGAGCAGGAGCCTCTACCACCACCTGCTATAGATTTACTTACATCAGGAGGAGGATCACTTGCATCTTTTCAAGATGGTCTTCAACCCTTGACATTTGGATCCTCATGCATGATCCATGAGATGCATGAGGAGGAGGTAGATACCAGCGCTGGTATAATAGAAGAGCAGCCATCATTAGTACCAGTAGTTGGAGAGACTATTGCAGCAGTGGAAGGAACCCTTGTAGATGTGCAAGAGGTTCCCAATGTTCAACTTATCCAAGGTTTGCACATCATTTCATCTCATGTTATTTCAATACCTCATATTGAGATTTGTGAGACCATTCCATCTAGGCAAGTGCATAACCAAGGATTAGAGCACCTTGCTGATTTGGAGCAACAAATTATCATTGCACAGAGGATCCTTGATTTGATCAAGGAGAAGATGTATTTTTATCCCAATTTGTCATGGTTGAGAGACACCCAACACTTTGTGTTGAATAATGGAGTTGCAGAATATGGGAGGAGCACAGTCCTATTCAGTATAGTTCCAAACTATGAATTTAGCATTGTATGTGGCCATGAGACAACACATGTATCACCTTGCAGATCTACAATGATGTCACTTAGCAACAGTGATGAGAAGAAGACACATTCATTGGTTGAGAATTCCAATGGAAGCTCCATTCATGAAGCATTGGAGGGGCATATGATAAAGGGTAGACATCTTGTGATGGTGAGCATTCCACATTATCAAGATCAAGTTTCTTTGATGAGCATCTCATAGCTCAAAGAAGAGATTCTACCTACAACATGTATGGAGCCTTATGGGTTCCAATGGGACTTTGATGAGAGGATCTCATGGAGAGACCTCAATGGAGGTGCACTTCAGCATTTCATGGAGTGAAAATTTATTCATTTAGAGGATGTTGGTATTATACAATGGGAGAATACCAATATTGAGCTTGGAATGGTTCATCATCCACATTGGGATGAATGGATCCAGATGAGGAGAAGGAGGTTTCATACCTTCCTACAGATCTATGATACTAGGTAGCAAGAAGCATGGTTGCCTTGGTTACTTTTGGGTGAGTATGGATACTACCTAACATCTCAAATTTTCAGGATCCATGCCATGTATATCAGTGATGACATGCAGTAGAAGGAGGCATGTCTACACTAGTTATTGATGAGAGAGTTTGGACATCTCATTATATATCTTATGTACTTGTATTTTGTTTTGTTTGGGATATGTCTCATGTATTTACATGTATTTATGTTTTGTATGTATCTAATGTTCATGTATGTACTTGGGTTTGGGACATTACACAACTCTCATATGATGTGGCAGCAGGGAGATTGTTTTTATTTGACTGATGAGACATTTCACATGTCCATTAGTATTTTTTTTCTCTATGATTTGCATCATGATGATGTAAGGTGGCAGCAAGAATCCTTGTTGTTGTGGTTGCTTTTGGGAGAGTATGGGTTGATTTTTTCCCATACATTTCATAATGATGATAGAGGATGGAAACAGGATGCCTTACAATGTTGGTTTTTGTTGTGGGATTATGGTCATTGTACTTGGTATGATGATGATGTTATGGGGTAGAAATATGCCTTACTAAGATGGCATCTCTTGATAGAATATGGCCACTACATTTGGTACAATTATGATGTGACCTAGCAGCAAGAGGCATTGCAGCGGTGGATTATTTTGAGAGAGTATGGCTCTCACATTCTTATTGATGCTGATTTGGCATTGCAGCAAGAAGCATTGCTGCGGTGGCTTCTATTAAGAGAGCATGGCTCTCTTACTTGTATTCATGATGATCTAGCATGGCAGTAGAAGGCTTTGCTGTGGTGGTTTTTATTAGGAGAATATGGTTTGTCATTGTTCATGTTTATCCATATGTCTCTACTTCTTGTTTTTACTATGTTGATGTTATGTTTGGATCCTACATGGCCAATAGGGAAATGATGAGAGCATTGATAGACACAATCTACTCTATGTGACATGGGTTGGAGAGATAGTTCTTGAGTTGGGACTTTCCACTTTGGGAAGAGACCACTTCATTTTATGTATCTCATGTGTAGAGGAGATCTTTGGTCATCATATGGTTGCCACTTGGAGATTCATTGATGAGGATGGGTATCTAAATTTTCAGTTGGAGGCCATTCTAGACATTCTAGAGAGGAAAATTTGGAGCTGGACATGCATGACACATTGTGACAGATGGGGAGGCCTTCCATATGAGGATGCCATTTTGAGGGAGGATGTTTGTTGTAGCATCCAATTTTGTAGTTTCTTGAGAACAAGAAAAAATTTTCTGAGGAGGACTGTAATGTTCCCAATTTTTCACAAGATAATTGGAATATTAAAGTTCTTAATTTTCATAATTAATTAAGTAAATAAGAGGGTGGAGGGACCCACAAACCCCATAGATGAATAAAATCCACTTTTGATGTGTGTATGTGGATATTTTATATGTAGATCTACATTATGGAGTAGTGTAGCGGCTACTTAATGTGAAAGGAGTGGAGGTCATGTCTCATTAATGAGAAAGATCATGGAGGTTGAAGAAGTCAACTAAGATCATGGAGGGAATCAAATGTAAGATCATAGAGCATTCATAATGTGATTATGGAGGAAGTGGTGCATTAATGCATACATGATGGAGATCATGGAGAGACAATGTATTCAACATGGAGACCTATGTGCACATGTGCAACACAGTTATGAGGTGGGCCAAGGCATGGGAAGGCTCAAAATCTATATAAGGAAGATAAAGGCACAATAGAAGGCATGATTTTGCATTATTATTTTTGATCTATTTAGATCCGGATTTTTCATTTGACATTTCTATGCATGCTTATGTTGTTTAGCTAAGTCTGTAGTGATGTTTAGCACAGGGTGTTTCCAAGCGGAAATCCCACCCTTACCGACGGGGGACTTCGAGTGCCTACTCTGGGAAGGTTATTTTGAGCTGCCATTCATGATTAGGCATTGGTGCCACATTTTTTCTACTTTCTACAGCCCATACATCTTCATAAATAACACATTTCTGCATCAGGGTTTGAGAGGAGGAGGTTGTCCTTAAGTGCTTCAGCTGAGGAACCAGTGAAGGGTTAATCCTTTCACTTTGTGCTTCAAGATCAGCCTTCCAACACTTTAGATTTGTATTAGGCATCAGGCCAAACATATCATACCTCCATGCAGTAGTAGTCCCATCAAGCATTGCTCAGTCCATTCCTATAGATCCTTTGGAGGAGGGAAGTTTTCAGCATTTCAGCTGGAAATCCTATGGAGGACCATTCCTTCACTTTTTATTCATTTTTTCCATATTTTCTGAGCTACATTGCATTATTCAGTAGTAGGCTAGAGAGCCTCCATCCTTGACAGTGCAGTTTTTGGCAGCAGTTGTGTACCAACAACTACAATCAGTAGAGGAGGATAGAGGAGCTAGATATTGAGCTTATAGCTTGAGGATATAGTGAAGGGATCAACCCTTCAAGCATAGATATGATTTTGTGACATATTTCAGCCATCTATTTGTTAGATCTAGGTCTCAATCTGCATACCCAATAGTTGTATACTGAAGCTCTAAGAGGGTGATTTTCCTAGACTCATAGATTTGGAAAATCCTTTCTTGGTTATCTTGGGTTTCCTTCATAGTGCCCTGATCTTGAATCTTGGCATCATGAGAGCTCCAAAGATCCATAGATCTACATTTCCCTTTCAGCCAGTAGCTATAATATCATCATCAACAGAAGGGATAGCGCAGTATTGCTTCCAACAGCTCTCTAGTTACGCAGTGCCTGCTTTGGCATGTTTTCAAGGTCAGTCTAGCCTATGTATTTGGCTTGAGTGCATCTACTTTATGCACTATTGTATCTGTAATCCATCTCCTGTGAATAAAATGGCTCACCTATTCTGTGTATTTTTGTGTTGACCATATTTTTTATGTACATATTCTATGTTTCAAATATTGTGTTTGTTTATTATTGCATTCTCCTTTTTGGAATATTACATTGATGCTTCAAATGGATCAGACTATGTTGAAGTTTGATTTGGTGGATTGTTGGAATTTGTGATAACTTATTTCAGATTGCAAGTCATGAATGCTTGAAATATCTCAATTTCATCGGTGCATTTAGAGTAGGAATGATTGTTGTGTGATAGCATTCTTTTATGGTGTGTAAAAATGAAATTAGAATGTCATATCTAGAATTTGGAAGTGACTTTATAATATTATTTTAGATAGATAGACATGGCTATTTCAACACTAATAGTCAAGTTTGAATAGATCTCGTAGTTTCTTTCTAGATTAGTGGAGTTATTCAATGGTTGGTTTCATTAAGTAGAAGAAGTTTAATTTGAAAACCATTGGCTGAGTATAACTAATTAATTACAGAGGAATCCTCTGTTTTACCTTCAACGTTGGTCATGGTAAATTGATTGAGCCAAACGTAAAGACATCGTGTTAAATTTGGTTTGTAATCTCTCACGAAGCTTAAGTGAATCCTTCCAAAAGTTTTGTGCTATTATAAAGGAATAAAAAGACTTTGAATCAGATACAGACTCTTCACTAAGGGTCGATCCTCCTATAATGGATAAGTTCCACCTAATGATTTGATTTGAACATCGTTGTTTAAATTAATTAAGAGTATGTAATAAGATTAACAAAAATTGCAAGTGGTTGATTTCGAAATGTTTTCAGAAGATTAAAAAATACTGCCATACACTCAGTCATTGCATTCCTCTTTGAACATTGTTGGCTTGGAAATTATTTCTTTCTATGGGATCGTAAGTGCAATTTTGAGTAGTATTATGATGAGGAATGTAATCTTGTTCATATATTGATGAGATGCATCTTCATTCAACATAGATTTTCCTTACATATCTTTTAACTGTTGCAAAAACTTTTTAATTTGAAATTATTGATTTTGGAATTGTTTTTTTTTTTTTTTTAATGTTTGTGAAGTGATGAAAAATGAATGTGTTTCTGAGAGATAAATTAGCAATCAATGTAAGTGTTTTTGAAGCCAAATCATTGAGTATTGCAGGTATGTTTGAAGTCGACCTTTTAAATTGGACAGTGTGAGTTTGAATTTAACAGTGAGTGATTTTAATTTGGGGAGTAGTATTTTACATAGGTTATGCAACAATATGAGCTTTCAAGTGTGGATTTGAATTAACATAAGTTTGGTTTACTTTTAAAAAGCAGTAGTATTTTAGGATCAATGTGAATTTCATTTTGTTGTTTGACAATATCAGTTTTAGTGAGTTTAATCCATAGTGAGAATATTTTGTGATTGAATTTCATTTGAAATCTTTCCGTGTAGCCTTAGTCCTCATTTTCTAACATTTCAATTAGACAGTGAGAATTATTCTATACCATAGCGTTTCATCACAGAAGTTTGATTTAGAGTGTTTTTGATACAGCAAAGTCTCATTTTCATAAATTAGATTTAGAATACTTGTATTCCTATTAAGGTGTTTCGAATCAATTAGAATTTTGAGGTGTGAAGTTAATTAGTTTTAAGTACAGTAACAGTAAGAATTTTCCTCTGTTTTAGTTAGTTGAATTTATTGTCAAGGCAATGTGAGTTTTTTTTGAGATTGAGTTTTGTCTTGCATGTCAGCATGAGAGAATTAGTTTAAATCTTGGTGAAAAGAGTGAATATCTTGTCTTTTTATCTTGTTTAAAAATATTTTTAGCTTTCCTTATTTTCTCCAAGGAATTGAAATTATATTTGTTTGGATTGGGATTTACGTCATGTGTAGTGAAGAACTAGGTTTCCATTCAAAGTAAAAATTTCCTATAAAGAGCAGATTTGGATTTATTCAATAGAGATCTTAAGTTCTAAAGTTGAATTTGATTATTGATTCGGCTAATGTTAGTGATATGGTTTGATTTATTTTTTAAATTTGTTTGTTCATAAGCATTCGCGTGTTCATTACTTAGCTTATCATTATAAAGGAAACATTAAAGCTCTGACCTCCAAAATGAATCAAGAAGTGCAGTGTAGCTCATGTTTATGAGCCCAGATTGAGAAATTAAATATTATGAGCTTTAATTCACCAATTAAAACTCTGAAAATTTTGGCACCGTTGCCGGGGAGTTGCAATGTTTGATTCAGGTAACTATTATCAGAGTTTCAGGATCTTGTAGGGCTGTCATAGGGTGGAGAGTGTACGGTAAGACATGAGTGAAGAGCCACACATCCACTTTTGTGGGGTTTCTCCAAAGTCTGACCGATTTCTGCTTGTTCTTGGGTTTTTTATTTCCTTTTTCTTTATGCGTAGAAGTAAAGGTAGATTTATTTCCAGTGCTAGTTTTCTTGCAATTAGCAGTTTTTAATTAATTTAGATTAAAAATTCAAGCTTTGAATGACAAAATATTTTTGAGGTTCTGTAAAATCCCCCTTTTTGTACTAATCCATGTTGTGAATAGGAGAAATTCAAGAATTGCCAAGAGCTTGAAGAATGTCCATCGATGCACTTTCTCAAATCCTAGCAATAGCTGGGGTATCTTCTTCTCAGGAAGAGTTCATCCTGACTGCATTCAGGAAATTATCGGTCTCTCCACAACTAGAATAGGATTTGGAAATATCCCTTTAGTCCTCTTGCCTATCTACCAAGAAGATTGATGAGCCATGTACCAAATCTAATGGGGAGCATCCAACTGGACCAAAGATCAAGGAACCTTCACCATGCCTAGCAACAAGCCTTATGTGCATTCCAGAGACAAATTATCTAATTTTTCCTAGCATGACCAAGGAGGACATTTAGAGTGGTCCAGGCAAAGGAATGAGCCAATACCACCAGGACAACTTCGAGCATTGGGTCTAGGTCACAATACAGTCAAAATACCACTCTCATCTTCAAATACTCTCGGTACCATATCAATTGAAGAAAATGGTTTCTCATACTTTGGTATGTTTTGAAGTTTATTCTTTCAAAATGAGTGTGACTATATTTAGCATGTTGTTACGAACATGGCTGCATTGGAAGTACTCCTACACTTGAAGGAGATCTTCCTCTCTCTAGATTAGGGTAGGGTAGAAATGAGTAAAATTTTTGTTGGAACATCATTCTTGAAATTCCAATTCCTAAGGCATAACCATTGAAATTTTTGTCACTATGCACTCTTGTGATAAGACTTGTCAGAAGAAATCCACTCTTAATGCCTAATATTTTATAAAGTGACTCTGATTATTGGCCGATATTATTCATTGGGTTAGTTAGGGGAGTTTTTATTATTATACTTTCCATTCATAAGCTTAACATATTATCATCCAAGAAACCTTTTCAATTTTCTCTTTGAAGGTATTGATGAAACACCTCCTATGATGGAACACTCCTATAAAACCATCATGAGCTCTGATAAGAACCATAGCATGACCAACTTGAGGAATATTTTAGTCATTATATGAGTTATTTCTATTCTTAAGTCTTTAGGGTAGCAGGATCAACAAGTAAAGATTATTAATTAAAAAAAAATCACACCATCCTCTGCCCTTAAGGAGTAGAACTGTCTCCCCACTTATTAAGTAACCTCTAAGGTTAATCATAATCATAGTCTACAAAAATATTTAGGGGAGGATAGTGTTAGGTCCCTGTAATTTGTCAAATTGGCAAGAACAAATGTACAAGTGTAACATCAAACCAATCTTTGGAGTCTTAGGACCTAGCCTTCCTAGACTTAGAGAGGGCACTCTCTATATTTGTGTGAAATATGTAACTTGATTGATCTTAGGGTTTTGATTTTAGGCTATTTATAGTGATAGGGTTTGTTTTTCTGTTTGGTTGGTTGGGTAGGTTTTCAAGAACAATATATATAGTAAGTGAAACTTAAATCATTTGTCTATGGAGTCTGCAAGAGGTCTTGAAAAGTACAACAATAGGTCAACGGTGTTTCATAGGGCAGGTTAACAAAGCCAAATGGATCTAAATAGGTTTAGTGAGTGTGAAATGAACATGAAGTTGTGAATGCATTATGTTTAAAGGAAAATTAAGGATACTTCAACATCATAGGACAAGAAAAGCTTTCAAGATGATAGCATAGTAAAAATGAAGAGCAGTTAAGAATTCTTCAACTATACTTTACTAGAAAAACCTCAAAACAACAATCAAGTAATCCTAGAGAGCAGTTACGAATTATCTAAATATTAATTTTAGACAAAGAGAAATTTTAAGATAAAAGTTTAGTGAAAGTAAATATCATTCAAGGATTCTTTAATTAAACTTCAAATAAGAAAACATAGAGATAAAAGGATGCAAACAGAAGTAGGGTGCCAAGATAACATATCCAACTCTAAAATTTATGTTCTATTATTAGAGAAACCATGAACATAATGTAAGCAAATGAAAACATTGACAAGAGTGGAATAACATCACCATCTAAAAAATCTCATGAATCCTAGGAACGTGCTGATTCTATTGATATTCAGTCCAAGAGATTTACAAGGCTCCAAAGCCAAAATTCATTAAAACTCAGAGTCTATGCTCAGCTTAACAATCAACCAACATGAATAATGAGGCCTCCATGTAGTATTTAACTTGAAAAGGAGGACCAAAAACCTAGCTATGGCTTCAAAATGTCATTAATCAAACATAAATGCCATTTTTCATATGAGACCATGCAAGGCCCAAGGCACAAATATCCTAACTTAATAAATGAAAAAATAAATGCTAACATAACTCCTTAGCTAACTCTGGAGTGATTTGCCTTCAAAACCCTCAAAATATATTTATCATTAACTCCAAGTGTCTTTTGTTGACTTTCAAGAAAGGGCGCAGTGCCAAGGTTCAAGGGCACAGTGCCAGGCCAAGGGCGCAGTGCCAACACTAGGAAAATCACTTATTTTGTAGCTGAGATTTGGAGGCCTTCCCGGTGTCCAAATGAGCTCCATGATAGCTCATTGGAAATATTGTCCTGTCTAGTTTCCAAAAATACCTTTTGTTTCCAAATTGGAGTCCATTTAAATTCTCAGAAACCACTTTTTCCAAGACTTTTATGGGTGCAACGCCAGTGCTGAAAAGAGGGCAGAAAGGTAATTGTTTTGCTTGTTTTGGCACTTTTGGAGGACCATCTTTGCTCCAAATGAGCTGAAATTTTCTGTGAGTGATGTACTTGGCCTAATGAATAAAAAAATTCAAATTTTCTCCATTTGGTTCCCCAAAAAAGAGCACAGTGTCAGTGGCGCTACGCGCTTGGCCCTTCAAAACAGTCAAAAACTCAAGATCTTCAAAAATGTGCCAAAATTTGAACTTGTCATGCTGATCATGTTTGGGATGCTTGTAGGGATGCATCAGAAAGAATGTCAAGTTTTTCTTTTTATTTTTCCTCCTTTAGGGTTTGAATCTTTGCAAGGGCTCTTTTGAGCTTGGCCCTTGCAATCATGTTTCTTAAGGCATAATGCCTTGCCATCTTCTTTTGCATGTCAAGGTTTCTCTTGGTCTTTTCCAGCTGATCCTCTAAGTGAAAATTTGCCCTCTCTAGCCAAGATTCCCTATCATAGTCTATTTCCATGGCAAGCAGCTCACTTGGAGTGAGTTGTTATGCCAATGTTGTCTCTTTCTCCCTTTCTTTGGCTAAGGCTTTCTTCAATCCCATTGTCCTTGGCCTCTTCCTAGGAATTTGTTCTTCCTCTTCTTCAGTGTCATCATGAGTGCCCAAGACCTCATATAACTTGGCCTTGGCTCTTCCAGCCTCTTTCTGAGCTCTGATATCTCTGATCTCACATATGGCTTTCTCTGTCTCCAACTGCTTGTTTTCAGCCTCAAGGAAATGGATCACATTCTTAGCCCTACCAATTTTTGCTTGTAGGTCCCTAATTTGAGCATACTTGCTTTTAAGAAGCATGCTTGTGATCCTCTCCTCATTCTCATCATCACTGTCAAGGTGAATTAGTTGAAGCTCTTGTTCAGTTTTATGCTTATCTTCCTCTTCTTCATCAATGACCTTTTCCTTACCTTTGTCAGGATGTTTGGTTGATGTAGAAGGCATGACCCCTTGCCTCTTAAAGGCATCAAACACATGCATATTTCCCCTCTGGTAGGTCAAAAGAAAAGGCTCAATGTTACTCATCTCAGTGTCATCTGTCTAACTGCCATCATTACTGCCATCATCACTACCATTATTACTACCATCATCACTCCCATCATCACTGCCATTATCACTGCTCTTTGACCCACTTCCATCATCCTCGCTACTCTCTGCCTCATTTCCATATGCTTCACTGATATGTGCCTAACTTCTATTTGCCTCACTGCCCTCACTTATTGATTTCTTATTGTTTTATTCCTCATTGTCATCTCCCTTACTGTTTGATATACTAGTACCATGAGATGAGGGTGAGGGATTGTGAGAGGGTGATGAAGGAGGATCATCATGAGGTGAAGGTATGTGAGTGGATGGTGAAACATGAGTAGTGGGGTGTGATGGTGAAGGAGGAATGGGAGGATGAGAAGATGAAGGTATATCTTGCTGAGGATGGGCCTGTGGAGTAGTAAACACTTCATTGGCAATGAAGGTCTCCCATGGAATGTATTTCTGCTATAGTTGGTGCATAACCACCATTTTGATAATAGAGTGATGGAATAGGCTTTGCATTTTCTGAGGATAGTCTCTCTTTTGCACTATGTAGGACATTTTATCAATGATTTTGTAGAGGTAATAGGGTATATGCAACATCCTCAACCTAGTAAAATGCATAAGTAGTCTGATGTGATATGAGTAAAGACGGGAGAATCTTCCTTCACATGTGAAATATTTCATTATGATCCTCATCATGGGTGCATATGTATCAAGAAGATGTGAAAAAGGAAAGATAGACTTGTGGTTGTCTTTAGACCTAGGTTTTAGGTAGGGTTCAAAATAAATCATGTCAAGATTGGCCTGCTTGAACCATTTCTCCCCTACACTAGGTATTCCTGTGGCATTGGAAATAACATCTATAGATAGCTCAAAGGTGACCCTTGCAAGGTTTACTTGTTTGTCATGCAAGTTAATGATAAAGAGTCTAGTTAGCTCAGGGTAGTTTTGCATCTACTACACCTTTTCACAAAATCAAAGCATCCTACATGCTTGAAACATGAAACAGTTAGGAGAGATGCCATTAGCTCCCTTGTGTTTGGGGGTTCAGATCTGTTTATATTTCCACCTTTGTGCTCATGCCTTCTTGGAATTTTGGCCTCTCCTCCACTACCACTGTCTTCTGACATTGTAAAATCTTCCTTGATAAATCCTAGGACTGTAAATGGAAATGAGATGAAGGGATAATGGAATAGCAGCCTTTGCAATGTAGGGGATGAATGAATGAGTGTTATGACCAACTTGGATAAATGACAACCCTTAAACTAATGTAAGCACCCTTGTCTATCATTGGTTTTCTTTACAAGCATATGAAATAATGGTAAACAGTGATGTCAAGTTTAAGCCTTAGGGTTGTCTCTTAGAGTTTCAATTTCTTTCAATTAAATGATGACAAAAATGCTTGAAAATGGGATGAAAATACAAGGAAAAGACCCTCTAGCAGATGTTTTTGAGGAACCAAAAAGAAAAATACCCCATACATTTGTTTCTAGTGGAGGTTTCTAGAGGAGTTTGGCGAGCGAAGGGTTTTACGGATGTTTTCCTATCGGTGCTCTTATCGTCAAAACTCGCCCCGGTGCTCTCAAAAAAAGAAAGCATCGGTGCGGACAAAATCATTGGCACACCGGACACCATGCACTTCGTACACACCTACCTGGTGCATCATAATATAATAGAGCACCGGTTTCTCACAACTCGTCCACCCTAGTGCATTATAAAACACAACGCCAACACTAAAACCACCTAGTGCGGTAGACAGAAACCACACCAGTGCATCATAAAAAACGTGCCAAAACACAAACCGACCGGTGCATTTGTAGCAAACAGTACCAGTGCACCTATAAACAACACGCACTGGTAAAGGGTTAAATTAAAAAAATATTTAAGACAAACAACCCGGATTTTTCAATTTTCCAGTGCTCATGCGCTATCAATTACCGGTGCGCATGATACCATAGAACACACCGGTGCACGCCGAACATTGGCACACCGGACAGCATGCACAAAGTAGACACACCGCCGAGGCATCCAATTACTGTAGCGCACCGGGGCATCAATACTCTTCTACGCTGGTGCATCATAAAACACCGCGCCAAAACAGAAACAAGCCAGTGCGTTCTTCTCTAAGAGCACTGGTGTGCCAAAAATCGCACGCACTGGAATAGTGTTATATAAAAAAAGAAAAAAATTAAGGCCAAAAAACTGGTGCTTTGCGACTATTATGCACCGGTGCTTTACCATTACGCCGCCCCAGTGCATCATCCAATTTTTGCGCCGAAACTGAAACATCCCGGTGTGCGGTTAGGGAAATGCCCCGGTGCGTTATAAAAAACGCACCAAAATTGATACCGCCCGGTGCGGTTTTACTTAACTAAACTAGTGCGCTTATAAAACCCCGTGCACCAAAACAGGGTTAATTAAAAAACTATTTACGGCCAAAAAACTTCATTATTAACTTTCCTTAGTGCTCCAGAGCTCTCAAGCCCCGGTGCTATTTCCTTATTTTTGAGCCGCCCTGACATCGGTGCTCTCATTGCACCCATTGCACACACTGCTGCTCTGCATTGGCGACCAATCTCCAGCTTGCATTTTGAAAAACAGTGGAAAAATTTTATTTTCCAAATTTTACAGCCAATATGACTCCTCGACGGCGAAATGTACATGTATTTTTCTAGTTTTTCTATAATTAAGCCTTTTAGAGGATTAAAAATTGAAATAAACTTAAAATAACCATTAAAAAAGAAAAAGAAAAAAAATTTGTTGCGCGGTGCGCTCAAGCTGTTCAGCTCACACAAGATAGTGGTGCTACCTATAAAATTTATAGGTAGCACCGCTTCCGGTGCTAATGTTAACCACACCATTTCCAGGGTGGTGCCGGAAGACACCCTGAATAATTTTAAACTAAAAATGAAAAGGAAAAAAGGCGGTGCGCTCATTTATCTAGGCACATTGTTGACCCCGAAAATCACAGTGCGGTGTGTTTAATTCATTTTCCGCCCCGGTTTATGTCAGTGCACCGCATTTTGCATTCCGAGAGGGTCAACGGTGCGGTCGGGTAAAAGACCGCACTGTCAACTATGTCATTGTCATGAAGTTGGTGCGGTGACACGACTATACGTGCTGGGGCATATATTTCAGTCAGTGCACCGCTATTTTTAATTATATACAGTCCACGGTGCTTGAAAAATAGACATCTGCATCGAATCCGGTGTGGTCTGTTTCATTAGGGGCCCCGGGGATGGTGCGCTAGAATATTGGGATGCACCGGCACCGGTGCGTGACTATTTTTATGGAGCACTGATTTGTATGTTTGTTTTTTTTCAAGAAAAATTATATATCTATATTTATAAATACATTTTCGTTTTAATAAAAAAAATTATTTAATATGGCAATGATTCAGAGAGAACAAGAGCAACAACAACAACACGAAGTAGAACAATATGACATGATTCACCAATGGGAGGTGAGAGAGAAGGAGAGAGATGGATTCCCTTGCCCTATTACTGCAAATACCCAGGAGATCCCTATGTAGGTAGGCCTCGTCAAGTTCTATGAGGAAGCTATTCCTGGCCTAAGGGCCCATAGTGTGCTTTTGAGACATCTTATCGACAAGTGGAATGTCCACCGACAGGATTTTCAGGTTGGTCCTGACCAGTGGTACACACCCACTCAGGAGGAAATTTATTTATTATAGGACTATCGAGGAGAGGGGTGAATTTTCCCTCATTCCTAGATGTGCCAGTTGGTTGTGTAGCAGGGAGTCAGCTAATTTACTCCCAGAGATACATTGGAGCACATGTATTGTCTCCTTCAGAGTTTCAGGTACCTGGAGGTCAGTTACTTATAGGTGCTTTTGGTAGATAGGACGTGCAGTGCCTCTCTATTATCGCTTCGATCATTTTTCACAATACCAATGATGAGCAATGCATTAGTTGCTCGCTTTTATATTATGTTGATTATTTAGTACAACAACCACGAATTGTCAGGTGATCTGCCATTTTTTTGCAACAGTTTTGTACGGCCTTAGATAGATGTCGTGCTCATGCACAAGGGAGGGTCAACTTCCCTTTTACTTCAGATATGTTTTGCTTATTTCTTGAGAGGTTTCTAGAGATGAGACCTAGTTTTGTTCGACATCCTCATAGGTTGATGTTCAAGGCCCGGATGTGGATGTGGGGGTAGATGATGCCCAAGAGGGGAGACACTATGTTTCCAGCGAGGATATCACATGATTCAGTGGACTTACTAGCCAGTGTTGGCGGGTTTCATCCCTTCATTATGGTCCCATGTCCTTATGCTGGACTAGATTGGCGAGGGTGTCCCAACATCCTCTTCACTCTTCATGAGCCGCCAGATGATAGAGATAATATTACTATTTTTATTTATTTATTCTAGCATGTTCTTTAACTTGTTTTTATTAAATTGTGTAATGAAATTGTCTAATTATTGTTGTTTACTTGTATATATTTTGTAGACATTGGCTCTTTTGATGGCGATGAGATGTTGGATCCACCACATGATCTAGGTGTCGATCCTGATGATTGCGATCAGGAGATGGTTGATGCGCCGAAGGATGAGGCCAATGGCACAGCAGAGATATGTGCTGATCCTGCTCCTCATGGTGCACCGGTACTACCTTTTGCTAGGCGTGGTCGACTTGAGACCAAATACCGGATGGAGTTGGGCAGCAAACTCTGTGGATTGATTTCAAATGCGGGCATCAGGCCCGTTCATTACAAAGAGATACAGGGCGATGATAGACTGTTACGGATGTGGAGAGGCATGTCGCGTGACATGTGCGACCTGATGCGGCATGCCATAGGAGCTACGACAGCTGTTACACAATTGAGGAGGATTGTCCATAGCTATAGGTGTAGTCGAGCTGCGGCACGTGATGGACAGTCCGCCAGCAGTGAATTAGATGCATCTCGAGATCGTTCACCTTGTGGTGTGTTTGATGATCAATATGAGGCTCCACTGGCAGCATCTGACACTAGTCATCATGGAGATGAGGCTAGACCATCGACCACGTCCAGTCATTAGCCTGCAGCATCCATCATGAGTACTATTCACGATCATCATGAGCAGGCTGGACCATTGATCGCTAAGGCTGCAGTACTATTGACTGAGAAGGCATCCACTACTATTGTGCCTCATATTGATCATGTTGTACTACCACCAGCGGATGCATCCATCATTACTAGTGATCATCATGATCATGAGCAGGCTAGTCGACCATCGACTGTCAAGGTTGCACCCAGCTTTATTGAGAAGGCCACATCCACTTGTACTAGTGTTATTGATGTTGTTATACTACCATTAGCGCTTGATCCATGACATTTATATTACAGTTGTATATTTTTAACATTATTCAGTTATATATATATATATATATATATATATATATATATATATATGGTCCATGTATTTTATGTTCATGTTGCAGTTGTACTTAATTTTCATATTGATGATCATCATGATGTGGTGCATATTGTTAGTCATGTTAAATATGTTCGTTTAATGTTTAGCTTGCAGATAGATGTGTATATGTGATAGGCGCATGAGTTATTTGACATTATATTGAGATGTATATTTGATGTTTGTGTTGTGATGATGTTAATATATAATGTTAATTTGATGTTAATTGCATGTGTTTATTAGTCGAATATGATGTTTGTACGATGGTTATCATGATCGTGATGATGTTTATTAATTAATTTAATATTATTAAATGACCATGATATTTATTAAATATTATGTCTTGAATGTAATTGTAATTTAAATTTTAATTCTATGTAAAATTGTATTTATATTTGTACTAATTGTAATTTTAAGTGCAATTGTATGTAAGATATTTATTAATGTAAAATTTTAATTGTAATTGTAATATTTAATTTATTCTGAAATGATTGTAATTGTATATATGAAAAATTGTAAAATTGTAATTGTAATTCTAATTGTATGTAAATTTCACAAATTGTAATTGTATTTGTAATTGTAATTTTAATTGAACTGTATGTAAAATATTTTTAAAATTGTAATTGTAATTGTAAATGTAATTCTATGTAAAATTATAAGTGTAATTGTATTTGTAACTATAATTTTAATTGAATTGTCTGTAAAATATTTGTAAAATTGTAATTGTAATTTTAATTCTAATTGTAGTTGTAATTTTAATTAATGTAATTGTATGTAAAATATTAATTTGTAAAATTTTAATTCTATTAATGTGAAAATTTTAATTGTATTAATGTGAAACGATTTTATTAAAATATTTAAATTTGTAAATTTGCAAATAATTGTAAAATAACAAATCTAGAATAATATGAATTTTTGTAACTTAAAGTTTAGAAAATAATGAAAATAAATTCATGTACTTTATAATTATCATTATTTTATTATGATCTTACATATATAAAGTTTAGAAAATAATGAAAATAAATTCATGTACTTTATAATTATCATTATTTTATTATGAACTTAGATACAAAAAAAAAAACTTTAAAAATTCTGGTGCGCTTATCATCCTAACAGGCCCCGGTGCATCATATTAATACAACGCACCAGTGCATCGCATTTATGCACACCGGAAATGAATAAACGCAAATAATAAAAAAACGCAACTATATTTTGTTTAAGTTTAAAAAAGTGGCAATTTGAAAAATGTGTGGCAAAATATTTTCAAAAATCTAATTTGATAAAATAATTCTTTAAATACTAAACACTTTTCATTATTTCACTATTTTTGCTAAAAAATTTCAGTCAAATTTTTGCAGGAGACAAATGTGGAGCAAGAGAGCACGACGGCACTGTGGATGGCGAAATACGTTTGAACAGAAGTATTCAGACAATCAGAAAACAAAACTCTGGTGATTCAAGCCCTTTATCATAGAATTTCAAACCATTTCGTGATTAAATTTAATTCTTTTTTTTTTTAACTTTTTTCTGTAGGTTTTTATTTTTTCCTGCAGTTTTATCCTTTTTTACCTTGAACCCTTCATTTTTTTTTTCCCCTTTCATCTCCCTATTTCTGTGATTTCAGAATTAGGGTTTTTAATTTTAGATTGACGTCTAAGCCACGGGACAACTTGCATAGTCGGATCCCAATCCATTCGGCTATTGCGTGAATTTTTGAAAAAATGGATTTTTCTTTATCGGTGCACCTTGATTATGCCACTGCACTGGTGCTCTGTATTATTACAGTGCATCACGCAAATTCTATGTCGTAAAAATTTGAAAACATTTTTTAAATCCGTGCGCCAAATCTGAAATAGGGCACCGGTGCTCTCTTTAACTAGGAAAGCACCGTACGGTGTATTACACCATTTTTGCGATGCGTTTATAATACCCCACACACCATTAGGTCTATTACATTGTTTTTATAGTGTGTTTATAATACTGAATGCACCGTACGGTGTATTATACGGTTTTGCAGTGCGTTGTTAATATATCCATACACCGGTGGCGGTGAAGATTTCATGAAAGGCACACCGGTGTCTCGAGATTTATTTTCTACTTGAAAAGTTGAAAATTTATTTATAAATATATTAATTAATGATATGCTACAGGTTTCAGATTGATAAAGAAATGACTGACAAGATATCAAGTAACAAAAATACTATTAACACATCAAGAAAACCAAAAAAGGCAAGTTCTTTGTAAATTCTTTATAAAAAATATTATTTTTGAACTATATGTAACTTTAACTAATATGTATTGTTTACTGTGTATCATGCAGAGTCACAAAATGATGAAGTTCGATATGATTATTTCTGATCTACGACTAGAGGAGCGTAAAAGTTTAATGAAAAAATTGCAAAAAGATGAATCAGGTGAATGAAACAATACTATCGATCCAATCTGAGTTTCCTTTTTTAATTATCATTAATAATATAATTAAAATTATTAGATAACATGTGTCAAACAGTCTACTAATTCACATATGTTTAATGTTTTATAGGGACCAACAACTCAGAAAATGAATGTTGTTCTAAGAAAAGAAAAAAAATAGAATATACAAATGAAAATGAATTGCTCCTTGGCTCATCTGGAGTGGTGCTGGAAGTTAATGAAAGGGGGAAAAACTTTTATGTTTGAGATCTAAAAATTAAATATAATGCTTCAAATGTAATATGTAATCAATAAATTTTCACAATAAATAAACAATTTAGCATTAAATATTAATTTTCGCATCTTTCAGAAAAAGAAAAGAAAGGGAACCCATTCAGACATAAAAATCGTGATCGACAAGGAAGAAAATGGTTGATCTCTAAGTTTGTGAGTAATTGTTACTTCCTTATAACAACTTAACTAGATTTCATTTTTTTTTTAAAGTTGTTTTACAAAAATCATCATTGAATGTCTTCATACAGGTTCTAACATACAAAGAAGAACCATCAGACGAATTGATTGAAATTGGGTTAAATATGGGTTGTGAGTATATGATGGCATATCAGAATTTAATTGTGGAATTTGTAAGCATCTATCGATATTGTTCTAATTAGCTCCGTCTATAATTAATAGAACAAAAACATCTTTTATATTAAATATATGATTTGTTATGGGTTATAAAACTTGCAGGAAAAAAAGTATGGAACTGTGCCAACAGATGAAATTTTGAAAGATGGCATGGTACATGGTTTGGAAAGAATGTGTATAGTTTATGAGTCAATTGTTGCTATGGCATGTCATTTTTCTTTTCGATTTACATTGATGTATATTATTTAATATTGGAATTTTCATTATTCTCACCAATGTATATACACTCATTTCAGTTTATTTTTATGTTTGTAGATGGAAAGTGAAGAAGAAGAAAACAATCAACGCCGTGAACACAACATTCCTAAAAATAACCCAAGTCATGGAAGTAGCTCTAGCAGTGACAGCAGTTCAAGCGAAGAATGATGATCACTATGTAATTTGGATATCAAAGCAAGACGTTTTATTTTTTGAAATATGTCTGTGAAATTAGGCATTTTGTTTAATGTAATGGACATAGTGTCCCAATTGAAAGACAAAGGGATACGAATAATTGTCCCATTTTGTATGATAAAGACTGTCTTATATATATATATATATATATATATATATATATATATATAATAAAATATATTTTAATTTATTCTATTGCGTTCTCCATTGTCGTTCTCAAATGCACTAATAAAAATTTAATTCATATGAATATTGTTATAAGATTATATATATGTGTTGAATTTTGATGAATAATGAATTTAAAAAAACCACAATAATTCTGATATGATATAACAAATTAATCCAAACAGCACATTCAAATGCATTAATAAAAATGTAATTAATATGAATATTGTTATAAGATGTGTCGACTTTTGATGAATAATGAATTTAAAACAATCACAATAATTGGATTTTTAGCTGTGGATGTTTCTAAAAAAAACAAAATTAAAACCGGTGCGTTTATTTGTCTATATGCACCGGTGCATTTATGATTCTATGCGCACCACACTAATACCGATTGCAGTTATAAATATCGGTGCGTTTGTGTGATACTGCGCACCGGGGAATTTATGTATCTATAAGCACCGGTGCATTTATAGATGCCATGTGAACCGCACAAATACCAATACCAATTATAAATCTCGGTTCCTTTCTATGATACGGAGCACCGGTGCCTCATAAAGATACACGCACTGGTGCGCTTATACGACCTATGGGCACCGTTCAAATCCCAAGACCAATTAGAACGGCCCCGTGCATTGTATCACCAACACCAGGCCTGGTGTTGTTGTTTTCCTTAATGACCCTGTGCATTCTCCTTCGACCACCTTGGTGCGCTGTCTATCGATACTCACCGGTGCGTTAAAACCCGATAAGAGCACTGATGAAAAAAAATCCATAATAACCTCTAGCTACCCATTTTTTTTAGTTATGTTGAATTTCCGTTAAAATCTCCACCAAAACCTCCGTTACCAGAAACGGATGTGGTAGCATATGTTTTTTGACAATTTTGGCCAATTTTATAACACTAAAAACCTCCTTTATAACCTCCGCTAGAGGGTCTTTTCATTGTAGTGTGAGGAACCGTACTTACCCCTACTAGTGCTTGGGAAACCCTTGGAAATGACTTGAAGCAATTTAGAGGTGATTTGAGTGCTTGTAGGGATTAGAAATCCTTCCTTGCCACGCATGCAACGCTGAATCTTAAGTGCGCAGCGCTCAATCCAATCTTTAATGGGTGCATGTCGGGCAAGAGTGTAGTGATCTGCCAGGAACACAACACTCAATTCCAAGCACGAAAATATAGTGTTAAATGCATGGGAGAAAAGAGCCAAGGGCACAGCGCCCGATTCCAGGTGTGTAGTGCCAGTCTGAGCGCGCAGCGCCAGACAATTTTTTCCCAAATTAACTTGAAAATTGACAAAATATTTTCTCTTGAGTGGTCTTGATCACTTGAAAGGAAACAATGATTTGTTTGAAGTGTAGAATGGGATTTTATAGACTTAGGAATTTTAATTTAATATTTGAAACCAACTTCCTAATGTTTACAAGTCTTTTTTCCCTTTTCATTGATATTCCTATATACTTTTGCATGTAGGTTACTGAAATCACTGAATTAACTTTTCTTTTGGTATTTGAGACTTGACATGTTTATTTTGATAATTTTGTGATCATTATACATACCAGCATCCTCAAACCTTTTGTGGTTTCCATCATGAAGTTTAACTCAACTTTTCACCTTTTATCACTAACCCTTTTACACTGTTTGCATGCAGGTTTGCTAAAATGATGAATTTGACTTCTCCTTTGCTCATTTTGGCATGACAAGCTCATTAAACACCTTTGGGAGGATTTCACATAGCAGCACCTTCAAAACCCTCTTTTGCTTGTACCATGGATTTCAACTCATCCTTTTATCATTTAGGCATGAAAAAATCATTTTGACATGTTTGGGATTTGATCAAATAGTGACATCTTCAAAATCCTTTTTACTTTCATCATGAAACTCAACTCATCTTTTCCACTTTGACTGGCCATTTTCCAAAAACCCTTGGTATTTGGAATCTTCATAGCAATCATTAGTGTTGTCTTATAAGTTCTCTATAGCCCTTTCAAGTTCATTCATTTCTGTCCAGTTCACCTCACCTTTTTCCCTATTTCATCAATATTTTCTGCTAGATATTCTTCATGTTTGGCTTTGTGTGTCTCCTCCAGGTCATTTCTACAAGTGGTCAGTGTTTTGGCTTTCATCTAGACCATCAAGTTAAAAGCCCTAGTTCTCCTTAAAATCAAACTGTTTCGCTTTCTTCTGTTGTAAGTTGTCTTCACTCAGGAGTAGACCATCTACCTTATCGATACCTTCTATTGATGGAAACTTCAACACTCCTGCAGAAGTGCCAAAGTTTGTTCATTTTCCTCATGTGAAGACTCTGAAACTGAATGGATAGTCTTCTTTGGAACTCTTTTAGGTCCTTTTTGAACAACCATATTTGACATTCTATTACATCTGAGCTGGATTATAGCAAAGAAAAAGAAGTACCTGAAACATCCATAGATGACCTTAGATATGTAAAAACCCTAATGACCTAGTGGGAGGGTCATTTGAACTAATTTTGACTAAAACTTGGCTTGGAGACATTCAACTGAAAATAGAGTATGGAAAAAGTGCTATATTGAAGATCCAAAATCCAATGTACTTGATTTAACTAAAGGGCTTACATAGATAGTTTTGAGACCATCAATACTTGAGGGACCTGGGGAATATGGGAAAAAATTGGCTATAGGAAACCCCAGAAGGAAAGTGGAGTTCATGGACAAAGTAAAAATATGCTAATGATGTTATAGGCAGAGAAAGAAACTAACAATGAGAGGTATCAACCTATAAGGAGTTTGTAGGAGTGACATGGTGACCATGAAAAGGAAAACTGATAGAATAGTGAAAAAGTTTGAAAAAGGATAATGAAGGTAGTGGGATTTCTAAAACTCACAATATTCAAGGAATGTTGTTTTTATAAATATAGAACCAATCTATAGTCATCTACAAATAGTGAAAAATATTGATGACTAACAGTGGCTCCACTTGGGGAGGGCAGCTCCTTTTTAGGAGGTGTCAAGAACCTCAGAGTTCAGATCTCTAAGTTTTGAAGATTAGTACTTTACTTGTACTTGGAATATCTCTCTTCCTTCATTTGCATATTTTACTCCTATCCTTTGAAGCTGTGATCTTAAAATTTGAAAAGACATGATTGATTCAATATCAGTTCTACCTAGGCATCATAATTTTCCTAACATTTTTTCTCCTGGGTGCACTTGGAGTTGCAAACCCTTGACATAATTTTACTTTGAAAGCATAAAAACTATCTACTTGTACCCTTATGTCATCCAAAGGCTCAGATTAGAATGATGAGCCTTTTATTCTCTACCTAATATATTATCTGTCAAGGTTAAGCTATTTGACAGATTTCCATTCTCTAATCTACTAACATTAAATTTAAAACATGGTCAAACCAAGGTTAAGAAATCTAATTTGTCATGGGCTATGGCATTTTGGACAAGCTGCAAATAGACTTTATTTTTGTACAAGTGAAAAAATAAATTTGAGGGTTGTGATTTAGAATTGGTTATGCATCCCTGACTTCTCTTTTGGTTCAGATTTGAGCATTGAAACCGAAAATATTTTCCTAATCTAATCTACTGACAAGCCAAGATTACATGGTTTGGAAAATATTCTTTCACTAACCTATCAGCATAAATTTAAAACATGTTCAATCATGATTAGGATGAATGACTGAACAAGACTTTCTTTTTTCAAAGGTAGTGGCATTTAGGCTTGCACACTTTCAGCAATACTCTTTTTTGCTATGGGGTTGTACCTATTCTTTAAACCTACCCTCTTTTTCTTCATTCCTTTGTTTTTGTGTTTCATTTTTCTGATCTTTCATCAAGAAATGTTATGTACAATGAATGAAGCTTCAAACTAGGAATTTCAACAAAATTAATGCTTGAGCATCCTGCCATTGACAGGACCTTCAAATAAATCTGTTCCATCCATCTCTTGTAGAAATAAATCATTGTTACCTCTAACTGAATGGATGATGTATGGACCCTTCCATAGATTTTCAAATTTTCCATGCTTGCCTTTGTCCTCTCTTCTTGAATCCCACTTCAACACTTTGTCTTCAATCTGGAAATCATTTTCCTTGTTCCTTCTGTCAAAGATCTTCTTGATGTTTTCTTGCATTGCTTGTGTTCTGTTGTAAACTTTTTCCCTTGATTGCTACAAATAAATGGTTTGGTTCATCCTCCTTTGCATTTCATTTTCTTCTGATTGTACCTCTTGGAGGAGCTTCATCACTGGAACTCCTAGGGATGTTGGAAAAATTGTATCCATACCATACACTAGTTGATAGGGAGACATATTGATTGATTTCTTGCTTGTTAATCTGTCAGCCCATAGTGCATGCACCAGTTTACTATGCCATGAATTTTTTTTCTCTTCCAACAACTTTTTAATGATTGTCACCAAAATTTTGTTAGAGGACTTAGCCATCCCATTACCTTGAGGGTAATAAGCCATAGAATGCCCTAGTGAGATGTGATACTTATAGAAAAATTCCACCATTCTCTTGGACTTAAATACAATAGCATTATCAATGATGATCTTTCTAGGATAGCCAAACCTGGACAAGATGTTGGTTTCAAGGAATTTGATGATTACTAAGTCAGTGGCATTCCTTGAAGGGATGGATTTTATCCATCTGGTAAAATAGTCAGTTGTAGTGAGGATCCATTTGTGTTGGGAATATGATGCACGACGTATTTCTCCAATTAAATCTAAACCCCATTGTTGAAAATGATTTTCAACACTGATAGGATGCAAAGGAAAAGGCAATAGTTTTCTCTTTTCATCAAAGATTTGGCATTTATGGAAAGTCATCACTAGATTGTGGATGTCAGGAAAAAGAGTGGGCCAATAGAAACCAGCTCTAAGGATTTTGTTCGCAGTGGTTTTCCAATAGAGATGACCTCCACATTCTTCTTCATGAAACTAATGCATGATTATTTCTGCATCATCTTCAAGCAAAAATTTAAGAAAGATACCAACAAAAATTTTCCAATATAAAGCTTTATCTAGAATGCAAAAATTTACAGCCTTTAATTTCAAGAATCTATCTTTTGTTTTGGACAAAGAAAGAGGAGAATTTAGATTAAAAATCACATATAATATATCAACATACCAAAGTGAGTTTAGAAATGCTTCTTCAATGGGTGGAGTCGCTAGTTCCTCTTGTTCATTCAAGGAATGTATCATGTTTATGCCTAGTGCCTGAAAGTTAGCTTCAGCTATGAGTTTGGCAAGTCCTTTCCCTTTGATCAGTTTAGTGGGCCTGTTTTCTAGATCATATTCTAAGATAAAAAAAAATCCACTTACTCCTTTTACCATTAGGATATTGATTCAATATGTCCTTAACAACTATATGTGGAACAAAAGCAATGACATGGGAATGTAAGATGTAAACTCTGAAATCTTTTAATGCTTTGATTAAGGCAAAAGCTTGTTTTTCCATGATGTTATATTTCAGATGTGCATCTCTTAGCGCCTTTCTGAAGAAATCTATGGGCTATTATTGTCCCATCATGTTCTTTTGTAGCAATACTACAACAATAATGTGTTCTGATGAAAATGAGAAGATGAAGAAGTCCTTGGTAAAGTCAGGGCTGATTAGAACTGGTGTTTGGGTAAGTGCTTGTTTTACCAGTTCAAAGGATTGTTTGGATTTTGTGGTCCACTTGACTCATATTTCTCTTTTCAACATGTTTTTAATGTTTCTTAGGAGTTCTACAAGGTTTGCTATGAACCTTCTTAGGAAGTTGATTTTTCCAATGAAAGATTGCAGCTCTTTAATGTTCCTAGGGTAGTTGATCTACAATATACCGTCAATCATTTTCGGGTCTATATTAATCCCTTCTTCAGATATGATGTGGCCTAAGAGTTTTCCTTCTTGAATACCAAACATAGTTTTCTTAGGATTCAAAGATAGACCATACTTCCTACACTTTTCAAAGACCTTTCTTAGGTGAACTAGGTGTTCTTCATTAGTTTTAGAATAAACAATGATGTCATCAAGGTATATCACAATGAAGTAACCTATGTCTTCGGAAAAATAAATGCCCATGGCTCTTTGAAAATTATCCCCCGCATTCATTAACCCAAAAGGAATTTTGACATACATCAAGGTGCCCCAAGGTGTAATGAAAGTTGTTTTGTGCTAATCACTTGGAAGGACTAACACCTGATTATACCCTGAAAAACCATCAAGCAATGATATTCTTTTGTAACCTACCACCCTTTGCAGTATATGATCCATCTTAGGTAAAGGGTAGTTGTCTTTCAGGGAGGCTTTGTTTAAGTTTCTAAAGTCTACGCATAGCCTAAACTACCCTATTTTCTTTCTCACTGACTCATGGTTTGAAACCCATTCTGAGTACTTGAGTGGGACTATGATTCCAACATCATACATCTTATTTATTTCCTTCTCAACCAGAGGCACTAGGACAAGGTTTATCCTTCTTAATTTCTGCTTGAATGGTTTCTGGTTTTCCTTCAGAGGGATCTTATGTTGAATGATGTTTGTGTCATAGGACTTCAAGTCCTCATAACCCCATGCAAACACATCCTTGAATTATTTGAGCAGCTCAATGTAGTTTTGTTTTATGTGAGGTGGCAGATTTTTTGGAAACTTTATCATTTTGGGTTCTTCTACACTACCTATGTTTCATTCTTCTACATTAGTCTCGGTGGATTCCATTTTTTGCTTCCTAGCAACATCATTGAAATCAAACAGCTCTTATAAGGGGGCAAGAACTCTTGGTAATGAGTAATATTTGCATTACAATACCTCAAGGTATTTTTGATCTAAATCTTCAAACAATTCTGCCTCAAAAGGGTGCTCTAGCAGATTTATATCAGCAGTACAATGCAGCTCGGTTTTGTGTGTTTGTTCTTCAACAATACAATCCTCTTGATGGTTTAAGTCTGAATTTGACATTTCAAACTTGGTTTTGGGCTGTAATAAATCTTCAATCTATTTTTCATTTTCAAATACTTGCCAATAATCTATCTTATTAGGGAGTGCTGGTTTGTACTTGACCTTTATTGTGTATTTTTCATTGGCATGAGGTAGTTGGCAAGTGCTGGCAGCAAAGGCTAGTTCATTTGAAAGGCTGTTTTGAGTCCTTGGGACAGAGGTAAGTTCATATTTTTCAAATGTTTTCAGGAGGTCTAAGGCAGCATTTCTATATTCTATTAGCCTAGGATTCTTGGCTAAATATTATCCTTTGATTTTCCTAATGATTAGCTTGGAATATCCTTGAACATAAATCCTTTTAGCTCCTATAGTTTTCAACATTTGTAACCCTAAGAAAAGAGCTTCATACTCTGCAATATTGTTTGTACATTGAAAATCTAGTTTGTAAGAGTGACCTTCATTGGTGTTGTGTATCCAAACACCTACTCCTAAACCAGCTTTGCCATAAGAACCATTAAAGCTCATGTTCCAAAGTATTTCAAACTCAGATTCACCATTATGTTGTTGTTCATGGTTGCAAGGGTTTTGACTTTTAAGTTCTTCATTTTTTGTTTGGTTTGACTATTATGATAGGTCTACATCTTCCTCTTTTTCATTTACTTGTTCATTAATGCCATCTTCATTGTAAAATATAAATGAGTCAAGGTCTGAATGGATACAATAGAGAGGGGTGTTGTTTGGCCTATCTTGGCTACTTACCATGTATTTCATGTGAGATTCTCTATATAGCCTTCTTGTTTGGTTACATACTGGAATGGTAGCATAGGTCATGTCCATTTGGAGGTTCCCTTGGAGTTTGGCTCCCCATGATCTAGATAAAAGCATGCCATACTTCGAGGGAATATCAACCACTACACTGTCCATGACTAGGCTCTTAGCTGGTATTTGTGCCATATTGACACATAGATCTTTGATCAGGCCTAGACATTTAACTCTACTTGAATCAAAAGAGTACAAGTCTTTGTAAGTTTTGGTTATTTTGAGGCCTAATCTCTCCATCAATACCTTTGGCATAAGGTTATGTGAAGCACCAGTGTCTAGCATGGCATTGTGTAAGATTTTGTTATGAATGTTCAAACTAACATAGAATGGAGGTACAACTCCTTCTTGATATTTTCTCTCTACCTTAGGTCCAAACAACAACTTTGGCTTGTCATCAGCCAAATTTAGAGTGTCGATGTCATTTCCTATGTTCAAAGCCTTCAAAACTTGAGACCTATATACATCTTGAGTTACCAATTCAGTAAGAGGTATGGCTATTTTGATCTTGGAAATTTCTCCCTCAAAACTGAATGGTGTTGGTGTTTTTGGCATATTTACATCAGTTTTATCATACATGGTCTTTTCAGCAACTTTAGTTTGCTGAGTTTTATTTGGAATGTCAGTTAGAGTAGTTTTTCCAGGGCCACTAGTTGATGTACTAGGGCAGATTTGATCACCATTATGTTGGTTGGTTTTGTCTTTGTTTTGATTTGGAGTTTTAGCCATTATGTTGGTGTTTTCTGTTGTCTTTTTAGGAGTGTTTTCAGGGGTTTTCCTAACAGCAGTTTCTAGTTTGTTTTTCTTGGAGGCATCTTGGGTTTTCTTACTTCTAAGGTCATACTACCTATGAACCTCCATGATAGCATTTTCAAATCCTAGTTTTTACTCTTCAGAATCCTCATAGGTTCTTTCATTTTGGTTTCGGGAAAGCAGACCTTTTTCTTCTTCTGTGAGAAAAACATCATCCTCATTATTGGAGTCTATTAGATTGACATGATTTTCTTCTTGCTCTTTAGTCTCTCTTTCCTCTTCATTTACATATTTTTATTAGAAAGGATGTCTAATTTGATGGTCATTGTCTCTTTGTCTGATTTGAGGAGGGTCTCTTCTGAAGCTTTGGTTTCTATTTCTGTTTTGAGGGTTTTCTTGGTTTTCCATAGGGGGTGCTATTTCATTCAAGTTTATTCTCTCCATCATTCTTTCCATTGTCCTAACTAGGTTGTCAATTTTAGCATCAGATGTGGAGGCGACAGGTACCTCTTTGTATGTAACCTTATTCTCTACTCTTAACCTATCCCTCTTCTCAATTAGAATGGCTTCTACACTTACAAATCCCCTTTGCATGTATTCTAAGGTTAGGGGATATATTTCTTTCAATTGGTAGGCCATTTTAAGGTCAAATCCATCTGGAAAATTTACTAAGGCTAGGCCTTGTGTGGGTTTCATGTGGGGTGGGAGTGCATTATATACAATATTGAACCTAGTACAATAGTCTTGGATACTTTCCCCCAACATTTCTCTTAACGTTATTATACACTGAGAGGATTTGAGAGGATTTTTCTTAGTCTCCCACTTTTTTATGAATGTTTGATAAAGGGAAGGGAGATCATGAATGTTTTTGGGAGTTAAGTTCTTGAACCATTTCTTTGCTTCTCCTCTTAGACTTTGGGCAAACATTCTCATTTTTAAGGTCTCCTCTTCTATTTCTTTGTAGTCAAAAGCATCATTCATCTTGTCTACATGCAGTTGGGCAGTGATAGAGTCAGCTCTATTAAAGTGAGGGATTTTAGATTGGTAGTCCTGTGGCATAGGCACTAAAGGTTGTGGTAGTACCAGAGGGGCATACCATGCTACCATGATGGGAGGTAATGGAATCCAAGGAATATTTCCAAGAGGAGGGTTTTTGAGTGGAGGTGGAGGATGAAGTGGAGTGGTTTGCACAGTGCATGTATGAATGGGAGTGGCAGATGTACTTGGACCAGCTAGTTGATTTTGAGAAGATTTGGAATGAAAGGAGCCAAAGTGTTGGAGAAGCTGAAAATTAGGAGGAGTGGACGGAGAGGCTTCTCTACTAAGACTTTGTTATATGCTGGTAGGCTCAAGGCTTGTCTGGTTATCCTACTTTGAGACTTAGTTTTGAATAGGTTTCTTCTATGGTGTAAGTCAAATCGGGTATCTTGCAAGGCTGTGAGGTTTTCAGGGACAGAACTTGCTTTGTGAATTGGATAACAATAGTTGAGTCTTCAGTCCTAGAATTTTTCCATAAGATTCATTCTGGGTCATCAACTATGGTAGGAGGGTTTGCGTCAGGGTGAGATTTGGTGTTGATTCTTTGTGAAGCTAGATTTCAGACCCAAAACACAAAGAGGCTGAAATTTTATGAGAGTTTTGAAAAACAAACCTATTTGTAAGGGTACTAAGTTCCACAATATGTAACTGGGCTTTACACTATTATGACTGATTAATACATTCCCAGGGGAGTCTGTGAGAACTAGTGGGGTTAACGGGGCTACTGAAGACCAGTGGATTCATCAGGTGGATGATGCTTATTGTTTTGAGGATGTACTTGTTGTCCACCATCAACAAATAAATACCAATATAAGGATGTTTTTGGGTTTTCTGAGTTCTTTATGTAACACTAAGAATTTCAATAAGTGTTCTCTAGTATATTCACCATGGTGTTAGTATGGTGAATCAACCAGGTAATCACTTGTGGCTAACACTTGATTTATCTAAGTTTTGACAGGGGATTTGTGAGTTCTTAAGGAATATTTAAGCTGTTACTTACTCAGAGTTCCCTAGTGGAGTTGCCATTATATTAGCTCCCTGTAATTTGTTAGATTGGCAAGACCAAATGTACAAGGGTAACATCAAACCAATCTTTGGATTCCTAGGACCTAGCCTTCTTGGACTCAGAGAGGGATCTCTCTATATTTGTGTGAAAGATGTAACTTGATTGATTTTAGGGTTTTGATTTTAGGCTAGTTATAGTGATAGGGTTTGTTTGTTTGTTTTTTTGGTTGGGTAGGTTGTCAAGAAGAAAAGATAAAGTAAGTGAAACTTAAGCCATTAGGCTATGGAGTCTACAAGAGGTCTTGAAAAGTACAACAACAGGTCAAGGGTGTTTCATAGGCCAAGTTAACAAAGCCAAATGGATCTAAATAGGTTTAGTGAGTGCGAAATTAACATGAATTTGTGAATGCAATAGGTTTAAAGGGAAATTAAGGATCCTTTAACATACTAGAACAAAAAAATATTTCAGGATGACAGCATAGTAAAATTGAAGAAAAATTAAGAATTCTTCAGCTAGACTTCACTAGACAAACCTCAAAACAACAAGCAAGTAAACCTAGAAAGCAGTTAAGAATTCTCTAAATATTACTTTCAGACAAAGAGAAATTTTAAGATAACAGTTTAGTGAAACTAAAGAGCATTTAAGGATTCTTTAATTAAACTTCAAATAAGAAAACATAGAGATAAAAGGATGCAGACAAAAGTAGGGTGCCAAGATAACATATCCAACTCTAAAATTTCTATCCTATTATCAGAGAAACCATGAACATAATGTAAACAAAGGAAAACATTGAAAAGAGTGGAATAACATCACCATGTAACAAAGCTCATGAATCCTAGGAACGTGTTGGTTCCATTGATATTCAGTACAAGAGATGTACAAGGCTCTAAAGCCAAACTTCATTAAAACTCAGAGTTTATGCTTAGCTCAACAATCAACCAACATGAATAACGAGGCCTCCATGTAGTATTTAACTTACAAAGGAGGACCAGAACCCTAGCTAGGGTTTAAAAATGTCATTAATCAAACATAAATTCCATTTTTCCTATGAGACCATGCAAGGCCCAAGGAACAAATATCCTAACTTAATAAATGCAAAAATAAATGTTAACATAACTCTTTAGCTAACTCTAGAGTGATTTTCCTTCAAAACCTTCAAAATATATTTTTCATTAACTCCAAATTTCTTTTGTTCACTTTCAGGCAAGGGCGCAACGCCAACGTTCAAGGGCACAACGCCAGGCCAAGGGCATAGTGCCAACACTAGGAAAATCACTTGTTTGTAGCTGAGATTTGGAGGCCTTCCCGGTGTCCAAATGAGCTCCATGATAGCTTGTTGGAAATCTTGTCTGTCTAGTTTCCAAAATAGCCTTTAGTTTCCATATTGGAGTCCATTTACATACTCAAAAACCACTTTTTCCAAGACTGCTAAGGGCACAACCCAGTGCTGAAAAGAGGACAGAAAGGTGATTTTTTGTTTGTTTTTGGCACTTTTGGAGGACCAATTTTGCTCCAAATGAGCTTAAATGTTTTGTGGGTGATATCATTGGCCTGATGAACACAAAAAAGAAAAGTTTTGCACAATTGAGTGCTCGAAAAAATATCGCAGCGCCAGTGGCGCTGCGCTCTTGGCCCTTTAAAACAGTCAAAATCTCAAAATCTTCAAAAATGTGCCAAATTTTGGATTTGTCTTGCTCATCATGTTTGGGATGCTTGTAGGGATGCATCACCAAGAATGTAAAGTTTTTCTTTATATTTTACCTCCTTTAGGGATTGAATCTTTGTAAGGGCTCTTTTGAGCTTGGCCCTTGCAATCTTGTTTCTTAAGGAATAATGCATTGCCATCTTCTTTTGCATGTCAAGGTCTCTCTTGGTCTTTTCCAGCTGATCCTATAACTGAAAATTTTCCCTCTCTAGCCAGGATTCCCTATCATAGTCTATTTCCATGGCAAGCAGCTCACTTGGAGTGAGCTTCTCTGCCAATGCTGTCTCTTGCTCCCTTTCTTTGGCTAAGGCTTTCTTCAATCCAATTTTCCTTGGCGTCTTCCTAGGAAGCTTCTCCTCATCTTATTCAGTGTCATCATGAGTGCCCAAGACCTCATATAACTTGGCCTTGGCTCTTCCAACATATTTCCGAGCTCTGATAGCTCTGATCTCACATATGGCTTTCTCTGTCTCTAACTACTTGTTTTCAAACTCAAGGAAATGGATCACCTTCTTAGCCCTACCAATGTTTGCTTGTAGATCCATAATCTAATCATAATTTCTTTTAAGAAACATGCTTTTGATCCTCTTCTCATTCTCATCATCACTGTCAAGGTGAATTAACTAAAAATCTTGTTTAGTTTCATGCTTGTCTTCCTCTTCTTCATCAATGACCTTTTCCTTACCTTTGTCAAGCTATTTGGTTGATGTAGAAGGCATGGTCCCTTGCCTCTTAAAGGAAACAAACACATGCCTATTTCCCCTCTGGTAGGTCAAAGGAAAAGGCTCAATGTTACTCATATCAGTGCCATCTGTATGACTGCCATCAATACTGCCATCATCACTACCATCATTACTGCCATCATCACTGCCATCATCACTACTCTTTGAACGACTGCCATCATCCTCACTGCTTTCTGCCTCATTACTGTCTTCTTCACTGATATGTGCCTCATTGCTATTTTCCTCACTACCCTCACTTATTTATTTATCATTGTTTGATTCCTCATTTCCATCTCCCTTACTATTTGATGCACTAGTACCATGAGATGATGGTGATGGATTGTGAGAGGGTGATGAAGGATGATCATCATGAGGTGAAGGTATGTGAGTGGATGGTGAAACATGAGTAGTGGGGTGTGATGGTGAAGGAGGAATGGGAGGATGAGAAAATGAAGGTATATCTTTCTGAGGATGGGCTTGTGGAGTAGTAAACACTTCATTAGCAATGAAGGTCTCCCATGGAATGCCTTTCTGTTGTAGTTGGTGCATAACCACCATTTTGATAAGAGAGTTATGGAATAGGCTTTCCATCTGCTGAGTATAGTCTCCCTTTTGCACTATGTAGGACATTTTATCAATGCTTCTATAGAGGTAATAGGGTATATGCAGCATCCTCACCCTAGTAAAATGCATAAGTAGTTTTGATGTGATATGAGTAAAGACAAGAGAATCTTCCTTCACATGTGAAATATCTCATTATGATCCTCATCATGGGTGCATATATGTCAAGCAGATGTGAAAAATGAAAGATATACTTGTGGTGGTCTTTATACCTAGGTTTTAGGTAGGGTTCAAAGTAACTCATGTCAAGATTGGCCTGCTTGAACCATTTCTCCCCTACACTAGGTATGCCTGTGGTATTGGCAATACCATCTACAGATAGCTCAAAGGTGACCCCTCCAAGGTTTACTTGTTTTTCATGCAAGTTAATGATAAAGATTCTAGTTAGCTTAGGGTGGTTTTTTACCCGCCACATATTTTCACAAAAATCAAAACATCGTACATGCTTGAAACATGAAACAGTTAGGGGAGATTCCATTAGCTCCATTGTGTTTGGGGGTTCAAACCTGTTTATATTTCCAACTTTTTTCTCATGCCTCCTTGGAATTTGGGCCTCTCCTCCACTACCACTTTCTTATGAAATTGCAAACTCTACCTTGAGAAACCCTAGGAATGTAAATGGAAATGAGATGAAGGGATAATGGAATGGTATCCTTTGTAGTCTAGGGGATGAATGAATGAGTTTTATGACCAACTTGGATAAATAAAAACCCCTAAACTAATGTAAGTGCCCTTGTCTATCACTAATTTTATTTACAAGTAGATGAAAAAATGGTAAAAAATAATGTCAAGTTTAAGCCTTAGGGTTGTCTCCATTGGTTTCAATTTATTTCTATTAAATGATGACAAAAATGCTTGAAAATGGGTTGAGGACCTGTAATTACCCCTACCAGTGCTTGGAGAACCCTTGGAAATGACTTGAAGCAATTTTGAGGTGATTTGAGTGCTTGTAGGGCTTAGTTATCCTTCCTTCCCAAGCGCGCAACTCCAGGCTGAGGGCGTAGCGCTCAATCCAAAGCGCACAACGCTCAATCACAGGTGCACAACGCTCATTCCAATATTCAATGGGTGGCTATTGAGCAAGAGCGCAATGCTCTTCTAGGTGTGCAATGCTCACTTCCAGTCGCGCAACGCTAGTGTAAAATGCATGGGAGAAAACGCCAAGGGCGCAGCGCCCAATTATAGGTGCGAAACGCAGATAATTTTTCCCAAATTAACTTGAAAATTGACAAGCTCTTTTCTCTTGAGTGCTCTTGATCACTTGCAAGGAAAAAATGATTTGTTTTAAGTGTATAATGGTCTTTTATAGAATTAGGAATTTTAATTTAATATTTGAAACCCACTTCCTAATGTTTACAAGTATTTTTTCCCTTTTCACTGATATTCCTTTATACTTTTCCTGTAGGTTATTGAAATCACTGAATTAGATTTTCTTTTGGTCTTTGATACTTGAAATGTTTATTTTGATAATTTTGTGATGATTATACATACCAACATCCTCAAAACTTCTGTGGTTTCCATCATGAAGTTTAACTCAACTTTTCACCTTTTTCTCACGAACCCTTTTACACTGTTTGCATGCAGGCTTGATAAAATGATGAATTTGACTTCTCCTTTGCTCATTTTGGCATGAAAAGCTCATTAAACACATTTCGTAGGATTTCACAAAGCAGCACCTTCAAAACCCTCTTCTGCTTGTACCATGGAGTTCAACTCATCCTTTTATCATTTAAGCATGACAAACTCATTTTGACAAGTTTGGGATCTGATCAAACAATGACATCTTCAAAATCCTTTTTTTCTTTCATCATGAAAATCAACACATATTTTCCACTTTGACTGGCCATTTTCGCAAAACCCTAGGAATTTGGAGTATTCACAGCAATCATCAGTGTTGTCTTCTAAATTCTCTATAGCCCTTTCAAGGTCATTCATTTATGTCCAGTTCACCTCACCTTTTTCCCTATCTCATCAATCTTTTCTACTAGATTTTATTCATGTTTGGCTTTGTGTGTCTCCTCCAGGTCATTCTGGAAGTGGTCAGTGTTTTTGCTATCATCTGGACCATCAAGTTCAAAACCCTAGTTCTCCTTAAAATCAAATTGTTTCCCTTTCTTCTGTTGTAAGTTGTCTTCACTCGGGAGAAAACCATCTATCTTATCAATACCTTCTGCTGATGGAAACTTCAACACTCCTGAAGAAGTTCCAAAGTTTGTCCATTTTCCTCATGTGCACGCTCTGAAACTTAATGGATAGTCTTCTTTGGAACTCCTTTAGGTCCTTCTTGAATAACCATGTTTGACATTCTATTACATCTGAGATGGATTATAGCAAACAAAAAGCAGTACCTGAAACATCCATATATGACATTAGATATGTAAAAAATCTAATGACCTAGTGGGAGGGTCCTTTGACCTTATTTTGACTAAAACTTGGCTTGGAGACCTTCAACTAAAAACAGAGTATGGTCAAAGTGTTGTATTGAAGATCCAAAATCTAATGTACTTCATTTATCTAAAAAGCCTGCAGAGATAGATTTGAGACCATCAATACTTGAGGGACCTAGGGAATATGGGAAAAAGTTGGCTATAGGAAACCCTAGAAGGAAATTCGAGTTTTTGGATAAGGGAAAAATAGGCTAATGAGGTTATAGGCAGAGAAAGAAACTGACAATGAGAGGTATAAACCCATAAGGAGTTTGTAGGAGTCACAGGGTGACCATGAAATGGCAAACTGATATAATAGTGAAAAATTTTGAAAGAGGATAATGAAGGTAGTGAGATTTCAAAAACTCACAATATTCAAGGAATGTTGTTTTTAGAAATCTAGAACCAATCTATAGTCATCTACAAATAGTGAAAAATACTTATGACTAACAGATATGAGGTCTCGTAATGAGACGACCTACCACGATCATGAGACCTGACATGCATAACATTACTGCTCTTGGTCACCAAGAAAGAGTAATGGATTTCAGCCCAAAAAGCTAGAAGACGGAAGGTCTCATCACTAGCCAACCTATTCATCCATGTTACTTCTTGTGAGTGGCACTGCCATTAGTTGGTTACCAAGCCAAGACAATGGCCTTTATCTAAAAGTAAAATAAGCTGACTCTAAATCTATATCTAGTAAGTGGGACACAAATATTTCGTTAGGTTAAAAGGCATCCCTATCGAGGCTATAAACGCTTGCTGGTAGTAGGGCCATGCCTGTGGTATCAAAGTTAATTTTACACTATAATTTACTTGGCTGGTTTTGTATTTTCCCTGAACTCACTATCATATCTCTTTGAGAATGGATTTAAGATCATTTCAGTAATGTGCTTTGGAGTTCTATCTTTCATAAATGATTTGGTTTTTATGGATGCAGGACCCTTAGTACAGGTGATTCACTCTTCTTGAATAAGAAGAGCTTCAACTATAAGCTTGGGTAATGTTAAGACAGTCATCCTGGGAATGTATCATTTTTTCATTTTTCCCTATTTTCGATCCATTTTAAGGCCTTGGTTTTTAAATAAAGTCACTTTTGCTTGTAATAATGAGGCTATTGAAAGTGAAGACCTACTGCTTTCGATTACTCTTGAGATGCTTTGTGAAAATTATTATGGTTAATCATTTTAGGATGAAATTATCCCTACATTAACAACATTTTTAAGCATTCCTTTAGTAGCCCTAGCATTAGTTACTTTTTTTTGGAATACTAAAGCTTAGTCTTAACGCCACTGGATCCCTAGTCACTAATTTTTTCTTATCTTATTGATGCAAAGGAAGATGACATCTGATGAAAATTACTTACATGGTTTAAGTCAATGAAGCATGAATTTAATATAGAAACCCTAGCCCTTCATTCTTTGGTCTTTTCTAAGGTTTTTCTTGCATGAGGGCATGCAAGATGATGGGCATGGAGGAGAGAGATGGTCCAAAATTTCATGATTAAGTCACATTTTCGCCCTATGCTTACTCATGGTTTTCATTTTCATTTTTGGGCTAGTATCTTAAACTTGGAGCATGATCATGTTAGTATTCATTATTTAACCTATTTCCTTTATTTTGATAAGATTTGCATGAAAATAAATATTGATGATGGTTCTTGTGCTTTTTTCAGGAAGTCGTATGAAATCACACACACATCAACATTTTCAGGATAATGTGGATATTGAGACCTTTTTTCTTCTTCAACAGATCATATTAGCAGTCACATCTACTCGAGCGATTACATCAATTACTTCTTCTTACATCACCTAGGACATAAACAACAAGGGTAAAAATTGAGGTAGAGGTGGCTCAATATTCGTTAATTGATTATAGATTTAAGAAATCTTTGATGATTAACCACCACATATTCTGTATATCTGGTTTTCCATATACCCTCGATTTTCATGCTACTCTAGGTCATAATCATAATGGTTCAGGTAAAAAAAAGCAGTAACTATAATTCCTTCCCCTCATATATTCACAAATATTGTTATTTGAATCCAATAGAGGATGAATTCATAGTTTCCTTTCATGAATAAACCATCCATAAGCATTGGCCTTGCAAAAGTAGAGCATGCAACCACATGTCTTCCCATATCCATCGCCACATCATCTCATATACAATTTCCATTGTCACCTATCATCCTACTAAACATTTTACTCCTACCATATCCATTTTTTTTCTTGAATTTGTATCGCTCTTAAAATGAAATCTATAGCAATAAAATCTTCATGTAGTGTTGCTCCACAAGAACTAACCCTAGCTAAAGCTATGATGCCATAAAAACTTAGATATGAGTAAAGTATTTTTTTTTTCATGAGGACATGAAAAATCTCAGGCATGGGGGGATGTTGGGATGCCCATGTTTTTTTCATGAAATATCACTCCTTATACCCTAAAACCTTAGTTTTTTAGCCTGCTATGTACCCTAATTCCATTACTTGCCGCCAAATACTCTCTATGGTTGATTATCATTAGTTTTCTTCACTTATCTATGATTAAATATGATTATGATATGATTCAATGATGACGGTTTTGTTAAGTACTTTTATCGTAGGGTTCCATCGCCGAAATCCCTCACAAGCCAGTTATGTATGAAAATGCCTAATTTAGGGCTTTACCACTTCCGACGTGCTTCTGGAGAAACCGAGAGAAGTTATTATCATAAATGATTTTATGATACCTCTCCATAACTTGGATTCCACCCAGCTCACTCATATGGGTCTCTAGAAGGAAATTAGTCAATTTGTCGAAATTTGCAATAAATTCTAAACAGGAAACTTCCGCCTCGATTTACATGCAGCCAAAGGAGAATGAAGAAATTATGGGACATTGGTTTTGGTCCCAGTATATCATATTTAGTACACATATAGAAATTTTTTCAAAATCCCTTATGGTTTGGGAGATATTCATAGTGATTGAGGCTAATTTATGTAAAACTAGGAATTTCCAGATTTGTCAAAATCTCCCAAAACAACATTGTTTTGGATTTTTGGGCCAAATGAAGCTGGAAATGTTCCAAGATCAACATGAAGCCAAGAAATCCTAATTTTAGTGCTCAGTTGGGAGTAGTTATGCCAATAAGAGCAATATTGTTATGGAAATCAGATTGGGAATTCTAAGATTAGTTTTATTTTTTGAGTTTTCCATGTAAAGAGATCCATTTATATTATATGTATTATATTGTTGCATATAAAGGCCAATGTTGTAATGAACATAGGGGGAGGAGCATTGGAGAAATACGAGTTGTTTAACACCAAGCTTTGAGCTGTTGTAAAACATTCCCTTTTATTAATAGAAGGACCTATGTTTCTGTGATTTAACATGGGCATGTGTTAATTTGGATCATGGCGAGTATAGTTATAGTGATTTTTTAATTCCAATGGGTTAAATTTCCTTTTTACTGCAAGTTCCATAGGCTCACCAAGGTGTGGCAAGGGCTAGCCACAATCCGGGATCGAGCGTCTTTATTAGTTTGTAGCCATATAGTTTTGGGATTTCATTTATCTTCTGTGTGAATTCAATGAGTTTATGAGTGTAATCATTCTCATTTTGCATCCAAAAATCAATAAAGAAGGAAAAAAAGTGATGAATGAGCACGTGGATGAATTTTTAATCTCATATGATTATGTGTGAGCCCTCTGCACAGAGCTACACTCGGCCTTTCAAAAGAAAACAATCTGTTTGATTTCTGAGTTTGAAACAATTATACACACATTAATTTATGATGGAAATTATAAAGTCAATCATCCTTGATGAATGGAATGGATCAGAATACGTTGAAGTTTGATTTGGTAGATTGTTGGAATGTGTGATAGCTTATTTCAGATTGCAAGTCATGAATGCTTGAAAATTCTCAATTTCATTAATGCATTTAGAGTAGGAATGATTGTTGTGTGATAACGTTCTTTTATGGTGTGTACACATTAATTTAGAATGTTGTAACTAGAATTTGGAAGTGAATTTCTAATAGTGTTTTAGATAGATAAACATGGTTGTTTCAACATTGATAGTCCAGTTTGAATAGATCTCGTAGTTTCTTTCCAGATTAGTGGAGTTATTCAATGGTTGGTTTCATTAAGTAGAAGCAGTTTAATTTGAAAATCATTGGCTAAGTATTTATAATTAATTACAGAGGAATCCTATGTTTTACCTTCAACGCTGGTCATGGTAAATTGATTGAGCCAAACGTAGAGACATCATGTTCAATTTGGTTTGTAATCTCTCACGAAGTTGAACTGAATCCTTTCGAAAGTTTTGTGCTATTATAAATGAATCGAAATACTTTGAATTAGATATGGACTCTTCACTAAGGTTCGATCCTCCTATAATGGATAAGTTCCACCTAATGATTTTCTCTGAGCATCATTGTTTAAATTAATTAAGGGAAGTATGTAATAAGATCAATGAAAATTGTAAGTGGTTGATTTTGAAATGTCTTCAGAAGATTAAAAAATATTTCCATACACTCAGTCATTGCATTCCGATTTGAACATTGTTGGCTTAGAAATTATTTTTTTCTGTGGCACTGTAAGTGTAATTATGAGTAGTATTATGGTGAGAAATGCGGTCTTGTTCATAAATTGTTGAGATGCATCTTCATACAGCATTGATTTTCCTTACATATACTTTAATTGTCGCAAAAACGTTTTAATTGGAAATTATTGATTTTGGAATTGTTTTTTTCTCTTAAGTTTGTGAAGTAATGAACAATGAGTGCATTTTTTAGAGATAAATTAGCAAGCAATGTAAGTGTGTTTGAAGTGAAATCATTGATTATTGCAGGTATGTTTGAAGTTGACCTTTTAAATTAGACAGTGTGAGTTTCAATTTAATAGTGAGTGATTTTATTTCGAGGAGTAGTATTTTACATAGGTTATGCAACAATATGAGTTTTCAAGTGTGGATTTGAATTAGAATTTGTAATTTTTACTTTTAAAAAGCAGTAGTATTTTAGGATCGATGTGAATTTCATTTTGTTGTTTGAAAATATGAGTTTTAGTGATTTTAATCCATAGTGAGAATCTTTGAAGAGTGATTGAATTTCAATTGAAACCTTTCCGTGTAGCATTAGTCCTAATTTTCCAACATTTCAATTAGACAGTGATAATTCTTCTATACCGTAGGGTTTCATCACATTATTTTTATTTAGAGTGTTTTTTATACAGCAAAGTCTCATTTTCATAAATTAGATTTAGAATAATTTTATTCCTGTTAAGGTGTTTTGAATCAATTAGAAGTTTTAGGTGTGAATTTAATTAGTTCTAAGTATAGGAACAATAAGAATTTTCCTCTGTTTTAGTTAATTGAATTTCTTGTCAAGGCAATGTGAGTTTTTTTCGAGATAGAGTTTTTTCTTGCATGCTAGCATGAGAGAATTAGTTTAACTCTTAGTGAAAAAAGTGAATAGCTTTTCTTTTTATCTTGTTTAAAATTCTTTTTATCTTCTGTTGTTTTCTCCTGGGAATTGAAATTATATTTTTTTGGATTGGGATCGACGTCATGTGTAGTGAAGAACTAGGTTTCCATTCAAAGTAAAAATTTCCTTTAAAGAGCAGAGTTGGATTGATTCAATAGAGATCTTAAGTTCTAAAGTTGAATTTGATTATTGATTGAGCTAATGTTAGTGAGATGGTTTGATTTCTTTTCGAAAGTTGTTTGTTCATAAGAATTCATGTGTTCATTAGTTAGCCGATCATTATAAAGGAAACATTAAAGCTCTGACCTCCAAACTGAATCAAGAAGTGCAGTGTAACTCGTGTTTGCGAGCCTAAATTGATAAATTAAATATTAAGAGATTTAATTCACCAATTAAAACTCTAAAAAATGATCATGAATTATGTATTGATAGAGAGTAAATGTTCCAGATTGGGATATTAGTTATGATTTAGTGATATATGATGATACTGGATTTATTTTAAAAATGAGATGAAATAGAGGTCCACAAGGATTTGAGAAGGAGGCTGAAGCCTAGAGTAGTTTGGAGCCTAGAGTGGGTTGGAGCTCGCACATTATCGAAGTTGGAGCATCAATCATATTGGAGCCTAGAGAAGGATGGAGCACGCTCATCATTGAGGTTAGTGCCTCAATAAGGTTTTAGCCTACAATGAGAAACTGCTTACATGTTTCCAAGTTTGTGCCTCATGGGGGCTTCACTCAATGAACCTCTAACGTAGAATGCATGTTCATGGCATACTAAATAATACCCTTAATTTGACTACATAATGGAAAACTCCTGTAAAAATAACTTTATTTAACCCTTTACTAATACGAACCCAATACACCTTCACAATTTAAAGAACCATACTTTCACTAGATATTGTAGGTATCATTTTTCATTAAATTTTTTTGTACACCTTATATTTATATCCATAGTATTCCATTGATTTGCACCATCTCATATTCTTATTCTTATTTTTTTCCCAACTTTTAATAATTCAAGTGAAAAGTATATCTATCCTTCCTCGATTTCAGGAAACACTATAAAATATATCCCCTCAAAGACATGGTATCTTGTGAAACTATAAAGTCAAGGAGATGGGATTAATAGGGAAAATGTAAACATGATAAATATTTATCATTTGTGGCCTATAAGACAAGGCCCATAATTTATTCTAGTTTGAGATAACTAAAACGGAAACTTCCTATCCTTTCACTTTTACATGATATGAAGTTAACAATTATCACAAAGCTTCTACTAGCATTAGATTTTTCCCATTGTACTCTATCTTAGCCAATACTCTGTCAGTGGCACTATAAGTGGCTTATATGTATGTGTACATGTGTATATAATGTTTTCTGGTATTATATAAATTTTAAGTTTAGATGTTATCCCAAATACTGTGGCTAGATATCTTTACCATAATATTGCATTTCAAAAAGTTGCAGATCAACAAACATATTACCTAATATTAAGGATTCCTAGAAACAAAAGGTCACATAATTCTAGGGGGTGTTTTAGTAGATATGTTAGAAAAATCTCTTATTAATATGATGGTATTTTTATCTTAAGGGGTATTTTTTTAACATATGGTTGATAGTGAACACAATGAGATGAATAAAGAACAAATTTTCCTTTTAGTATCTTTGGGAAGCATTACTTAAGGTTGGAGAAACAAATTTTACCTAGGTTTTCATGGATGGTTCCTCAAATTATGTGGGTCTTAATAAGTTGATCATGGAGATATTTAAAATAATTTATGACATCCATTGTGTCACAATGCTACTCATTCTGTGGATTTATTGATTCATGATCTAAAAACATTTCATTGGGTGAATGGGGGGTTTGAAGATGAAAAAAAATTATGAATTTAATCACGACACATTACCTTTCAGTGAGCATCTCTTGGAAGCATGATAACAAGAACTTAATGGGGCCTTTTGACACAATATTTTCCTAGTTTTACATCATTTCTAAAAAGAGTAGCTTGGGAGAGGTTGAAAGATTTATCTTTTCTCCATGCCTATATATATATGGATTAGTATACTTATATGATGCACATATATAGGAAAAGACAATGTGATATTGACTTGTGTAAATTGACGTAGGATTCCATTATTCAAACATATAACTATTTTATGAAATTTTTGCATTTCAAAATATTTGTATTTTATGTTAAAAAATATAATTTATTCAACCTTTATGCAACAAAAGACACTAACCATTTTATCTAACCAATTATAGATGATTCTTGTGAAAAATATCAATGAAATTTTCCTCGGTCGCTTCATCAATTGCAAGTTTAACACACTAATGCTAAGCCATACCCATTTTATATTGATCATCTATATTGATCATCTAGTGCATTAATCAGGATGTGCAACCCACTAAAATCTAAGCCAAATGTTTTTGTAGAATAAAATACATGCATAATCTTTGAAATTGTACTCAGATTTGTTTATTAAGCTAAGGTTCCAAACCTGTTTCAGATAGCTCGCTAGCACATTATTATAGAAATCACCCCAGCAATTCATCAATTAAAAATCACTCACAATTGAGTCTTTCCCAGAGTGTTACATGCTTCTAGTAATACCTTTACATAGGTTGTTTTTCATTGTTGAATATGTCAGTGTCATGTCAAACATTTTCTAAAATATTATGCAATAGTCTACTCACCTCTTGGGGTGTGTCTTCCATTGCATTTTCCATTTGTAGGGATAGTATACGTAGTCATATCAAGGAGATGCATGATATCTTTCATCAGTTTAAACATACGTTTTCACTAGTTAAGAATATTAGATAATTTGTGAACAATTTCCCTGATATTCACAACCACCCCTATCCATTAGAATTTGTAGCATTCAGTGTTGTGATATGTGGTATAAAAATAATTTGATTTGGATATTTGAATGTGATGCTGTATATATCATTTACAGTGATATTAATTAAAACTAATAGTTTGTATACCACCAACAACAACATTGAATATTGCATAACCATATGGATGGACATGGGCACAACACTATGGAGTCGATTGGAAATGAGGCAATGGTCGACAAAAGTGAGGTGGTATTATTATATTTAGTAAGATTTCATTTCCATGTTACGTTATAACATTAAATCCCACCTTTTGATTGGTTACAGATGCTAAAAAATAAAATATCAAGCATCGTACAAAATCTCTGAATCTTGGAGTACCTACAAATGAGAGAAAATAATGTGTTAGAAGAGAAGGGATGAGCTGAATCATTTTTTAATCCCTCCAAATGGGACCAAACAATGTTTCAGAAGAAATTGGTTGAATCACTTTTAGAAGGGTTAGATAAAACTCGAGTTGAACATGTCCACTAGAAGGTTAGGTAGAAAGGTCGATTGTTTCATTGTACAACACATTAGTGTCGAGAACCAATACTATATCATCTTTTTATACTTTTTTCGTTGTAATTATTTCTCATAAAATTACAGAGAAATCTAAAATGAGAAAGTTTTCAATCAGATTCACCATTCATTTGAAATTCAATTTTTCTGCATAATAAATCTGAGATAATTAGCTCCACAAATCTACATTGGTATCATTAATGCATAAGCAATTTATTACAACATTTAGAAACATATGAAAATAACTAGTGGATAAATCAACGAAATAGGGCATGCACTTGCAATGCACCTTCTTTCCTTCCACATATTCCTCATATTGTTGAATTTTTAAATATAGATATAAATGATGGTACTATTATTAGCTGAGAATTATTTTTTGATTCACCAAAACACTCTTCCATAACATGATTGAATTAGAGTGACATAGTTTTCAACATAAATTGTAGAGTCTAGCTGAAATATTGAATAAAATGACAGATACAAATTGAGAGGTTCCCTGCTAGACTTTAACTGAGTGTGTGATGAATTCTACTTAGTTGATAAATATAAAAACTAATTTTATTAGAATTCGCATTCATGAAGATGTTTGATGGTAAAATGCTAGAGAATTTTTTAATAAGTAAGAATTAACACCAAGAAAAATTCTAAGTCCGTCACATCTAAATGTGTCACCATGTCATAGCTATTTCAGAGAGCTCCATAGTAAAAAATGAATTCATAAAATATCTATATTTATTTATTTCAGAACATACATATACTTATTCATATCATATAGTAATGTGAAAATAAAATGCACAACTCCATATTTAGCGTGGCTACCTCAAAGCTCCATTAACATTATAAAAAGTGAAAACTACCACTATTATGCATAATTTATGATTGTGGACATAAGTATCTTCTTTAGACCTAGTGGACTATTCTAGAAATATATATATATATATATATATATATATATATATATATATATATATATATATATATATATATATATATATATATATATAACTTCCCTTAGAGAAATTGAGAAATGGAAAGAGGCTTACTTGGAATCTATCACAAGCTTTTCTCTCCTCTAGACTTGTAAGATCCAATCGTAGCTTTGATTTCTATAATTAGAATCTACACATACAATCATAAAAAGCCAAAGATCTACGACATCTATGTAGCATTATCGAATTACTCTATTCAATGGATCAACAAAGAAATGAAACATATGAATGTAAGAATAACATAACATATATAGGAAAATGATATACTCTTTTTAATAATATGAATCAGAGAGAGTTTACAACTAAGAATAAAAGTTGATATTGTGGAGATCTCCCCAAGTTAACTTATCCTTCCTTGTTGCAAAGAACACCTCAATGTCACCCTAATGCATGAAGATGATGACTCTCTTGGATTCAAGGAAGTATCATGAGGGCATGATAGGTCTCGAAAATCCAAACCTGATGTTGTAGATGGTTGTAGATTTATAGGAGAGTGTGGTAATTTAGGAATTCTTATCCATTTACTAATCTAGGTTTGAGATTCACTCTTGATGTGAGGATGAGCTCAAGGAATAATATATTAAGTCTCCAAGGTAGTATTAGATAGGATTTGAAGTTTTTATCCAAGGTATATGTTTGAAACAACACTTGGAAGCTCCTGGAAGAGGAATCTTAGAGGTTATTTTTGTTTTTCATGAATTTCTAGAATCAACGCATCCCCAACAAGAAAAAACCTACTGATAATTAGTGCAGGTACATAATGGAGCAACCAGTTGCTGAACACAGGTCCCTAAAGGGCTAGGGTGAATTGGGCCTTAAAAACACTATTTTGGAGTAGTCATACTCATGAAATCATGGATTTGGAAGAGTCACATGTAGGGATTTGTGTAGGGATGATGAAAAGGTGTTCATGGATGTTGCTGGATCTAGTTTGCAAGCCTATTGACCAAATGCGATAAATGGGTCTATAAAATATTTCCCCCTAAAGCGAAAAGTTAGAAACAATGGTTGATGACTGAAGTGATTTACCTTGTGACAAGTATCGATCAAGATCAAATGGTTTATATCATCATATGTTACAATACATTTCATCATGAAATATTTGTTGAAGGATGCATACACATGCTCAACACATAAGCTAACATTACATGCACAATGATAAAAAAGTATTTTCCAATGATGAAAAAGTGTGGATCCATGATTGGATGAGTGTATGATCATATCCATCATGATATGTAATCTTGCATTAATCCTGAAAGCGTAGCCCAGATGGATAGAACTAGGTTTGGGGTCTTCTGTCTCATTCATTCGATCATCCAATGTATGAATCTAACCATGTAAATAAAATATTTGAATTAGAATATGCTATACACCATCTTATTATAGGCTAATGATATAAGAAGTTAATAGATGCTAGTGGAACCACAAATGATGTTAATGTCTCTCAAGGTACAACAATAAAATTCGTATGGTGTGAATGAAAGAGTTGGATTCAAACACCACACAAAATCTGTCAGTTTAAGTCTAATGATGTAAACATGTCACCGAGAGTGAGGATACTTTCCATTGATGTATGAAAGCTCCAAGGTACTCAATGAAGATTTTCTAAGTCAACTTCCTATATAATGAGTTGATGTCGATAGGAAGTGACCCACCACAGGAGGGCCTTGATGTATCTCCCATCAATGACATGAAACGTGTATGATTATTTGAGACATAATGATGCTGATGTGGAACTGGTTTAGGAATGGAGTACATGAATGTAGGCTTAAGATTATCATATTAGATATTAACTGAAGGATTTCTCTTGAGCACATTGACAACACTAAATGAAGCTGGCAGCATTGACCCAAAACTAAAAGTGGAGGATTTGAAATTATGTGATGAACCAAAAGAAAAGAATATTTCCCAACTCAAAAACCATAGAGATTAAGTAGAATAGTTCTATGTTTAGGAGAGACTCACTTCCATTAATAGGTGGAGTATCCCATTTTCTCAATTTCCCCAACCATTTTAGGTCAATACCACTTTATTTTTAACAAGCTTGAGGAGGATAACATATTCTTGATCTGTAAGTTCATCATTTGGATGAATCCATTTGAGTATATTTTACAAACCTTGAGAAATAGTTGTTCGTTATTGTCATATTCGAAAATTTCGTCATTGTTTGGTTTTTTTACGAGTCCATTGAGGGTGTAACTCATATCATTTTTCATGTTTAGAGAGTTTGAAAAGAGGAAGAAAAGAAAAATCCAAAGGTTCATTTTCATAAATAGTCTCTTGAGTCTGAAAAAGTAGAGAACGATACTCAAGAGAACCTCTTAGCAATTTTCAACTATGGTATTCCTTTTTCATAATTATTCTATCTCAGTTTGGAAAAGGGTTAAACTTACAATGAGTAGATTTCATTTCATTACTTTAACGAGTTCAAAAAGACAAGTGCTCGTCAATATTTTCATATTTTTGGAGTCTGAAAAGAGATGAAAGAGAACTCCTCTTGGAGGAACGAGTGGTATAAAGGGTAGTGTTGGCTTGATGGGGCATAGACCTAGGTCCATATATGGCTTCACAAACCAGAAAAACCCACTATTATCGACCCTTTCGGCAACGAACTGCTATGCAGATTGAAGTCTCACGCGAGGCAATATAGGGGGATGCTAGAACCAGGTTTTTGCATCTAGAGGGAAAATGAAGTGTGGATTTAGGGCTTATCTTCCTTTAAGTACTTGAGAGAGCTTCATAGAATAGATCTACTAATTATACAATCCCAATTCAACACTTCTATTGAACTAACTTGCAGACTACGCGATCTTACTTTAACAAGCTTAAAACAATATAAATAACCTTAAACATGACTTCGCGATGAAATTATAATTAAAAAAACAAGGATACCATAATATGCAAGTAAATCAAACACCTAAAATCAAAACATGGATCTATATTCAAAAGGATTTCATTAATGCTCAGATCTTCCCACTACAATCAATTCGACCCTGCGCACTCAGGTGCAGAATTCCTAAGGTCTCCGCGCACTCAGATGTAGGAGAATTTTATCTAACCCAACCCATAGAACACAGAATCAAAGCAATATTACATCCAATTGCATCACATATCAAGTATCATGTATTAATATATATCAATATTATCCTAGACTCCTTATATAGTCTTCAAATTTACAATACTATGTTCCGAAAACCATGGGTGGAGCTCAAAATATACAAAATATTCCTATTATTTTACAAAATAAGGGGCCATGACCCACCCAAAAGCCCTAAGACTCTAACCTAGATTCGTGTTGCACGCTCCGCTCCTTGATTTGCAGATTCTTTCTCAAAAACTCCTATCGAGGGGTACTCTTTCCGATAGGCCCTAAATACAAACTGTGAATCATCCCGAGTCACTCTTCCATTGCACCCTCAATATTTTCTTTGATACCACTCATGGAACCCTTCAGAGGTGGAACTAATTTGGTGCAATATTGTTCTGCTTCTCGGACTTCGCTCAACAATGTCTCATTAGTTAGCCCTACAAGCTTGGCTCCAATATCCTTCTATGTTTGGCACAGATCCTTAAACTACTTCTCAATATTTTGTGTTAACTGGCTAGCTTCAGCTTCCCATGGTTGCATTTGGCTATGATAATTTGTTCCTTTTTGTGCAAATCATAGATCTTTCCCTGCAAAAATTTCCCTTCTTAGAGACAGGTATACCATTGTATCGGTGCTAAGGTATTTTTTGTGACCTTAATCTTGAACATCTGTTCTAACATCTCGAGGATTTCCTTCTCAATTGTTTTCACATTAGGGTCCTCCTACAGTGAGGCCCATAAATCCATAACTTCTTCAAAAACTTGAAGGAATTCATGTACTGTGGAGTCAATCGTATCAGTGGCAGCCTTGATCTTAGTTGTGTGTTGCTCCCAGACCTTAAGTGGATTGGCAGGCTGTAATTTCATCTGCAGATTGACTACCTTCATTTGCAGCTCGAGGCACACTTGGTTCACCTCGACTTTGGAATATTTGAATGTTGTTACAAGTTTGGCCACTTTTTCCTCTTGTGATACTACAACCTGAATCTAGAGCTCAGGTAGGTCACTGCAAGGCTTGGAGATGGCTTCCTCCAACTTTTGTCTGTGCATCGTCATTTCCTTGCACTCCAGTACAACCACTTTTTTTTCCTCAGACATGATCTATCTTTCTCGTTTAACATCTCGGAAAACAAATATGGTGTGTTTCTCTCTGATCTGCAATTCATCAACGATGCCTTGGTGGAACTCATGTAAGGTCTGTAGAGGCAACACAACAAGGTTAAACTTTTTGTTCTACCACTGCAATCCATACTTCAGCTGCTCCACAATATCAAAACATAATGTTCCTATAGGAATAGGCACCTCACGAGCATCAATTATTATGGATGGTCTATGCTCTGCCATTATTGCACATACTTGTGTCGCACTCACTTGAAGCTTGCTTGCTTGAGTCACGCTTTCTTGTACCGTGCTCCTTTCAACTTGAAAATATTTTGGGCCCTTATGGACCTCCGTCAATACCTTCATGTACTGATATTTAATATTACCCCATAGATTCTCAATGAAATTATTCACCGTATCTCCTATCTCATCGAGGTCCCCCTTAGTGAGGACTAGTGCTTCCGGGCCGACGAACTGGCTGGAATTCACTTTCTTCCACGCACCTTCGCTTTGTGGCTATCATATTTTAGTGGTAAAATGGGAGGGGGGTTAGAATGGATCCAAAATTGTATCATCACCCTGAGCGTTCCCCCCTCCTATCTTCGGAACCTCCATTTTTGTCTAAACCTCTCCATATGTCTCTTTATGGGTCACAACTATGACTGTCTTGTGTGGCTTCCCGATGTCCTTATTTCCCTATGGTGCAGTGGACTTCGTGCCACTCATCCCTGCCTCTTCTATCTCCCTGCCTTCAGTGGGTGGTGTTAGCCAAATGACCGACCATATAGTGACTATGGCTGCAACATATTCCTCTTCTACTAGGTACGACAGCTCATACCAGACCCTAGAAAGGTCCTTCTTCACTTGAATAGGAACATGGTGGAAGTACGATTAGAAGTCTACGACCTACTGATATTGATTCAAAATACTTGGTGATAGTCAGGGCTTTTCACTAATCACCTTGCTCAGACTCATTTCGAATTCAACCCAAAATATTTTGTTCACCATTACCCTGGTGGACTCCTTTGAATGCCACAATGAGGTACACTGCACAACCTTGAAAATATGAGGGTCCGCAGAGGAGAAATGCGACTCCTCAAGCTCCCTCAAGGCCATCAATGCTATTAAGAGCAAGAGCCACGCCTAGTGTAACTACTTTCCCTCCCCTTGAGCTTCATGACAGTCAGCTAAGAATTCAATGCATAAGTTTCTTTCCTAATTATAGACAACTCACTTCCTACACTCCATAGCGAAAGACACTACCAGCGTAGAAACCTCCTCTACATGACACTTTCACATGATATTTCCTGCCATTATGTGTGTGGAAATGAGCACCAACCTATTCGTGATTGATTTAATCGAGTAACCCCTAGTTCCCTTCGTCAGAATGTAATCTTGCTTTATCTAGTATACTAGCTTCTTGTCCTGATCCTTTCCCACAAACGCATCTACGGGGTTCAAACTGAGACAAGGAAGTGTCATGATCTTCCTTATTAGCATCGCATCAATAGGAATTTGTTTCCCCAACCATAAGTAGTCATCGTCCACTCGGGACAATAGTTATAGCACACAAATTGTGTTGATGATACTTCACCCGAAGTGTGGAACATGTAGCATGTTTAATATCCCCTCATCCTGCATACCAGCCACCCACTTCATCGGTTCCAATATTTTTACTCCCGTAGCTTCATAGTAGGAGGAGCAGATATCAACTCATTTCGAAGTATGAGTATTTTTTGTGATTCTTAAAGTCCCAATCCTCCATGAGTCGCTGAGGCACTTTTCTAAAAAAATACCCCTCAACAGTGACTTCTTCCAGCAACAATGGCATAAAAATATTTTATTTGACTGCGTCTGGATCCTCTATAATCTTTGCATTTGTACGCTTCCATGGCAGAATATATGGGGGGAACCAAAAGATAGGTTCCACCTCTTCTACATCAATGTATACCACTCCTTCTAGCACGATTTATTCTTTTTCCGAATCTTCTACCTCGATCGCCTGCTTCTATTGATCTTGGGTCGCCTTAGTCCTTTTCTCCTTCATAATTTTCTTCCTCGGTGACGTTCTCAGTACTAGCTTCTTCGAATTTTTGGAAGGAGTCGCACCCTCAGCGTTGTGATTCTTGGGTGACCTTGGCCTCATGACATTTGTAGGTGGCGTAACCGTCATTGTGCATTATAAAACTAGCTGGATTGTGTACCCTAGCCGTGCTCCGAGAAATTATTATTTAAGAATTTCAAAGTTGTATTCTGACATACAATGGATTGCACAAATCTCTTGCAAGCATAAAATCTCAATTCTAATACTTAGATTGCAAAGTGTATGTATGTGGAGCGAGATGCTTGTTTTATGATGAAATTCAAATTCAAACTCCATTATCTCCATTAGATATGCCTCATAAATGCATATTTTACAACAGATCCACCCAGATATTCTCATTAAATACATCCCCACCACTCGACCCTTTTAAAAACCAAGTCCTTGTCAAATCAACTGTCCATGTTCCAACAGTCACTTTTTGGATGAATTTTGTCAGGCTAATCCCTTCAGCGCAGTTTCCTCCATCTTTTCCATCTTCCCACATACTACACAATGCCCTACTTGTGATGAAGCCACCCTTCAGCATAATTGTATATAGTCCCATGCTCTTTGTCAATTGTGTGGAGAAATATATTTATGCAAATATTACCCCCCAACACAGGATTGTTGACCAAGTATTTCAAAGCATAATGATCCTTCCAATAATCATTAAACTTCGTGAACTTGGGGTCTTCTTCTGAGCCTAAGTTGACTTTCTAAGTCTTGAGAGGTTGTGCTATGTCTAGCATCTCTACTTTAGGACCTGCAACCTCGCACTGTTCTTCTGATTCAAGAATATTGAAATTACGCGGATCCTCCTCACCTTTTTCCGCAGTTAGATTGTAACATTTGTGGGCTTGTTCCAACTACACATCCCAATTAGGTTGTACCAAAGCCCTTGGATCAGTGGTAATGTGAAATAATCCTTCTTTGAGTTCTTGAAGAGCATAATTAATACAATCTCATCCATTGATGAAGTTTTTAGACAATAAGAACCCTTTCGTCATCTCATACCAATCTGTGGTGCCATGGTACAGCTCCGTTTCAAGATACCACTGCTGAGGTATTGTATCCAAGGTATGCAAGAATATATGCACCCATTCAGGTTGAGGTTATTTGCCCCAAGCTATAGTCCAATGAGATAAATGCCCATGAGGATCATCTTTACCATTATACTTCTCTGCGATCTTAATGTCTACATGACCAAACCTAAGCCTTATCAACCTACAAAATTCCTTCCATCGTCCTAAGCTTTCTCTATGTGCTCCCCACCAGTGGCTGGGGTGGACCTCAAGATGAAGTCCAAAGCTTCATATCATTGTTCTTCGGGCACCTTCTAATCAAAATCTTCCAGGAATAAGACAACATTCCCAGTTCCATCATAAAAAGGAAAGTCACGTACCTCTAATGTGACATAACGCACTACTTTCATAACTCTGTTACACTTCTTAGTAGAGAGTTCATGCAAGAGGTTATTCAATACTTCCAATTCCTCATCAGAGTCGGAAACACATGAACTATTGTGCTAAAAAAATATTCTGCCACTAACGGTAGGATTAATTGAATATTCATCATGTGCAGTGATCTTATAGATCTGTTCAATATCAACATCACCATATTCATGTTGGACAGGTTCTGTATAGCGTGCACCTTCAAAGGAGTCCAAAGTCACAATGACCCTAGTACAATTATTTTCAAATACCATTTTTCTACTATACAAATTGATTATAGCTTCCATGTCATAAGCCCAATCAAACCTAAGAAACGTAGGATACAGGCTGCTATAATCAACAATCTCAATAACTTAAAAATCAGACAATACACTTGCACCATCAATATCTATGCTAATGCCATGTAGTCGACCCATAGGAATGATTGTTTGGGTATTTTCCATCCTTAGATGAATCGAAAACCATTGCAAATTGGGTATCCCCATACGTTCCCATGCCTATTTTGGTAAAAAATTGGCATCTGATCCAAGTTTAAGGATGAAATGGTTCATTTCATACTCGCCTATTTTCACAGTCAAACACAACTCTCTGCCGGTTCTCTTCTTATTTTTGTAGACTTTATTTACTGCATGTTGTTCTAGTCGTTGCTCTTCCTTGGCAGCGCAATTATCTATTAGTTCCTATGATTTTTCCACAACCTTTTGATCCATTAGCAACTTCATAAATGTCTACAATAAATACTTCATAATAGAGGGATCGACTTCCTTCACTTTAGTAGTATCCTCAAGCTTATTCTTCAATAGAATTAGATGTCTCTGTGTGGTTGATGTCGAAGCTCTAGGAGTCATGAAATTCTTCTTTTCTTCCATGAAATTTTCTCTCCCACATTGTACATTGAACCCAACATTCTTGTCTCCAGCTTTTTGGACCCATGCATCCTCTATATGTTTCTTTCCTTCCGATTTATCTTCTCTCGTATTTATACCACTTCACGTCACTATATTGATCCTTAGATCTTCTTCACGTGATTCAAATCTCATCATCTATATGTTCTGGGCAGGCTTCTAATTGCACTTTTCCTGAATTTAAGCCAATAATGTAGGACAATCCTCTATTTCATGATCAAATGCGTGACAATACCTACAATATGCAGTAGTGGGATTCAAATAATCTCTAGCAAAATGTCCAGGTTGGCCACAATTATAGCATATGATTTTTCTGCGACCTCGTCCAGTTCCTCCTTCTCAGCCACGTCCTTGTCCTTTGAAACCTTCGCGAATTACCAAAAAACCTGGGTCTTCATGACCTTTGGCTTGCACTCGGTATGCCCCATGACTCTACATCATTAGATCATAGCTTCAACAGTGCTTGTCACCATGTTTCACCAAAATATAGTAATTACATAAAAATTGATTCGGCAAACGAATGTAATTCTGCAGCAGATGACAATAGTCAGTAGAGTGTTGGCCTGCAACTTCACATAAGCTACACCAGACATTTTTTCCCACATTTTTCCCAGTACTTGGCCTAGGTATCAATGGACTCGCCATCCTGGTGCCCAAGTAATCTCTAAAAATAGGAAATTGATGCTTATGGTGACCCTCCTCTTTGAACTCTATGCACCAAAATTCTATGCGAACTTCTTTTCCCTTCTTCAAATATTGAAGTTCCATATGTAAGCCTTCCAACCAGGTTTGAATCTACTAAACCCCTATATTAGTATATGCTATCGCCGAATCTTCTAGCTTCATTGCAATCTCTAGTGTTTGATCTTGGGTTGAAACCTTCTGCTGAGATAATGGAAATCTAAGATGAGGTAACAACGCAATGATAAACCATTCCTTGTGCTTCTTGTCAGGGGTCTCGATGTTGAAAATAGGGAAAATTTTAAGGATGGAAAATTATCTTGAGGTTTAAAAAACTGGTGAATCTCACTGCTCCCTAATATGCAAACTATAAAATGTTTATTGATGTATTTGTAAAATTATCACATTTATAATGATATTATATATATTTTCTATATATTTTTGGCAATTTTTAAAGTAAAATAATTTATATTGTAAAATTTGTGTGAATCACTTTTATAAAAAAATGGAAATTGGCGAATCCTTTTTTTGGAAAAACCATGGAAAATTAGCCCAACTGCGAATATTAGCCCCTAAAATTTTCCATAGTTGAAAAGTGTAACTAGGATTAGTCTTCATATTGACTATGTAATTATGAAAAGAAGAAGATAAAGATAATAAAATGTATTTGTTGTACTTGCTTCATGGGTTTCATGAAAAATAATTTTATTATAGGTTAATATAATTCTTCGTGATTTCTATTTAGGGTTTACCTTCTCTTTATAAATGTAAATAGATTCATGTATATGAACATCATTTTCATCATTAAAAGCTCCAAGACCTTTTCATGAACCTTGTAAAATAATGGCTCTAACAGCCCTAAATATAGCTCTCCTTTAAATGCTGGAAAGGATGTAATGAAGTTGGCCTCATAACAGATGATCAAGTCGACCTAACAGTCATGTCGTCTCCCAAAATAGTCACATCAGTTCAAAAATTCTAGTTAGCTTATATACATGGTAAAAAAACTATAAATACCCTAGTAGACTTTGCAGAAAAAAAACACAAAAAATTCAGAGAACTCTGAAGCAATCACAGAAATTGCGGATTTTTTTTCTGAGGATTAAAGAGGTAATTAAAATTGTAGATTTCAAGAGTCTAAGTGCAGATTTTAGAGGTATAAATGCATGGTTTTCAAAGAGTGTTGCAGCATAAAGGGAACCTGGAATATGTGCTAATAAGTCTGAAGAAAAGGATGAGTACCAGCCAATAAAAGTTGCGGTCTTCAAGAACAATAAAATATGATATATATACATCTGGTCAAAGGTCTGTTCTCTCCTCACATAATCTAGGAAGGATGAAGGTTTTCACAGCATGAAGGAGAACTTATACAAGTTCAGTTTTGGGCTACTATATCTCTCATCTAAATAGAAAGGAAAAGATACATCTGAAAGGTTCGGTGGAGAAGTATATATATCTCTATTGTGGATACCAATCAAGACAAGAAGGAGCTTAGAAGGAACCTAGTTGGAGATAAGGTAAAGCCGGGAAGTAGAAGGAGAAGCCAAGGACTTAGAGACTGAGTTCTCTAATGTTGATGCATGTCAGTGCACATTGGTGAAGGAAAATATCAGCGTTGGAAGAAGACTTAGAAGCAGTGACAAGTTCTTGGAGGCTTTCATAGGTCAAGGGTCTGAGTCTTGGTCATGGTACTTGTCATTTGAATATCTATAAGAAGAATTTCTTACGGGTTTTCCTCTCGAAGAGGGAGATATTTTTTCCCTGGCTCGAGGAGCCTAATTGTGTGTTTCTTGTATTTTGGTAATTGACTTGATGAAAGATTAAATAAGTTAAGAAGTAAGCTCACAAGTAATTATCAAAGTAAGAGAATTTGAATTAATATCCGACCCTCCAAATTCTCAACATGGTATTTGAACTAAGGTGCTCAACTCAAGGGCTACCTGACAAAGAGACACTCCAGGAAGCAAAAAAAAAAACTCAAAGTTTGGGTAAAAAGTCAAATTAGTTTGCCAAGAAGACTCTCAAGCTATTTTCGAGAAAGATCTTCATATCATTCAAAGGATCAAGTTTTCAAGAAAGTATTATTTTCCATAAAATATTTACATTCAAGACATTTTTAGAAGAGCACATCATCTTTTGAAGACATCATTTTCCATCAAGGATCCAATATCACCTAGACTGAGGATTTCTATCTTAGAAGAAACTCTTGACTTCATCAATGAAGCTGCAAGCCTCTCTACTCAAGTAAGTATATGTAACCTTACTTAAAATCTATACAGATGTTTTACTGTAAAGAGAGAAACAAGTTGGTTGGATCATAAAACTTTAGTGCATGGAAGAAGAGGACGAATTTTAGTTTAACTGAAGACGAAGTTATGGACTACATCAAAGGATATACAATTCAACCACCAAAATAAGATTCTCTAGCTCATTCCAAGTACATGAAGGAATAAATTAGAGCCCAGAGGATTCTCATAGAATCCATTAAGGACTCACTCATTCCCTATGTATCAAAACTAAAGTTTTCTAAAGAAATATATGAGAAAATGGTGGAGCTATTCTCTGTGTGTACTGCAGGAGAAGAAATATATTTGAAACAAGAACTATATAAAATGAAATTGTTAAGGGAATAAGGAATCACACCATAATTTATGAGGATTTATGAAATAAGAGATCAACTAAAAGAACTGGGAGAAGTAATGTCTGATACTGAAATGACTATAGTGGTGTTAAATGCTCTACTAGAGGAATGGGGAAAATTCACTTCAAGTTTATACGGGAAGAAATAAGCCACACCATTCCATTATTTATGGTCATTATGTAAAATAGAGGAAGCAAAAGCTGATATAGGACCAAGTGAAGGGAATCAAGCCTTTGTAGCCATTTCCAGGAAGAAAGGAACATTCGGTAAATTCAGTCCTTAGAATAAAAGAAGAAATATGGAAAAAGTATGATGCTTTGGATGTAACGAACTTGGGCATTATAAAAGAGATTGTTCTAAATCTGAAAAGGATAAGAGAAAAGAGGAAGAAGACCATATCTCTCATATCAGGGAAGAACCTGATGCAAAGAAATCTAAGAAAGGAGAAGCAAGGGATCTATACTATTATTGAGATCATCTTCTCCTTTAAGTGATTTATGTTGGTTGTAAAATATTATAATAGGAAGCTATGTATATTGATGGAATCATGATAAAATCAAGGTAGGAGCTATTGGTGAAATAGCTCTAGGAAAAACCTCTTTGATAACATTACTGATGGAAGTCAAACATCAAAGATCAAGGGTCATCATGGAAACATAAATATGGAATGTGATGACATATTGATGGAGTAGGTCAAGGGAATGAAGCTCTTCATTATAGAAAAACTACTACAGGATGACTCAAGGGAAAAATGTATGAGGTGTATATATATTTAAATGCTGACGCTGGATGTTGTGAAGTCATGTCATATGCTTGCAGGTAATGTAATTCTATATTTAGAAGTATGACCTATGGAGGAGAATGTATCACAATGAACTGATAGATGAAATCAACATAATATACCCTCATGTGGAATATGAGGTGGTTATATATGGAAAAGGGACTGTAAATTGGAAGTTCCTGGGAATGAGGATGTGCAGAAAGGAAGAGATCATGAAGTGCAACCATGTCAAGAGGCAGTTATCATTTGAAAGCCAAGAAGATGTGACAAAACATATCTTTAGGAGATGTGCCATTCTGAATATAGGATGTTGATGTCTGAAATAAGATTTCATGGTGAAAGATCATCACTGAGGTAACTTTTGATTTATAAATTAAAATGTATATGTTTATCTGGATAAGTTTATGCAGGGCTTCCAATCATGTGAAAGGATGTAATATCCTTGGAGATGATTCGTAGGAAAGAAGCATGGCATAAAGATGGATCATATGAGAAATACTGATGAATCACTTTCTGATGGTTGGCATGAATCGTGACTGAAAGTGGTGGATGATTTATGCCCTATGAAGCCAAAAGTTGAATATTCCTCAATATTGAAATCCATGACATTGAGGGGAGGAATTCTTCATGAGTAGTTGGGTGTCTCACCATTGTTGCTGCAGGATCCTGGTTGAGAAGGAGCCTGGTGGTAAGATTATTACTTGGAGGAAACTTGAAGTATGTCCTTCCTAACTTGAGAGGGAGTGACATATATGATTCTCTAATACATGTGTCATGCACTAGACCAGGAATAACAACCGTAAGTCTTAGTGAAGGCCATGTGGAGAGAATGGATAAACACGTCATTCTCATCTTCATCTAGAATACAGAATTGAGGATAGGGTAATCATCAGGCATTCGATACTCTTTGAGAATGAGATAGGGAATTCCAGATAAGAGTAGTCAAGGACTGTTGGCTCGAGGATTCCTGACCCAGTTTCGGAGGTTAAGGTTTTCCAACAAACCCCTATACTACTGGCCCTTTCGGCAGTGACCTTCTTGCGTAGGCCAAAGTCTCACTCGAAGAAGTATGGGAGGGTGCTGGAACTAGGTTTCTGCACCCTAGGAGAGAGCAGGAAATTCAAGCCGGTCCGCAATAATCAGATCTACACAGTAAGAGGCTGTTCACACGGTTTTCAATATATAATTAGAATGAAGCTTATCATATCTACTTAATAGGTTTGCATCCACATGCGTACTACCAACTATGATCACAGAACAGTATAATCGCAGCAATTTAACGGATCATAGATACTTATACCAGAAAAAAAAATAGTTCGCAGCTACTAACAGATACTTTTCATACTTAATCAGATAACCCAAGTTTGCATCAATCATATCAGAACAGATCCAGATAAAATCATATGTCCACAATACTTTCGCATATATATTACTACCAAAATCCTCTTACATTCCCAAAATACCGACTGCGCACACAACCAGCAGGGTTCGCACATAACAGGACAGAGGATCTTCGTACACACAACCAAAAGGAGTCCTAACCCAAACAACCCTACCACAGATCTAAAAATTTGTGCTTCGCATCAATCTCTATTCTTTTCTTACCTATGACTCAAAAAGGTTCATATATTTATACAAATTTAGCCGATGCATCCAATGGTCCGCAAACCATGGTTTGAGGAGTATTGGTCTACCCTTGACCCATTTACAATGCGTTAGGGGCTTTGACCCAACCCAAAGCCCCTACGTTAGACTAAAAAATACAAAAATATACAAAAATGGAAAAAATTCACAGCCTTTGGGAGACCCTGCTCCAACTGTCCCCCAACACAATCTTGTGACTCGTCTCGAGTCACTGTGTTGGTGGGGCCTTGACCTACACCTGCAACAATCTGATCACCTTGGCTAATGGGTACAACATGTTTTCACATTGGGCAATAGAAATTTGTGCAATATCGACCAACTTTTCTGAAATTGGGCCTTCTGTCGCGACGGTGACACTTTCTAGAGTTTGGTTTAGTTTCTTAATAGCAACATCATCATCCTGCGAAAGTTTGAGGGCTTCAGAAACCTAAGGCTTTAGATGGTCACTGAGGATATGCTTCTTTTTTCGGAGGTCATCAATATCAACTTGGAGTGCTTGGCTGGTGTGTAGCCGTTGCAAGTGCTGAGCAGGCGCCAAAGTGGGCAAGGGGGATTCTATCATCTCGAACTCTTCTTCTTTTTGTCACAAGTCTTGGTTTATTCCTCGCAAGATCAGGTTGCGCTGGACCTTCGTCCATAGCTACATGGCGGTCTCTAGTAATTGGGCACCCTGTGAAATCTGCCCTGTGTTGACATTCTTAGCCGTGGTGACCAGCACAGTTTGCTGGGCCCATCCTTCTGGAGGTGTTTCAAGCTGTAAATTATCCTTCAGATTGGCGATCTGCTACTCCATCCATGTCTTGACCATCTAAACTTCCTCTCGGGAGGCCTTTAGTGTGGTGTTCAACCTTTAAACCTTTTCCTGAGGGGTGGTTGTGGCTGGGATCTCTGCGGGAACATCTGTGCAAAGCAGGTGGATCACGTTTTTGAGCTCCATGTGCTTCGTGGTGGCGAGGCACACTTCAACGTTATTTGCATCAATTGTTTTTTCATCCATGCCGAGTTTTTGGTGCATTTATTGGTCTCAATAGTGAATTTCCTGAAATACAGAGGTGTGGAGACCCTACAATGCCTCATGAGGTAGCCTAGCTAAATTCAGCTGGACTTTGGTATTGGCCTAGACTTGGATTCCCAGGTCAGGTGGACTAAGTACAAGAGCTACACTAGGTAGAGAGAAGAGGTGGATTTCATCTGTAACTAGTGCTGTGCTACTAGCGGCTGAGGGTGGGTGTACCTGAGTCGCACCAGTCTATAATGTGTCTATCTTCAGTTGTAGTGCACGGAGCTCAACCTGAATTGCGTCGACTGCAACCCACTACTACTCTTCTAAGGCTACCCATCTGTCCTCTGTGGCTAGAGTGACTGCATTAGCGATTTGATCAAGGTCTTTGTTAGCCAACGTGACTGTCTCATCTCATTCCATCCACTGAGAGCCCTGATTTTTATACGGCGTTTTGACAGGCTTGCTTGTTCGATTCGTGCCATGGGGGGAGGCAGGTCCTCCTGCATATAGAACTTCTGTACCCAGGTCTAGCTGCGAATCCACCTGAGTGTCCCCCTCGACCTCCTTCTCTAGGGTCTGCTTTTGTTGTGCATCGTTTTTTGCGGCCATATCTGTGTCTTGTCTAGCACTCTTGGTCATACCTCTAATATACAGGATGACGACAGGGGGGGTGAATTTTGCTGTGCTAGTTCCTCTGACACCCTTCGCACTAGTTTTGAAGCCAATCTTCCAGTTAGGAGGCCAGAGCGCAATGACGTTGTCAATTTCTTCATCCGCCACCATATAAGGGAGTGAAGTCCAAGCTTTCTCCTTGTGCGCTCTGATCTGAACGTTGTGCATAGTGCCCTAAAATGATGCAATGCCCTTGTATCTCTCATACACAGTAGGAGCCGAGCGTGGTTGGGAGTTAATGGCTATGACCAAGCTACTCTGAAAGAGGACCCATAACACTTGGTTGTGCTCGAGAAGTTGCGGGTCCGTGGAATCCCATAAGTGTTCATAGCGAGCCCCTTCGCACATGTCAGGGGTAAGCTCAGGGAGGATTGACTCCGCAAGGTCTTCCCAGGCAACCAATGCTATGAGGAACAGTAACCAAGAGTAACAAAAGGTGCAACCCTACTCCTCAGACTCATGGGAATTAGTCAGAAACTCATCACACAAGTACTGTGCCCAGTTAAAACATTCCCCTTTCTCTAATTGGCCTGCTAATCGAATTACATAGGCTAGGACAGAGGTGACTTGACATTTCCCCATCATTTTACACGCCAAAAACATGGTGCCCAACTGCGTACCTTGGTGACTGATGGACTTGATTATGAAACCCCGAGTGTTTCACTCCACAAGATATTTTTGGCACATGTATTCAGCAATCTCCCCCTCATATTTCTTACCCATGCGCTCCGGGGGGTTTGGTTTGATCATGGGGAGATCAGTAATCCGATGAACTAGTGCAACATCAATGGGGATCCTGTCCTGGATCCACAGGTAGCCATCATGAATCAGGGTGAGCAATTGTCGTGTGAGTCGGTCTATGACATTGTAGTGACCGAAGTGTCGCATCTTGAGCAGGTTCAGGAGCTCGGACCTAGACAAACCACGCACCAAGCGTTGGGGGAAAAACTTGACCCCATTGGCTTTGTGAACTGTGTCAAGTTATAACTCAGGTGCTATCTTAGGGAAGGCCTCAAAATTGGCCAAATCATGATCGTCAAACTTGATTTCATGAAGTCTTCCAAAAGGTTCACCTATGACGAGAAAATCCCCCGGGGTTAGTGGCATCTGTAGGTAGGTGATCAAGCCATCGAGGTTCTTCGGTGTGCACGTCAATGTCCTGCGTGGTTGAACGAAGGGGGGTAACCAGTTAATCAGCTTGGCGGTTTGGGCCTCCTCCTGAGTAGCCCGTGGGGATTTTACGTTTTGCGAGGAAGTACAGGGCTTCCCTGCAGCCCATTTTGTGGGTTTCGGGGGCTTACCTGAGCCCTGTTATTTTTGTTTCCTTTCCTTGTGGTTGGGCTAGGCATGGAGAGGAGCTCTTTGACTTCGGACTCGACCTCTACCACTTCCTCAGTTTCTTGCTCCACCGAGGTCACTAGCTTCGAGGGTTCAACAAGATTTGTGGCTGTCATCTTGGTGCGAAAGAAAAAATTGGGATTGCTACTATTAAAGGGAGCAGGTTGCTCAAACATGAAAGAGATACTATAGGCACATAAATTCTTACAGCACAACTTCATCGAGGACAAACATGCCAAGTACAAGTTATTCAAGCGATATGGAACCCTTGTATGATCTAGCTCACATGTTTTATAGCCTTTGTGATCACCCAATGGTAGGGTAGACTTCACGCGGGCTTACCATCAAGTAAATGGTAAAAAATCTCCAAAAATAACCACATTAAATGCCGACCGCCCACCCCATCCAACGGTAATTTTTTCTTTTTATCCGATTTTATTGTTCCAATGGATAGTTTTCCCACCCGAGGTGAACTCACCATACCACTGCATTCCCAACACACCCCTGCACTTTGATAAGACCTCCTATGTTCCCAACGCACCTGCTTCAGTCTGAGGCTATTCCTTCCAACTAAAATTCTATGTTGCCATAGCCCAGCCCACAAGATCTTTTGTGTCGTTTCCTTTCCTGCATAGTGACCGCCTACTATGCCTTCATGAACTTAGGCCAAGATAGCGTGGCTGTCATGCTCTAGACCGTCGCTGCTCAGCACTTCATCAGTGCTTAGTTGATATAGATGACCTGCGATAATGGTAAAATCTACTGCCCGATTAACCAACTCCTTCTTTTGTCGTACTGAATATTCTGCAGGTGTCATGCTTGTGGTCAGGAATGGAGTGATCCTAGCGAAGTGAGCATGATTGACCTTAATGGCGAACAACTGCACATCAAGAAATTCTTTCTTCAAGCTAGTGGATTCTTCACCTGTCTCAATTCAGGACAAGTGATTTGGCCTCGTACTCAACTTCCCTGGCTTGACTATGATTTAAAAATCATATTCCTGAAACAGTAACAAACACCTGCAGATTTCCCCCCGAACACAAGCTTATTCACCAGGTACTCTAAAGCCGACTAATATGTAATCATCTTAAATTGTCCTCCTAACAAATAGTGCTGATACTTCTGTAGTGCATAGATCATGGCCAACCCTTCCCTCTCTGTGGTGGCATAATTATGCTCCGCACTCGAGAGTTTCCGACTAGAAAATGCGATTGGGTGATCAATGTCTTCGGTGCCAAGCTGCATGAGGGCCGCTCCCAGGGCACTCCCTAAAGCATCAACATGAACATTAAATACCTTCGCCCAATCGGGGAAAATAAGAATAGGTGTAGATATCATATTTTCCTTGAGTAGTTCAAAGCTCTTCTGGCACTCGTCATCCCAAAAGAATGAAACAACTTTCTTAAGCAGCGTTTCTAGAGGTGCAGTGATCACTGCATATCCTTGAATGAATTTTATGTATTAGCCCATATGTCGAAGGATCGAACGTAGTTGTTTCTCAGTCGTAAGACTCACCCAATTCGACCGTTCGACCGGTTCGATGAGAATTTTATCGATCTCCTCCCTAACCTTCTGCATATGATAAGGGCACTATTTTACCATTCGCGCATCTAGTTTCAGAGTGATGTGCATACCACCTAAGTCCCCTGTGATCTCCTTAGGCTCTGAAAACTTGGCTAGAAACAAGTCATGATACTTCGTGAGAAGTTCCGCAATCTTGCCTACTATCTCATCATCCCAGTAGTTCCCAATTTTAAACAACTTGAGTTGTTCGTCCATACCCATGTTAACTCTTCATGATTTTAGAGGTTTCGTAGCATCCACCATATGTAACAGAGGTCCTGCAACTGTGCGTTCCCCCTCTAATTCAGTGATCGAGACATTGCACAGATATTTGTCGCACTCTTCTATGGTGATATTGTGGAAATCGACAATATCCTGCATCTGTGTTTCCCATGTGGATATTTCACACACTACATAGGGGTTGGATTCACCAAATACAAAGGTATCGATATTCTGCAGAGCTTCCTCAAGCACCTCCAATCCTCTCGTTAACCTGAATGTCCCCAAGAATTCGTTCTTTAAGGTTTTCCACTGGTGGGTGTGTTGATGTAGCTCCGCATCTAGGTACCATGCAGTGGGAATTGGTACCAAGGCATGAATAAAAAAGTGAACCCATTCTTTTGCAGTATGATCACACCACTTCTCCATCCAGGTGAACAAATGTTCATGCGGATCCCCTCGGCCATGGAATATCTTGACGTGTACATCGGCCAGAGGTTCAAATCATAGGACCATCATATCCTGACATGCCTCCCATCCTTGGAACGCCCCCTTATGCATGTCCCACTATCTTACAAGCGTTTTGCGCATAGCTAGATTAACGACCCATAGCCTTCGTTCTCTGGGAACCTCAACTTTGAATGTTTGCAAAAATTCCTTTATACTACTGAAACTGTCAAAGCAAGGTAGTTCTCTTACCTCAGAGGCTATATACTAGAATTCCCTGGTAATTCACAGGCAATGCAGCGCAGAAACATCATGCAGTTGGTTTTTCCACTTTTCTATTTCTTTGTCAGAGTCAGAAAAGCATTCGTTGTCCTTTTCCCAACAAATCACACCATCGGGCATAGGGTTCATCCAGTCTTCGTCCCTCACAGTTAACTTATAGATGTGATCCACCTCTTCTTCCTCACACGCTGGCTCAATATACCTTTCTCCTTCTGTAGGGTCTAGTAGTGTGATCACCCATGTTCCTTCACTTTCAAACACCATGCTTCATTTCTTCAAATTGATAATACCACCCATATCAATACCCCAATCCAATCCTAGGAGTGTTGGGTAGGGGTCCGCATCTTATACAATCTCAATGACTTCAAAGTTAGCTCATACCTTAACTCCGACAATATGTACTACAATCTTTGATAATATTCCCAACAGTATGATCTTCTATTGATTAGTCATGCGCAACTGGATAGTGGACCATTCCACTTTAGGTTCTCCCATTCGCTACCAAGTCTGTTTAGATAGTACATGTGCATATGATCCCAGGTCTAGAATTACCTGGTCCATTTCATAATCACCAATCTGCATGGTTAATCACATCTCTTGACTAGTGCGTCTCTTCTACTCATAAATTTTGTGCACATCCTTAACTTTCATGATTGGGTCTTCTTTTCCTGTGCAACCGTCGAGTAGGGCTTGGAGGTTTTCTACGGCCCACTAATTATGCAACAGATTCATGCATGCCTGCAAGAATGGTTTGACCTCATCTCTGATTCTAGTGTCTGGAGCTGATGTTTCATCCTGAGCATAGTCTTTTCGAGCTGCGGCATAGGTCTCCTTCTCCCTCAGTAAGTCCACGCCTTCCTATTTAGTGGCTGCTTTACAGATAAGAGGCTCCATCTCAGCTTTTTCTGCCGACCCCCCGGTGGCCATACCACTGTGCTTTATCACATTAATGCTCAGCTTCTCCTCACGAGGTTCTGCCTTAACCCGTTGTATATTATGTTAGGAGTCTATTGCTTTTCCTGCACCTTGGCCATCAGAATAGGGCAGTCCTCGATCACATAGTCCAGCTGTCTGCAATTTCTGCAAGATTGTTGCATTAGGTTTGTGCAGTCCCTCGCAAAGTGACCTACTGCCCCGTAGTTATAGAAGATCATTTGGCCTCTACCCCTACCTACGCTTCCCCCTCGTCCCCCTCCCCTGCCCCTAGCTGGGGAGCCTCCTATACCTGCGGGGGATCTAGGTGATGAGGGGTTCAACTGTACCCTATATAGGTTTCCCCAGTCGATCATCAGATCATAAGTTCAGAAATTTTGTTCATCATGTCCTACAAACCTGCAAAACCTACATGATCGTTGATTTTCTTTGGGGATATATGTAGTAAGGCGACGGCAGTGGTTGGTATTATTTAGCCCAACAATGCGACAGTCATCGCACCATAGCACCGGCCCACTTGGTCCCGTAGCTTCCCTAGGGCACAGTGGTTTGGGTCCCCCAGCCTGCATGTAGTCTGCGAGCAACGGACATTTATCCTTGGTGTGGCCATTCACCCTGCATCGTATGCACCATCTTTCGGGGCTAGACTCCACTCCTCGCTCCTTTCATAGATTCTAGATCTCCATGTGAATTTCCTTTAGCTGGACTTGTGTCTGTTGTACTCCTAACTGGGTATCATCTCTTGGCACAACCTCCAACTTCATGGCAACCTCCAAGGCCTTCTCCTGCGTTTCAATGGCTTGATGACCCATCGGTACACGTAGGTGGGGCAACAACATAGAAATGAACCACTCCATGTGCTACCTGTTAGAATGAATATTTCGTCGTAAAAGATCACTTTAGCTACGCATAAAAAGTAGCCCTAACATCGATTATGGTTGCCAAATATCTTTAAATTTGCAATTAGGTGATCCAAATAATGCTGCACAAATCCAGATCTAAGCATAAAATACATTAAGTAGATAAAGTAAAATGTGGCTCCATGCATCCAATAGACAAGACAAGAACGATGTATTTGAAAGAATTTTTTATATTATATTGAAAGGGGGCACCTGAGAGGAAAACAAGAAAGGTTTTTTCCGGTTCTCCTCAATGGGATGGGTTCTTGACAGTCCTTAGCACTTTAGATCTAGAATCTCTCTCTCTTGTTGGTGTAGAAAACCCAAACAAACATAGAACTCAATGGGAGCTCAGAAGACAAAAATGGAGAAAATGTGACCAAGTGTATAGATCCAGAGTGATCTAATAGGCAAAAAAAGGTGACTAATGAATGGGGAAAACCCTTCTATTTATAACAAAATATTAGGGCGCTCTAGAAACTTGGTGCATGAATAAAATATTATTAATCAAATTCTAGAACCACCCTTTAGGAATATTTTATTATATTTGTTGGAGGGAAAATGATTTTTGACTTGGGTCAATTCCTTTATTTATAAATAATAAATAAATAAGTGATTTATTTACTATTTTAAGGAAATGGTGGGAATATAATTAAATAAATAATGATTTATTTAATTATTTATAAATGATTTAGTCAAATTTAACTAGGAATATTATTTAAATGGGATTTAAATAACTTATTCCTAGGGAATAATCAAATAAATAAGGATTTATTTAATTGATTTCCTTGTTTTGGGTTAAATATGACCAGGAAATATAAACAAATATAGATTTGTTTATTATTTCCTTTTGGGGTTTCCTGTTTAGACCATAAACAACTTAATAAAGGTGTTTTTACTAAGTTATTTCACATAGTGAAATTTTTTTTACTTAGGGTAAAATTGGTCTTACATGGTGTACTTGGGTTCATCTAATGATAGTAGGTTAGATGACCAAAAAATGATGTAACACTACCTGTCATCATACTGGAATCCTCCTTCTCGAATTACTTTATTTAATCGTTGATCAGCTTCCCATACGGACTCAGACGGTCCTTGCTTGAAATCTTTCAGGTCATTCACTATCTGAGAGTAGGACTTAGGCTTCTTGAACTATTGTTTCAATTCTTTCTTGATTTCCTCAATAGTCGCATTCACATGTTATTCATTATATCTCATGTACGAGTCCAAGGCTATTCCTTCAAAGGAAAGGGATAGTTGTGCCATTTTCACCGCATTGCTAGCTACGTTCTGTGCAGTCCATACCGATCCTGTGACAAACTAGAACCGATCCATGTCTTCATCCCCTACGCCCTTGAAGGTAGGTAGCTTCATGTGCGAGGCCATATCATCTTCTGGTGGGGGTGGAGGTGAGTTTTTACCCCTATGAGGTTTCAAAGGTGGCGTAGATGAAGAGCTATGAAAAATTCCTTACTGGACTATAGAAAGATCAATCCCCTTCTTGATTAGTTCTGTAGTACTTACCACTATGAATTTTACCCTCACTTTGGTCGAAGCTCATTTACTCTGTATGGCTACACAAAATTCTTTTTTCGCACAACAAAATCTTAATCAGTAGTGGAAAATTTTTCATAAAATTACCCCTGAAACCCTTGAAGAACCTCCGCTTTGCTTCTGAGTAGGACACAAATTGATCGACTGAAAATTCTGTCATAAATCCTCCTATCATACTGTCCACCTATTGTTCTACCGTGCGATTAATGGTGTTATTAGTCTTTTCTAACTGCAAGATCCGCTCTGGGGTCCACTACATGACCCGTTTGTCTTTCCAACACTTCTGAAAATTGACAAGCCTTGCAAGCCACTCCTAGAGCTTGATCGCAATTGTTACAAAGAAAATCTCATAGATATCCATGAAAATGTACTTATTCTTCCACTCCTACGCGGTAAACTTCTCATTGCGATTTTATTTTATTGCAAATTCTTTAACTTTCTTTTCAAGCCACTCGTCGATTTCTTTCGTCTCAGGTTTCCAATACGGTCTTGGCATTACCTGATCTCCCTCAAAATGCTCCCGGTCCCGGCAACAGAACCATTTGTTGGCTCGAGCAGTCCTGACCCAAGTTCGGAGGTTAAGGTTTGCCAACAAACCCCTATACTACTAGCCCTTTCGGCAGTGACCTGCTTGCGCAGGCCAAAATCTCACCCGAAGTAGTATGGGAGGGTGTTGGAACTAGGTTTGCACACCCTGGGAGAGAGTAGGTAAGTCAAGCCGGTTCGTAATTATCATATCTACACAACAAGAGGCTGTTCACAGGGTTTTCAATATATAATCAGAATGCAGCTTATCAGATCTACTTAATAGGTTCACATCCACGTGCGTACTACCATCTATGATCACAAAATAGTATAATCATAGCAATTTCACATATTATAGATAATTATACCAGAAACACAGATAGTTCTTAGCTACTAACAGATACTTTTCACACTTAATCAGATGACCCAAGTTCGCATCAATGATATCATAACAGATCCAGATAACATCATATGTCCACAATACTTTCGCATATATATTACAACCAAAATCCTCTTACATTCCCAAAATACTGCCTGCGCACACAACCTGCAGGGTCTGCACACAGCAGGACAGAGGATCTCCATGCACACAGCCAGCAGGAGTCCTAACCCAAACAACCGTACCACATATCTAACAATTCGTGCTTCGCATCAATATCTATTATTTTCTTACCTATGACTCAAAAAGGTTCATCTATTTACACCGATTTAGCCTACGCATCCAATGGTCCACAAACCATGGTTTGCAGATTATTGGTCCACCCTTGACCCATTTACAATGCATTAGGGGCTTTAACCCACCCCAAATCCCCTGCGTTAGACTAAAAAATACAAAAATATACAAAAATGGAAAAAATTCACAGCCTTTGGGAGACCCTGCTCCAACAAGGACTGATATTATTTGAGGGTTGGCTACCCAAGAGAAGAATATTCCAATAAGGTCATAATTTGGGAACACCTAGGTCGAGTATGTACCTTGAAGAGACAATGACTATGGTTTCTATAAGTCATGTGTCTCGTCAACATTATAGCCCATTGTCTCGTTGAGATATGGGGTTGTTATTCAAGGCCTTGCACTAGGATAATGCTCATTGATATGATGCTATATAGATGCGATTACCAATACGATTCTTCTTATGTGATTCTTCAGTTTGTAACAGGGAAAATTTGAAGGATGGAAATTTATTTAAATTTTAGAAACCTTGGCGAATCTCAGTAGTACACAATATAAAATTTGTAAAATGTTTGGAAATTTTTTTGTAAAAGTATTCAAAATTATAATAGTTTTATATAGTATCTATATAAAATTTGGTGATTTTTAGGGTAAAATAATTTTATACTATAAAATTTGGGCGAATAATTTTTAGAAAAAATGGAAATTAACGAATATTTTTTTTGGAAAAAGCATGGAAAAATAGCCCACTTGCAAATATTAGCCCCTAAAATTTTCCATGGTTTGTAACTGACCATGTACCTGTATGAATACCTCCCTACTTAAGAGAGAGTGTTGAAAAGTGTAACTAGGATTGGTCTTCATATTAACTATGTAACTATGAAAATAATAAGACAAAGATAATAAAATGTATTTGTTGTACTTGCTTCATGGGTTTCATGAGCAAGAATTTTATTATAGGTTAATAGACTTCTTCTTGATGTATATTTAGGGTTTTTATTATGTTTGTAAATGTAAATAGAGTCGTGTATATGAAGAGCATTGTCATCATTAAAAGCTCCAAGACCTTGTCATGAACCTTGTAAAAGAAACGCTCTAACATCCCTCAAGATAGCTCTCCTTCAAACGTTGGAAAATATGTAATGAAGATGACATCATAACAGATGATAAAATCGGCCTAACAGTCATGTCAGCTCCCAAAATGGTCACATCATTTCACAAATTCAGGTCGGCTTATATACAGGGGAAAACAACTATAAATACCATAGTAGAATTCACAGGAAAACATAGAAAATTTCGGACAACTCTAAAGCAATCACAGAAATTGCAGATTTTTTTGGAGGATTACAAAGGTAATTAAAAGTGCATATTTTGGGAGTCTAAGTGCGGATTTCAAAGGTATAAGGTGTAGTTTTCAGAGATTTTTGCAGCATAAAGGGAAACTAGAATATGTGCTAATAAGTCTGAAGAAAAGGATGTGTACCAACTAATAGAATTTGTGGTCTTTACGACCAATAAAATTTGAAATATATACATTTGGTCAAGAGTATTTTCTCTCCTCGCATAATCTAAGAAGGTTGAAGGTGTTCGCAACATGAAGGAGAAATTCTACAAGTTCGGTCTTGGGCTACTATATCTCTCATATAAATGGAAAGGCTGAGATACATCTAAAAGGTTTAGTGCATAAGTATATATATCTTTGTTTTGGATATCAATTGAGATAAGAAGGTGCCTAGAAATAACCTAGGTGGAGTTAAGGTAAAGTCGAGAAGTAGAAGGAGAATCCAAGGACTTAGAGACCGATTTCTCTAATGTTGATGCAGGTCAGTGCACGTTGGTGACGAAAAATATCAGCCTTGGAAGAAGACTTAGAAGCAGTGACAAGGTCTTGGAGGAATTCATAGGTCAATGGTCTGAGTCTTGGTCATGGTACTTGTCATTTGGAAATCTATAAGAAGAATTTTTCACGGGTTTTCCTCTCCAAAAGGGAGAGTTTTTTTCCCTGGCTTGAGGAGCCCAATTGTGTGTTTCTTGTATTTTGGTAATTGACTTGATGAAAGATTAAATAAGTTAAGAAGTAACCTCAAAATTAATTATCAAGTAAGAGAATTTGAATTAATCTTCGACCCTCCAAATTCTCAACACTCGAAGCTAACTTGAATTAGCAGTGTATTAAACCATCGATCAACTTCCCACACTATTTCATTGGATAATTTCTTGATATCTTTGATCTTTGTAAAACATTGGGACTATGAATTTGGCTTCTTAAGTTTGGCATTCAATGCAACCTTAGCCTAAGCCAACATAGAATTTTTGTTCGTCATGGTGTATTTCATATACTAGGACAATGCTATGTCCTATAGGGCTTTGGCCAACTGCGCTTTCTTCATATTCTCATCAGTGATGTTCTGTGATCTCCATATTTCATCTAAAACAAATCATAACTTCTCGGGATCATCAGATCATTTGAAAATAGGCATCTTAGGTGAGTGGGCCATGGTGAATGGGGTTGGTGGAAGTGGAGATTGAGGTGGAGGAACAATATAGGGATGGGTTTTGATGGGAGTAGAGGGTTTGGGAATTCCCTAAGTACCCCGATGATCTTCAAATTTTATTGATGCAATTCTAGGGGTAGCGGGGTGGATTTCTCCTTTGATTTTAGACCCAAGCAGTGGAATGTACTCAAACTCAATGTAATTATTATGATCTACCCTAAATATCTTACCCTTTCACATAGCTATGATTTTCTTTGCTCTGAACATCAATATAATTGCATTCGTAGTACACCCTTTTCACACAATAAAATATTAATCCAAAGCTTCAATGAATTCAAGTACTTACATTGCGTTACTTTAAAAAAATTGGGCTCAGCGTCGCTATAGGATACATATGTATTGATGGAAAACTCAGTAATAAAACCTCCAAGGATTCTACCGATCTAATAATCAAGAACCCTTGCGATCTTGTTATCAATTTTCCTTAGTTTCTTTATCAGCTCTGCAATCCACGTAATAGGGCTATCGTTATTGAAACATGTCTTTTTCTCAGCTAATATTGATAACCACTAGTACAACTCACTAGAAAATCATGAGAAAAACATTTGATGCTGATTTGTAGAGATATACGTTTGCAACCAATTTTCAGTAGATAGGTGCAGATTTGTGTTTTCTTGCGCAACAAATGCATGTTATTTTAGATCTACTCAGTCTTGAATATCTTTCTTAGATAGATGCCACATCCACATATCCCTTAGTTAGATCCTGTTCCCATCAACTGAACCATTTTTTGGCTTGATGGGGCCTAGACCCAGGTTCAGATATGGCTGAATGAACCAACAAAACTCATTGTTACCAACCCTTTCAGTAGCGATCTGTTGTACAGAACAAAGTTCCACCTGAGGAAATGTAGGGGGATGCTGGAACTAGGTTTATGCATCTAGAGAGCCAATGGATTTTGGATTTAAGACTTATATTCCTTTCAGTACTTGACAGAGCTTCGTAGAACATATCTACTAATTATAGAGTTGTAGTTCAACACTTCTGTTCAACTAACTTGCAAACTATTCGATATTACTTTAACTTGCATAAAACAATATAAATAACCTTAAATAGGACTTCAGGATGAAATTATAAGTAAAATGACACATATAACATAAGATGCAAGTAAAGAAAACACCTAAACTCAAAACAAGGATCTGCCTTCAAAAGGCTTTCATTAATGCTTAGATATTCCCACTATAATAAATTCCAACCTACGCACTCCATTATAGGGGTATGCATGCTCAACATCAGACTTCCTAAGATCTCCACGGACTCTGTTGCAGGAACCTTTTCTCTAACCCAACCCACAAAACACAGACTCAAAAAAATCTTACATCCAAGTGCATCACATATCAAGTATCATCTATTACTATCTATCAAGACTATCCTAGACTCCTTATATAGTATTTACATTTACAATGCTATGGTCCAAAAACCATGGGAAGAGCTCAACGTATAAAAAATATTCCTGTTCTTTTACAAAATAAGGGGATTTGACCCACCCCAAATTCCCTAAGACTCTAACTTAGATTCCTATTGTGCACACTGCTCCTCGATCTGTAGAGCCTTCCTTAAAATAGTCTATTGAGGGTTACTATGTCCAATAGGTAGCAACTGGTTTTGGTCATGATGGAACAACTCAAAACACATAGTGGTCAAGAGGACGGCTAATAAGACCACTCATCTCAGTTTTTCCTTAGGGAAGGTAAAAAAACCAAGTCAAAGTGTATGAATGGCCAAGAAAATGGCGATGATCGAATAAGAAAACCAAGGCTCATCTAGAAGAAACAAGATGATAAAAATAGAAATCACTCGAGATAAAATGAGAATGGTTTATTTTTTACAAAATATTGAAACATGGGAAACTATGCTTGAAATTGGTTTCATTTTTAGAGAAGCTTGAAATAAGTTTGCATGCCCCCAACATAATGACTCAATTCTAGGAACATGTCCCCCAAGCTTCATTTCATTCACCTATGTAGAATATTGGTTACTAACGGGTGAATGGAATGAAGGTTCATTTATGATATCAAGTGAAAGACTCGATTGGGAATTTATGAGATTTAATCAAAGACTTGAATTGGAAGGGGATATCTATTTCATTTTTAACGAGCTTGACAAAGGAAAATAACTTTGCTCAAGGGACCTTGCTTCAATTTTTAACAAGCTTGACACAAGAAAAGTAATATTGGCTTGAGGGGTCCTGACCAAGGTTCAGATTTTATCGCGCAAACGACAAACCCTCCAACTACTATCCCTTTTGGAAATGACCTGCTTGCACAGATCAAAGCATCCCCGAAGTAGTATGGGGGGTTTTGGAACCAGGTTTCTACACCCGGAGGAAGAAAATAATGAAGTGGCCCTAAGTAGATTGATTGAAGACTTATATCAATCATAAATACATGCACTCAATATATAATAATACTTATCATATTGTAGATAGAATCACAGATCTCTTTAGTGTAGATATAACATGACAGAACCAGATCCAGATCTAAACAATGCATAATCACTTAAGAAGATTCATCCATGTATTCTATCAGTAATGTAACATCATGCATAAATAACAGAGGTAATTGCATACATACAAATAATCAACACATAAGCAATGTGATCTAAACATAGAAATAGTAGATAGATAACTCAGACCAACAACACAATGCTTTCACAAAAATCTATCTTTATATGAGCTTCAGTTCAATTCAATACATCATAATTTACCCTTACATTTTACCCTTCCGCGCACATAGCCAACAAAGTCAGCACACAGCCAGGACTAGGTCTCCACACACACAACCAACAAGATCCTTTCTACCCAACCCAGAAAAATCCTTACAAAATTATTACAAATGCATAAACATTCATATCACAATCTCATAATAGTCTATCTTAAGTTACTTCCTTAGACTCGATCTATCTATTTATATAATTCTAGCGTGTGGATACTATGGTCTCAAACCATGGTTTGAGTCCCATAGTTTACCCTTAAACTATTTTACACCAAAATAGGGGCTTTGACCTACCCCGAATCCCCTTGACTCATTCACGTAGCATGCATATACAAATATTGTACAAGAAGATAACAAAACGCGTACCCCAGGGGACCCCGCTTCAATAGACCCCCAACAGAAACATGTGACTCATCTTGAGTCACTGAGACATCTGCTCCTTTAGCTTGGCTTGGAGTGCATTGAAAGAAGATTTAAGAGGGAGCACCATTTCTAGAATTTGTGCAGCAGATCCCTCTACTTTCAGAACTAACTTCTTAGTGGTAGGCCCTTCAGTTTTCAGCTCGATACTTCGTTGAGTATGCTGAATAGCCTTCAATGTAGTGTCCAATGTTTGCGAAAGTTGAAGAGCCTCCTTGGCCCATGGTTGCATGCATGCCTCCAGTAGCTGCTCCTTTAAACACAAGTCCTCGATCTCTGTTTGGATTATTTGGCCCTCCTATAGGCAGGCTAGGTGTTGTTGAAGAAAAAAGGTAGGCACCACCGTCTAGATCTCCACAAACTGTTGCTCTTTCTGGTGTAGCTCATTGCATAGTTGTTGTACTACTAGGTCATTCTGAACGAACACCCATATGTCCATAGCCTCATCTAAAATATTGTCCTATTGTGTGACTACAACAGCAATACTATTAGTTGCTTGTTTTACTTCGGCTACCCTTTTTGTGAAAATTTCAGGGGGAGTTTCTAGCTGCAACTTCATTTGCAGATCAACGATTTGATGGCTAAACTCTGCATGGATAGTCTGCACTTCGGCGCGCGAGGCCTTCAAGGCGACAGCTAGTCCTTCCAATTTTTCTTTCAGAGCAGCTGTGGCCAGGACTACTGGAACTTCACGGAACACTTGGTCGATTTTCTCTTCTAGCACAACGCATTGGGCTTCGGTTGCATGGAAGTCTTCTTCTGTTGCTTGCTATTTCTATTGTGCCTCTATAGTCTACTTCTATGACTTGACAATAGATGTGTGAGAAACAGTCTCATGAAACTGAAGTTCATCGATAATCATTGTGTCCATTAGGTGTGTTGTACCTCAAGAAACAATGCCTTGGATGTGGTAAGGAATCAGTGCTCGAGGCATTTATCAATGTAAGTCACAATATTAAGATATCAGATGGTCTTCGTTAAGCACCTTTGGAAATTAATTATTTATAACCATCAATGATCCGATATAATGAAAGGTTTCACAATGCCATTATCTGCTGATATTACATGAAATGGAAGGAAGAGAGTGGAATGGAAACTTAAAATGATATGTTGTATAACAGAATCTATCACTTTAAATCTCAGAAAGAAATTTATAGAGAGAAAATAGTTGGAGTGAAGGAGCGCACATTAAGGACATTTAACTCTTACTGACAAACTGTAAATAGAGACCTGTAACTACATTACTTCACTTCATTCACAAAAGAATAAACACATAATGGAACGGGAAAAACTCATCAACATCAATAGGTGCAATAAACTTGATCTTCTTTCACTATTTTTCAAAAAATTCAGTACAAAATTGCAGTCCTCTAAAGGTCCAAAAATCAGAACCCTCTTCTCTATTTTGATTTCCCTTAAAATTAGATTGAAAGCAGTTTGTAACTGCTCAAACTTCTCAAAACTGTCTAAACTACTTCTTGTTTTAACAACTACTTTAATTACAATTCGAGGGAAAAAGCATCCTCATTACAATAAGAAGAATAAAAAGAGATAAAAATAAACATCATGAAGCTAATTCTTTGGGATTTCTGATGAAATGTTTGTTTCAGATGTATTCGTTGCTGATGTATTTTTAGACTAGTTGGCCATCCAAGTTCTACATGCTTTACGCATTTGAATGTTGGCATTTAATTTTGACTTTGAATACATCAAATATTCAATTCACGACAATAGATAAATGATGTGTGAGACCCATCACTTTGACTACACACAATTTTCCCCAAAACCATAAACCACCTACGGGGGCACCTGTAGCAGTTTCTAAAAAAAATGGTAAAGTGATGCCGCATTGCATCGTAGCCGTCGATCTGCGAACAATGGTTTAGATCAAACCACTTTGCAGGGGCATTATCTCACATAAATTTCAATCAGTTTGTACTTTCGCATTAATATTGGATCTGGGCACAAGATATATGAGCCATTGATCTATATTGAATGATAACTTTCTTTCTTGAGGCATACTACATCCATATTATATGCGTTTGCTCCCCTTCTTCAATTGACTGAAATACTTGCTTGGAATTTCCTATAATTGGATTGAAAGATCAACGGCTTACACATGGTCATCAAATTCCAAGGGAACATCAGCAATGAGGTTGATTGCAATGTGATGATGTAGATATTCTCGTACAGAGCCTTCCATATTTCCAAATTATTTTGACATGGTATAACTTATAGTATAACTGCTTACATAAAAAAAACCAATAAAACAATAATTTGCGTCATTACAATCTTCTTCTGAGAGGGACATTGAGATCCCCAATTTGTATAACGTTTTTTAATAAAATTGGTGTTTGAAGGAACTCGAAAAATCCCAGAAACCGCTTCAATTTTTTTTAAATTTTCCACGTCAAATTCAATTGGGGTCACTCTGCAAAAAACCCATGTCGTGGATTTTTGAATTTTTTTTCTTTTGCCCAAAATATGAAATCGAAATTCACTTCCTTGAGTGTGTGTGCATTTTCAGAACTTTGACTTTTCATTTACATCAGTATATTTGCTCAGACTTTAAATTTTAAACGCATATGCAAATATGATTTCTCACAAATCATATGTGGTTACTTATAGATTTTCTTCGCTGCATTCTCATATTTTCAAATTTCTACAGCCTTTTTCTATATAGAAAATTTGCAGTATCATTAATTCTTGAGCAATCAACCCATTGAAGAACTTGTAATTGTGTACATCACTTCCAATCTCGTGCAGACTCCTCTCTATAATTTTATAGAAGGTGTGTAATATAAATTCCTTTACTAAGATACAGAATCGACCCATAGATTTTAAAGCTTCGTCTGTAAAATTTATACACTATAAGTGCAAATAATTTTAAGCAGTGCAACCCTAAGCTATTATCACCAATCCAACATCATCAATAGAATCACAATCCGGGGTTAATTTTTCAAGAGAGTGACAATGAACTCCAACAAATTCTATAGTCTTATCAGCGATCCTTGCACATGTTTCAATGCTAATTTCAGTGTCTTTGAATAGCCAATTTCTAATGATGTCATACCTTTATCTATTAAACCCTCAGAAAACCGAGATAATAATCCTTAAGTTGTTTGCTTGCACTCTCCAACTGATACCATCTCTTTAGAAAATAGCACAAGAATCCCTATCTAAATTTTTTCCATCTAAATGTATCAACAACCTTGAATTTCTCAGACCCTCTCTTGAATTTTAGCTGAGTTGAATTAGGCTACAACATCTAGCTCCAATTGGGGACATCAATTTGGTAGCAAAGTGCTGAGAAATTGTAGATCAGTAGCTTTTATTGGGCATGGAGCAAAGTGAGCTTGTAGATCAGTAGCTTTTATTGGGTATGGAGCAAAGTGAGCTTGTAGATCAGTAGCCTTTATTGGGCATGGAGTCAAGTCAAACTGAATTTTCTCCCAATCAAAAATCTCTAAAAATTTCAAACTTCTCTGAAACCTCTCTCTTATAGGATCTTTTTTCTTGAATTGAAATGCTAAACTAGAAATACAGCAACTAGGAATGCTCAGCTCCTGAGCTTATTTATGTACAGCTCCTATATATATGCATGGTTGAACTCAATAAAGTGAATTCAACCTTCCAATGGCACCGATCTAACATCTACTTGTTATATTTAATACCTTCATACTGCTGAAATTTAAAAATCAAAATAGGAATGTACCATGAAAATTTTTCATATACAAAACTTTTTACATACCCTTGCATAAAAGCTTGTTGCTGATGAAAGAAATTTGTCATATACTCAGCACCTGAATCATAGAAATCATGAGACAAAATCTCGTCTGCCTCCTTTTCTTGAAAATTTTACTGATGTATATTTCTTTGAACAAGGCAACTTCCTTCATTGTTTGACTCCTCAATTGGGAATTGTGTGTGACGAACTTGATTGCCATTTTCTGTAGGTAGGCATTTAGGTTGAAAAGAAAAATCCAACGTTTTTTCCCCATAATGTTGATGTTCTTCATATAATTCCAATTCTTGACAAAAATCTTCCTCCTCTTGCAAACATGCTTGAGATGCTCCACTAGTTTCCTCTCTACTCACAAAATCATTAAAATTATGAAAATTGTAATGATCTTCCAGGCTTTCATAGTGTAGTTCATTTGTTGCAACGAATTTTTTACCAAAATCTTCAGAATGCTTAGATTCTTGTGTTTCAGCAATACAGGAATCCTCTGACGCCTTTTGAAAATCCTTGTTCACCTCTGAATTTACATTCTCTTGTAAAGAAATTCCAAGTTTCCTTGACAGGCCCTCTTGTCTTCAACAAAACTCGCTCTTTCAACATGAAAACAAAATTTCCTATAAGCCCACACATTATCTTCGATTTCATGTGCATAAAGAAACATCAGTTTCAGAGTGCAAGGCTTTCTCTCCTTGAGATAAAAAGCCAAGAAAATAGAAAGAGCGTTTAAATAGTAAACCATAGCTGCTGCTTTATGGGGTTGAATTTCTTTTGGCATGCTGAAATAAATTTTTTAAAACCTCCTATTAAAATTAGCAATTGTTTCATTACTCTGCCTCTGGATAGAATATAATTCCAAAAGGTGTTTTTCATATGAATTACGCTCGCCCCAATCTCTAAGAAAAATATCTTGAAAACCTTGCCATGAACTAATTGAACTTACTTCCAAACACTGAAACTATTGCTGAGCACCCTGCTTTAATGAGTGACAAAAAATACTTAAAGCCACGTCTTCATAAATAAATTGAAATTTGTCTAGAAAGTACTCAAATTCCAAGATATTTTTTTCAACTGAAATATCCTCCTCCTCTCTAGAGAAGTTTGGAAAAAATTTGAATCCTTTTGAAGGATACTGATGAATAATTGTGGGAAGCTTCAAGGGTTTAAAGATTTCTTTGTTTTTGAGCTGAAATATAGTCAATTGCTTGCGAGGTAGAATATTATCATCCAAAGAGGACGAATCAGCACCTTTATGCCCAGACTGTGACTGATTATCTTTAGGAATTGTAATGCAACAATCATCTCTCATTTCATATTCAGGAGATAAATTTGTGTCAAGATCAATAATACAAGCAGAAGAAAAATCATCTTTCTCCAATAAATAATGTACTTTTTGAACTTTAAAATCTTCTGATAATATAAAGCAAGAAACAATATTCTTGATATATAAGGGAAAATAGACCACTAAACTAATAGTAAAGAATAGAACCTCCTTTAAAAAACTGAAACTATGATACATGTTTTTTCCACGATGCTTTCTCATTTTCTTGCCAAAATTTTTTTTCATCGAATGAAACCTTCATTAGTGGAGTTGCCAGGTGAATAATAAACAACCAAAATTTAAATCTAAATCTTTTTCATCATCAAGAATAAGGGATTATGAGACCTTCTCCTGCGAGGTATTTGACCTCGTGTAAAACCTTTTGAAAGCCAAAATTCTGAAAAAGAATAAACACAGTCGAATATTTCCTCCTCAATGAACAACCAGAGGAAATATAAAGAAAACCCAGTGAAATGAACTTCGCTTCTTCTTCCCTGGTAATGGAACCAAAAAATGTTGTACCTCAAGAAAAAATCCCTTGGATGTGGTAAGGAATCAGTGCTCGAGACATTTATCAATGTATGTCACAATATTAATATATCAGATGGTCTTCTTCAAGCACCTTTGGAATTAACTATTTATAACCCTCAATGATCTGATATAATGAAATATTTCACAATGCCATTATTTGTTGGTATTATGTGAAATGGAAGGAAGAGAGTGGAATGGAAACTTAAAATGATATGTTGTAAAACAGAATCTATCAATTTAAATCTCAGAAAGAACTTTATAGAGAGAAAATAGTTAGAGTGAAGGAGCGCACATTAAGGACATTTAACTCTTACTGAAAAACTGTAAATAGAGACCTGCAACTACATTACTTCACTTCATTCACAGAAGAATAAACACATAATGAAACTACAAAAACTCATCAACATCAACAGGTGCAAGAAACTTGATCTTCTTTCACTAATTTTCAGAAAATTCAGTAAAAAATTGCAGTCTCCCGAAGGTCCAAAACTCAGAACCCTCTTCTCTATTCTGATTTCCCTTAAATTCATATTGAAAGCAGTTTGTAACTACTCAAACTTCTCAAAACTGTCTAAACTACTTCTTGTTTTAACAACTACTTTAATTACAATTCGAGGGAAAAAGCATCCTCATTACAATAAGAAGGATAAAAGAGATAAAAATAAACATCATGAAGCTAAGTATTTGGGATTGCTGATGAAATCTTTGCTACAGATGTATTCACTGCTGATGTATTTTTAGACTAGTTGGCCATCCAAGTTCTACATGCTTTACGCATTTGAATGTTGGCATTTAATTTTGAATTTTAATAGATCAAATATTAAATGCATGATAATAGATAAATGATGTGTGAGCCCCATTGCTTTGACCACACACAATTTTCCCAAAAGCCATAAACCACATACGGGGGCACCTGTAGTAGTTTCTAAAAATAACGGTGAGTGATGTCGCATTGCATCGTAGCCATCGATCTGCGAACAATGGTTTATATAAAACCACTTTGCGAGGGTATTCTCTCACATAAATTCTGAGCAGTTTGTACTTCCACATTACCGTTGGATCTGGGCACAAGATATCTAAGCCATTTATCTATATTGAATGGCAACTTGCTTTCTTGAGGCAGACTACTTCCATATTATATGTGTTTTCTCCCCTTCTTCAATTGACTGAAATACCTGCTTGGACTTTCTTGGAATTGGATTTCAAGATCAACGGCTTACACATGGTCATCAAATTCCAAGGGAACATCAACAATGAGGTTGATTGCAATGTGATCACATAGATATTCTCACACTTCCGTATTTCCAAATTCTTTTGACATAGTATAACTTACAGTGTAACTGCTTACATAAAAAAAAACCAATAAAAAAATAATTTGCATCATTCAAATCTTCTTCTGAGACAGAAATTGAGACCCCCAATTTGTATAACGTCTTTTAATAAAATTGTTGTTTGAAGGAACACGAAAAATCCCTGAAACCGCTTCAAATTTTTGTAAATTTCTCATGTTAGAGTCAATTGGGGTCACTCTGCAAAAAACCCATGTCACGGATTTTTGAAATTGTTTTCCTTTTGCCCACAATATGGAATCGAAATTCACTTCCTTGAGGGTGTGTCCATTTTCAGAACTTTGACTTTTCATTTACATTAGTATATTTTCTCAAAATTTAAATTTTAAATGCACATCCAAATATGATTTCCCATAGATCATATGTGATTACTTATAGATTTTCTTCACCGCATTCTCATATTTTTAAATTTCTACAGCCTTTTTCTATATAGAAAATTTGCAGTATCCTTAATTCTTGCGCAATCAATCCACTGAAGAACTTGTAATTGTGTAAATCACTTCCAATCTCATGCAGACTCCTCTCTATAATTTTATAGAATATGTGTAATATAAATTCCTTTATTGAGATACACAATTGACCCATAGCTTTTAAAGCTTCGTCTGTGAAATTTATACACTATAAGTGCAAATAATTTGAAGCATTGCAACCCTGAGCTATTATCAGCAATCGAACATCATTAATAGAATCAAAATCCAGGGTTAATTTATCAAGAGAGTGACAATGAACTCCAACAAATTCTATAGTCTTCTCAGTTATCCTTGCACATGTTTCAATTCCAATTTCAGTGGCTTTGAATAGCCAATTTCTAATGATGTCATACCTCTATTTGTTAAACCCTCACAAAACTAAGATAACAATCCTTAAGTTGTTTGCTTGCACTCTCCAGCTAATACCATCTCTTTAGAAAATAGCACAAGAATCCCTATCTAACTTTTTTCCATCTAAATGTGTCAACAACCTTGAATTTATCGGACCCTCTCTTGACTTTTAGCTGAGTCGAATTAGGCTACAACAAGGTGCATCTTTCCTGGAGATAAAACAGAGAATTTAATATTAATATCACCTGCACCTCTAAACTGGGTGCGCCAGCTGGGGTCCACATGGATAGCTGGTATGGGGATTTTCATAAGATGAGCATCCCCAATCGCTGGTAATGCGATGTCCAATGGTTGTGCGTTGGTAACATGTGCACTCATTTGGGTCAGGCTCGCATGAGAAATGCTTCCTTGGATTAGTCTCACTTGCATTTTGAGTTCTTGGATCTTGACATGCACAAATTCCAATGCAGTCTTATAATTCACTTACATGTCTTACCAACGATTCTCAATCGCAGACATGATTGTGTTAGCAATCTCATTTAAATCATCCTCAGTCAGCTTCAATACCTCCTCTCAAGAATATTTATATCCCTTCCTCTTCTTTCTTGATCCATCAATGACCTGAGAACCGTGCTTTGTTCCTCTAGACGTTTGCACTTCTACCTACTCCACTATGTCTTTTGGAGCAGTACCATTCCACTCCGTTTCCGTATATTTCTCTAGGTCAATATTTTCACCAGTGGTAGTTGGCATGGCTTCTTTCTTTGGAGGTTTCTTAGTCGTCTTCTCTATTTTTTTCTCTAGCTGAGTACCAGTGCGTGACTTCATTGGAATTTTAGTGATAGATGTGGATGCACCAGGCTCCAACCATGCTGGTGGCCATTTTACAGTGATTCGAACAAGATAAAATTCAATGACTAAATAAGGCAACTCATACAAAACTTCCTCCATGATGCCTTTCGCGCGGATGTGCATATTGTGGAACATGGGCTTGAAATCATCTATCATCTTATATTGCTCGTGTAATGTCAGAGATAGCCTTGGCTTAGGCTGCATGGCCTGATAGAGCAAGGCATCAAAAAGTACCTAGTTTTTTTTCTCCTTAGCGCGCACGGGGTTTGAGGAATTCAAAATTGTCGCATATCGCACGACCTTGCACATTTTTTGCTCGAACTCAAGAAACTGGGTTTCCTCGGGGGTATTCCACCCAATCAATGCAATCAACAACAAAAACCAAGCATAATGAAATTTATTTCCTTTTTCCTATGCTTCGCATACATTTTCTAGAAACTCTTTACACAAATAATGGGACTAATTGTAAATTACACCTTTCTCGCACTATCCTGCGAGAGAAATCACGTGAGTGGGAACCTCCTTCGGTCTAAATTTGCGCATCACCTTGCAGGCCAAGATGAGCATGCTGAACTGAAAAACGAGACCATTAATATCACTCACCACAAATCCTCTACTTTTCTGCGAGACTTGATACTTAGTTTTGATTTTCTCTACGATAGATTTTTCTTGTGATTTTCCTCCAAAATCCACAATTGGATCTATTTGTTTAGCAGGTAAATGAATGATCATATGGATCAATGAAACATCAATTGGAATGCACTCTCCCAACCATAGTGCACCATCATGCATGAGCACGAATAATTTACAGACACATATGTCGTTTATTGGGTTGCTCCCAAAGTGAAGGATCTGCAATAGATTTAATAGGTATGCCTTATGTAGACCTAGCACCCATCTCTTCAGTTCTATGCACACTATTCCCCCTTCATACTGGACTTGGTAAAGGTAAAGTTCTGGTATGAGTTCAGGAAATTTTCCATGTCCGCGATGTTCCAATAATCCATTCTAAGTTGTGGTACTTTGGCAAACATGTCCCCTTCCATCGAGACAGTTTCTGGGATTAATGAAATTTGGATGCTTGCACGCATCTTGTCAAGGTATTTGGGAACCCTAACCAACATTTTGTGTGGTGCGACATAGGTTGGAAACTGTGAAAATGGGGCCACTATGACCACATCCTCTTCTTCCACCATAATTGTTTCTGGGAGCTATATCATTAGCCTCTTTAGATGTTCAATTGTAGTGGAGTGTGACTTTGGAGTCTTCTCCCTCAGGGATTTTCTTGTTACATAGGTCTGCCCCTTATTAGACTTCATGGACGCCTATGTTTCAACAACATGGACCTCGAGTGCAGCAGGGTCATCTCCAGGTCATGTGTCCGTCATACCAGGCGTAATTACATAACCCAACCTTGCGCGGTGCAACTGTTCCTCAAATCCCGAATCCAAACTAGACATAGCCACAGAGTATGTAGAAGAAATCCGAGAGCTCAAAGAAAATAATTCAATAAGAAAAAAAAGGGAAATATTGTGACCCCATAGGTCATATTTATACTTGTGGCACATCTTGAATGGTTCCTCTTGCATTAATGCATCTCCATAAATGACAAAATGGTCCTAAATCTGGCAAAATTCCTTCATTAAATGCAACATAGATGCTCCCATAAATGGTAATAAAGCTTCCTTTTCTAGATTTACTATTCCAACGGCTAGTTTTTGACACCTCTACGACCCCGTCAACCTCCTCATGCAGCTACCGCACGTGCATCACACCTTGATGTGCATCCGCCATCCCATCTATGTAGGTCTGATACTCTAGCCATATAGTCATTTGTTAGGCACAAGGTCATCCCTGTACGGCTTCAGTCGGCTTCCATTGACATACCCAGGAAGGTATTCTCCGCTCAATGTGGTCATGTGCACTGCACTTCCATGAGTGATTTCCTTAACAACATATGGCCCTACTCAATGCATCTTCAACTTCTCGAGGTGGTGCGCAAAATTGTTGTCATACAACAAGACCAAATCATCTTCCTTAAACACCTTTTTCCTGATATGCCTATCATGCCATGATTTTTTTCCTGTCTTTTGAACTTCCTGGTGATAATTAGCAATAAAGTAATCCTCTTCCAAAGAAATCAGTTGCAACAAGTTCTCTTCCATAGCATCTTCTTCTACCATATTTGTAAATGTTGCAATGTGCAGATTAGGAACAATGAACTCCATCGACAATACAAATTATTTCCCATATACCATCTTGAAATGTGTCCTTCTAGTTAATTTCTTGCATGTGGTACAATATTCCAAAAGAACTGCAGGTGTGTGCTCATCCCGATTATTTCGGTTCATTGCACACATTGGTAAGTGCAGTCTCCAGTATCTTATTGAATGCTTCAACCAAACCATTCACCTAGGGATGATAGGGAGAGATCTTCTGATGATGCATCTTGAACTCTTCTGTCAATACTTCAATGGTGTCATTCACAAAATGCGTACCCTGATCTCTTATCATAATATTAGGACACCCAAACTGAGTCATGATATTCTCAAATATGAACTGCACAGTTGTATCTTCAGTACAATCCTTCACAGGTTTAGCTTCAACCCATTTGGTTACATAATCTGTCGTTGTGATAATGTAACACACACCACTCTCTTGCATGGAGGATTGATAGGTCTAAAAATGTCTATAGCCCATTTCTCAAATGCTTTCAGCACCATCTATGGATGCAAGGGAATTCATCTCTGCGTGATGGCTTTCCCGTCCTCTAGCATACATCACATGCATGGCAATGAGAATAAGCATCATTGTGCAGCGTGGGCCACCGTAACCTAGCTCAAAAAATATTTTGCGTGGCTTCCTTACCTGCATAATGACCACTGACAACCCCTCCATGAGCTTCATCTAGGGTTGCACGTCTTTCATACTCTAGGACATATCTTCACAAAAATTCATTTGCACACATTTTGTAGAGCTATCAAGCAATACTGGTGAAGTCTGTTGCGCATGCCATAAGCACTTTGTTCTACTGAACTGCATATTCATCAATCACACATCTAGTAGTCACAAATTGAATAATATCAGGGAAATTCGCACCAACCACCTTTATCACAAAGAAATACGCGTATGGAAATCCACCTTCCAAGTTTGTAGGTTCTTTCCCAGTCTCAATGCGCGGCAGATGGTATGGCCCAGCATTCAGTCTTTCAGGTTTTAACATAATCTCAAAGTCATATTCCTGGAATAACAACAACCACCTACAAATATCTCCCCCAACACAGGCTTATTGACCAGGTACTTCAACACAGAATGATCAATAAACATCTTAAAATGGCCTCCTAACAAATAGTGGTAGAATTTTTGTAGTGTGTACACCATTTCTAGTCATTCTCTTTCCGTGGTTGAGTAATTTCATTCTGCGCTTGAGAGTTTTGGCTTGCATAGGAAATATCATGATCAATCTCTCCCGCTCCTGGTTGCACTAAAATAGATTTGAGTACAATACAGGAGGCATCAACATGCACAAGAAATATCTTTTACCAATCTGGGGAGACTAGTATGGGCACAATGACCATATTTTCCTTCAACAATTCAAAACTCTTCTGACAATCTTCATCCTAGCAGAATGTCACATCCTTCTTGAGAAACTTTTCCATGGGAACAGTTATCAATGCATAGCCTTGAATAAATTTCCTATAATACCCAGTATGCCCCAATGTTGAGCGCAATTGCTTAACATTCTCAAGTATCTCCAAATTAAATATTACTGCGATCTTTGCAGGATATTCCATCAACCCTTGCTGGTAGATAATGTTTCCCAACAATACCCCAAATGGAACACAAAATATACACTTCTTCAAATTCAAGGAAATCTAGTACTTCCCATAGGTATCCAGCATTAAGCACAAATTTGAAACATAATTCTTCAACAACCCAAATATAGTCCAATCATCAAAGTATACCTCTAAGAGCTTGTGAATAAATTCCTTGAAAGAAACTACTACTATGTGCGAGAAGATGGCAGGCGCATTCTTCAAGCCAAAGGGCATGAATATATATTGGAAAGATGATATAGGTGGATATGGTTGGCCACCCACCTATTCCACTTGGGGCCCCACCATTATTTCTTTCATTTTTTCAATTTCGACACAACTTACTATTTTTAGCAGTTTTTCGGGTCCTGCACTTCTGGAGACATTTTGAGGCCCTAAACGACATTTTTTGGGAAAAATGGGAGCAATATGGATCCATGGACCAATTTTTCTCACATTAGAAGTTTTATTCCTCGGATAGATGTTTCTGACGAGGTATGTTGTGCATCAAATGGAGATCGTGTGCCAAAGTTACATCCCCAGGAAGTTGAAACACCAATTTACCCAAACGGGGCCCATAGTTTTGGCGCTTCATCTCCTAAGGTTAGGGTTTTGGATGTTTAGTGTTTTCCATTGTCTCTAAATAATAAATATTCCCCTGAGCCTCATTGTAACATAGTTCAAAGGCATGTAGCCGCCACATCTCTTCTTAGAGATAAGCTACCAACACCCTAGCTAGTTTATTTCCATTCTGTCTATAAGAAAATTTCAGTTATTTGATATTAACAAAATTAAGTGTTATTTTCGCTGCATATTTTTATTTATGGTTATATGTGTATTTTTTTGTGTTCCTACATAAATATGGATCAGTGGTATCAGAGCGGTCTTCTTTTTCTCAATCCTTCTTTGCATGTCCCCAACAAGGTTGGGGTATAAGGAGTTAGGGCTCGATCTAGTTGAACCTTTGCAAGATCAGCCTCGAAAACCTTGACAACCACCCATGGGGGATGAAAAGAAAGATGATGGGGTAGGATATCCTATCAAAATATTGCTCAAGGAGGCCCTCGAAAAAAAAGGAATGCGATGATGGATAACTTTGCCCAGATCCTTCAACGACTACCCACTGGCGGCGCATCTGCATCCAATAGCCACTCTGGAGGTGCAACTTCCTTTAAGGTACAAGTAAACTTTGACATTCCCATATTTGAGGGTCAAATAGATGTAGATGTTGTAAATAGATGGTTGAATCTATTAGAAGGACATTTCTCGGTCCATGACTTTTTCGACCAGGAGAAGATTATTTTTTCACTCCTCAAAGCTACCCCTCATGTCAAGGACTAGTGGGTAACCTACTATGAGAAAAAGGATGATAAATAACCTTCTCTATTCTTATCCATACCCACTTTGACTTCTTTTCGAGATGCCATCAAGGAACAATACTATCCCTTGGGGAGATATGAGGACAAGTACATACAATGGACCATGCTGTGGCAACAAGGGGATCAACATGTGCATGAGCTGACGAATCTGTTCCATACCCTGTGCACAAATTTGGGTATCAAAGATTTAGAAAAAAATTTGGTGCTAAATTATCATAGTTGTTTGCATAGATACATTCATGAGGAAATGGAGTTCCTCAACATCTCCTTGCTTGGTACGGCATATCGGTATGCTGCCAAGATTGAGCAGAAATTCAAATAGAAGAAGAGAGACTTTGGATTTGCGAATCAAAATCAAGGGAAAGGTACCCCCAAACCACAGAACAAAGGACGAAGCCAAGGCATGGTGGCACAAGACAACCTGCCAAAACCATAAGAAAAGAAGAACACCGCAAAGCCAAATAAGGACACGGGAAAGTGGTGTGAGTTCCATAAGATCTCCACTCACAACACAAGTGAGTGTTGGGCCAAGCAGTTGTTAGGGGCCGAGATGAGGGCTTGTGAATCAGATGCATGCTTTGAATCTGAATCAGAGCTTAACAAGGGGAATGACAAAGGGAAGCAGATTATTGATGCGGAGCCCAATGCCATTATTGCCACTGCGATGATCCAGAAGGAGGAACTGGAGGATCCAGAAGAGGAGGAGCATCTCTTCCACTCCTAGATGTGGGTAAAGGTTTCCATACTATAGTTCATTGTCAACAATTGGTGCCAAAATAACCTCATTTAAACAGACACTATGAAGCGGTTGGGCTTGCCGACCACAACACACCCACAACCATACACCATTGGGTGGCTTCACCAAGGATAGGATCTCCGTGTCAGCCAACAGTGTCGTCTTCACTATAGCGTCAAGCCCTTCATGGATAAGGTATTATGTGAAATTTCTCCTCTTTATGTTTTTGATGTATTATTAGGCCAACCATACTTGTGGAAGCGACATGTCATGTATGAGTCTCGGCCTCAGGCTGTTATTGTTACTTTGGGAAATAAGATGTATAGGATACCAAAGGTACCACCACCTGCTGCTATCTCTTTGGTTACTACAAAACAATGCAGTAAGCTCATTTCCAAAACTAGGAAATTTTTTTTCCTGATGATCTACCCCCAGGGCAAGAAGAAGACAGTGGCCACGACCTCTAGATAGGGCTGCTCTGCACGACAAAAAAAAATGGACAAGGTTGTGGAGGAGTATGGGGACATCTTCACCTCACCCATAGGGGTGCCTCTGCACTATGAGGACAAGCACCCCATTGATCTGACCCCAGGTGTGCCACTACCCAATGGACCAATCTATCAGTGCTCTATTCTAGAGAACGATGAAATCAAGAGGTAGATTCAGGAGCTGCTGAAAAAAGGTCACATCCAGCCAAGTTCATCACCCTGTGGGAGCCTGATCATGTTGGTACAAAAGAAGGATGGGACTTGGAGACTCTGTATTGACTATCAGGCGCTGAACAAGATCACTGTCTAGAATAGGTACCCGATCCCACAGATTGATGACCTTCTAGACCAACTCAAAGGGGCGAAATATTTTAGCAAGATCAACTTGAATTCTGGGTATCACTAGGTACCAATCGAACCATTCGATGTGTGGAAGACTACCTTCAAAGCCAAGGAGGGCCTTTTCGAATGGATGGTCATGCCTTTCGGGTTGACAAATGATCCCACAACCTTCATGAGGTTGATGGATGAAATCTTGCGACCATTCACCAACTCATTTGTAGTGGCGTAGTACTTGGATGACATGTTAATATTCAGCCAGAATTGGGAAGAGCACCTCCACCATATCCGACAAGTGCTCCAAACACTATGGTAACACATGTTGTGTGCCAATTTGGAGAAGTGAACATTTGGCATGACCCAGGTTCAATATCTTGGATACATTATTAATGAAATGGGGGTACATGTGGATCCAACCTGTTAGCTCTCTGTAATTTCAGCAGATTGGAAAGACCAAAACTGCAGAGAGAACAATTGAACCACTTTTGGATTCTAGGATCTAGCCCTCCTGAATCCAAAGAGGGATCTCTCTATAAGTGCAAAGATTGATTTATCTTTAAGTCTTTTGGGTATGATATTAGGCTAGTTATTAGGAATAAGGGTTTTTTTTTTGTTTTGGATGGTTGAGCATGATTTTTAGTTGAGTGGAAAGTCCTAAAATGAAAGAGTTCCAAAGGGGTGAAGGTATAAGCAATCAGAACAAGATTTGGCTGATAGGATAGATATGACGCTGGTTTTTAGTCCATTGGGATATGGAGTCATAAAAGGTTTTAATTGTGCAACAATTTCAAGAGTGATCCAAGGGGCAAGTCATCTATATCACAATATCTCTTAGATAAAATGATGGAATGGAACGATAAAAGTGTTGAAGGGGTGGAAAAAGACAATAATTTTAACTAGGATTTATTAGTCTTTCCAAACAAGAAAAGCCTTTTAAGTAATTTTTTAAAACCTACCAAAGGACAAGGCTAACCATAGACTTATTTGGACAAGCTCGTCTTAAAGCTAACTCATCAGACAAAAAATCCAGTAATCCACATAATTACTTTCAGAAGGGATGAAAATAGATAAGAAAAACAAAGTGCAGCCTAAGATCAGATAAGATACTTTTAAATCTAAATTGCTTTCAGCATACTCTTAGGGAAACTTTCAGAACTACCTTTGGAGAAAGAAGCTAGAAGACAGGGCAAACCATAAACTTTTCTAGTCTAACTTTACTGAGTACATAATGAAAATAACATCCAAGAACTTCCTTTCAAGCTTCGCACATAAAGACGGGGGAAAACCAATATTCCTTGATAGTGTTTACACTTAAATTAAGTCATTCTTAAACACACAATTGGGAGGAAAACATTGAGATAAATATTATCAGTCAGAGAAGGGTACTGTAAATAGTAAATCCTAAATCTATGCTTGTTGTTATTTATCAGAGAATAAGTGGACAAAATGGCATACATGAAAGGAAAAAAATAACACAGAAAGAAGCACTTCACCAGTGATATAGACCAGGATCCCAAGAATTAGCATGTATATTGATGTCAATCCAGTTACATTCTTCAAGTCCAATGTTTCAGTTCAACAATCATCTTCTCCTCTCAGCCTAACTTATTTGATTACAAACAGAGCTTCAAGAGCCTTTGAACGCTATTTACATGTAGAAAGTTTCGAGCACAAGTATATTTCAAAGTTCTGCAACCAACCCTTTACAATAAGCTCCTAAAGAAGATTTTATAGAAAAATGAGGAGGTGGAATGAGAGAAAAGATCTATAGGCTCAATTAATATAGTTTAATGCTTCTCGGCCTTTGATGGGCTCAATGGAGAAGATTTCATACATTTCTTTGTATTAATTGGCTCACATTAAGTATTAAGCTTTCTGGGAAGATTTTGTTGACTTTAAGGCTCTGTGTTATCCTTGTAATAACTCTGCTGACAGTTTAAATTGGTTTCTTTGATTCGAAATAACTGTTTAGCTGTCTTTTTGCTAATATCTTATGTTATGGAAATCACTAGACCTCTTTTGAATGCTTTGAGGCTACATGTGGCTTTTGGTAGCTGAGAGGATTCAATTAGCCTCTGATGTGGCAGTGGATGCTTCTCGGATTGATAGATATTTATTGTTTTTCTTTAATCACTGCTTAATTTGATTTGGTTCTGTGTGTTAGGCTTAATTAGGCCTAATTTCTATCTTCTTTTCTTCAAAATGTGTTTAATTGAATGGATAAGGCTTTAGATAGTTGATTCAGGCTATAATCCCTTAAACTGTGTAAACCATCTTCGTTTCTTTATCTCTGCTGTGACTAGATCTTTTAACCCTGATACTCTCTATTTGATTTAGACTTGTTGTGTCTTGTTGATGTGCAGGCATTACAGAGTTTTATAATGGCGACGATGCTCATGAGGCACCAATAGAACATAATGGGAAAACCCTGCAGAATGATCTTTTTGATGAATAATGGCCTAAGGGATTGTCATCGCCGACCTTCAATTTTATTTTTAAAATAATTGATAAACCATTAAAACCTGCACAAACAATAAAAAGTTAATAAAATCCTGCGTATTTGGGTTTAGAATGATTTGGAGGCTGAGATTAGATCGCAGCCATTGGATGAAAGCATCCAACGGTGAGGATTTTCTTGCAGAGGCTAGATGGGAGGTAGTTGAATAAACAGTGGGGAGATTAAGTCCAAGTCGTTTATTTGCAAAGATCAACGATTGAGATCAATCATGGATATATAATGCAGAGGTATCATATTTATATTGAATCAGGAGAATATACAAAGGAAAACGGGTTAAAAACCTTTGGCGGAGAAAAAAGTATAAAAATGAAATTTGGGTTTTCTCAGAGGATTCTGGGCCGTCGGATGAGATCGGCCACAGAGATCAACGACGGAGGTTGATCAATGAAGTCCCTTGGAGAATGGATGGAGGGCGATGAACTGAGGGCGAGATTAAATTAGGACCATTGATCTACAGAGATCAATGGTGGAGATTAAACGTGATGGAATGAAATACAAATGGGGTAAAGTAGTTTCAGCTATAGAAACCACTGTTTTCGTGCGACGAAAAGGAAGGAAGGCAGTTTTAAATTTTTGAACGCGATATGTGTTACTGGATGACACGTGGCCTTTCAAAACCACCCTCATCACGTAATTTTGGATCATTAACCTTCAGGCTAAAAATCACGTGAAACTGCACATCGGCCGTCAAATCTAGGGTCTTAGATCGGACGGTCGTGGAGAGAGCGCAATGGAGAATTGATGCTCAGGCGATAAGAGGTAGGGCAAAGCCAAGGCGGTATTGATCTAGACTGTCAGATCATAGGAATTAATGGTTAGGATTTGATCTGGGGAAAGGTAGGACCCAAAAGAGTTGGGCCAATCGGGTTGAATCTGGACCGTCGGATGAGTGGAGTGAATGATGCAGATTCAATCTTGGGGTCAAATGAATAAAATATGAGGTGAGGGGTCAGAGGATATCGGGTCGTTGTGGGCTCTTGATCTGTAGAGATCAACGGTGGATATTCATTTAAAACTTTATACAGTGGGGTTCGTGAATTTTAACAAAGGGTGTGAGGATCGATCTGGACCATCAGATCTTTGAGTATGGATGGCCCAGATGCAATCGGAAGATTGCGATCGATAGGGGAAAAGGGTAAAAATCACCGATGCGATTATATTTGTACTCTCAGATCTTTGGTGAGATCGATGGTTAGGAATGAATCGGAGGTCCAAAGGCGGAGGGATGGGCTTATGGAAAAGAACAATGGGGACCATCGGATCTGGGAATGGCGGAATAGATCGATGGTTGGAAATCCATCCGAATATTTCCAATCAAGAGGGGGCAATAAAACATTCAAATTCATCCAATGAAATCTCCGATGCGAGATCCTGAAGATTGTTTGATCGTTTTAGATCAATGGTGGAGAATGAATCAACCAATGAACCGACAGGTTTCGTTATAATATGAAAAATGGGGGTTTTTAATAAAACACAAAGGGAAATTTGTTTCGATAAGGGTTTTTTTATGGTGTTTAGCGCCCGATTTTGGGGCCTTTGGGTATATGAAAAGACGAAGGGATTGGGGGATATAAAGGAGAGGGGCCAATTGCAATTGGGAAATTCTAAAAGCGAGAGGGATCATAACACAAGGAACACCTGATTGCGATAAGCGCCCGGGACCTTAACGCTTGGTTCTGGTGCTAGGTCGCATGGTGGGGAAGTGGTTTAGGGATTAGCCAAAGGGGGCTAAAGCCTTAGCACAAAAAAAACTCATTTTTATGATTTTTCAAGGATTTTTAAAGGATTTGAAAGTTTCTGATAAGGAAAAAAAGGAGTTTTAAACCTTATCAAAGGGGTTTTTATGAAGGGAAGAAGGGAAATGATGGAAAATAGAGGAATTTCATGGAGGAAAAAGGGGATAAAATGGAGGTTAATTATGATTGAAAAGAGGGGTAAAATGAGGGGAAAAATGGTGTTTTTGCAGCAATCTTTTCTTCAGGAAAACAACATATTTTCAGAATTGAGAGGGAAACAACAGTGAAGATTAACTCAAAGATAAGTCATCTTCATAAGACTTCAAGAACTAACAATTTGGCAATAGAAGTTTTTCTTTAAGGCTTTCAAAAATGATTTAGCCACCATTTGATATGACAAATTTTATAGGTGGCTAACACAACCAAGATCCAAGTCATTCGGGATTGGCCAGCCCCAACCACTCTAATAGAGCTTCGCAGCTTTCTGGGTCTTGCTAATTTATACTACAGGTTTGTGTTTGGATTCTCTCATATCACTTGGCCCTTGAGTCAAGTCACCAAGGGAGGAGCGAAAGCAAAATTCTTTTGGTCGGAATCTCAACAGAAGGCATTCGTAGAATTGAAACATCACCTCTGTTCTGCCCCAGTGCTCACATTACCAGACTTGCAACAACCATTTGAGATCGAGACAGATGACTCTGAATATTCTATTGGGGCAATTCTTACTCAATAGGGGAATCCAGTGGCATATCATAGTGAGACATTGTCCGACACAGTTCGCAAGTATCCCACTTATGACAAATAAATGTATTCCGTTATGCAGGCTTGTCGATAATGGAAGCATTACATTTTGAGGAAGGAAACAATCATCCACATAGACCACTGAAATTTGCAGTTCATATAGGCACAAGGGAAGTTGCAGAGCGATCACCATCAGAAGTGGTCCACATATCTGAAATAGTTTCATTTGAACATCAAGTACAAGAAGGGTAGCACCAATAATGTTGCAAACTACCTCAGTCAACCACCGATCATGGCGCTAACCACCGTTCTCGACTCTTATGGGCACTAGAATTTTGATTGGCCGCTTATATACAAGAGCGATCTAGAATTCGGACACACATACAAGGCACTCTTGGGGGGTATGCAAGTTCCAAATTTTCACCTCCAAGATGCATTTTTATGTCACCTAGGCCACCTTTTTGTTCCTTCAAGCAAGCATGCCAAGATGATATGGGAAGCACACTATAGTCGAGTCGCTGGGAATTTCGGGGTCAAGAAAATAGTGGTAATACTATAAAATTATTTCTATTGGCCGAACCTTCGACAGGATGTAGGGAAGTACATCAGATCCTACACTTCTTGCACCACTTCCAAACCGACCATCAAGAAGAAAGGCCTATATACTCCGCTACCTACCCCTAGTCGACCTTAGGAATCCATCTCCATGTATTACATGTTGGGCCTGCCTTCTACTAAGCATGGAAAAGATATTTTTTTCATGGTCATCGACAGATTCTCGAAGATGGCCATTATGTCGACCTGCAAGAAGAATATCACAATAGAATCCACTCATAAACTCTTCTTTGAACGAGTGTGGGTGCACTTTGGGATCCCATAGTCTATCATATCAGATTGGGATAGCATGTTCCTCAGCATATTTTGGTCTAGCCCCTAGTCAATGCTGGACACCAAGCTTACCAAGCCCACAACTTTCCATCCCGAAACTGATGGCTAGATAGAGGTCATCAACAGGATGATTAGACACATTATGCGCATGTACAATTCAAAGAATCCACACACACAGGTTGAGAACCTCCCCTATGTACAAAAAATTTATAACCAGTCTCTCCACAGCTCAACTAGCCACATCCCCTTTCAAGTGGGCTTGGGATTCCATCCATTATGTCCCATTGACATAGCCATGCCATTTGCGGCTACTCAGGTCGATTCGGCTCATGTCCAGTTGAATATGACAAAGTGAACAACTTCATCAAGCGCATTCAGCACAACCACCAATAGGTTCATGACATATTGGATAGAGTCAATTCTATGTACAAGCAACGACATGATCAACATCAGGTTCCACAAAACGTCTAGGTGGGCGACAAAGTGTGGCTACATTTGCAGAAGGAGTGCCTCACTGGACCCCACCGCAAGCTTCGCCTGCTCTGATATGGGTCGTACACCATCACCAAGGCTGTGGGGAACAATGCATTCGAGCTCAGTATTCCACCATTCCTTGGTTTTCACCTAGTATTCAATGTGGACCGCCTTCGTCCCTACTTCCCACCTCTACCGGACATCTCTGACATTACAGAACAACTCACACCAACAGAGTTAAACCGAGACTGCATGGAACATGCCACCACAGATTGTATCATGGAAATGCAAATCAATAAAACTATCCAATATAATATCCAACTATATCAGGTTTTCAAAGCTGGCCAACTCCTGCATCAAGGCAAGTGGTTCACCAGGGACCAAGTTCAGCAAAAGTTTCCTCATCTCATCGAGGAACTCAATGCAATGGGGACCATTGCTTCCTAAGGGGGGATGAATAATCTAGGTGGATATTGGTGTCCACCCACCTATTCCACTTGGGGCCCCACCATTGTCTCTTTCAGTTTTTTAGTTTCCGCACAACTTACTATTTTTAGCATTTTTCAGGTCCTGAACTTTCGGTGCCGTTTTGAGGCCCTAAATAATGTTTTTTGGGAAACTAGGAGAAAATTGAGCCCATGGATTCATGCTTCTCACATAGAAATTTGTAGTCCTTAGATATATATTTTTAATGAGGTATGGTGCACATCAAACAGAGATCATATGCCAAAGTTATGTCCCAGGGAAGTTGAAACACCAATTTACCCAAACGGGGCCCATAGTTTTGGCGCTTCATCTCCTAGGGTTAGGGTTTTGGATGTTTATGGTTTTCCATTATTTCTAAATAATAAATAGGCCCTCAAGCCTAATTGTAACAAGTTCATAGGCCTGTAGCCACCACATCTCTTCGCAAAGATAAGCTACTAGTGCTCTAGCTAGTTTATTTCCATTCTGTTTGTAAGAAAATTTCAGTTATTTGATATTAATGAAATGAAGTTTTATTTTTGCTGCATATTTTTATTTATGGTTATATGTGTATTCTATTGTGTTCCTGCATAAATCTAAATCAAAAGACCCCCATTTAGTTGCAAAGGTGGTCTTACTATGATCTTCTGGTGAAATTCGGATCTGGTGATACCCTGAAAACCCATCTGTGAAGGAATATGCTTCTTGGCTTCCAACATTATCAATGATTTCATGAGAGAATGGAGTTGGGAATGGATCATGTACACAAGCATCATTCAGTTTGTGCAGATCTACATAGATCCCGATCTCTCCCTTGGAATTATTATCTTGCACTACCATTGGACTTACCCAATCAGACTCTTGTACTGGTTCAATGTTTTGTGCAACAATAATATTATCTAATTCTTCTTTCACCTTATGCTTATATCTTGGATTCAACTTGTATGGGAACTATTTTACTGAGCGTGCATCACATTTTAATGTGATATTCATAACTCCAAGTTCCCTGATTATTCCTTTCATCTCTGAAATCTTTGTAGGGAACAAGCCCTGATATTCTCTCAGCAACTTAGCAACTTTTCCTACTATATCATCATCCCAGTAGTCTCCAATCTTTGCCAACTTAGGTTTCTATTCAGATATAATATTCACCTGTCATATATTTAAATTTTTTGTCACATCCATCGAGGTGATCGAGGGCCCAACTACTGCACATTGTCCCTCACATTATGGAATCATGGTATTCCTTAGATTCTATTAACTTTCTTCAATTGTCAGGTTCCTGCAATTCACAATATCTTTCGTATGTGCATCCCATGTGGGTGGAGCACACTCGATTGTAGGCTTATTTGTATCAAATATGACTTCTTGAATATTATGCAAAGCTTGGCCAATCTTATCAATTCCACTCTCAAAGCTGAAGGTTAGGATAAAGCTCTCCATCAGTGCATAACATTCACTCGTACCTTGACGCAACTCTATCCCCAAATACCATTCAATAAGAACCTTCCCCAATGTGTTAATAAACATGTGGACCCATTTAGGTCATGGTCCTATGCCCATACCTAATTCCATCTAGCCAAATGTCTGCGCGTATCGCCATTTCCATAGTAGACATCTTCCATTCTGATGGTTGAACATTCAAAGCGTAACCTCATCATGCACTCATTCCTCATAGTTGGCCATGTTTTCCTTGTGAGTTTCCCACCATCTTGCTGGAGTAGCACGCAATCTGAGATCCAAAGCATGGAATCTCTATCCTTCTGGCACAATCCATTCAATATCCCCTATAAGCATATTGATATCAGTTAAACCATCATAATGCAGTAATTGGCGTACCTCAGATGTTATACACTGAAGATATATGGTCACATGATTACAACGCAGCACAGCTACTTCATGCAACCGATTCTGCCAGTTTTCTAATTCCTCAGTAGAATCTGAGAAACAAGAATGGTCCTTCTTCCAGTTAATATTTCCATTTTATGTTGGGTTAATCCAATATTCCTCACGCAAATCTAGCTTATATATTTGATAGATATCATCATCAGCGTGCATAGGCTCCGTATATATTTTTCCTTCTGCAGGATCTAGATGAATGATGACCCCGGCTCCATTGCTTCCAAATTCCAATCTTCTTTTCTTCATATTTATAACACCATCCATGTAAATAGCCCAATCCAACCCTAATAGTGTAGGATAAGTATCAGTATCATCTACAATTTGTATGACTTAAAAGTCTTCCATTACAATAACACCCTCGATACTGACTAAAACTTGCGACAACCTTCCTAATGGAATGGTCTTCTATTGATTGGCTATACGCAGTTGAATGGTAGACCATTCCATCTTAGGTTCTCCCATGTGTTGCCAAATTTTCTAAGGTATAACATTCCCATTTGATCCCAATTGTAGAATAACTTGGTCCATCTCATAAGCACCGATCTACGCAGTCATACACATATCTCTACCCATTCTTTTCTTATTCTTATATATTTTTTTGACAACTCTCTGCTCTACCATCGATTGTTCCTTATTTGTGCAATTATCTATCAGAGCCTGAAGATTCCCTACTGCCTTTTTTTGCGTAGTAACTTTATGCACGCTTGTAGAAACTGTTTGATCTCTTCATCTCCTCCCGCTTCCTTCATTGGTCTACCTGATGTTGATGCGCTACCCTTTGCAAATTATTTTCACACTTCAACAAAGGTCTCCTTTACACGCCGTAGATCAAATCCTTCTTTCTTCTCAAGTGGCTTATGGATCCATATGTCAGTAGTTGGTTTCTTTCCCTTATCCTCATTAGTTGCTACACCACTCCTACTAATCACATTCACACTGGGATCTTCTTCACAGGTTTCTAATCTAACCATCTGAAGATTTTGTGTTGGAGTCTGTGTCTTTTTGTCCTGCATTTTAGCAATCAAGATAGGACAATATTATATCACATGACCAAATTGTCTACAATACCTGCATGATTGTCACACTGGATTAGGTTAGTCGCGTGCATAGTGACCAACATAGCCACAGTTATAGAAAATAACTTGTCCTCTTCCTCGACTAGATGATCCACCTCTGCAACCTCTTCCTCTGCCCTAAAATCCACCATGCCTAGAGGGGGATGATGGTGAGGTAGGCTCGGCTTACATCCGATATATTTCATATTTATCCAACATAATTTCCTAAGTGTGACAATGCTTCTCATCGTGTCCTAGTGACGAACAAAATCTACAAAACAAATGCTTCAACTCAGGTTAATACTTTCCTATCCTTGGGCAGGAATTTGCGTCATGTAAGCCAACAACTTGACATGTTGTGCATCATACTAGATTCTTCAATGGAATAGGACCTTTGGGATTCAAATAACTATTGAAGATAGGACACTGATCCTTATGGTGCCTAGAATATTTACGTTTTATGCACCATATCTTCGTGCAAACCTCCTTTCCCTTATCTTTGCGTAGGCTTTGAATCTATAAATGCATGATTTCTAACTGATTTTGAATTTTTTGAGTCCCAAGAAAAAAAAGTGTTGGGGTAGATTCTAGTTTGATTGTAGCCTCTACGACCTCAGCCTGTGTGGAAATATTTTGCTGACATAAGGGTTGGCCCAGGTGTGGGAGCAACATAGCAATAAACCATTCCTTATGTTGAGTATCATCGATGAAAAATACACCATCTATGATGGTGCGCTTCAACCTCTGGTTTGCCTCCCACACAAATTCATTAACCTCCTAATGAATCTCTTTCATTTCTATAACCAGCTATTTGTATGACTTAGGCTTCTTAAAATTCTCTTTCAAGGCATTTTTTATTTGTTCCAAGGTGGCATTAGGGTTTTCTTGAACATATTTGATGTACCAATCTAATGCGTGATCTTGGAAGGCAGTGGCTAGATACGCTTTCCTAATATCATTATTATTAACCTACCGATACTGTTGTGTGGCCTCAGTCACGAACCAAAAGTGTTAAGCATCTTTATTTACAATTCCTCTGAAATTACTTAACTTCATCGACACAACCATATTCGTGCCTGGGGTAGGTGGAGGTGGTGGTGGAGATGGACTGCACAGTGGAGTGGTTGTTTTGTGATATGAGTGTAGAATTGGAGTGGATGGGGTTGGAAAAATACTGAAGGGTTTCTGGTTTGATGAAACTTCTTCCTCAAAGTCACTAGAAATATTAATTTCTGGTTCACCTTCATTATTAGATCTAGGCTTTAGAGGGCTATAAATAAATTTTTTTGGATCTTTGCGGTAAAAAATTTCATTGTGTGTATTTGAACCTCTCCGAGGAATTTAAGAAATATGTTCACACAGAGAGCCTTGTTCACATAATAGCATTTTCAGCAACAACTTCAAAGAGTGAAAGAAAAATCTTCTCTCTGCTTTAGAGTATGATACAAATTGGTCAATAGAAAATTCTGTCATGAATCCTCCCAAGAGGTGATCTACTGAGCGGGTGATCTAATTGTCTAACTTTTCTAATTGCTGGATCAAATCAGGAGTCCATTCAGCGACTGCATCTTCCATCGCGAAGGTATTGAATTCATTCAATCGTGAAAACCACTCCTGCAGATCATTTGCAAAGGAAAAAAGAATATCTCGTGAACTTCCATATAGATGTATTTATGTACCTACTTTTTGTTAGATAGCTTAGTACTTCGATTCTCTTGGAGTGCCAATTCAAGGATATTTCTATCCATCCAATCTTGCAATTCATTTTTCGAAGGGTTCTAAAACATCAAATCTCCCTCAAAATGATCTCGGTCCTAGAAAAATAACCATTTGTTGGCTTGAGGGGTCCTAACCTAGGTTCAAATTTTATCGCGCAACCAAAAAACCCTCAAACTACTGGCCCTTTCAATAATGACCTACTTGCATAGATCAAAGTCTCACCTGAATCAGTATGGAGGGGTTGCTAGAACTAGGTTTACGCACCCTAAGGAAGAAAATAATGAACTGGACCTAAGAAGATTTTTTGTAGACTTATATCGATCATAAAGAAATGTGTGCAATATAGAATAATAATTATCAGATTACAGACATAATCATAGATCGCTTTAACACAGATATAACATGACAGAACCAGATCCAGATCTAAACAATGTGTAATCACTTAAGCAAATTCATATATGTATTATATCATCAATGTAACTTCATGCATAAATTATAGAGGTAATTTCTTAGATACAAATAATCAACACATAAGCAATGTGATCTAAATACAGAAATAGTAGATAGATAACTCATACCAATAACTCAATGCTTTCGCCAAAATCTATCCTTATATTAGCTTCAGGTCAATTCAATACATTAGACTTTACCCTTTCATGCACATAGCCAACGAAGTCCACACACAACCAGGACTAGGTCTCTGTGCTCACTTCTAGTAGAAGCCTTTCTACCCAACCCATAAAAATCCTTACAAAAGTATTACAGACATATAAACATTCATATCAAAATCTCATAATATTCTATCTTAAGTTAGTTCCTTAGACTCGGTCTATCTATTTATATCATTTGAGCACACATATACTATGCTCTCAAACCATGGTTTGAGGCCCACAATTTACCCTTAAACCCTTTTAAATCAAAATAACGACTTTGACTCACCCCAAATCCCCTTGAATCATTCGCGTAACATGCATATACAAAACTTGTACAAAAAGATACCAAAAAGCGTACCCCAAGGGACCCTGCTCAAACAAGTAACTCTGCTTAGATGCCTTGATCATGACCCACAAAAGGCCATGTATTCCAAGAGGCTCTCATCAAATGGGAGAAAAACACTTTGGAATGTATCGAAGGATCCAATGGAAATATCATACTCCAATTCCCCTAGTAAAACATGCACTACATCGCCTACATATCAGTAGTATATGCTGTCATAGAATAAGTTTCCACATAATTAATCTATGGTGAGGGAGATACCACTTGCATATAAATACCATTAAGGGATGTTTGTTTATTGGGATTCAAATTAGGACCAACGATAGAAATTTGGTCAATGGTCACGATTATTCCTTCATGTGTAAAACACATCATATGAAAGAGTGAAGAGATAAGATCCCCCATGACATAAACATATTAATGGCCAAGGAGTAAATTAAAATCGAAAGGGACTTTGACTACGATCACATTGATATAGAGAATATTTCCTCCAAAATTAATAGACAACTGAGGAAGGATCCCTGATAGTTGATTGGTTCCTCTATTAAAGGGAAACATATTCTGGGTAATGGGCACAAGCTGCGGAGAACCGAAATATTTCCAATAGTTGAGGAAAAAATACTAACATATGAGCCTTCCTCTATGACCATGCTAGGCAAGGGCATATTATAGGCACATATTATAATGTGGAAGGGCATGTAAGGAGGAAGACGATATCCTGCTAATCGACTTCAATAAAAGTAAGTGGTCGTACTACTTGGAGGGAGTGTTGTTGGAATGAGAGAGTTGCCCCCTTTTTCTATGAGAACGAGAGGATTTCCCCCCACTTCATTGGAATCTGAAGAAATGATAAGAACCTGAGTGGTATGAGACTCACTCTCTACAAGAAAGGTACGATCAACTAAAGGTGGAGTCAATTCAACCATTTTATGAACTAATGGTTTTCTGGGAATGGACTCATGGGATTCACATTTAGAGAGAGTGGGATTGATTGGATTTTGATTCTCGTCAATCACTTCATCAACTAGTGGAGGATTTTGGGAAAGCTTTCGATAACCAACTGGAAAATGAGGTTGAGAAGTTGTAAGGTTTTCCAACACTTTTAAGGCTTCATCCATATAAGGAAAAAATTGAATAGTATGATTCTCTTCGCATAACCTAGAGGGAAACTATACTTTACCTTTTTTCCTATCAACCTTATGATCACTAGTCGATGGTTTGTCACTAACACGATCTCCAAAATTTGATGACAAATGATAATGTGAGACAGTGCACCACACCTCTAATACCCCAAGAATAACATGAACATCTCTTAGAAGGTGATGGACCTTACAAAGCATGCAAGGAAATTTCACTTTGCAGGGATCATTGGAAGGTTTCTGCATATTAATTGCAATGGTTTCTTGGTTCCCCCTGCTTATTTTTCTTCTTCTTAATCTTTATTTTCTTCTTCTTCTTATCCACCTGGTTACTAACTTTGAGGTATTCACCAGATGAAGAGGAATAAGAGGAAGAAGATCAAATAAGTGAAGAAGTAAAATGCTCAATGTTAGGATCAACTTGTTTAGGTGGAGGAATACTTATTTTAGAATCGGTTTGGACATTCAGAACCATAAGGGTCATAAAAGCCAAACTGGTAAACCAATGGTAAATCCAGGAAGGGATAATGTTTCCATATAAGGAGCACCAATATTCCTAAAAGAAGAAAAAGGACCAAGATTCCCATAAGAGGGTTTTCCTTGATTTGTAGACTTCGTAACTGTTTCCATTATTCTCAACCTAAGATCCACTTAGGAGGTGTCCCAAGATAAGGATGTTGTTTTGCATTCAATTAATTGATTTTATAAATTAAAGACACAAATAAAACAAAGGGGTAACTAAGAAAAAACGGATTACCAATAAACTGTGAACTGCAATATATCACCTTGGTAAACCAAGGATTTACGTATGGGAAATAAATATTCCTAAATGATGTGTTCAATGTATTACAATGTACAAGACAACCACTCGGTTACCTATGGATGGATAACAACCTAGTGCGGACTTCTAAAATATACCAGAAGGTATGTGGAAGCACAACCTATATTAGTTTTGTATAATGCATAACCATATGATGAGAGTGTTTCCATATATGTTTCATGCGTGGAGCACCATCTGATATACCCGTAGGTACGTGGAGAAATATCCGATAAACTTATGTACGTGGAATGTGATACCACCCCAAAATGAAATGCTGGAAAAAAATGACAAATCCTATGTTTATAGACACTGGAACATGTCTCTAGCCTATACCTTTAGATATTTGCGTTAAGGTTTCAAATGATCCTTAAGATTGGTTTAGTAAATTTTAAAGTTTATCTTGAACTAGGTTTCAGTTTTCAAGGTTGACCACGAATTTCACTTGAATATCCTAAAAATGTAATCTAGCATGGTGAAATGAAACTTTTCTTTTCAATTAAAATCTATGTATGGGGGAAAGAGTATAAAGAGTATGCAAGATCCAAGATGCAACAGACAATATTGTTAATCAATTCCCCTTTTAATACAATTGTTCCTAATTCCAATTTCACACACAAAACCATATATGCAATGCATGATGCATAAGATTTTTCTTTTCGATTCCACTTAAATTTTAGATGAAAACTAAGATATTTGCTTTATCATTGATAAAAGAAATTATTCATAACGATGAATGAAACATCAATCCCTTCAATCAATCCAATGATCAAGAAATCAATTTTCTAATGACCTAATTGACAAGAACAAAGAAAAATCTTTAAAAAATCTTATCAAAGGCACTCATAACAAAAATAAAACAAACTAAAGGCTTCTAAGGGACTAAGTCACACACAAGGACATAAGGAGGACCAACTGGAACAAATTTAATCAGACAAAAAATCATAAAAAGGGAATTTTTTTGCATGAAATAAGGGTCAGCGCAGGTGTAGATAGGCTGCTAGTGCTCTGAAACGAGGTGAATATAAGGCCATAGAGCACTCCAATGCTTTTTATATAGACTAGGGGGAGTGTTGATCAAGGTAAAGGTCAAGTTATGACACAAAAAATAAAATGAAGCTCAGTGAAAGGCCTTCCTAGGGTCAAGTCAGACTGAGTGAGTAAATGGAGGTATGTTTAAGAGGTGAAAAAAGCACTAAGGAAAAGGTAATCACTAAGGTAAATAAATAATCACCAATGGAGTCTCCAATTACTATGCGAAGTTTACAACTGTAGACAAAATTATATTCCCTAGACCTAGTGGAATTGTCTAGAACAAGAGAAAGAAAAGAATATAAAGTTTCCCTTAGAGAAATTGAATTATGGAAAGAGGATTAATAGGAATTTGTCACAATATTTTCTCTCCTCTCAGCTTGTATGCTCCAATTAGAGATCCAATCACTATAATTAGAACCTACACATACAATCATAACAAGGCAACGATTTAAAAAATTTATTTAGCAGTATCCAATTACTCTATCAAATGGATCATCAAAAAATTGAAACATAGGAATGTGTTTTCGCTGCTACAACAACCTCCAACATTTTTCCTACGTTAAATTTTGGAACCTTCCTTGGTCTTGTACATTGTTATTTCAAACATTCAAACTCATTTCATGTGTTTTCTTGATGTTTTTTTCTACCTTTGGCAAGATATGAAAAATGTCATCTTTTTGCATGTCAACTGTCGCACAACATTAGAGAACTTTTGAGGTCTAAAATGGACCTCCTAAGAAAAATGTACAAAAAAAATAAACTTTTTAAGAACCAATAGGATTCAAGATGATGATGTCAGCCATGGGGGATGATTCACCATTTTTGGGGTAAAAAGGTAAAATGATTAAAAAATAATAAAATAATAAAACTACTTTTTCAACTTGTATTTTCAACTTATCTCCCTAGGATTTTACTCAAATTTCAAATAGGATGACTTGTTGGATGCAAAAATTAATTCCTCATCCAAGGAGTACCCATGTTTCATACTTTGGATGGACCTTGCTACATGAAAATTGATAAATACATGAAAAAAACATGATTGCAATCTCGTTTTTCATGTAGCACGGTCCATCGAAAGTATGCAACATGGGTACTCCTTGGATGAGGAATCAAATTATTCATCTAACAAGTGTTCCTGCTTGAAATTTGAGTAAACCCATAGGGAGCTAAGTTGAAAATACGAGTTAAAAAAGTATTTTTTTCTTTTTTTCCTCTAAAATTTGATGATTTAATCTAATATTATTTTATTTTTTCCACTATTATTTTATAATTTCTTTAGGAGGCCCATTTTAGACCTCAGAATTCCCCTAATGATGTGTACAACCATGTTCTATTGGTTTCAAGAGGTCATATTTGTTTAAATGAGTGGTGTTAACCATGCAAAAATCCACCACACTCATTTCCAAAGTTTTAAGCATTGTTGCACAAGTGTCATCACGGTCGCCACAAAGTGTACCTTAAGTATCGCGCTTGTCATAAGTTGACATAAATTTTTCACACTAAGAGAAATTAATTATTCACATGTCATGGATGATCTATGTTATTGTGTCATCAAGTATTCTAAGTGTGTGATCACAGTAGAAGCCTTATCATTGTTCACATTAGTCGTATTGATCCTGCACTTAGCCAATGATATGAAGGAGGGAAACATGTTGAAAGACATATTTTCAGCTAAGTATGCAATTTTATCATTCAAGACGAAGAAAAATGACGCTAGTTTGCGATGACAAATTCAAGACTTGAGAAAATTGAATATTCCTTATCATCAAGCCATACAGAGGTGGAAAGAGAAGCATTCTAAAATAGATACTCAACATACAACATCAGTAGTGGCTTGACATTTCCATATCATCAATAAGTCCATGTCAGTTGCATCATGTCATGTCATGTCATGAGTTGTCCCATGCTACAACATTGTGGTGGATTATGTAATTCATGTTTTGAAAATGTATTGTAAAGTGAAATTCCAAAGGACATGTGTGGAATATGAAGAGTCATGTAAAGTTGAAAATTCATAGGATTTCAAACAGTCATGAGGGAAGATGAAGAGTCACAAGGAAATTGAATCATTGCCTCCTAATTTTTATATATACAACCTCAATGTAAGAGAAAAGGAATTTTTACCTTGGATCCTACCAGAAGGCATTATAGAGATAAGCTAGTTATTTTGAGGAGCAAGGAGTGGCTCAAATGCTCCACTATTGGATCTAGTTATGTTCATCATATACACGTGTCTCAAAACCTTTACTTAATAACATAATCATTCAAGGCCAACACGCTCTTCATACATGGATTATTAATGTTTATAAGACTATTCTGTGGATTTTTTTATTTCATGTTTTCTTTCATCTGTGCTAAAGCAGTTGATTTTTTTGGTTATTTTGGTACTTATATTATTGAGAATGTGTCTTAATTGTTTTTATTTTTGTCTTATACTTGTGGACTATTCCACGAGATACTAGACATATTTTTCTCATTCATTGGGAATAATGATTTTTGCATCTCTTGTGGACAAATCTGTTGGATGCTAGACATATCCTTCTTGTTTGTGTATGTCTCTTCTAGAGTGGCACTATTACCTCTCATTTAGAGGCTCACTTTTCTCCCTTCCTTCGTAGTAGAATAAATTTGATACACCTACAACCAAACACTCACTAGGAACATATTCTTTCTTTTTGAAGGCGCCATTGCACTCCTCTCTCTTGCCGACAGTTAGAGCCAAGGAAAATATTTAAGAAATTGGAAACCTAGCCATATTCTAGATGGGGCTCCCATCCCAAGTGGTGTGAGGTCTAATTGGGACCACATATCAGGGAGACCCCCTGAATTTTGGCGGGTCTATCACCATCAACATTTCTAGTGATAGAAGGAGGGCATCTGGTTTTTTTATGGCTGATAACCTCACCAACCCCAATATAACATATTTTGGTTAAGGAAACAAAATTCACAACACCTCCCCTACTCACATTCCTAAAAACGGTGAATCTTATCATCCCAATCTTGTACAAAATTGTGATATATCTTAGAATCATATTTTGTTGATCCATTCGGTAACCCGTCAATTTGCAAAATTTATTGGATTTATTCTGAGATTACACAACCTTCCTTATTTTCCGAAAAATAACCCAACCACCCCTATTGGGATAGTGGTTTCTACGATTGAGTATTTGGTTCTGCCACCCTTGAAGAATTAACAGATTTTATAGAGAATGTAGAGAACACAGAATAACCTCTAGCATACAATGACGGTGATAGAGATAATGTTTTACTCTCAAAAGATATTTTGAAGATGCAGAGGAAGAGGAACCATCATATTTTGATAAAGAGGAGGACAAAGACAAAGATATGGCAGACCAAGATCTTGATTGGATGTCTCAGGGCCTATTAGCACTCTATAATTTCCTTTGGGCTGAGAAAGGATTATAAATGTAATCAGAGACCACTTTTAGGCTAGAATCTAGCCCTTCTAGCCTTGGAGAGGGCTCTATCACTAGGTTTTTCTTAGTAAATTTGCTGACTAAATGTTTCAGATATTAGGCTAGTTCTTAAGGACAAATAGAAATATGTTTTTTTAATGTTTTGATTGTAGGTGTGAATACGTATCTATTGGACATGGAATCAGTCTCAACTGATGTCTTCAGTGAATAGGGGGGATAGTTAAGGCTTCTTGTAGAAATATAAAGATAGGTAGTCCTTCTGATGTCTTGATCAAGTTCTTTGTAGAGGGGGTGAGAAGAATAACAATGGAAAAATGACATATAAAGCATCTACTAAAGGATGAATTTTACATATCATTCTAGAGGAAAAACATTGATTGTTTAGAAAACTTAAAACATAGCACTACGATAGTCAATTATAACATATTTCTTTGATTATCTAAACAAGAAGACGTACATTCATGGAATAATTATTTAAACATGAAAATTACATCAGAAATAGGGACATCATCATAAATACTCACTCGATAATTCCTGTAACAAGTCCTTCATCCTTCTCCTATTTACTAAAAGTATTTAAAATGTAAAAAAAAAAAATCTCTCTCTTCACACACAGACCAATTGTTTTCTTAATTTAAATTACATCATAAACATAAAAAATTAGTCTATTCCCACCTCCAAGGACCAAATTCCATAATTTTTCCCAAAAATAAATTTGTTCACTAAGCTATCCAGTGAACCTAGAATTGTTTACTAAAAACCAGGAAGCATTTTTTACTAATATTAATTACATGAAATTTTTAGACATAATAGAATAAATCCTCCACAAAGATGAGGCTCAAGTCCCAAAAATGTTGCATTACACTTGACATAACTAAAATATTTATCAGGAAAATTTAAATGAATTTTTATTTGACTATTTGATTGTGCATCAAGTATGCCTGGAAGCGCAACGACTGACACTGTGCAACCTCCTAAATTTCAAGAAATGTAGAAACATGACGTGAAAGTGTAATGATTCATGTTTGAAATGTGTATAGTCTGTTCTTGAGCTAAATTATGGCTCCAACACGTGTAAATATACCTTCATATGGATTTTTTCCTCCTTTGAAGATTCCATTTACCACAGAAAACCTCGAACTTTGACATTTTTACCTACAGGAAAAAATGCAACACCAGTTTCAAAGAAAAATAATTGATATTTTTTGAATATCTCCAAAAATATGAATCACATTAAGCTGATGTTTTTTGAGCAGGTGAATATCATCGTAATTATTCTCCTAAAAAAATGAGCTAAATCCAAAACACATATTTTGAGAAAATCCAAAAATTATTGTAAATGGCGGTGGCCCATTTCTCGGAAAACATGAAAAAATTTAGACCAAAAATTAAGTGGGTTTATTCATCTTAACTCCAAAAATTCCTTGTAAAAATTTCATGGCAAACAAGTATAGGTTTTACGAGATATGGTGAAAATACGATGACTATGTGAAAGTGCAGCACATAAGCGCAACACTCCAAACATATACTATCTTTGACCATAATTTGAGATGATAAGGGTATTGAGATGACATTTAATGGAACATACAATGTTTCAAACCCATGAGAAAACTTATAGAATGAACACAAACCTTCAAACCCCAAACCTTCTTGCAACAGAAGCACAATGCATTTGTGCAACACACCTCCATCCTCATGATTTGACCAAACACTAACCTTCTAATTGAGAAAATTTAGTTAGAGATGATATTTATATTCATACTAACCTATTTATATCTTAATTCATTTACAAAATTACAAAACCTTTATCTCTTCATCTAAGTTTGGTTGCCTTCGTAAAAGCGTAGCACCCTAAAGTTCTTATGCTTTGAGTCATCCTCTAAACTTATGAAAGTACTGGGCAGGTGGAACATGACTCACAGAAAAATTGTAAATCTCTCAAAATAATTCTACGCCATCCAAAAACCTCCATTATTCAAAATTACTCCTCACAGTAGAAGTGCAGCGCCTCCCCTGCATCCTTTCTGCAGCAACCAAAAATGACCACACCACAGACTTCTGATGAGAATGATAAAGAGCTGAGAGATCTTGGATGAAGGTAACCATGGAAATAACCTCACAATGTGACTAGGATTGGATTTTATGATGATAATCATGATTTGAACTTGGAAGAACTAATCTCAGCACTTAGAAAAATAACAACACTTTTCCTCTTGATCGTTGTACCCTTGCTGATGTCATGACCAATCATGATTTGACACATAAAATAACTAAATACACCTACAATTTTGTGCCCATGATGACAAAGCATGGAAACACATTCTTTCTCATGATCACTTGATGTAACTTTACCACTATACCTATTTAACTTGACCCCTTATGATTACCCTTTTAATGATGATCCTTCATGATATTGCACTTTCGATTTTTACCAAATAGAACTTTTTTACTCAAAACTATACATGACACTCAATCCAAATCTAGACCTCTTATTCACAATAGACCCCTTTAGACCATAACACTCATGAAATCAAAACTAACATTTACAAATTTACCTCAAATGAATAGAAATACTAAAATGACAAATATTCCTATAATATGGGACACTAGCAGGGCCCACTCGGACTTCCAGGTGTTCTACACAATATGCCAAGGCATTCGAAAAAGCTTCTAATGAATTACGACCCTAACAAATAAATGAAAGTGAAGGACCATCTTGAAAACTTCTACCTACATCTACAATTCTTAGACGTACACTATGATGATGTTGCATGCATAGTTTTTCCATGCACCTTAGATGGTAGAGCAGTTGTATGGTATCATAGTCTTCCTCTGAATTCCACCCAGAATTGGAAGGGGTTTAAGAAAAAATTTCTTGAAAAATTCGTTGATGACAAAACCATCACCATGTTGTTGAAAGAGCTAGGTAATATCAAGATGGAGCACAAAGAGAAGGTTAAATATTTCAATCATAGGTTTAACTGTATTTTGAATAAATTCAGAGCAAACAAAAAACTTCATGACTCCATCACCATTGATTACTACACATCTTCCTTGCCAACAAGAATTGTGCAATTCATGAAGAGAACTAAGAAAGAAACTATTGCAGAGAACTATGAAGAGGTAATCATGGTTGAAAATGACTTGCGTTCAATTGGGGTCATCCCAGAGGATGAACCAACAGAAGACTCCAAAGACATGGGAAAAAGGTCTCAGACCTCGGTAAGCAAGGCCCAGGAGAAAGAAACTTTCGATCTTGAAAGGTTGATCCACCCCATAGAGTCTTTGTCAAATGATTTTGTAGAGTTAAGAAAAAGGTCAAGTGAGATGATTGTGAGAAACAAGCCTCCCAATTTCAACATTTTGAGAAGGACTACCAACTTTGATAGAAGCAATTTCCAACCAGCCAAGTCTTCACAAAGCTCGAACTTTGTATTGAATGTTGAAAGTATGGGCATGGACTAGTATTGTTCGTTTCACCAAGAATATCATTCAGAAAAGACATGCCCAAAATGTAACCACAACAAAAACATTCTTGTTGCGCACATTATTGATACAGTACTTACTGATGAGCAAACCAAGCCTGCAGAATAAAAGGAAGAGACTACTCCAACTGAAGAAACTCCAACCATGGGGGATGTAGTAAACCCATTCATTTACGAACTTGTAGCTGAAAAGAGCATTGACGAAAAAAAAATACTGAATGAAAACCTGATCCAGAAGTAGAAAAACTGATATAGTTTGAGAAGCCAAGGGACAACCACTGAACAAGAGTTGATGAAGCATAAATTGGAAGAAAATTTGTTAAGGAAGATTAGTATGCCCATAAAATCAACACATAACACTAAAACAAGTCTAGAAATGTAGTCGCAATGAAAATTAATTCCACAGTCAGTAAGAGTAAGTCCACCACTCTAGAAGTTGCAAACCAAGTTTCTCCTCCAGACACTTTGGCAATCCCTCCGGCACTATACTAAAACATAGTTGAAGAAATGAAGAAAGCTCGCACAAATATTTCATTTTTGAAGAAATGAAGATCGCAAGCTAGCGAGACATGATCCTATGTGCACTTGGACAATCTGCTTCAGGTAATGATGCTTCTTCAAAGAAGGGATTTGGTATGTCCTATGGTCCCCTTGAATCTTTACTTAATGATTTAATGATAAATGCAAACTCACTTTACCCTCCATTTCTGTTAACATTCGAAATTTTCAATTATAATGTACACAATTGATTAGTTGATTCTGGTGCATCAGTGAACGTAATGCCAATATATCTTAGAAATAAAATCAATGCAAAATGGTACAAAATAGATGAAAAAATCATTTGGTTGAATAGGACTCTTGTCCACATGATCGGTGAACTCAGGAATGTGCTTATTATTTTATCATAGGATGACCAAGTTTACCAATGTATAAATATAGTGATTGTGGACATTATGAAAGAATATGGTGTATTGTTGAGTAGAGATTGTTGGGGTTCCCATGTTTTGGCCAGGTTGACAAGACCAAAATATGAGACAACATAGAACCACTTTCAGACCTTAGGATCTAGCCCTCCTAGGTCCAGAGAGGGATCTCTCTATATGCGTCAAAATGTATGTCTTTGAGGCTCTAAGTTGTGATTTTAGGCTAGTTATAGGCTTAGGGTTATTCGTTTGGTTGTTTGTGTTTGGTTGTTGGGAATCAGGAAAGGAAGGTCTAATATAAGGCAAGGATGAGTATAGAGTGAATTTAGGTTGAAACAGATAACTCAGGGAACATCAAGGCCATTGGGCTATGGAGTCAAGAAAGGATTTATTTGTAATCAATGTGGAAGCTTTCAGTTGGGCTAGTCATCTAGAGCATTTGGGTCTTAAAGGAGATATTTGGAATGGGACATTAAGGACAGAAAATGAAAGGAGGAGAACCAACCAACTCTGACTATAGATCAGGTCAGAGGTCATTTAACTCCAGACCTGCTTGGAAAAAATTGACGGCAATACAAGGGATCTTGGAAAGGCCTAATTAAGGTGGAAAGGTCCTATTGAGGCAGATACGGGATTCTAGACCTCACAGTGTTCTCAACACACCCAACTAAATCTTAACACGAACATCTGAACATATATTTCATTAATTCATACATCAGAGAGCAGGCAATAACATCCACTACACTGGTTAAACCAATTGAAATCGACATTCAGATACACATATGAGCATAAAACATTATGGGCTGGGAGAGCAGCAACATAAGGTACCTATCAAGGGTAAATATTATGCCAAACTTCTGATGCGAGCCTGAAGAAACATAATGATATGAAAGCAAGTCAATCACAAATACAGAGAAAGGCAAACATCACCAGCTGCTTTATATCAGGATCCAAAGAAACATGCTTGTCATATTAAAAACAACACCAATCAGGTACATCATAGCCCATAGCTTGAACATTCAGTCTGAATACATCTAATCTCGGCCTATCTAACAATACTACACAAAGAACTTGTCTCAAGAGGAAAATACTTGCGTTTCACTGATATCTCATCAACAACCACAACAATGTTTCTTTCTGTGTTTTATAGCAGAGGATGAACAATAGATAGACTGAGGGGGTAGGTGAACACTAAATGTAACATTAAACATAAAAATGAATGCAGGGCCAAAGCCCATTCTGTTTGAAGGCTGAGTATTTAATTTCTGTCATCTCTTTCATGAAAGAATGATCTTCCCTGGATATGACTTTGACATATTTCGGTTGTGGTGATCTGCTGTACTTTGTGGTGCATAAACAAAAAGAAAATGAAGTACTAAGAAGTCTGCTATATAAATGTTTTGCTGGTCTCGAACTGCCATTAGGGTGGAAATTCCTTCAGGGGCGTTGTGCATAATAAAGGTTGTATGGGTGCCCTGTACTTTGATGAAGAAACATTCTGTTGATTAATAAACCCTGATGTTACCCTTTGCTCGCGTTCGGGACTTTTTGATCGATCCTCGGGGTCTTCAACTAGTGCTCTGCTTCCTAAAATCCTTGAGGAGGCGCGAAAGTCTTCTATTTACTGCCTCGAGCCCTATGATGTTCCAGTACTGTCTTTTTTCATGCATTCTGAGCCTTAATGGCGCCAGAGATTTCAGATTTTAAAACTGTCCTTTGATGGAGAAAGCTACTCTGCTGATGTATAACACCTACCATTCATTAACTCCTTTACCCCTGTCAGTGGGAAACCTGTTGTTGCCTCCATACTGTGCAATTATGGTGGTGATATGCAGCGTAGACCGTTAGATCCTGGCCTAGAGACGAAGATCAACGACAGAGATTGAGCAGCGGAATAATATATGAAAGTGGGCAGAGCAACTATGGAATATAAGACTTAAGTCTAAAGTCTTAAACTTTGGACCTTGGACAAATACAAAGAAATGTGACGGAAATGCCATGAACACGATTAGGTGGGACCCAGTGGAGGCGGAGAGCGACTCCTTTTGAACCTTTAGATCTTAGATCCAATGAACGGCTGTGATTTACTCGGAGCATCGCAATTGAAAGGGAACAGGGGTGACACATATTGAAAGTTCTGATTGCGATTAGGCAGGGAGTGCGATTGAGCGCTGACCATTGGATGCAGCGGGGAAATGGACGGCGGAGATTTAATCGAGGGGAAGACAGAAAGACTTGCGATTGGAGGAAATGGGAAGTGCGATGGCCGTTGGATCAGCAGGGGAATGGACGGCCAGGATTTAATCGGGGGGTCGCAATCGGAGCTTGGACGGGAAGGCTTACGATCGCGATCGGAAGGGGGTTTGCGATTCAGCGCTGGACGTCAGATCTGGAGGTTAGATCAACGGCCCACGGCTAATCGGAGGGAGAAGTGCGATCGGGGGTCAGGAGTTAGGACTTGCGATTAGCGATCGGGTGGAGGATGCGATTGGCACTGGACCGTCCGATCTGGCGGGGGGATCGATGGATGTAAAACATGCCGCGGGACTTAACGTCATAACTGAATCACATCCGAACTTTCGAAGTTTACAAAGGAAATTGGACCTCCGCCGATTGTTCTGATTGCGATTAGCGCTTGGGACTTAAACGCTTGGTCCCAGCGCACGGGCATGTGTGGGGGAAGTGGTTGGGGCTAGCGGAAAAGGGGCTAGGCCTTATAATAAGGTCGGAAGTGGGTTTTTCAGCCCATTTTAATGGATTTTGAGGGTTGGGAGGGGAACAATATAGGAATAAAGGGGAATTTGGTTAAGCAAAGGGTGGAGGAAGGATATAAAGAAGATTTGGGAGGGTTGAGAGGGTACGAAAGGGAAGTAGAAGGGAGAACAAATGGGAATGGAATAAGAAGGGGAGGAGGCCCTTCGGGCATTTCTCCACGAACGGAGAGGCTTGCAACGAGAACCAGCAGAGGGAAATTTATCAAAGGACACCAGGCACAAAGAGGCTTCAAGGAGGATGGGTTTTTAGGGGAAAGGCATTCCTTGAAGGCTCCAAAACAATCTAGCCCCCAACTTGCTTGTCAAGAATTTCATAGGGGGGCTAACAGAGATTATTACAACAAGCTACAAGGATATTTTTCTATGGAATGGCCACATTTATGGCTTCTGTGCAAGGGTAGAAACATTCATATCTAAGTAAACCTAGAGTGATACATGAAACACATTATTACTTCCTTCGATTGTAAGAATGAACCAATCGATTTCGTGGACCAAATATTTGGAAATTTATTTTTGGAAACCGATCATGGGTTCTATCTCACTCAGCCATCCCCAGTTCCGCCAGACACAGACTTGGAGCTCCTTGCTAGTCCAATTAGTGAAAATGATAAATGTACAATTAATAGTTGTAGTAATAATAGAACTATAATAGCACATAGTCCTTGTACATATGATTTTTGGACATTTTATTTTATGGTTCAAAAACACAGGAGGAATTTGGAGCTAGTTGTGTTTTGATAGACCTATAATAGAGGAAACATTTGATCTCCAGTCGCTTGTAATTTGAGTGCATGAACAATGCCAAAAAATATGAAGCACTCATTCTTGGTTCGCAAAGAGCCATCGACCTCAATGTTGCAGTCCTCAAAGAAATAGGTGACTTAGAAATTGATGTACGATAGGTATGTGATACCATATATTGTGTGTCACCTCATCTCAAAATTTACCAACAAGAGGTATGACGTTTGATTTCTCATTTCCAAGTTTTCAACATTATTTATATTCCTAGAATACGTTGTGCAACTATGGATGCATTGGCAAATGTTGTTGCTAGGTTATCACCGCTTAGGGATTTTTTTTCTATAGAAATTGTTTATAATCCATCTGTCCCTGAAAATGTTACTTATTTATGCATTTTCAATTATGACCATCAGATACTACACTTTATGGCGAACACTGATGTTCTCAAGGACGCAGCTATCAATGAATATGAGAACGAGAAAGTACAAAAAAATGCAACTTATGCAAGAAAATATAACCCCATGCTGAAAGGCATGGTCTCACTGGAAAAAATGTGTGACTTGCATAATCGCCTATGAGGGCCAGTCAATGTATAAGCCCATATCTCAATGTTGCGGCACGAGAAAATAAATTTGGGAACATAAAAGGATTTGAATTTTTTAAATCTTGGTACTTGTTGCACACCACATGAGCGACAAGCATTCATTCACTTATTCAAGCAATACCAAGATGTATTTTCATGTACATACAATGAGCTCAAAACTTATGACACATGAATAATCCAACACGTGATTCCAATCAAAGAAAGGGCCAAGACGTTCCAACAAAAGTTGTGGATGGTACATCTGACACTTGAGCCTCTGATTCAAAAGGAGTTGAGAAAATTGTTGGATGCTCAGATAATATATAAAGTGTGAAATTCTACTTGGTTATCAAATTTGGCACCGGTAAGAAATAAGTCCATGTAAATCTTCTTGATTTTTTATTTCCACAACTTGAACTGTGCCCAAACTAAAGACAATTACCACATGTTGTATATGGAACATATACTACAAGTAGTATCACAGTTAGAAATTTTTTCTTTCTTGGATGGGTATTCAGGTTATAAATTGGTTATAGTCTTAGAGTCTAATAGACTTAAGACAACATTCCACAATAAGTGGGGTATGTTCATGTTTAAGAGAATTCCATTTGAGTTAATCAATGTTGGTGCAAGATTTCAACGTGCCATGGAAATCGCTTTTCGTAGACTGATTGGACAAAGCATGGTGGTATATCTTGATGATTTCAAAAAAATTTCCAAGAAGATATCTGATCACATATGCCACTTGAAGAGAATTTTCAAGCGATGTCGTAAGTAGGGGATATCCATTAATCCCAAGAAGTTTATTTTCATAGTGTCTGAGGGTAACCTCCTAGGTCGTATCATTTCCAAAATTAGGATTAAAGTAGACCAGAAGAGGGTCAAAGAAATTACACATATCCCCTTCCCTGTGATCTGTCTTTCTTTACCCAAGAAAGTTATGCAATCTTTCTTGGGTAAAATTAGCTTCGTTTGTAAGTTCATATCCAATTACGCTCAGATTGTGAAGAAAATATAGAATATGGTAAAGAATTATGCGATCTACAGATGGGATAAAAGGGAAAAGGACACGTTCTTATGTACTAAGAAATCTATTGAAGAAGCACCCACATTATACAACCCAAATTTTAGTAAAGATTTTATGCTCTACACTTTTTATTCTATCACTTCTCTTGCTATTGTGCTTACACAAAAGGATTATCAGAACAACAAGCAACCAATATATTTGATGAGAATCAGTCTTCAAGGACATGAACTAAACTATCCTACCATCGATAAAAAATATTACACAATATAAAAGGTGGTGAAACAGTTTCAACCATATCTCTTAAATAATCACTGCATCAACTTTGTTATGCACCTATAAGTCATATCATTTTTCGTTGAACAAGAGATAGGTTAGAGAAGAGCGAATTGGATGACCAGTTTACAATAATATGACTTAGAGTTCAAAAATTCCATACCATCAAGCGCCATGGTCTATGTCAACCAGAAAAACAAAAGAGTGGATGCGAAAGAAGAAGAACCCTCTGGATGGGAGCAGGAGATCGAAATGTACAATGTTGAGAAAAATTCTTCCATTATTATAACAAACTCTTGGTACATACATGTGTACCAATACGTTTAGGATGACATTGTGCCATCCAATTTATCCACACAATAGAATAGGGCACTTAGACTCAAAGCATTATTTTATCAGTCCATGCGTGGGGTGCTTTTCAGAAAGCACCGTTATGGATTATTGCTCAAGTGCTAGGAAGGGCATGATTCATACAAAGTATTCTATGATCTCCATGATGGACCAGCCAGGGGAAACTTCATGGGTAACATGAGTGTACATAAAGTTATGTGGGTTGGTTTCTATTGGCCTACATTATTCAAATATTCTCACACCTATAACCATGAGTGTTTGGTCTCTCAAAGGTGTGTCAGCCGAAAAAAGAAGTCAACTACCCCATTGCAACCTAACACAGTTGAAGGATTGTTTCAACAATGGGCTTCGATGTCATTGGATAAATATTTATACATTTTTCAAATAAACACCGCTACATTATAATTTCCATATACCACTTCACGCAGTGGATGGAATCAATTATGCTCAAAGAGGTGAATTATCAGGAAGCCATCAATTTTATTCAAGCGGAATATCATCTCCAGGTTAAACATTCTGAGTTCACTTGTTTTCGATAATGCAACATATTTTTCATCGCTAAAATTATATTATTTTGAATTAGAAAATGGAATCTTATTGAAACATTCAACTAACTACTATACGTAGGGAAATGGTATTACTGAATCCACAAATAAGAACCTCATTTGTATCATCAAAAAGTCCATATTATTTGAAAAGAGGAACTAGCACTCCACTTTGGTAAATTATTTATGGGATGAATGAGTCACACCAAATCCCTCTCTGAACACCTCCCCTTACTTCCTAGTGTATGGAAATGAATGCCTTCTCCCTCATAAATTCTACTTTCCTGGTCTCCAACTTTCATAAGACTCCCCAGCCAAGCCATGCTTATTATTTCACCATAGGATGGACACTCTTCACAAGTTATAGCAATACAGGTTGAAATAAAAATAAAAAATTTCCCTTCATTAGAGTCGTATCGAGAGGTGGTTCAACAATAAGTCTATAGGGAAGAATAAATTCAGTGTGGGTGACTTAGTCTTGAAGTGGGAAATATCCCACGAGGACAAAGACAAACACACCAAGTTTCAATCCCTATGGATTGGACCGTTCAATTTTCATGAAAATCTTGGCCAACAAACATATGGTCTTCAATCATTTGATGGGAAGATTGACTCTCTCCGTATCAAGGGCCAAGACTTAAAACATTATTTAAATGATGATCGGGGGGGGGTTGTGCCCTACACTATGCACATAGTATTTTCTTATCTGTTTTATTTCTAAGTCATTTTCGTCATGTAAATATTTGGTGTGTGTGAACGTGTTTTATGAATTATTAGTTTGTGTGTGGTTGAATTCAAAAGAGTCACGTGACACTTCAACATTTTTTTAACCTTCGGTCTGTCTTCCTTGTATTGGTTATATCTTTTGGTCGATGAAGTTTCGACGAAAAATATGATTTGTCTGTGGGCGGGAGAATTTTGGTTAAACCATGAACTTCTGTCTATTCAATAAACCTTATTCCTACATTCAATTTTTTTTATGTTCGGTGTTTTCACGATTATCCATTTAGTAGAAGAGGAGAAGGAGAAAAATATAAATGAGCAAGCATAAATCAAATGTGTCTATGTGCTTCTCTGGAGGAGAAACCTCTACTTCTCTCAATAAGTCAAGATCCATATTCCACCCATTAAATGAATAAGTGACAATGCACAACCCTATAAAAAATAAATGAATAAAGGAGAAAGAAGAGAAGTCTTCCTGCACAGAGAGGTGAAGCAAGAAACATCATAAGGGTAATGACTAGGCTTGTTGGAATAAAAGCAATGTTTGTGTTCCATAGTGACTCTGTTGGCATACTATCCAAGCCTAATGATAGCGAAGCAACACCAGAGATGAAAAAATATACTCTAAAAATCTTAAGCTCACAAACTTCACTACCATTCCCGACTCGAAACATTGGGATATTGGAGAATTTTAAGTTGTGTTGAATCGAGAAGTTATAAATGGAGACATGTCTATTCACAGGCAGAGTTGGAAGACCAAAATTAATCTACATGATGAATCAATACTCCCTGAAGAACCAAGACCCTACACAGAAGAGTTAACCAAAGAAGAGAAGCTGGAATTCTATGAGTGTGTCGCATAGTGTTGTCACTGCTACAAAATCCTCCAAAATCTTGGCCTACTCTCAATTTCGGATCCTTGGTATTGTAAATGGTCGTCACAAACATTGAAACCCATTTCATGTTTTTTCTTGAAGTTTTTTTCTCCCTTTTGCCAGATAGGAAAAGTTTCATATTTTCGTATGATAGTCATTGGAAAATGTGTACAATCTTGTTCTGATGGTTTCAAGAGGTCACATTTTTGTAATTTGTTTTTTCTAACCATGTAAACATTCATCACACATTAGTGTCATCATGTTCATCGTAAAGTGTATCTTAAATGTCGTGCTTTTCATAATTTGTCGTAAATTTGTCACACTAAGGAAAATGCATTATTAATTTGTCATGGATGATAGATGTTTTTTTGTCGTAAATTATTCAAAGTGTGTGATAATAATCAAAGTCTTATCATTGTTCACATCAACCCCGTCGATCTCACACTTAGCCATTTTAGAAAAAATATTCCCAACCAATAAACCTAGCTTCACCCAGCCTTCTTGAACTACACATTGCATAGTCCTAGTCCTCTAGCTATGGAATTTTCTCTTGGAACTGCGCAATGCATAGTTCTTGTCTCCTAGGAGTACTGCACTGCACAGCTCTAGTACCCAAGCCCCGACCTTCACTCCAAAAATTGAGAAATCCCTCTGCACACCCTGGCCCCAATAACAAATTTCACAGTCTCTAGCCTCAAGCTCATTCCTTGATCCATTTGAAATGGCCCATCCTCCTCTATCTTCCATAACTGTGCAATGTGCTCATCCAGTTCCCAACACCTTAGGTTGTCACAATGACCTCCAAAATTATGCAATTTTCTCCCTCAGTCCTACCTAGACTACACATTTAGTAGTCTCAAGGCTTAGGGTTCATTCCCGCCTGCTTGAATTGCATAGTCACTGAGCCCCTGTCCCAGCTTATCACCCAATTCTCACTCAATCAATGGACCAATATGCACTATCTTATACTAGGGGTGTTTTGGACTGATGTCATCTCGTCATGAGTTAATTGAAAATGTAGTTACCTTGTCATATCGTGGCTAGATGATGAAGAATGTGATGAAGGAGGGAAACATGTTGTAATACATATTTGTAGCTGAGTATGCAAGTTGATCAGTCGATAGGAAGCAAAGGGACACTAGTTTGCGATCACAAATTCAAGACATGAGAACGTTGAAGATTCCTTATCATCAAGCCATATGGAGGTGGAAATAGAAGGATTCTGAAACAAACATGCAACACATAGCAGCAATAGTGGCTTGACATTTCCACATCATCAAGCAGTCAATGCCAGCACTGTCATGTCATGATTTGTCCCATGCCACACCATTCTAGTGGATTATGTAATTCATGTTTTGTAATTGTATTATAAAGTGAAAGTAAAAAATAAATATGTGGAATATGAAGAGTCATGTAAAGTTGAAAAATCATCGGAATTCAAGCGGTCATGAGGGAAAATGAAGAGACACAAGGAAGGTGAAACATCACCTCCTCATTTTTATATATATTCCCTCATTGTAAGAGAAAATGACTTTTCACCTTGGCTCCTCCCACAAGGCATTAGAGAGATAAGCTAGTTCTTTTGAGGAGCAAGGAGTGGCTCAAACACTCGACTATTGGAGCTAGTAATGTTCATCATATACATGTGTCTCATAACATTTACTTAATAACAGAAGGCTTCAAGGCCAACATGTTCTTCATACATGGATTATGAACTCTTGCAAGACTATTCTGTAGATGTTTGTATTTCATGTTTTCCTTCATATGTGCTAAAGTATTTGAACTATTTCATTTATTTTGGTACTTATCTTATTGAGAATGTGTTGTAATGGTTGTTATTGTTGTCTCATCCTTCTGGATTATTTCGTCGCATAATAGACAAATGCTTCGCATTCATTGGTTTTAATGACCACTGCATCCCTTGTGGACTATTTCGATGTATGTTAGACAAACTGTTATTGTTTTCCTATGTATCTTCTAGGATGGTACTATTACCTCTCTCTTATAGGATCAATTTTTTCCCTTCCTTTACAGTAGAAGAACTTTGACACACCTACAAATGAAAACTCACTAGGAACACCTAATTTCTTTTTGAAGGCACCATTACACTCCTCTCTCTTGCTCATAGTTAGAACCAAGGAAAATATTTAAGAAATTGGAAATCGGGCCATATTCCAAATGGGGTTCCTATCCCCAATGGTGTGAGGTCTAATTGGGGCCACTTATCAGGGAGACCCCCTGAATGTAGGTGAGTCCAACACCTTCAACGAAATGTAAGAATAACATAACATATTTAGGAAAACGATATACTCTTTGTCTTAATATTAATAGGAGAGAGTTTACAACCAATAATAGAAGTTGATCTTGTAGATATCTCCCCAAGTTAACTTGTCCTTCCTTTTTGCAAAGCACACCTCAATGTCACCCTAATGCATGAATATTATGAGTCCCTTGGATTCAAGGAAATAACATGATGGAATGATAGGTCTCCAAAATCAAACCTTGATGTTGTAGATTGTTGTAGATTTATAGGAGAGTGTGTTAGTTTAGGAATTATTATCCATTTACCAATCTAGGCTTCAGATCCACTCTTGATGTGAGGATGAGCTCAAGGGATAAGAGGTTAAGTCTCTAAGCTAGTATTAGATATGATTTTAATTTCTTATCCAAGTTAAATGGTTGAAACAACTCTTGGAAGTTTCTAGAAGAGTAACTTCGGGATTCATTTTCTTTTTCCCATATTTTTAGAATCAGGGCATCCCCAACAAGGGACAACATGTTTCTAATCAGTGCAGGTGTAGAATGAAGCAACCTGTTTTTGAATGTGGTTCCCTAAAGGGAAAAGGTGTTTTGGGCCTTAAAAAAACTGTTTTGAAGCAGCCAGGCTCAGAACCTCAAGGATTTGGGAGAGTTGTCTTTAGGGCTTTGTGTAGGGTTGATGACAAGGAGTTTATGGATGTTGATTGATTCAGTTTGCAGGCCTATTGAAAAGATGTGAAAAAAAGGCCTATAACAACCAAAGAAAACATTATACCATTTATAGAAATTCCAGATGACATTATAATATATGTAGACATTCATATCCAGGTTCTCTACACCATATTATTCTCAAATATTGAACGTGAATTTGATTGCATTAGCCCCACCAACACTAGTTTGAAAAGCTTTTTCAACTTCTTTTTGAGAGAAGCCAAACCAATGGGTGATCAAGGGTTTGACATACACTTTTCCACTCCTTAAAAATTCCAATCATAGAGGCCAAGTGTTCGTGTAGTGGAAAATGCCAAAAATATCCACCTCCCTGCAAGAAGAATCGACATGAGCATAACTACTTCCCTAAAATGAGACAATAAAATATACTCCTCATGTGATTCACAAAATAAAGATTGAATGTGGAATATTGGATGTGAGAAGACCATACCTGGCAGTAGCTAGAGTGAGTGGTAGAGTCATATCATTATGTCCCATTCACAAAAGGCATACCTTACTTCCATCAAACATAGCCTTTAGAGTTGTCAACATGGTTTTAGAAAAAAAAACATAATCAAAAGTTACAGATATGTTTCCACCCATATCATTTTGTATGTGGGTCACTTATTCATCAATATCCTAAAAGATCATTATCCCAATCAGTAACAAAATAGATTTGGTAGGAAATTATCCCATCCATAATAGTTCTCACCATTGAAGCAACATACAAATGTTAATACAAGTAACGAAATTATTAATAGTATACCTAAGAGTCTCTGGACACTAAGATACATTCAATGAAGCCAAACTTTTTAGCCATTGACATGCGCTCTTCATCTATATCAACAATAATAATTTGTGGAGCTCCAAATGCATGTGCATATAGCACAATGACAAGGTCGATAGGAAATATCCCATTACTAAGTCATTTGTCTTAGGACCTATAGAATCATGAAAACAAGCATGAACCCCAACATTGAGTGCTTCACACATGGTGCCTTCCTCTAGACTTACATTATCTGGAAACTTGAAACATAAATATGCAGGATGAAAAATCTTCAATTCAGAATCAAACCATTATCAAATTCTCATATGTATGAAATTATGAATAGTATGAACTATGAATATACATCAAGAAGTAGATAGATATCGCATGAGACAGAAATGATGCCTTCAAGAAAAGAAAATGAATAGTTATATAATTTTCCCAACTTACCCAAAGTTCAAGAGTTAATTTTTAGCTACAAGCTAAGATGCTACACTAACATTAATTGTAAATGGTAAATTATAATAAATATATTTTAACACATGAACTATAAAGTATCATGTATTGAGATGGATCATGTTTCTCCAAGTGAAAACCTACTTAGATTAAGAAAAAAATTAGTAAAGATTTGCAAAAATCAGGGATTTGATTTTTTTCAAAGCATGATAGATATGCATATTTTATTTATGGCTCTTGTTGAAAAAAAAATATTAATATATTTTCAAATGTAATGTGTAAACTCCATGTTAAACACCTAAGGAATTAAACATCTCAATCATATTGCTGAGGATCGAAGGAATTAAACATACACTCCTCATACTTGATTTTAGAAGGAATCTTTCTATGAAATAATACAATCTCACGGTGAAATTAATATGTGAAGAAAAAAAAAAATTTAACACAAAGAATGGGTTCTCGATTCAGAAAAATACTTCGTGGAAGTTGTTGAACATAATAATTGAAAGATTGTTAAATCGTTATTTCAATTATGTGCGCCTACTAAATATTTTGAGACTAAATATGTGAACTATTATCACTAGCCAATTAAAGTCGTACTAAGTCAACGGACCAAGACGTGTAAGAAGGAAGATTGAAACCCGAAAAGTGGTAAATATTTATGATAAGTTATGTTTGTATCATCACCAAAGGTATAACGCAGACTTGAAGGCTTGAGTACATCGAGGCCATAACCAGAATTTTTCATTTAACATTGGAAGTGGTCATAACCAAGTTTGAAGTCAAATAAAGTTCACTAAATAATTCTCTTCTGGACGGAAGACCATTTATTTATTGGGTGACTCAGGAATAGGAACAATATTAATTTTTTATTTCCATCAATATCATATTCATTAGCATATGTTTTGGTTACAATAATATCATTTTAAAATGGTTTAAGCATGAGAATATTCTGAAAAATGTTCGTGCCATAGATTTGGAAGTTGTGAAAAATCTGTTGATCCAAAAATTTGTGGAGGATGTCATTATCCTTTTAGGACAATCTATCAGTCAACAACCAATTTGTAACATTAGTCCAAGCTATAATTACTAACAAAATTCTCTATGAAATAAATCATAGGTTACTACAACTTTCTTCTTTAATTAAGTCCCAATTATGTTCTTTACAATGTAGAATTTAAGGCATAAAAGGCATTGGACAATAACTTGCTTAAGAAAAAAAAAATACAATGATAATGTAGGAATGTTTTGTGTCGTACATTTTATTCTGAATATTTGACCTAATACTCGAATATAGCTTCAAATTATTCCTCAATGGGAAGTCAGAGCACAAGGGATAATCCATTTTATTAATATTTCCTCTCCTGTATATTCATGATATTTTCTAAGAAGTTCTTGATGATTTAAAAATTCATGTAGAAATAGATCCTAACCATGAACTTGAACTTATCAAACCACATTTCTATATGCAATCAAGTGATACAAATAAAAAACAAACTTCTTCGCTTCCTATGGGTTATGTAAGAAAATAAAAGGCCCTTATGTAATATAGGAAAAGGGAAGGAAATAGATACCTGATTGGCCAAGGAACCATGCACGGGAGGTGTTGCAAAGCACTTCACCTCACAACACAAATTGTAGGAAACTTTCTTGCATTGCTCACATTGCCAACATGATATTCCAGGCTCCAAAGCTACATGATTGTTATACGAGTAAAAACCTCTTGCAGACAAGAGCGATCTCCCTAGAATAATAAAGGAGAACTAGAAAGAAAGAGACATTAGAATATCTCTTTCTCTAAGCTAACTCCATTCAGATTATTAAACTAAAGGGAGATGATGATGCTCTAAACTTTTAAATGAAATTCCCGATGAAGGTTACGCAATCTATCTTGATGTAGCTCCTCAATGCTTTGAAGACACCTTAAAACACTAACATGCAAAGGATCAAAGGAATATGCAGTATAATAATCTAAAACAAACTTATCCTAATGATCAAGGAGATTAGGAACTGAATTTTTTTTAATGAATACATGAGCATAAACCATTCACAATTCTAAAAATACAATACAATGAGAAAACCTATCCAAATGTATCATTCAGGGATAAAAGAGAATACTTACAACCAAGCCTTGATGCTGTGAAGCTTCCTCCCAAATGCGTCTAATCTTCCTGCTTGGATGATAATCTTTCCAATCCCAACTTACCACCATAGTACTATCATAAGTGAACTCCCCTAACCCTGAAGTCTTAACTAAATTTATAGGAAAAATGGAGGAGGTTTCATATCCTCAAAAGATGGATGAGATCAAAAAATAGTGGGATTAGGGTTCCATGATCGAAGGGAATTATCTCCATGCTTAGAGGGGTTTGGCTCGAACTGATATGAATCATAGGCTTCTAGTTGGGATATATGCACCCAAATATTCTTCTAGAACTTACATTTTATTTTTACTTTACTTTGATTCAGTCACACATTTTGTAATGGAAAACAAAGCACAAAACTGCATAGGATTTTATGGCAGTAACAACGTATGCACAAAAATGACTAGGAAAGTGTGCAAGTCATCTATAAGAGCTTAAGGAGCCATTTTTCCCAATATTCATCATTTGGTCAAGGAAAAATAATGTTTGACTTACAAAGGAGTGTACTGGAACATAAGTATGGATGGCGATAAATCCAATTTAACTGACAAGTGTCACAATGAAAAAATGATGTGTAACAACGGTCACCAGGATTCAGATGTTTGAAATCACTTCCAACCTACTCATTATTCCAGCACGCTCATGACCAACCACCATTGGTTCTTTTATAATAATTTCTACACACTATAATTTCTATAACCAAAACTAGGAAATATATTTTTTAAAAGTAAAATTATGGATTTCTAAAGAAAATTTCTTGCATTGAATTTCCTAGAACTTAAACATATAACTACCCTAGTTAAAAAAATGAAAACTACCACAACAGATTATTATCTATAAAATTACAAAATCCTAAACAAATTCTATCTTTCAAGCCAACACACAAGGAAATTTGTAGTCAACAAAGATAACATCATGTTGAAGAATGAGTAGGAATATGGTGGTCATTGATTTCCCTTTTCAGTGGACTTCAACCATCATGAATAGGCTCCAATTCTCTTTCAATTGACCAAGCACATAGTCAATTCTTTTTAATACCATACATTATAATTTTTAATCAAGATATGGCACATTAGCTAAGTTAAAAATTTAATGCTCAAACAGGCTATTTCTTCATGATTTTATGGTTGATAAAAGGACATTTCCAAAGCTATTTATTCAATGCAATTATTTAATAGTGTTGATGATTTAACCTCTTTTATGTATGATTGAACTTGAGAATGAAGATATTTTTATGAATGTGTACCATAGGAATATTTCTTGTCCAGTGAAGGAGTGAATATCACTGAAATATTACATCCATAGGTCCATGAAAATTAAATAATTTATAGAGAATGATAACAAAAACTCATATTTCACCACAACTCTTCAAGCTCCAGCCCAAACACTACATATGAGAGAAATTCAACCTACTGAATTGGCCAAACCTTTTTCCCAATGTATGGTGCTCATAGAGAGGCCATAGATCACAGATTTGGTTGAGTCACTTGGGGTTACCAACAATAATTGTAGCTATAATTTGAGCCCCCCCCATCTAGATATTCTAATGAAGAAGGGGTGATGTAAAAATTTATTGTGAATGGATGTAGAGAAACATCTAATAATGTAAAATATTTTTAAAAACCCAGTGAATATTTTCTACCAAAGGAAACAGAGAACAAAATCATATGTCTACAGAATTCAACCAGTTTCATCATATTATCTAGTTAATCATGAATTGGAATGAATGCTCATGTGATGGATTTTAAGCCTTGAGCTTCACCAACTCAAAATCTCAAACCTAATATGTTTATACAAGGAATGACAAGTTTTCCCAAAAGGATGCTAAGTCATCTCTATAAAACTGGAATAAAGCCAAATTATCCCTAACACCACTTTTTTGTTTACCATACCCAACTTATTTTTAGATCCCATATCATGGCCACCTTGATTATCATGAATAAATATACATAATATTTCCATGAAGGAGGTTCCAATATATTGAAGTGTGTATGCCATATTAATATGGTGAAAGAAATACGAAGAGATGTAAATTATGATTATATCATCATAGAATCAGTTACACCTTTATAATTGATTCTCACTCACCCTCTTAGAAAAAAAATCCCAAATACTTGAACACTGCATCTTTTCAACTAGTTTGTTTCGTAGGCATTTACCTACATTAAGTTATAGATATTTCTTGTGATGGGAAATCATCTGATCAATGGGAAGTGTGAACCTAAAACTAAAAGGAAAATAACTATAATACAACAAAATCACTCTTAGAATGTAGGGAATCTAATTAACATCTATCACTTTCAATGGTAAACATGTGAATGGAAAAAAATAGGCCTTTTCTTCTTTTTTGGATCTCTTCAATCAAGGGGGTATAAATTTTCAAAAATACCAAATGAAACAATCACAAGAATGAAACCACATCATCATACTCTTTCCCATTCCCCCCTAATAATGATTTCTCACATTGAAATTCAACATCGTACATGTGGTTTTATATAATGCTTGATAATTAACTTTGACTTTTAGTCAAAACTTCAACTAATCTCTCGAAAATATTTAGCTCGAACACTGCATATTCATAGTTTACTTTGACTAATATAGGCAATTCTGAAACACTATAAGAGCCTTCTGTGGTGACTTTGATCAAATAAGGTATGCACACTGACAATGTCTCACTGCTAAGCCTTAGGCACAAGCCTTGGACATCTCCATGCCCACTAGATTGATCCATGAATGATGTAAAAATTGGGATTGTTACACATACCACCGAAATATGAAAGTTGTTGAGAATTCTAGATACAATAGTTCAAGAAAAAAAATAATTTGAGCATAGTGCTAAATTTGTACCTCGTTTACATCGTAGGGAATTTAAATATGTCATATAAACATGCACCTCGAATTAAATGAATTATTAGAAACTAAGCAGCTTTGGATTCTTTTTGTAATAATTTAAAAAATTCTCAATCTTCAATCACCTTAAAATAAAAAGGATACTAACACTAGATAGAGTTTAGGCACATAAGGTTCCACTCTACCATTATTATTATAGTATTTCATAGATAGAATTTGTACTAGTATACAAATACATAGATAAGTTCTATTTACATGACAACTTTAATTTCGCCAGTTAGAATTTTCCAGCATGCCTAACATATGAGATTCTTTAGATGTAAATGCAATTGAATTCATAGAAAGTGGTCTCAAGAAGGCCCCTATTTCAGAACTCAATCTAAAATAATAACATATCTTATTGCAATAGACACCCAACCTGAGAGGTACAAACTCATGATGAAAGGAAACATACAGTACTACCTTTATTGTTTGACCCAAACCAAGATAAGGAATATCTTACATAGAAATAACTTTTGGTGGTTCTGATGAAACCACAGGTATGAAATACAATCCGTATTTTACATGTTAACTCTATTCCATATTGAAGAATACTGCAACACATTCAGAAATTTAACAGGAAAAAAAAACTCCATATATGCAACAATATTATCTGGAAACATGGAGAAGAGAGTGAGAATGTGTGTATGTGTGTTGAAGGGGGAATCTAGATATTCAAATATCTACATCAAAAATTAATTGAACTATATATTGAAACTAAATATTTCTATCATAATTCAAGTTCAAAAGCTTATTGATCATGTACTTCTATTTTTGTTTCTCTAGATTCTGCAACAGACTCTATTGACTCATCAACTTTAACAAAAATGTTAAAAATTGAATCTATTGAATGATTATAGAAATAAATATGAACATAAACCATTAATGGTGAATATATTTATTGTTCATTAGATATTTCATACATGAAATACCATCACCATTTGTGAAATATAAAAGTGTATACTTCCTTGGCTCTTTATCCACAATTCCTATAGATAGGTTGGCATAGCCAAATAGTATAGATTCTTTTGTAGTTGAAATAGGGATAGGAACAGTAAGGTATGGGATTATAGCCATGAATCCAATGCATCCTAAAATCAATGTTATATTGTCAAAAAATATAGACATGTCATATTTATCATCTTCTTATTTTTTTCCATGCTCACCATCTGATAAAGAGATTAGTGGTTGAACCTGTCTTTTTTCGTCACCTTTTTTCTGGCATTCTACATCTTTACTTGTCTTATCATTTGACTCATAAGCTTTCGAATTCATAGAATAATTTCTATTCAAGATGGTTGGTGAATATATTAACCTATCCTTGCACATAATTTCAAGTTCTGAGCCTTCACTAACATTTTATTGATCAATTTCTCGGTCATATCCACTTTCAGGGCCCCGTAACCTTCCTCCATTAATGGAACATAAGGAAAAAAATATGTATTATCATTTATATAAGTGAAACTATCTTAATAATTTTCATTATCCTTGCCTTTTATACAGTGGGTTTCCTAACCTCATTGGTCTAATGGATGTGAATTTGGCGTAGACTACCTAATTTTGGTAAAGGTATATAACTTGGAGTTGTGCCTTGGACAATGTGAGAAAGGGAAACGGGCAAGAAAACTCGAAAATTTCTTCTTGGGTGCAATAATGTAGTCAGCTTGGGTAAAATAAGAACGTGTTTTGCAAGTGCAAGGAAATTTTTTTCAGGAAGCTCCTACTGTGAAAGAGATCTTTCACCAACAACATGATTTATAGAACTACCTTGATATTTTTATCATTCAATACCCTTAGGCCCAAGTAAATCAAGTAATACAGGGTGATCTCCTTATTTGGAAGTTTGTGGAGCATTATTTCCTTAATCCAAAACAACACCATATAAATAAGGTTCTAAAATATTTTTGATCATATGTGCTTGATCTTGAACATCATAGCATAAGTCACATTTTCCCATGTCAAGTACATAATTCTCCAGCAACAATATAATGTTTCAATCAACAACCAAGGAATGAGAAATTACCTACATAAATGTATTTTCTTGAAGTGATGAACTGTCTATATTTAGTTATTTATAATTATATATAAACATTACAACCAAGATACCCAGTGCATCTAATAATGTGAACCTGGACTATGGTATATAAACATTCTGTGACAAAAGATGCAAAAAATACATCAGATATATAAATAAAATACTCTTGATGACTTGTTCAATAGCAAATGATTTTCCAAATCATGCTTTTCCATATTTCAAAATCTATCATGAGACCATGTTTGCACACATCCAATAAAACTATTAAATCTGGATCATATAAAGGCATTTGATATATTGGGTTCCCAAGGAAGTATATACAAAAAAAAAATTCTTTATTTCCTATGGCTACTCTTATGTAATAAAAAAAAGGCCCTTATGTAAGAGAGTAAAAGGGGTAGAAATATAGACCTGATTGTCCAAGGAATGAACTTCATCTCGAGACACAAATAGTGGGAACCTTGCTTACATTTCTCACATCACCAATGTTAGAGTCGGTATCTTCATCCCTCCGTCAGAGATCAAATTTCTCTTATTGCATTTCATTTTAGGTGTCTCATTCAGTTCAGTCAGCTGCATTCCATTAGGAGCATGGATCATTTGACGGTAGGGTCTTGTCACTTGTGTCCCTCATGTCATGTACCTGCTGGTCCGTGTCTGTTTATCAAAATCATTTACAGTCATTTGCAGTCATGTTTGGTCTCTTGGTCAGCCAAGAGTCATTTTAGGGTTTTAGTATCATTAGGACTAGGGTTTCGTTAATTTAGTCTTCAAAATGACTAATAATGTTAGAAGGCACATGAGGGAGGTTCGAAATAGGTTTTCATCGCAAAACATTTCATCATCATAATGCTTGATAATGATTTTTCTTCAAAACTCTATTTTGAAGAAAAATTGTCTATTTTATCCTTTTGTAATAAATGCAGTGTAATTTCAAAGTTTTTTAGTTATAAGTACTCCATGCGCAGCCCTAGTCACCTTTGCCAAGACCCCATGCCAGCTATCCCTGCAAGAACAGACAAGAGATTCATCATTCAGCTCAAAAATCAAAAAGGAAACAAAAACAGAGTTTATGTGAAAAGTGCCAAAGTTTTCAGACTTTACAAAGTGGGTTTTCCAAATCAAAAATCAAAATCCTTTGTATATATAAGATCTTTTCAAATTCAAAACTTCATTTGCACGCCAAAGTCATCAAAGAGCCAAAGACAAATCGTGGAGGGCGAAACAGTGTTTGAAGGGCGGACTGTGGGTGAAGTTTACTGTCGCGACGCATTGGGCGTTGGGCGTGGCGCACTGGTTGAGCGCGGCACATAAGGCCGCTCACCACTGTGCATTTTCGAACTGGCGCATACAACGGTCGCAGCGCACTAGGCCACTGTTGCGGCGCACAGGGTCGACACCCAAATTTTTGTCATTGCCTCCAAAAAATTCCAAATCGCTCGCTCTAATTTGTCCAAGTAAGTTCATGTGAGACTGTAGTTGTCATTTACAAGTATTTGAAAATGCATTTTGGAGAATTTGAATGCCAAAACTATAAAACCTATCCTCTTGTTGAAGTGCCTCCTTAGGGTTTTGAAGTTGAAGTTTTAAAATTTGTTTTGGTGCCAAACTTGTTCATTCCTCACTATTTATTCCTCCCTCTCACTATTATACTATCAATTGCAGTCCATTTACCATCTCCCTACATCTCTAGAAGTCACTTGATCCTAAGCCCCATTTCCCCATCCCAAGTCATCTCATTTCCTATCATTCTCCCTTTCCCATCTCACTTGTAAAAAATTCCCAAACCCCAAGTTTCCCAAACAGTCAAGTGGCTGTCCATTGTCCTTACATTTTTCAAAATTCCAAAAGGTAAATTCCACTTGATTAAACCCCATTTTCCCCACTGTCCTATTTCTCCTACAGTCCCTTCCCTTTGACATATATTTGGCAATTGAAATAAAACACCAAATTCTCATTTTCATCTCATATAAGCCAACATATACCTTGCATGGAAATCATGGAGACAGATATTGACACATCATATGACAGAGACAGTGATTCTACCACTGAGCTACATGCACCTAGAAGGCCTCGTAAAGGTGGCAAACATGTGAGAGAAGAGCCCACCTCATTGACTCAATTGCAAGCTTGCCCACTTGCCATGACAAGCTTTCGAGAGCAGTCATGCTATCAGTATTGTGAAATGATTGCTAGGATTCATCATCATCAGAAGTTGGCTCGTTTGTTTGTATTTCATTTACATGATGGTCAGGTAACTCTTGCTGGTGTAAATTTCTCTTTGACACCAGAAACCATTTATCAAGCAACCTGGATACCGAATGTGGGTAAACAGTGGAAAAAAAGACAGCAGGTGGAAAAAGTGCATTATGAACCATACATCAGACCTAGCTTTGTGAGGCAGCTCAGCAGGGTGTTCCCATTCCAGTTCCTGAAGGAATCCTATGCGCCTCTGATGAAACTCATTATCAGATATTTCAATTGTGAGGGCCGATCTTCATGCCTCTATGCCTACCATATCAGGTTACTGATGCATTTCACCAGAGTGAGGATGATGAATATCCCTTATTTCATGTGCCAGAATATCGAGAGAATGACCACTCTTGTGCAGAAGAAAACTCTCGAGCAGCAGTACAATAGTATTTATCACTATGCACTCATCAAGATCGTGGTCGTACATCAACTTGGATTGCAGGGAATTTCATGGGAGGATTTCATTTCCCATGATTTCTTCACAGTTCCTCAGGTTCCTCCAGAATTTTTTCATGAGCCAGGTGAACCTTCACATCAGCTCAAAGGTCATGAGACAAAGCCTATCAGTGTGCCAGTGTTTGTTACTTATCAGAGAGGCACCAGAGTATTATTTGCAACATCCCGACGAGTACTATCTCCACCTGGGGTGGAAGGGGTCTCGTTTTCATCATCAGTAGCACAGGTATAGGTACAAGACAGAGGTAAGAGGCCTATGCAGGATGAGGGCCCTTCAGGAGGCTAGGATACTGATTTCGTACTTATTGATGAGGATTTGAGCTCTCCAAGCTCAAAGTTGAGGGAGACCATTCAGGATCAGAAGGTGGAGACAGACACATTGACCGTCAAGTTGCAGAGAGCCCAATGGATCATAAATTACTTGGAGCAGCGAAACAAACAGTTGGAAGATCAGCAAATAGTCATGGAGTTGCAAAACATTCGTGAAAACCGGCACACTGCCTAAAGAAGCCAAACCGAGATGACACCCATTGAGGGGGAGATTGAGGCTGATAGAGAGACTTGGCTGGAGAGGGTCAATATTCATCTTGACAAGCTGTTGGAAAAGGCCAACAAGGAAAAGAACATGCTTAGACACATGAAGAACCATTATTGGGTGCGAAATCATGTTTGCAAAGCGAGGATCAAGATCCTGAAAGCAAGACTAAAGAGGGCACTAAAGCGTCATAAAAGGCATGATAGACTCCAAATTTTGGCCGAAGCTTCTTTGGCCCAGCATAGTGCTTGATGGTGGACATTCAGGCCAAATTTCAAGAAATTTGGGAAACTTTTTGTCAATTTTGAATTTTTTGGCCTAAACACAGATTTTTCCGCCCAACGCGTAGCGCCACTTGGCGCGTGCTTATAATTGGCAGCTCCTTTTGAGGAAAAATTTGCATTTATACCCATTACCTAAGGATTTTGACAAGTTTTGGGTTGCCTAAAGGGTCAAAAACACCCTAAAAATGACCTTTCTGCCACTTTTTGGACACATAGGAAGTAGTGTTGGGAGATTTGATTTTTGGAGGGGTAAATGGCAACCAAATTTAGAAATTCCACTTGAATTAGAAAGTAGACAGGTAAAGCTTTCCAACGAGATATCCTGAACTCAATTTTGACTTCGGGAAGGCCCTTAAAATTAGCCTCAAAGTACTGCTATGCATAGAGATTTCAGGCACGACGCATTGGGAAATTTGGCCTATTTTTCACTCAGCAGCTCAGATTTTCACCTAGTTTTGGCTAGTTTGACTTTTTCATGTAAATCTTGATGTAACTTGATGTAATTTCATGACTTTGATGTAATTTTGGCACATTACTACTCATCTTAGTAGATTCATTCACCAAAAAGTGAAATGTAAGTGAATGAATCAGTTTCCTATCATATAGAGGCAAGTTGTTTCATTGCCTATTTTCCAGTTCTTATTTTAGATATGGTTGAAACAGCTCCTAGAATGATGAGCTCGACCTCTAGAGGCATGGGGATGAGTTAGGCATGTCTATATCTTGTAGTTCTTCAGTCATTTTCAGGGTTGGACACTTGGGATTGCTTGGCACTTCATTGTACATTTCATCTTTGCAATTTTGGCAAAGGAATAGACCAAGGTTTGCAGCACTCTTTGGGATCCATGTGGCTCTGTGTTTTGATGGTGTGTTTCTCTATGTGATTGTAAGTTCATTGATGTTTATGTGTATCATTTCCCTTCTCCTTTATTCTTAAATTAAACAAATGAGTTATAAAGGTGGAATTCATTAGATTGCTTTGCTTTGCCTTCAGTTTTGTTTAATTTTCCATGTTTTCATCTGTTTGAAGAGGATTCTTGAAAGCCTATTTCCCTCTTTAGCTCCTCACCGGTTTGAAGTATCCATTCATTCAATCCAAAGCATCAAAATAATTTCCTTCCTTGCCCCATTCAGAACTCTGCAAAAGCTAGGCCTCATCCCCCAACCCAAAACTGCCTTTCCCTTTGTTTCCAACAAAACCCCAAAAAATCAAAATCAAATGCCTTTACTTATATACCTAGCCTAAAATCAACCTTTATTTCAAGTCATCTCAAGCCCTATTGATTATTTTTGCTGAGATTGACCTAGAGAGAGCCCTCTCCTGATCTGGTAGGGCTAGCTACCAGACTGAGCGTGGTTTGATGTTACCCTGAACTCTTCCTTCTTCAACCTGAGGTAGATTTAGGAAATAACATAGTGGAGACCATACTGGGGAAGAAAATGGTTTTCTTGTTAGTTTTATTCATTTTATATGCTACAGAAGGAGCCTAAAGTTATGCCAGGTAGCCTTCGAAACGCTCTTTCTTTGCATTAGCGAAAGTAGATAAACGCTGCTTCAGTCAATCTCCGGTCTATTTTGTAAACGTGACACTTGACTTGTAAATTTCCCCAGTACATTAGATCATTCTGGACTTTTGGGTGATGAGTTTAGAATTTGATAGGCTGAACAAGTTGGTTTTGTCCCTTTGATTTTTGAAAATAATTCAACACACTGGCTTCTAGAAGATATACTAGAGAAAATACGAATCCTGATCCACCTCCAGTGCATGAAAATCCCAATCTTATTTCAAGAATACTTCATCGAGAAAGTCTTGTGATTCCTCTATTCAAATCTCATTGATGTCCCGTTGTGTTTGAATACCTTGAAGATATTGAATTTGATGAACAATTTGAGTTGTCGTTGTTTGAGACTAAGTCTGAAAGTGCTATTGGTTCTACTGTCATAAATCTAGAGTTTATCAAGTATATTGAAATTGAACAGGCTAATATATCCATTGACAGTTACATTTTGAACATTCAGAATTCTATTGTGGCAACAAATATTCCTGAGTTTATAGAATCTGCATCTGAAACTCTTGGACCATTAGCCGTTACTACCGGTTCACAAATTCATACCGAGCCTCCTTTCATTCCTACCATTCCCGTGAAACCATCTCTTTCTGATCAACAGTCTGCAATAGTATCACCTCCATCCACACCACATACACCTCATACATCAACTGCTCTGACTCCTCCTATATTTCCAAATCTGATTTTAAATCCACCAAGAGCAATGGCTACCCGATTTTCACCCCTTGTGTTGCCTCAAAACCTAGATGACATGCCCGTTGATTATCAAAGCAAAATTCCATTGTTTGATGGCACTCCTCAAAGTGTTCCTTCTCAGCAACATGTTGATAAAATGGAAAATTTCTTTGACCTTCATGAAATTGATGCAGAAAATGTGACCATGAGATTATTTGTGAAAAATTTTGGAGGTGAAGTAAGAAAGTGGTTCAGAGCTGTGAAGCCTAGAAGTATTGCTACATTGGCTGAGCTTCAGAGAAAATTCTTGGATCGATGGGAAGTAAAGAAATATCCTCTTCAGATCAGTTCTGAATATACCAAGATCAAGCGGAACATTGGTGAGTCTGCCCAAGATTATTGTGTTAGATTCAATGTGGTTTACAATGCAATTCTTGATGATTTAAGGCCATCTAGGAGGTCGGATTTGCTTAAGTTTCCGGATGGTTTTAATTCGGACATGGCCTATCAATTAAGAGAAAGAGATCTGGCCACTTTGGAGGACATGCAGAAAATTGTAGTGAGTGTTGAAGCTAATTTGAATGACAAGAGAGCTAGATTGAAAGCTGAAAAGAAAGTAGTAATAAAGGAAGAGGCTTCTACTTCAGATCAAGTACTCTGCAAGGTGGAAAAGATGATTGAAAGATTGACACTTGATAAGCCTGAACCACAGATCAGAAATCCTAACTTTCGTGGCCAGTAGCAACCACAATTCAGGATCAAACAATGAGAGCAGCGAGCACAAGAACCAGCAGTACAATAGCAGGTAAAGATGCCTTTACAACAAAATTTTGTTGGTCCGGAATCAGATGATGAAGATCATGTAATAGGGGAAGAGAATCACTTATTTACACCTAATGATTTGCCAAATTTTATCACTGAAGATGAGGAGTATGCAGAAAACTCAGCTGTACAAAAAGACGAGGATTTCATCTTAGCTAATGAGACAGCGCTTGAAGAAGAGTTAGATGAGTATCAGAGAGGTTATATGAATGCTTTGTCCACACAACTGCGTCAATATTCACTTAGAAACAGAGATGTTCCTATCAATCCAATTCAAAAGAGAAAGTAAGTTTTAGCACCAAAGAATGATTCACCCATTGCACAAAAGAAGGGAAAAGAGATAGTTGATCCCACTACTAGCAAAGCCCTATCAGCAAATGAAATATCCAATAAACCAATTGTATCGAGGGAGAAAGCTGAAAAGAAAGATGTTCCAGTCAAAGAGGTAGAAAAAAATTCAGTTTTTAACTTAGAGAGTGAAATTGCTAAGTTAAAAGTTTCCATTCCTTTGACTGAATTGATGAAGAATAGCAGTTATAAAGGTCAGGTGTCTAAAATTCTGAATTTCGATCCAATGTCTGATATGGTGAATGTGGAAGATGATCAAACTGAGTTGATATTTGGACCAGCATTGGATGGTGAGTCTCCAAAAAGTGATGTGCCTCCTTTTTATATCAGCCTTAGATTGCATGATTTTGTGTTACATAATGCCATGTTTGATTTCGGAGCATCTCATAATCTCATGCCGAGAGCAATCATGGAGAAATTGGGATTGGACATCACTAGGAAATATCATGATCTTTATTCTTTCGATTCTAGCAGAGTAAGGTGCATTGGGCTTATCAAAGATTTGGTGGTTAGTTTGGATCACATTTCAACTAAGAATGTTTTGATGGATGTGGTTGTGGCGGATATTCCTCCTAGATTTGGCATGCTTCTTTCCAGATCTTGGGGAGCGAAATTGAAGGGAACATTGTAGCTTGATGTCTCCTATGCTACCATTCCTGTGTTTGGTCAGATGAGGAAACTGTACCGAGAACAAAAGATGAAGTATATGATCACCAGCAAGGAGAAACCGGTAAATAGTCCAATCAATTATGTACATACAAATTTAGAGTCTTTTGTTTTGTATTCAAATAGTTTCAATGATGTAAATAGTCAGTTAGTTGAAGTAGAGGAAATTCCGGAAATCACTGAGAATTTCAGAGAGGTCATAAAGAAAGAGAGAAAAAACTTTAAAAGTTCCGCTGAGTAATCAGCCTTCCAACAACAACAAAAAGTTGATGGAAAGCAAGCAGAAATAATAAAGCAAACAGAATTTCAGCACTTGGAAGAAGATGAAGATGGTTTGTGGACCATGGATTTTGATGGTGCAGTAGGAAGTGATGGTGCTGGAATTGGCATTTGAGAACGCAGCCCTTTTTCCACCCCAAACAAGGTACCAAGTAATGTAAGGGTCTGTTCTAGTAAATTAGCTTTTGATTGTTCGAATAATGAGGTAGAATACAAAGCTTTGATTGCTGGTATGAAAATTCTTAGAAAGTTAAATGTTAAGAGGATTGCAGTATATTGTGACTCTGAGTTGGTAATTAAGCAAGTGAAAGGTGAATACCAAGTTAAGCATCCTCGAATGCGGGCTTACCGAAATGTTGTTCTTGATATCTTGAAATTTTTTTCAGACTATACTTTGACTTGTGTCCTTCGTATTTAGAATGGTATTTCAGATGCACTTGTGAAGGCAGCAAGTAATTTGAAATTCCGGATGAACTCAAGTAAAAAATTTGAAATTCATGTGAAACATCGTCCGACTGTCCCGGACAATCAAAGGTATTGGCAAGTATTCCAAAATGATGATGAGATCGATGAATTTCTGCAAAATGAAGGCAAATTCAAAGACACTTCAATTGATATGGAGCATGATGACGGTGAGGCTGATGTGCAAGTAAATCAGATGGAAGTTTTGCAGCTGAAGGATAATGTCATTCCCAAAGGTCTAATACCTTTATAGGAGCTTTTCGATCAAGATGACGTAGCTAGAAAACCAACCTTGTGGCCAACCGAAAAGGGAGTTGAAGATGTGAACATTGGATCAGCTGAAAATCCAAAGATGGTGAAATTGTCCAAAGCATTGACACCGGAGGTAAAAGAAAAATATGTTAGTTTATTGTCTTCTTTTGCCGATGTATTTTCTTGGGACTATTCAGATTTGAAGACTTATGATACAAACATAATTCAGCACACCATTTCGATTAAGCCAAATCAAAAGCCCTTCAGGCAGAAATTGAGAAGAATAAATCCAAAGTTGCTGCCCTCAATTGAGAAGGAAAAATCGATTGTATAAGGTTGGTATCATCATTCCCATAAGGTTTTCATATTGGATTTCTAATTTGGTGCCCGTACGCAAGAAGACATGTGAGATTCGTTTGTGCATTGATTTTAGGAATCTGAATAAATTTTCTTTGAAAGATAATTATCCATTGCCCAAAATGGATCACATACTTCAGTGAGTAGTTGGAGCATCTCGTATGTTGCTACTTGATGGTTATTTCGGGTATAACCAAATTTTGGTCCATGAGGATGATAGAGACAAAACAACGTTCACCACTCCATGGGGAACCTTCCATTATGATAAAATGCCTTTAGGTTTAAAGAATGCTGGTGTGACATTTCAGTGGGCAATGGATATGGCATTTGCAAATGAGAAAGATGTTTTTCTAGTTGTGTATCTTGATGATCTGATAGTCTTTTCCAATTCTGATGAAGAGCACCTTTACCATTTGAAGATTGTTTTTCAGCGATGTAGAAAGTATGGCGTGTCACTCCATCCGAAGAAGAGTTTGTTTGCCATGGATGAGGGCAAGCTTCTTGGTCATATTATCTCAAAGGATGGCATCCGCATTGACCCAACTCGAGTAGAATCTATTCAGAAAATTGATCTTCCCTGAAACAAAAAGGAGATCCAATCCTTCAATGGTAAGATGAATTTCTTATGCCGCTTTGTGCCTAATCTTGCCGAACATCTAAGAGAGATTACGAACATGCTTAAGAAAGATAGTGTAGTGAAGTGGACTGAGGAGGCTGTAAATTCTTTCAATTTAGTGAAGTTGGTACTTTATTCAGCTCCGGTTTTGATCAGCCCAGATTATACTCAGGATTTTATTTTGTTTTCATTTGCTTCGGAGCATACTATGGCAGCAGTATTGATGCAGAAAATAGATGAGCATGAAAAACCAATTTATTTTTTCAGCCGAACCATAAGCGATGCAGCCTTAAAGTATAACATCATTGAAAAGCAAGCTCTTGCTTTAGTGAAAGCGTTGAAAGATTTTATAGTATATATTCTGCATTCTCATATTCTTGCTTATGTTCCTAACACTGCTGTTAAGGATGTTTTAGCGCAAATAGATCCGGAAGGGAAACAAGGCAAATGGATTGCTGCCTTGTTGGAGTATGATGTGGAGATAAAGCCTACAAAGCTTATCAAAGGACAAGGGCTGGCTAAGCTAATGGCTGAGTCAAATTTGCATGCCTTGCACATTAATCTCATTGCTGCTATGTCCGAGGGGAATGAGGAAAGTTCATCAGTTCAAGTATTAGAAATCTTTGTGCTTTCTCCTTGGTATTCAGATATTGTATATGTGCTTCAAAATTTGTCACCACCACCCGACATGGCTAGAAAAAAAAGTAGAACTCTGAAATTGAAGGCTGCTAAGTTTTGTATTTTGAATAATTCACTCTATTGGAAAGATCCCAGTGGTGTTTTGCTGAATTGTTTGGTTGAAGAAGAAGCAAAGCAGGTTATGGAGGATTTTCATAAGGGAGATTGTGGGGGTCACCTTTTTTGGAAAACAATGGCCAACAAGATTCTAAGAGAAGGATATTATTGGCCGACACTTTTTGCTGATGTGTATAATAATGTCAAAAGCTGTCATGAATGTCATATTTTTGAAGGGAGGAAGAAATTGCAGCCTTTGCCGCTTAAGCCCATTGAGGTAAGTGCTCTTTTTCAGCAGTGGGGTTTGGATTTTGGTGAGATCCATCCTTCTTCTTCAGCTCAGCATAGGTGGATCCTCACAGCGACAGATTATTTCACGAAATGGATTGAAGCAATTCCCACCAGGCAAGTTACGGATTCGGTAATAATTTAATTTCTTGAGAATAACATTTTGTCTCGTTTTGGTTGCCCGAATAAGTTAATTACTGATAACGCAACAACTTTCAAATCAAAAAGGATGGTTGAGTTTTGTAACAAGTATCACATCATTTTGGGACACTCAACTGCTTATCATCCACAAGGCAACGGATTGGTGAAGTCTTCCAACAAATATTTGGTCAACATCATTAAAAAGTTGCTGGAAATAAACAAGAAAGGTTGGCATAAGAAGTTGGTTAATGCACTTTGGGCAGATAGAGTGAGTCAGAAGAAATCCATTGGTATGTCCCCTTTTGAGCTAGTATATGGAGTTGAAACGGTATTTCCTACCTCTCTCGCAGTTCCAGTGGTCAAACTTCTACAGGAAGCTGGTAGTGAAGATGATCATATGCAAAGAAGAATAAATCAAATGATCCATTTGCAGCAGATGAGAGAAGAATTTTTTCAAAACACATTCAAGCTGCAAGAGATAATTAAGAAAATATATGACAGAAAAGTCAAAGCGGACAAATTTCAATTGGAAGAAGTGGTGCGGAAATGGGATGCAAGAAACGAGGAAAAGGGTAAGCATGGTAAGTTCGAAAATCTCTGGAAAGGACCCTTTAAAATTGCTACATATAGGGGTGATAATTATTTTCTTCTGAAAGAGATGAACGGGGAAGATTGTCCAGGAGGGCCAGTCAATGGTCGACTGCTCAAGCGGTATCATTTCTGAAATGTTTTCTGCTGTTTACATTGTCACTGTACATACCGTTTATTTCAATTTCATTGCAAGTGTGTGTTGTGATATCTTCTTCAGTTTGAGGCACGAGGTGAAGGCTATAACTCTGAAGGTTGATTTCAGCTTTGGTTTGAGTTTGTCGAGTTAGGTATTTCAGTCATTTTGGTTTCAAAATTGAGTCAGTTTGATTCAAATTTTTAGTCAATAAAATGAGTCATGATTTGTCGAAGTTATGGACTCCATCGCCCAATGGATGAAGGCACTACCTACTCTCCCAGAAATCTATAGTTCTTGGCACCTCCAAGGAGCTACCATCCCCATTGGAGCCAATGTTAGAGTCGATATCTTCATCCCTCTGTCAGAGATCAAATTTCTCTTGTTGCATTTCATTTTAGGTGTCTCATTCAGTTCAGTCAGCTGCATTCCATTAGGAGCATGGATCATCCGACGGTAGGGTCTTGTCACTCGTATCCCTCATGTCATGTATCTGCTGGTCCGTGTCTGTTTATCAAAATCATTTACAGTCATTTGCAGTCATGTTTGGTCTCTTGGTCAGCCAAGAGTCATTTTAAGGTTTTAGTCTCATTAGGTATAGGGTTTCGTTAATTTAGTCTTAAAAATGACTAATAATGTCAGCATGCACATGAGGGAGGTTCGAAATAGGTTTTCATCGCAAAAATTTTCATCATCATAATGCTTGAAAATGATTTTTCTTCAAAACTCTGTTTTGAAGAAAAATTGTCTATTTTATCCTTTTGTAATAAATGCAGTGTAATTTCAAAGTTTTTTAGTTTTAAGTACTCCATGCACAGCCCCGGTCACCTTTTCCAAGACCACATGCCAGCTATCCCTGCAAGAACAGACAAGAGATTCATCATTCAGCTCAAAAATAAAAAAGGAAACAAAAACAGAGTTTATGTGAAAAGTGCCGAAGTTTTTAGACTTTACAAAGTGGGTTTTCCAAATCAAAAATCAAAATCCTTTGTATATATAATATCTTTTCAAATTCAAAACTTCATTTGCACGCCAAAGTCATCAAAGAGCCAAAGACAAATCGTGGAGGGTGAAACAGTGTTTGAAGGGCAGACTGTGGGTGAAGTTTACTGTCACGATGCATTGGGCGTTGGGCGCGGCACACTGGTTGAGCGCGGCACATAAGGCCACTCACCACTGTGCATTTTTGAACTGGCGCATACAACGGTCGTGGTGCACTGGGCCACTGTCGCGGCGCATAGGGCTGACATCCAAATTTTTGTCATTACCTCCAAAAAATTCCAAATCACTCGCTCTAATTTGTCCAAGTAAGTTCATGTGAGACTGTAGTTGTCATTTACAAGTATTTGAAAATGCATATTGGAGAATTTGAATGCTAAAAATATAAACCCTATCCTCTTGTTGAAGTGCCTCCTTAGGGTTTTGAAGTTGAAGTTTTAAAATTTGTTTTGGTGCCAAACTTGTTCATTCCTCACTGTTTATTCCTCCCTCTCACTATTATATTATCAATTGCAGTCCATTTCCCATCTCCCTACATATCTAGAAGTCACTTGCTCCTAAGCCCCATTTCCCCATCCCAAGTCATCTCATTTCCTATCATTCTCCCTTTCCCATCTCACTTGTAAAAAATTCCCAAACCCAAAGTTTCCCAAACAGTCAAGTGGCTGTCCATTGTCCTTACATTTGTCAAAATTCCAAAAGGTAAATTCCACTTGATTAAACCCCATTTTTCCCACTGTCCTATTTCTCCTACAGTCCCTTCCCTTTGACATATATTTGGCAATTGAAATAAAACACCAAATTCTCATTTTCATCTCATATAAGTCAACATATACCTTGCATGGACATCATGGAGACAGATACTGACACACCATATCACAGAGATAGTGATTCTACCATTGAGCTACATGCACCTAGAAGGCCTCGTAAAGGTGAAAAACATGTGAGAGAAGAGCCCACCTCATTGACTCAATTGCAGGCTTGCCCACTTGCCATGACATGTTTTCGAGAGCAGTCATGCTATCAGTATTGTGAAATTATTTCTAGGATTCATCATCATCAGGATTTGGCTCCTTTGCTTGTATTGCATTTACATGATGGTCAAGTAACTCTTGCTGGTGTAAATTTCACTTTGACACTAGAAACCATTTCTCAAGCAACCAGGATATCGAATGTGGGTGAACAGTGGAACAAAAGACAGCAGGTGGACAGAGTGCATTATGAACCATACATTAGGCCTAGCTTTGTGAGGAAGCTCAACAGGGTGTTCCCATTCCGGTTCTTGAAGGAATCCTATGCGCCTCTGATGAAACTCATTATCAGATATTTCAGTTGTGAGGGCTGGTTTTCACGCCTCTTTGCCTACCATATGAGATTACTGAAGCATTTCAATAGAGTGAGGATGATGAATATCCCTTATTTCATGTGTCAGAATATCGAGAGAATTACCACTCTTGTGTAGAAGAAAACTCCCGAGTAGAAGTACAACAGTATTTATCACTATGCACTCATCAAGATTGTGGTCGTACATCAGCTTGGATTGCAGGGCATTTCATGGGAGGATTTCATTTCCTGTGATTTCTTCACAGTTCCTCAGGTTCCTCCGGAGGTTGTTCATGAGCCAGGTGAACCTTCACATCAGCCCGAAGGTCACGAGACAGAGCCTATCAGTGTGCCAATGTTTGTTACTTATCAGAGAGGCACCAGAGTATTATTTGCAGCAGCCCGACGAGTACTATCTCCACCTGGGGTGGAAGGGTTCTCGTTGCCATCATCTGCAACACAGGTACAAGTACAAGACAGAGGTAAGAGGCCTATGCAGGATGAGGGCCCTTCAGGAGGCCAGGATACTGATTTCATACTTATTGATGAGGATTTGAGCTCTCCAAGCTAAAAGTTGAGGGAGACCATTCAGGAGCAGAAGGCGGAGATAGACACATTGACCATCAAGTTTTAGAGAGCCCAATGGATCATAAACTACTTAGAGCAGTGAAACAAACAGTTGGAAGATCAGAAAACATTCATGGAGTTGCAAAACATCCGTGAAAACCGGTAAGCTGCCCAAAGAAGCCAAACCGAGATGACACCCATTGAGCGGGAGATTGAGGCTAATAGAGAGAATTGGCTGGAGAGGGTCAATATTCATCTTGAGAAGTTGTTGGAAAAGGCCAACAAGGAAAAAAACATGCTCAGACACATGAAGAACCATTATTGGGCGCGAAATCATGTTTGCAAAGCGAGGATCAAGATCCTGAAAGCAAGACTAAAGAGGGCACTAAAGCATCGTAAAAGGCATGATAGACTCCAGATTTTGGCCGAAGCTTCTTTTGCCCAGCATAGTGCTTGATGGTGGACATTCAATCCAAATTTCAAGAAATTTGGGAAACTTTTTGTCAATTTTGAATTTTTTGGCATAAACACAGATTTTTCTGCCCGACGCGTAGCGCCACTTGGCGCGCGCTTATAATTGGCAGCTCCTTTTGAGGAAAAATTTGCATTTCTAGATTTTTCATCAAATTTTATGCATTCCTACCCATTACCTAAGGATTTTGACAAGTTTTGGGTTGCCTAAAGGGTCAAAAACACTCTAAAAATGACCTTTCTACCACTTTTTGGACACACAGGAAGCAGTGTTGGGAGATTTGATTTTTGGAGGGGTAAATGGAAACCAAATTTAGAAATTCCACTTGGGATGGAAAGTAGACAGGCAGAGATTTCCAAAGAGCTATCCTGTACTCAATTTGGACTTTGGGAAGGCCCTCAAAATCAGCCTCAAATTTGTGCTATGCATAGAGATTTCAGGCGCGACGCATTGGGAAATTTGGCCTATTTTTCACTCAGCAGCTCATATTTTCGCCTAGTTTTGGCTATTTTGACTTTTTCATGTAACTCTTGATGTAAATTGATGTAATTTCATGAATTTGATGTAATTTTGGCACATTATTACTCATATTAGTAGATTTATTCACAAAAAAGTGAAATGTAAGTGAATGAATCAGTTTCCTATCATATAGAGGCAAGTTGTTTCATTGCCTATTTTCTAGTTCTTAGTTTAGATATGGTTGAAACAGCTCCTAGAATGATGAGCTCAACCTATAGAGGCATGGGGAGGAGTTAGGCATGTCTATATCTTGTAGTTCTTCAGTCATTTTTAGGGTTGGACACTTGGGATTGCTTGGCACTTCATTGTACATTTCATCTCTACAATTTTGGCAAAGGAATAGACCAGGGTTTGCAGCACTCTTTGGGATCCATGTGGCTCTGTGTTTTGATGGTGTGTTTCTCTATGTGATTGTAATTTCATTGATGTTTATGTGTATCATTTCCCTTCTCCTTTCTTCTTAAATTAAACAAACAAGTTATAAAGGTGGAATTCATTAGATTGCTTTGCTCTGCCTTCAGTTTTGTTTAATTTTCCATGTTTTCATCTGTTTGAAGAGGATTCTTGAAAGCCTCTTTCCCTCTTCAGCTCCTCACCGGTCCGAACTATCCATTCATTCAATCCAAAGCATCAAAACAATTTCCTTCCTTGCCCCATTCAGAACTCTGCAAAAACTAGGCCTCATCCCCGAACCCAAAACTGCCTTTCCCTTTGTTTCCAACAAAACCCCCAAAAATCAAAATCAAATTCCTTTACTTATATACCTAGCCTAAAATCAGCCTTTATTTCAAGTCATCTCAAGCCCTATTGATTATTTTTGCTGAGATTGACCCGGAGAGAGCCCTCTCCTGATCTGGGAGGGCTAGCTACCAGACTAAGCGTGGTTTGATGTTACCCTAAACTCTGCCTTCTTCAACCTGAGGTAGATTTAGGAAATAACAACCAACACAGTCTTCAAGGCTCTAAAGCTACATAGCCACCAAGAACCAAGTGTTTCTCTTCACTTCCAACCTCCTTAATTATTCCAACACACTCATAACCAATCACCCTTGGTTCTTTTATAGTAAAGTATACACACCGCAACATCTGCAACCAAAACCAGGAAAGATAGTTTTTTAATGTAAAATTATGGATTGCTAAAGCAACTTCCATGAGTTGAATTTCCTATAACTTAAACATATATCTACCTTAGTTCAAAATCTGAAAACTATAACAAGGTATTATTATCCTTGAAATCATATAATCCTAAGCCAAATATATCTTTCTAGCTAGCACACAAGTAAATTATCAGTCAACAAAGAGAATCATGCAGCAGAAGGAACAAACATGTGTTGGTCATTTAATTCCTTTTTTAGTGGCCTTCAACCATAATGAAAAGGCTCCAGGTCTCTTACAATAGGTTTCCATCCATCATTCTCCTTAAAAATGATATATAACCAATCTAGAGATATCTTAATTTTAGCTTGATCTTAATCAAGAAGAGGCCTCAAATCCGTGGACATCTAAGGCCTTTTAATGAAGTAAAAACAACTATGTAAAAATTTACACCTAAAATAATTTCATTCCTAATGTTGCTTGATAAATCTGAGATTAACTTCTGCTACTTGATAAATCCAGGATTAAGAAGTTAAGATAGATCTATCTCTCTTTATATATATTTAATGTGAAAAGTAAAATTAAGACCAATAGTACACTCATTCATGAATACACTTATAACACATCCACATACTAGACTATAAAATGTGCATATGGATACAAATAATGTTACACCCACTTGAAAGACATATTCCCTTGTCGGGAAATATGATACACCTTTCAACACAACCAACTTTATAGTCAATCACTCCTGAAAAAAGCCCCTATACTAGGGAATATTATGTGCCCCTGTGCACAACAAACATTACACTCAATTAAGTGCGACATAGTTCCCCATACTAGATTGTGAAATGGCCCATTTGTTCTCTGCCTGGATCTATGGTTGGAGGATATAGTTTTTTTTTCCTCACAACACCCTTAGGTGGGCAAGCCCACCCTTCTTGAAACCAAAATTTTGAGGAGTGACCCTAATAGACCCAAGGAAAATTGAACCCGCACTTCATAATAGAGGGCCAATGACTTGGTAGAGGCTTCAACCAATTGGGCTAACTATCAAGGATGATTCAAGGATCTAGATATCTTGCAAGTGATCCGATTCTAAACCTATGATGACAAATTTAACTACTTAGGAGGTCCTATCACACTATGGGATAGATCCTAGGACTTTAAGGGTAGCCTTAGTTATTATATATATAGATCTAGGTACGTTTCGATAGATAGGACCATGATATAGGATATGTAAGGATCTCAATCTTAAGGTAGTAGAATGTAAATATATCTATAATTAGCTAACATAGTTCCCCATGCTAGACTATAAAATGTGCATCTAGTTGTAATTAGCTGACATAGTTCCCCATGTTGGACTATACATTGGGAATCTTGCTGCAGTTACCTAGAAACCATAATTTCTACTCAATTGGTATTCAATCATCCAAATAATATATACTACAGATTAGATCATCCAAATAATACATAATACATATCCATTGATCGATTGATCCTTCTTTTAACATGCTTTAAGACCTACATTATCTATATACAAGTCCCATACACCTTGATGATGAGTGTTCAATATCTGAAACAAATACCTTCATATTACTATTATGTGTAAAATGGATAAGAGAGAGAAACGTTATCCCTTACTTATGGAAAGCACATCAAAACCCCTTAAACCTAGTTGTATTGCAGTTATTTAACTACAAATCCTCTATTGCTTTCAAACTCCATTTGTTGTGGGTTTTATCCTTGCAATGGAGTCTCGTTTGTTATGGATCCTTGTATGTTGTAGATCATATATTTACCTATTACAAATATACAGAGGAATTATTTTCCATTCACATCAACCATCCACCACCACTCTTTCCATGTTGTTACTCTCTCTGGCCATCATCACAAATCTAGGTAAGGTATAATGGTATGTGCCACTGCACTTGTACTTGCTATTTCATTAATTTTCCATTACCCTCGCCTTTTCAATTTGCTAAGGATGACCTATATTCTAATTAGAATATAAATATTTCTAATCATTATGAATTTCTAATGTCATTGATCATTGTCATTTTTTTCTTGATCCAATAATCCATTGGCATATTTTTTTATCTTGAATTTCCATTTTCCCCTTATATTTTAAATTTGGAAACATAATTGGTATCTTCCTTACCAATTGAACATTCTGTGTATGGTTTTTGTTATTATTTTGAGACATTGTTCACTTGCTACTTCCCCAGAACAATGCTTTCTATTACTCACTATTACTCTAGGATAGTGATTTATATTACTCTTATTTGTTTGCTACTAAACATTACTACTCTTCATGATGGGAGGCATTGTAGTGAGGTATCAACCCATAATACTAGCCCAGTTGCAAAAAAATTTGGAGGTATATCAATTTTCTCTCAATGCTAGCTAGATAACATATTTTAAGCAGTAGCAAGGGTTCGACTTAGTCTATTACTCTTTAGTTTGCACAAAGCTTCCATTTTTTCATAGTCATTATGCACAAGATTCATATGAAAGGGATTGACGAACCCATTTATAGAGTAATTGGTTTACCATAAACATGGAAAGGAAGTTCCATAGAAATTTTATGTTGTAGGAATATTGGATTAACTTCTTGATGGGTTATGAAATAGTTGAGAGTGTGAAAAATGGCACGAAGCATATTTCCCTATGCCACCCATGGCCAATTCTAGCATATTTTGTGAAAATATATTTAACCTGTGAAGGATGACATAGCATGTTGTTAGCTATCATTTTAAATTTATCTCACACTTGCATCACCAACAACTATTAAATATTCCCTAATTTTTGTTGAAGAGTCCATAGTTGACAACACAAAACATTATAGATATGAGAAATATTGATGTAATTGTCACTTTTCACGAGACAATTAAACTATTTATTTTGGATGCCTCAAGTAGGACAAATAATTCATGCGAAGCTTTCTTATAAAGAGGCTCAAATTTAAAGATAATATATGGTTGAAGTAAAGGAACAAAAATAAGAAGTAGTAGATGAAAAATAAGAAGAAGATGCATAAGAAAAATAAGAGGAAGAAGGCATTGAGCAACATAAGAATATTGTTGATCAACCTAAACAAGAATTACAACCCTCAAATTATAAGAATCTTAATAATGATGTTAAAACCACTAGTGAATTACCTCCATGTAATATTCCTAAATTAGTTTCAGCTAATGGGAATATTAATTTTTCTTTTGAAATCTAGATGCATGAATAATTGAGCAAGGGAGCTCTTAAATTGCCCAATGTATGAATAAAAGTCCTCTCTAATGTGAAATGGGATCATAAAATAACCAATTCAAGCATCCAAATGTGTGAAAAAGGTCTAAAATATGTGGACAAGGTCAAGTTTGACCAAGTCAACAAAACTGTCTAGATGCATTGAACCATCTTATTGGACAACGCAATTTTTGTGGAGGAGCCTTTGCATGGAAGCAACCTCATAGTGGGTGGGACCCTTGGTGAGGAAGCTCATCAATTATATAATGAAGGAGATGGAAAGCATATGGATATATTGGAGATTATATTTTCATGAGGTCTGCTTAGAATTCCTACATACTTAGCTGTTTAGCTAAGTTGTTGCACTGCTTAGTGCAAGGGTTTACCTAGGTGTTGATTCCCTACTCTTCCTTGGAGATCTTGTTCAAGAAATATAAGAGGAGGGTTATGATCTGAATTTTCCACTGCCTGGTGTTGGGCCAAGCATCTACCTTCAGAAAAAATGCAGTCCCTTCAGAAAACTGCGTTATTTCTTAAGGTGTGCAGTGGAAGGGATTGAAACCCCATTTTGAGGAGCTAGTTTCCCAAGAGGACGATCGGCCTTTCTTTGGGAAAGCTAGAGGGAGCATCTACAGCCATTTATTTGCATGTTCAGCCATATAGTGTATAGCTTCAGCCATAAAACATTATTCAGCCACAAATTTTGCAGCATCTTCTCTTGTATATCTTTTATGTCAAGAAATCCTTGCCGGGTCTTCTTGGATTTGTGTAAAAGAGATTAGATCTCTGATTTTGTACATAATTGAGTATTCTAATAAAATTATCAGTCATATTTCTATATTTTTATGATTTTACCTCTCTTTGACTGTGTAGTCACTGGTGCAGCTGCTCTGACATTTTGTAGTCTTGGGGTTTTGCCCATTTTCAGCAGTTCTGAGCATGGGAGGCCTGTTTAACTTGGCTAATTGAATTTTTTTTTGAAAATATTCTGCATGCATGTCATATATTGCCTATTATAAGGGAAAAAACTATTATTTTCCACTATTTTAGCACAATACTTAGAAAATAGCATTTTTAAAGAAAAAATAGCTACCTTTCCCCACTCGGTGAAATGTATAAATGCATAGTTTTTTTTTGTGATTGTTATTTTTATGGTTATGTGTTCAAACACATTATATGATTTGATTAATTATTGTTCTCAAACTTTTGAATACCTTAAGGTATTCTTATTGTTGTAGAAAATTCCAGTTTTGGGATATTACAATGGTATCAGAGCAACAATCTTGGCTCAGCCTGTGAGCCCAATAATTATGGAGTCTTCTCATGAGGAGGAGGAGATTTTCAGAAGAAATCAGAGCAAACCCTTGTTTTCTGGAGAAAAGAGGTTCTCAAAAATTCTCTTTTCAAATCTGCAGGACAAAAGTAAGGGCATCAAAGAAATGAGGAGGGAAACACATCCCTCAGCAAGATCTATAGAAGAGGAAGATTCTAAGTCCTCATCTTTTGGATATGAGCACTCAGCCATATCATTATAACTATCATATGCTATCAGCAATCTCTTCATGAAGAGGAAGAAAGGATATGTGCCAAAGAGAGATACTCTTGGTGATTATTTGTAGGAATATGAAGATCAATCCGAGGAGTCCAAAGATCACTTGAACTTCCAAGGGTTTTTCAAAATGAAGGAGGAAAAGAGCACAAGGAGCAAGAAGCAAGGTGAGGGTAGATTCTTTCTATCCACTTTTGATGGATCACCTCTATGTCCAGCTAGGGCTTGGGTGAAGGAGCTAGACACCTTTGTGCAGCAACATCAAGTTTCAGAATCTGAGGCCATCAAAGTAGCAGCACTGCATTTTGAGGGTAAGGCCTATGCTTGGTGCTTGTTTGAATCATTTTCCTTAAAGAATTCAAATACATCTACTTATGCTAAGTTCATTGAAATTTTAGTAGAAAGGTTTGATGATATTTCACGTGAAACATCTTCTATTGCAACTATCAAACCACAACTTTTGCATGAGTTGGGAGGATATATAAATCCAACTCCATTCCTGAAAACCAATGAAGAGGAGGTGAGATTGTTTGATGATTTTCCAAGGGAAATATCTCCTTTTGATGAAAGGATTTCTTCTCAAAGGAAAGACATGAAGATTCCTTCTTCAAAAGAAGACCAAGATTTGAGGTCTCTTATTGAAGATAAGGCAACTTCAACTATTGAAGAGGAGAAAAGGAAGGCATGGGAGAATAATGTAGTCATGACAAGAGCACCTCAAGCACCTCATGGAGAAGAGGATGGAACACTTGCTCCAAGAAAAGAAACTCTTGCACTCTTGCAAGGAGTTTCAAAAGGTCTCACACATAGAGCTCTTGGGATAACACGAGTAGCATGTACTTTCATTGCCAAGTGATGGGATCTTGAAGATAAGAGGAGGAAAAGAGAACAAATGGAATTATGAGATGAAGAGAATGAAACCTTCTCTATTTCATGGCTTGAAAGAAAAAAGAAGGCAAGAGGACCCATGCAACAAAGATAGGGGCAAATCTGTCCACTTACATTCACATCCTACTCTATGCCTTGATGCCTCTTTGCAAGGAGGCATTTCAGCAGGAAGACCTCCTGATTGGAGGGAAACTAAAGTTTTCTCTCAACTATATACAACATAAACATATTTGTTTAAAGAGGGAACCTTGGAAGGAGCCACTACAATGCTGAAAACCATTGATGGAAGGCTAGGCAAATTTCTTAAATTGACCTTGCTTTCTTCCATTCATCTATTTGCGTTGGAGGGGATAGATTCAGAAATTTGTGCTGATATGAGCATAGTATCAAGAGGCTACTCCATAGCTTTTGGGCAGCAAAGAATATTCCAATATATAATGAAGATTTCTGAACATAACAAAAAAATAATTTCATTTTTGCATGCAGGAGCAAAGAGGTGGAAGTTTTTGAGAAAGAGAACCTTTCAAGGGAAGGGTGATTTTCCTAAACTTCAATATTGTCTTGAGAAAGATCAGCTACAAGAGGGGCAGCAAAAGAAAGTTGGGAATACTCCAACATGTGACTTTTACACCAAGCATGTCAAGGTGGAGAGCCATCATATTACAAATGCATCATTTCAGATTTCTACAACGCTGTCAATGTTGGGAAGCCTAGACCCTTATTGGGACTCCCAACTCTTGATGGAATATTCTAAGGACTTATTCACATGTAAGGTTCTTGATGGGCAAGAAATGGATGAAGAATATGAGGTAGCTAATGGAATCATTTATGTTCATAATCAGATTTACTTAACCAAAGATTCCAAGCACAAGGATAAACTACTTGATACAACTTATGAGGTCTTGCTTTCAAATCCCACTAGTTTCATTAAAACATGTCATACTACATTAGATGGATTCATGTGGGAAAATTTCAGAGAGGAGATGCACTCTCATATGAGTAAGTGCATAAATCATTTTCTGGTTGAGGAGGAACATAGCTCTTGGGAAGAGCTATCATTATCACCTCCTTATTCGTTGAGTGTGGGAGGGAGCTCATCCATGAGCTACCTTGCTGATTTTAAACAAGTGTATAACAAACATTATATTTCTGAATATTATGATGTATCTATTATATACTTGTATTTTCTTAACACTCATGTGTAGATCTTGGCTCCAAAAGGGGGCACTTTTTCTGATGGGCTTCATGAACCACTTTGGGCCATGAACAATGGTGATGATAGCCATTCCTTGGGAGGTCTTGAAGGGGTGATGTACTCTTCATGGTGTGATTCCTTAACACCAACCATCATACACCTTCTCCAAGAATGAAAGAAGGATGGGGCAGCAAGTGTAGGTTTTAACCCTAAACAGAAATTATCTACACATGAATCTTATAACATAAAATAAACAATAGTGAGAGCATAAAACATAAAACAAATAAACATAGAGATTTTCCCCTGGATCCCAAATCAGGACGACCAGCTTGATTTTTCATTATATTCCTTTTAGTGTTACAACACATATATATACATGCCGAAGAATACATAAACCCCAATCCATTAACCCTGGATTAGAACATAACCGTAGTTCCCTTGACCGGATCTACAAAATACCAGGGGCCGAAAACCATCGTACCCCAAAACCATGTGCAAAATCATGCAAAAAACATGGGTGGGTCCGCCTATGAGTGGGTCTACACACCAAACAAATTTTCGCTGGGGCGCTACCCCAGACCCCAACAGTGGGGGCTGCCTCCCCCCTTGTGACCCCCCTGCTGCGCCCGGCGCAACGTACAACGCGTGGGGCTAGTCGTGGAAAGAATATAACACATACCCAACATTCTCCCACTTGTTGTTTTCTTTCCACAGGGGGCCACAAGAGAGCTTAGTCATTGGGCCAATTCTTCAACACCCATTGTTTCTCTACACCAAGAGAACTTCTGAGTGCTCATAGACTTCGTCAATGCATCTGCAACATTCTTCAAAGTGTCCACCTTTACCAGCAACACCCTTTTAGCCTCAACCATATCTCTAACAAAGTGATATTGAACATCAATTTGCTTTGTCTTTGAATGATAAGCAGGGTTCTTAGCCAAGAAAATTGCACTTTGGCTATCACAGTCTATCCTTATAGCTTGCTGTACCAACCCCATACTTGAACACAATCTCTGCAACCAAACTCCTTCCTTGCTTGCATGAGTGGCTGCTATGTATTCTGCCTCTGTAGTTGAAAGAGCCACTACAGACTGTCTTTTACTCATCCAACTGACTGCGCCTCCAAATAGGCCAAACACATACCCACTTGTAGATCTTCTTTGGTCCAGATCTCCAGCCCAGTCTGCATCAACAAAACCATGAATGTCCAACATTCTTTCCAATCCTGGTCTTCCCTGGTAGCACAAGCCATAATCACTAGTGCCACGTAAATATCTGAAAACCCGCTTCACTGCTGTCCAATGCTCCTTCTCTGGGTTTGACATAAACCTGCTCAATACTCCCACTGCATGTGCAATGTCTGGTCTAGTACAGACCATTGCATACATCAGGCTACCCACTGCACTTTCATATGGAACACGGGACATATACTCCTCTTCTTCTTGTGTCTTGGGACACTGTTCAGCAGACAGCTTTACACCTACAGGAATAGGAACATTCACCGGTTTACTATCCTACATATTGAACCTTTGCAATATAGTCTCGACATACTTCCTCTGGTTTAACCAGAGCTTCCTCTTTGCCCGATCTCTCTTAATTTCCATGCCCAAAATATAGTTTGCAGCACCAAGATCCTTCATGTCGAATTTGGAGAATAGTTGGGTCTTCAAATCTTGGATAATTTCTTTGTCATTTCCAATCAACAACATATCATCCACATACAAGAAAAAATAAATAACACGGTCACCAATTAATTTAAAATAAACACAGTGATCCTCCTTGCTTCTGGTGAAGCCAAGTCCCCGTATATAGGTATCAAATTTCTGATACCACATCCTTGGTGACTATTTTAACCCATACAAAGACTTCTTCAACCTGCATACTAGTTCTTTCTTACCCTTCACCATAAAGCCTTCAGGTTGCTTCATGTAGATCTCCTCTTCTAGATCCCCGTGAAGAAATGTTGTCTTCACATCCATCTGTTCTATCTCAAAATCAAATGCAGCAGCAACAGATAAAATTAATCTAATAGAAGTAACCTTGGCAACAGGAGAAAAAATATCACCAAAATCAATTCCCGGCACCTGGGAATAACCTTTTGCTACCAACCGAGCTTTGTATTTCTCCACCTTACCTTCTACATTCATCTTCTTCTTAAACACCCATTTTCTCCCAATGGGCTTCCTTCCAGCTGACAACTCCACCAGATCCCATGCCTCATTTTTGTGCAAGGATGCCATTTCATCAACCATGGCCTCCTTCCAGAGTTTTCCATCCTCTCAATCTACTGCCTCCCTGACAGTTCTGGGATCATCATCAGTTATAGTTAAGGCAAAACCTGAACAAAAAGCAGATGGACTATACCTTTCTGGTTGCCTTCTTTCCCGAACTGATCTTCTCAAAGCTGGGGTTTGTGGCTCTTCCTCTTCTAAATCTTCTTCTGTTGTAGAGTCTGATTCATCCTCCTTTAGCTCAAACTCTATCTTCTCAGGTTCCTTTGGTAGGACTTCATGTGTAACAACATCTTTCACCTCTATAAACACCACATCTCGGCTGTACACAACCTTCCTTGTTTCTGGGTTCCAAAGCTTGTAACCCTTTAAACCATCCTTATACCCAATAAAGATGCACCTTTCAGATTTATTATCCAACTTGGTCCTTTTCTCCCTTGGAACATGTACATATGCATCACATCCAAATACCCTTAGATGTGAAATAGAGGGTTTCTTACCAGTCCATACCTCATGTGGGGTCTTATCCTCCAACGCTGATGAAGGTGATCCGTTAACTAAGTAACATGCAGTCTCCACTGCCTCTGCCCAGAATTCTTGTCCTAACCCAGTACCACTGAGCATGCTTCTTGCCTTTTCCATCAGTGTTCTATTCATTCTTTCTGCAACTCCATTTTGCTGAGGTGTGTATGGAGTAGTCTTCTGTCATGCTATACCACACTTCTTACAGAACTCTTCAAATTCCTTCTTGCATAACTCCCCACCATTATCTGTCCTCAGCGCCTTTATCTTCTTCTCTGTCTGGTTTTCCACCAGAGCCTTAAATTCTTTAAATTTGTCAAAGACTTCAGATTTCTTCCTCAAGAAATATATCCATGTATTCCTCGAGAAGTCATCTATGAATGAAACATAGTACACAGACTTTCCCAGTGATGGAACTGACACAGGCCCAAACACATCACTGTGCACAAGTTCTAATATCTTGTTTGCCCTCTTAGCACCAGAAGGAAAACTCACCCGATTCTGCTTCCCATATACACAATGTTCACAGAAATCAAAATCCAGAGAGCAATTAGACATACCTTCTACCATACCATTTCTATGCAGTATCCGAAGGCCCTTCTCTCCAATATGTCCAAGCCTTTGATGCCATAGCATGGTCTTTTCTCCAGAGACAATTAGGCTTTCCTTCCCACTTACAGGAACCACAGAACTATTACACCCATCAATAACAGTGCTACCTTGTAGCTTTTACAGAGTTCCAATCCGAACTCCTCGCATTAATACCAGTGCTCCCCGAACCATCTTGCATGCATCTTTCTCGAACACTGTTTTTACACCTGCATCATCCATCTTGCTTACAGAAATCAAATTTCTGGCCAATGCAGGAATATGCAGAACACCAGGAAGTGTTCTAATCCTTCCACCTTGTAGCTTCAGTTTGACCTTTCCACGTCCGACGATTCTGGCCTTCCTATCATCCCCTAGGAAGACATCACCATCATATTTCTCATACTCGCAGAACCACTCCCTATGGGGAGTGAAGTGAAAGGATGCACCTGAGTCAATCAACCATGACTCATGATCTACATGTGTACTTGAGGAAGAAGCCAAATACACATCCCCACCTTCATCCGAGGTGGTTTTTTCCTCTGCAGAAGGAGCATCATCAGATCCCTTTCCTTTCTCAGGAGCTTTAGATCTGCATTCCTTTTTGTAGTGTCCTTCCTTTCCACATTTCCAGCACACCTTTACAAAATTTCCAGGAGATTTAGATCTCCCTCTAGATTTAGATCTCCCACTCGAAACCTTATTCTTGTTTCTATTTTGGGACCTTCCTCGTACAGATAAGGCATCTCCATTTTGACCCTCCATATTTCTCCGTCTCATTTCCTCCGACAGCAAGGCTGAGACAATGTCATCAAGATTCAAGGTAGTTGTATTGCTACCTATTGCAATAACCAGACTGTCCCACGAGTTTGGTAGAGAACACAAAAAACTGATGCACTTATCTTCATCTGAGATTTTAATATCAACAGATGATATCTGACTTACCACAGTATTGAAGGCGTTCAGATGCTTTGTCACTGAGTCTCCATCCTTAATCCTTGGGTTATACAAATTTTTTCGCAGGAACAACTTATTCACCAGAGACTTATATTGGTACAAAGTCCCAAGTTTTTCCCACAAATTCTTCGTCGTAGCTTCCCCAGATACATTCAACAATACTGAATCTGAGACACACAACCATATTGTGCTCTTAGCCTTCCGATCTAGTTTCTTCCAGTCTTCATTTAACATTGTCGTTGGTTTAGTACCTGGATCTACCGCGATCCATTGATCTTTATCCACCAGCAGATCCTCCATATTGAGCTTCCACAACTCAAAACTATGACCATTAAATTTCTCGATCTCTATCTTTCTGCTGCTCGCCATCTTATTTCATAGCAAGAATCGATCCCACAAATCTCCCACTAAACAGGATCTACCTCAAGCCCAAGAAAAAAACCCTCAGTAGCAAAGGCGTACCCTTGAAGCCAAAAATAGCTCTGATACCAAATGTAGGTTTTAACCCTGAAAAAAAATTATTTACACACGAATCTTATAACAAAAAATAAACAATAGCGAGAGCATAAAACATAAAAAAAAAAAATACAGAGATTTTCCCTTGGATCCCAAATCGGGACGACCAACTTGATTTTTCATTATATTTCTTTTAGTGTTACAACACATATATATACATGCCGAATCATACATAAACCCCAATCCATTAACCCTGGATTAGAACATAACCGTAGTTCCCTTGACCGGATCTACAAAATACCAGGGGTTGAAAACCATCGTACCCCAAAACCATGTGAAAACTCATGCACAAAACATGGGTGGGTCCGCATATGAGTGGGACCGCATACCAAAAAAAATTTCGCCGGGGCGCTGCCCTGGATCCCGACAGGGGGGGCTGTCGCCCCCCCTGTGACCCCCTTGCTACGCTCAACGCAACGTACAGCGCGTGGGGCTAGTCGTGGAAAGAATATAACACATACCCAAAAGAAAGAAAGTGTTGGGGAGAATTCTTGTCATATCATATCCTATGGAAGTTAGGAAGAAAACTACGACGGTTGTACATGAGGGACCATTTTCCTTCTCCCTTATTGTATATGGCAGCTAGCATGATCTTACTTATGCTCCCACATGCTGAAGATGTTCTTATCTTTATGAGAGACATAGTTGGAGGCGAGGCACACTTGTTTGATGTGTCTTTGGGGGAAGAGAGTCCCTACTTTTTCTCCACTACATGTTCCAAGGGGAGCATGAGAAACTATATGGCCACCATTGCATATTACTTGTTTCTGTATCGTGTGGACCATATGTTTTGTTGGAGCACTTGGGGCATGCCTCTCATGGGTAATTGGGAGGAGCTTTTATATGAATTACCAAGATGGAGGGTGATTCAGTTTGTTTGGATGATAGCATGGAGGAGGGAGACCTCCATTGATGATGAAATTCCCCATGATTGTCATCACTTCTATCTTGAGGAGGCCATGGATCAGCAAGAAGGTTTCCATAACAACCTTCCATTCTTTCAAGATGAGAGCCCTTGGGTTTATTCACCAAAGGCCAACTTGCACACTTTGGAGGAGCCATTGGGAGATGGAATTTTTGCAGAAATTCTGAAGCAATGGAGGAGACTATCGAATGAGAGGACCACAAGAGGAAGAGGGGAGATTTTGCAGCACCCTTGTAGTTGCTTGAGGACAAGCAACATTTGGGAGGGAGAGACTGTAATATTCCTAATTTAGTTTCAGCTAATGGGAATATTAATTTTTATTTTGAAATCTAGATGCATGAATAATTGAGCAAGGGGGCTCTTAAATTTCCCAATGTATGAATAAAAATCCTATCTAATGTGAAAGGGGATCATGAAATAACGAATTCAAGCATCCACATGTGTGAACAAGGTCTAAACTATGTGGACAAGGTCAAGTTTGACCAAGTCAACAAAACTGTCTAGATGCATTGAACCATCTTGTTGGATAGCGCAATTTTTGTGGAGGAGCCTTTGCATGGAAGCAACCTCATAGTGGGTGGGACCCTTGGTGAGGAAGCTCATAAATTATATAATGAAGGATATGGAAAGCATATGGATATATTGGAGATTATATTTTCATGAGGTCTGCTTAGAATTCCTGCATACTTAGCTATTTAGCTAAATTGTTGCACTGCTTAGTGCAAGGGTTTACCCGGGTGGGGATTCCCTACTCTTCCTTGGAGATCTTGTTCAAGAAATCTAAAAGGAGGGTTCTGATCTGAATTTTCCACTACCTAGTGTTGGGCCAAGCATTTTACTTCAGAAAAAACACAGTCCCTTCAAAAAACTGCGTTATTTCTTAAGGTGTGCAGTGGAAGGTGTTGAAACCCCATTTTGAGGAGCTAGTTTCCCAAGAGGAGGATTAGCCTTTCTTTGGGAAAGATAGAGGGAGAATCTACAGCCATTTATTTGCATTTTCAGCCATATATCACAAATATTCAGCCATACAACATTATTTAGCCACAGATTTTGCAGCAACTTCTCTTGTATATCTTTTCTGTCAAGAAATCCTTGCCGCGTCTTCTTGGATTTGTGTAAAAGAGATTAGATCTATGATTTTGTACATCATTGAGTATTATAATAAAATTATCAGTCATATTTCTCTATTTTTCTGAGTTTACCTCTCTTTGACTGCGCAGTCACTGGTGCAACTGCTCTGGCATTTTATAGTCTTGGGCAGGGTTTTGCCCATTTTCAGCAGTTGTGAGCATGGGAGGCCTGTTTAACTTGGATAATTGCATTTGTTTTTGAAAATATTCTGCAAGAATTTCCTATATTGCCTATTCTAAGCGACACAACCTTTATTTACCACTTTTTTAGCTCAATACTCAAAAAATAGAATTTTTAAGGAAAAAATAGTTGTTTTTCCCCACTCGGTGAACTGTATAAATGCGTAGTTTGTTGCTGTGATTGTGATTTTGATGGATATGTGTTCAAACACATTATATGAGTTTATTTATTTCTTTTCTCAAACTTTGGAATACCTTAAGGTATTCTTATTGTTGTAGAAAATTCCAGTTTGGGATATTACACTCCAAGAGAAGAAATCCAACCATGCACTCCTATTGTTGAGGAAGTCCCTATTAATTTAGGATTTATTTCATCCACAAAAAAAATTGAGAAATATCCACAAGATTTTGGATTTTAGTAATAATTCCAAAGAAAAAGAGGACAAGATTCAATGTTGTATCAAAATGGTAGGTCCTTATGAAAATATTGGTGTTTATACACAAAAAATCGCACTAGTAAGTTATACCGCTACTACATAAGAATCAGTCACAAGGGTTTCTACTATTCAATTCACCAATATGGCTGACAAGGGTGAATAAATAAATGTTGTTAGACAAGAACCCACATAAGAAAATATTACTATTGTTAAAGAAACTCCTCATGAGACAAAGAATACTACCCCACAAGAATTTTCCATAAAACAAATTGATAGGAAAGTAATAGTCTCACTTATTGAAGAATAAGTTTTTGTAGAAGTAGTTTCACCTATTGAAGAACAAGTTGCTAAAAATGATAAAAATTAGGTCGACAGTGATTACTAACGGTCCTTTATAAAAACTTACAAAAAAAAAATTATTGGCAGTGGGTCAAATTCTGGTTTCAATGATAGGGTGGGGTTTAAATTTCTAGACAAGGTAGCTGGTAGCTGTAAATTTTCTGGGTGGCTATTTTGTTGTTTCCATGACATATATATGTAAATTATGGTGCACTAAATTAATGGATGGATTTCATATTTCACGCATTCTACAATTCCTGGAGGTGGTATTTGTGTGTTACCAATGACATTCCTAGTGTATTCATAAAATTTTTGGTTGGGTAGTAGATCTATCAGAGGATTTAGATGTGAAACTTATATGTCTTCCTTCTCAATAGAGGGAAAGAGGCATTTCTAAAATCAGAAGGAATTTTGCAAGCAAACACAAAAGAAAAAAAAAATCATCAATGCAACTACTGAAGTTGAGGGCTATTTCAGTCTCCAAAATGTGACACGATATGCATATTATCTGTAGAGATAAAAGGTTGCATCTACATGTTGAGAATAAATTTATTGTTTTGGAGAAATAAATTAGGACTTTACCCTTTTTCTCCCAATAGAACCCTCTGCACAACTATTCTCTCATGACTTCACTGTCCATTTTCCCAATAGAATCCTTCACTCTCACAACTTCAGCATCCATTTTCACAACAGAACCCTTCATAGAACTAAAATTTCATGACTTCAGCCTCTATTTTCACAACAAAACCCTTCGCATACCCTTTGTTTTCCTTACCTTCTATTCACAGGATATGTTTGCCTTACCCTCTATTCGCAGACCCTTTATTCACAACTAATGTTGTTGGACCTGGAACTATGACTACTCACTATGTTATGAATAAGTTATATGAGGCCTTACGTCTACTCCTGAAACTATATCCATTGGATATGGTACTAGGTTCGGTACTGGAATTGGACCTTCTACTAGTGGTAGGTAAGTAAGTATTTTTGGGTCTTTATATGGATGTGTAAATCTTGGATTTAGAGTCACTTGCAGAATCAAAGTCAAAATATACTGGATCTACTGCTGAATCGATAGGTGCTTAATATACTGCTTCATCAATAGAAACCATTAGTGACACTATTGGTGCTAGATATACTATTACTATTGGTCTTATATCAAGAGATTAAATAGTTGGTTGTGGTGCCCATACCCATGCATTTGCCTATGGGTCAATTGGGTAGTAAACTACCCTTTGTCTCTTACCATGTTGTGGTTGCTTCTTCTACTATTCTTCTTGTCTTGTTGTTGGCCATGGCCTCTGGGTGGGGGTAGCTTGTGTTGAAAATGGCAACAAGAAATATTGAAAATGACACCCATGATGCTTTTGATTTAATTTTCCCTTAATTAAATTAGAAGTAAATTGTAATTCCACATCACATAAAATCTTGTATGTGTTAACTGAGTCAGGAATACTTAGTTAACTCACTTAATTTGAGTTGAGGGTCAAACTATAGGCATGTAAGTTGTCTCATACTTTTTAGGAGCCCTGGTTGAGTTATTTGTGAGTTGTAATTAGTTAAATCAATTATTTCAGTTAAAATTAGTTTAACTAGTTAGGGGTCAATCATTTAACTGAAAATTCACTATAAATAGTTGTTGTGTGTCAGTTCTAAGGAAGGCGCAGTTGAGATTGGGGTTAAAGGGAAGATAACTATCAGTTGTATAATTATAAAATTGTACAGGTCATGCATGAGGTCATCATAATTCCTTAAAGGTATTGCACAATGATTAATTGGTAATTACCTAATTAATAGGGACTCAATGAGCCCAAGAATGTGTAAGAAAGTCTAGCCAGGTAGAGGCAAGAAAGTGGTTAAATACTGCACCAAAATTTCTTATATTTTTGCCAGATTAGAAGGATCAGAGTGAGATAGCCAACATAGTTCAAAGGTTTCTAAGGAAGGGAAATACATTGTATTGTTTCATGATATTGACTCAAATTAATATACATATAGAGGGTTTTGTAGCTATGCTTTCCTTGGATACATCTTGTTTTTTCTGATTGATAATTTATTTCTCTTACTTGTGTGATTGCATGATCGAAAATGATTTCCGCAATTAGTACAATTATTCAGTATTATGTTTTAGTACATTACAATATCACTTGAATCCCTTTGGATAATTTCTACATGGTATGAGAGTAGGAATCACAATATAAGAGAAGAACTAGAGCTTGTTTTGAACATGTACATCAAATTTGTAGATTTATTCTTTAGGACCAACAACAAATCAAGAGTTCTTTCAATGGCTTGAGACTCGAATATTCCCTTGAGATAAATTTGAATGACATAGCATGGAAGGACAGGATGGAGGAAGTGTTAGAGGGAAACAGACTGAAGGAATTCATAAATAGTGATATTCCCAGTTTGGAGAAGCAGATGATCAACATCTTGATGCATGGAAGAAGAAGGTAGAAAATACGATAATGATCTTGTTAGAAGGAGTTCAAGATTATATTGTCTCAAAAATTTCTAGAAAGGCAGCTCCATATGCTATGTGGAAGGCCTTAAAAAATTTGTTTCATAATAGCAGTGACCACAGGAAGTTGGCTCTGAAACACAACCTCAGAAAGACCAATATGGAGGAGGGTGAGACAATACCAAAATACTTAATGAAGTTCACTCAATATCGAGATGAGCTTGGAAGTGTTGGGGTGATAGTAGCCTAGGATTATTTAGTGATCCTAGCACTTATAGGCCTTCCCAAGAGTTGGCATAGCTACTAGGGATCGGTTAATGGGAGGGATAATATACCAGAGGGGGAGCGATTGTGGTCCAACTTGGTACAATAAGAGATAAGGCAAAGCACCAGAGACAAGGCCTCTTGTAATGACAAGGAATAATATTTTTCATTAGTTGGAAAATGAAATAAATTTAAGGGAAAGAAGTCCCAAGGTGGAGAGGGAAAGAGATAATTGTGCAAGATAATTTTTTCTTACTGTCACGAGTATGGGCATTATGCCACGAAATGTCCACAAAAGGTAAGCAAGAAGGATTTTTCAGTTGCGGAACTAGGTGAGGTTCAGTAATAGGATGCATGTTGTATCTCAACAATGGTGCCTCACTCCATATGACGAAGAATAGAGATATATTTAGTGACTTAGAGGAGAAGGACCTCCAACAGAACATAGAGTTTGGATATGACAAGAGGTATATCGTGACCGAAATATGTACAATTAACTTTCAGAGGGACTCTGGCTCCCCTCTTAGACTGATTGATGTTTTTTTTGTTCTAGGACTTAAGAAGAATCTTGTTTCCATAGAGGTATTGGAAGATCGTGGCTATGATGTGATATTTAGAAAAGGAAAGGTTTTCCTTAGACACATCGCCATAGGACAGGTGAAATAGATCGGTGTGGGAGTTTAAAGTTCCCCTATCATCTATTTTTCCCCTGTTCACACTTGTAAGTGTAAAGTTCAGCCCTTGAAGTGATCCCCTTCCTTATTAAGGTGTAAATTATTCATATTTTTATTGTTCATGGGCTCCCTTACCCATTTATTCCTCTCCTAGGTGAAAGTAGCAAAATATAATGTTCCAAATTGCTATGTGCAAATTTGGGAACATTACAGTCCTCCCCTCCCAAATGTTGCTTGTACTCAAACAAATGTAAGGATAGGACTGAAGAGAATCCTCTTCTCCCTTGTAGCACCCTCATAAGATGAAGTTTCCCAAGGATCAAGGTGCTGCATCATCAATATATCTCCAAGTTGCTCCTCCCAAGTGTGTAAGCCATTTAAATAACTGACATTTGTGACCATGAAACATCTATGGAAGTAACAATGGGCTGTTTGAAGGTCCTATTGAAGCATGAGGGCTGATGTAAATTGGGATTAATCATCCCCCTTTGAGTCTCTTCCTCCCCAAGATATCAACCAAACAAGATGAGTCACCCTCCAGTATGGCAACTCATGAAATATCTCTTCCACCTTGAGCTCCTGCAAAGAAGGTGGGCTGCATAGCTAATTGTGTGGAGTTGAAATGTGCATCTCTTTTTTCTTCTCTCTCCACTTAAAATATATATGGGGCTGCTACTGATATATGGCTGAAATGTAATAGTCTTCAAGGAAGACCCAAGCCACCCCATCAAATCCAACACCCATGAGGTGTCTCCTCAAAGAACTCAAACCTCCCAAATGAGTCCTCTCATTTGAAGGTAAGATGTATAGTATGGCAACCAAGGTTTTCCCTTTGTTCTTTCTAAAATATGCAGCCTTTTTAATGTGAAGAACTTTCTTTTCATTGGGCCTCTTCAACTCTTGTGCCACTCCTCCAAAGGTGCCTCCTACAATCAATGTTTTAGCAGCATAATATGGAAGCATAAACATATGAAAACAAGGAGGTAGAACATAGTCCCGAACATGGAACCAACACATGGCATTATTTGCCTGCCTCAATACATAATGCAACAAGTGTATTTTCAGCCACTTGTTTTCTGCCACATCCATTTTACAAAATGAAATCATGAAAGCATAATTTGGTGCCAATTATGCACACCGAAAACCATGTGGCATTCCTCCACAATCCACAAATAGAATGACCATCATAAACGTTGCAAGTAGCCTCAAGTACATAAAAATATGATATGCAAGAAGAAATACCCTTGTTGGTAAGATATGCTACTCATATAGACAAGGAATTGTAAAATACAAAGCAAAATTTTACCTCCTCCATCATGTACTCCTGTCATTGAGCTGAAATGGCTCAAGTGCAAATTCTCCCTTGCTGCAAATGAGTAGGGAAGTGGTTGTGCTGACCTTTCCTTCATCTTCCAAACTGTGCATCTCTCCATATGCTGATATACATTCAATTAAATGCCCTCCCAAGTGAACTCCTCCATTGAAGGATGGTATGCATAAAAATGCATGGAGGGAAAGTCCACAAATGCTGCATGTAGATCTTTATCCTTGTGCTTGTGAACCCAAGCCAAGAAGGTCAAAACATAGTAAGGGATACTCTCATCCACTAATTTCTCATGCCCATATTCTACATGCTCCCATGGTGCATTACTTGTGAAGTGGTCTTGGGAGCACTTCAGCAAGTAATCCAAGCTCCTAAGTGACAGCACTGCCAGCCCTTGGAGTAATGCTACTATCATCTCAAAGATCAATTCTTTGACATATATTGTGTCAAATACTCTTCCCAAAATGTTGTTGTACATGTAGAGATCCTCCCAAGATGGAGGGGCTGGTCTTTGCACTATGCTAATGCCATTCCTTACTCTTGCAACATCATGCCAAGTGTGAGAGAAATTCTGCCCTTGCTCTGTCCCAATCCTCCAAAGGAACAAATGACTTTGTTGCATCATCATACCTCCATCATACAACCTATGTGGTGAAGACATAATGATCACATCACCATAATGCATCCACACTCCTTGCTGCCCCGTAGTGAAAGTATCCTGCCAATCTCCCTTCCTCTTCTCACCCCATGGAAAAGAACATGTCACAAGTTGACCAAACTCTCTCAAGAGTAGCCAACGCAGCATTGCCTTTTGATGCCCGGTGTCATAGACTAGCAAGAGGCTTACCAACCTCTTGTCTCCCATCCACATCCACTCAAATTCATGTGGATGCCCCCTATATTTCTCCATCTTGGCATTCCTCCAATGAGGATAAGATGCTGAAATGCAACTCCTTGGAGACCTCCAAGAAAATATCCCTCATCAATGGTTATCTTGGACCCATAAGGATCCAAAGAGGCTGAAAGCAAAGCTTCCTTGTTGCTACCATTTGACAGCGCTGTAACCCTCCTCCAGGGTGTTTTGGCCATCTCATGTGTCAAATCCTAGATGAACATTTGGTACTGCATGAATTTGTTTGGAGCAAGGTTCACTCCATCCTCCAGGTTCATGATTCTCTCAAAAAGATCACACCTTAACCTCAAGGGTTGTGTGCAACTCAATAGGGGTCTATGAGAATGATGGTTCATTTTCTCCTTGAACCATTTAAGTTTGCACATCGGAGTGCAATCTTGCTGCTCTTCAATGGAAACAATTTTTGATCCTGGGCCATATAAGGACATATTTCCACCATTCTTAGAAATATTTGCTGTAATAAGAAAAAATGGAAATCTCCCCACACCTTGGTGAGATGTGGGAACTTCTTGTAGATCTGCAAAGGCTCCTCCCTCCAATGTAATGGCTGCCCCAGCTGCTGATGTAGAAGGCTGATCTCCCAAAGCTGTGACAATGTTGGTACTTGTCTCTTCCCATGGTGGTGTGGACCTTCTCTCCTCTAATCTCTCTCCATCAAAATTTCTGATCATCTCTTGAGTGAATTCAGAAAAATAAGTCACTCTTGTGTGGCTTAAGTGATTGCACCACCAATCATTGGCTTCACCCTCTAGGTGCAGCGCTGCAACTTCTACTGCCTCCTTCTCTACCATTGGATGAAGTAGGAAAAAAGCCTCAAGCTTCCTTTTCCAAGCCCTTGCTGTAGTTGACCCATCAATTTTGGACAAAAAAAATCTATTGCCTTTAATTTCCCTTTGGCTGCAGGGTCTTTCCTCTTCTCTCAGTTGAATAAACTGAGGAAAATCTACGGTCTTTTTGAAAGCCCTAGGTTGGAACTTGTATTCTACAAAATATCCACTTAGGATTTCATGTTCTAGGTGGTCTCATTTCTCTTCACCTCCTCTATGAGAACAGGAAGTGCATGCATCTTTTTCTGCCTCTTGAAACATAGAGGTTTCAATGCAGCTCTCTCCTCCTTGAAACCCTTTTGGAGTTTCAATGAATTTCTATGCTTCTTTCTTATTGGATCTTAAAATGGATGAGAGTAAGCTCATCCGCTCCATAATTTTGTTCTCCTTTCCTTCTTATCTTTGGATTGGATCTGAAATTCCCAAGCTGAGCCAAGATGGCAGCTTTGATACCACTGTAATGTTCCAAATTTGAAACTCTGCAATGAATAAGCTGTATAACGGTCTTGTTATACTGAATAAGCTTAAAATATACCTAATAAACACATAGAAATCATTTTTATCTACAACAACAACTTTTACTTTGTTTCATGATCCATAGAGTAGGGAAAAAGGGGATTTTGTGCCCTAAAAATGTTGTTTTCAGAAATAAGCATACAAATAAGTAGGGAAAATGGCTGGATATGATATCTTAGGTCAATAGGGACCTATGCTCCAAATTTCAGCTCAATATAATGCTTCTAGCTATATTAAACAGCTCCTCCTTTCCCGACTAGGCTGGAAAACACTGATTTCCCATGAATTTACTAAACAGGAATTTTTGAATACAGTGAGAGCGTAATTCCCATGAGGGTTTCTATAGAAAATGAAGAAATAGGTCTGATATACAAATTATATTAATCACATAGAAAATAAATGGAGGTTTACAAGCTTATACAGTAAAACAAGACACCTGGCAAAGGTTTCCGGCAAAATGCATGAATAACAAGAAGCACTGCAGAAATAATGTAGTTACTGCATATTTGTATTACACATGGCTGAATATTACATGAAATATCTGAATAATACATAAATATGGCCAAAGGCCTCTCTAACAAACTTCCGACGGGAAATGAACACCTCCTCCTCAAAGACTAGCACAATATCAAAGGATGCAACACTGCTGCTACTGCCTCTACATCAAGGACGCTATTTTCTGAAAGAGACTGCACTGTGGCTAAGTATGGATGAATGGCCCCAAGTTAATTTTGAAATGAATTTCAAATCACTCCCCTTTGATCCCTTAAGAAAACTGATCTCAAGAGAGGATGGAATTCCTGCACAGGAATTCCTTGCACTAAGTAGTGCAGCAACTCCGGCTAAACAACTGAAGTATGCAAATGGTCTCTATAACAAAATATCTGAATACATTAATCATTTCCCTTTGATTCTATTCCTTCCTTTTATCTTTTGGTGAGCCTCCTCACCTTGGACCCCACACAATGTTGAGGTGACTTCTTCATGAAGCTTCCTCTTTCAAAATTGCACTGCCCTAGCTTGCTTCCCTCCTCTTGTGGCTGCGCTGTTGACTTGGTCAACTAATCCACCTCTAATGCCTCTTTCACACTAAGGATATTCAATATAGTTTACATATGTGTGCCTTAGGCTGATCCTTGTTCACATTGAACTGGTTTACTTAGGTGATCTCTCCCTCCTCAAGAATGCATGTTGACTTAGTCAAACTTGACTATGTCCTCATCTATTTTTCCCCTGCTCACACTTGTAAGTGTAAATTTTAGCTCCTGAAGTGATCCCCTTCCTTATTAAGGTGTAAATTATTCATATTTTTATTGTTCATGGGCTCCCTTACCCATGTATTCATCTCCTAGGTGAAAGTAGCAAAATATAATGTTCCAAATTGCTATGTGCAAATTTGGGAACATTACAAGATTCCAAGGCTAATTTATCTTAAATTTCATTAACTTCATCTATTTCCTTTGGTACTTCTATAGGCTTCCCATTCCAACAAATTTGTCTTCATGCTTATTAGTGCTTACAAAGAATTCTTCATTTGGATCAATAATTATGAAAACGAAAACTAGTGCAATAGTGAGTTATTTTTTTAATAGTGAGAAACATTTGTTACTCTTTGGTGTCCATTCAAATTGAATTATTTTATTTTGTAAGAAAATTATATCTATGCAATTTTTGCATCAACAAATTAGAAAACTATTGTGACAGTGAGAAATTTCTTTAATAGTTGGATTCTTTCCTCGCACTTTGGTTTCCATTCAAGTTAAATTCTTTTGTTTTGTAAGGAATTGAATAAATATGAAATCTTGGAAAATCCTTCTACAAATTTTTGATAATATATATATATATATATCCCCCTGAATAACCTCACATGTGAAATATTATTAGGTTTGGGGCACCAAAGTGCGAGGAAGGAATCCAACTATTAAAGAAATTTCTCACTGTCGCAATAGTTTTCTAATTTGTTGATGCAAAAATTGCATAGATATCATTTCCTTACAAAATAAAATAATTATTCCTTCAATTTTTCTTAAATCTACTATTATTCCTTCCTTAGAAATAATATGTCCAAATTAATCAATTTGATTTTAGTAAAAGTAATACCTTCTCAACCTAGCATAAAATTGATGTTATTTTAGCAAATGTACTATTAACCTCGATTTATCTTGACGTTATTCCTATGAATTTGAGTGAATGAGAATATCATCAAGAAAGAAAATGACAAATGTGCCCAAATATTATCTAAAATTTCAATTTGTTAGATACATAAAAGTAGAAAGTGCATTTGTTGAACAAAGTGGCACGAAGTTATAAGATCATAATATCCATATCTAATTTTAAAAATTCCTTTTGTTGATAAATCTTTCATCACGAAGTTATAAGATCATAATATCCATATCTAGTTTTAAAAATTCCTTTGTTAATAAATCTTTCATCATTTACTCTTATTTCATCTTAACCAATAATTAAATCCATATTTGAAAACATTTTTTCTTGTCTTATATGATTAAATAAGTCATGAATTCTAAGTATATTATATTCCTCACAATAACTTTGTTTAGCTACCTAAAATAAATATACAACTGCAGCTTTCCATATTTATTTATTACAAAATGTACTAGTTCTTCCCAAGGAGAAACACTACACTTTTTCTTTAAAAATTCCTGTAATTGCATTTGTAACTCCTTTGATTTTGGTGTACTCATTATATTTGTATTTTGAGAGACTGAAAAACCTATAGGAATAAATAAATGTATGTTTCTTCTGGTAGCCTCGGTACCTCTTCAAACACATCTACAAAATCTTGCAATACTAAAAAGTGCACAAAAATTGGGCCTTTCTTTCTATCTCTTCCGCATGTACTGCATAGAATTCATACCCTTTCCTAAAAAATTATCAAAATGCATAGCTATAATTTTCCTAATGGAAATAGGCCTTGGAATACCTTTGATTTTCCTCCATTTCCTTCTCCTTCATGTAAAGTAAAATTCTTTCCGTCTCCTTCATTAAAAAACATGACGTGTATCTAGGCAATTCAGTCCATTAAGAACATCATAATATCCAAGTGGTAAAATGCTCAAATAGACAAAATTATTGAGTCCATTAATATATAATAAACAACCCTCCACTTTTTGGGATTTTATTTTTAATTAAATTTGGAGAAAATCTCATGAAGGTGACAACAATAGGATTTTTTGCTAAATTGACTCCATCTATTTCTGATATGGAGTTAATGCATCCTATATTTGTTGTGAGTGAATTTATGATTCTTTTTCTACTCCCAGCTATAAAATGTAAGCCTGTAGAGGCAAACAAGAATGATGAGGAATGTGAGGTGAGTGGAAGAGATGAGTAGATGAGAAACTCTGCTATTGTATTTCTCTAGTTGATGAATGAGATTGCCGATGCCCTGTTAGGTGGACGTAGCCCAGATTGGTTGGGTGAACCACGTTAAAATATGTGTCTTTATGTTTGTTTCTGCTGTGTGTTCTGTGTGTTTTTTTTAATTTTTTCCGCTGCTGAGCTCAACAATTGGTATCAGAGATGGTTGATATTAATATGTTGCTGTCGATGTGGAGGAGCAAGCAGAGCCGTGAGTTGGTTCGATGAGAAATTGGGATGGCCTGTGTTAGCGTTGTTCTTATGTGCTGAGTCTAAGCTCGTGAAGCCCAGTTAGCTGTGTTTGATTCATGGTGGATGAGATCCAACCATGCTGATGCATACCTGCGTGGATTAATGTATGCCAGTGTTTCAAATTTTTTTTTTTTAAGACTCGTTCTAATTTTTGGTGTGGCTGCATCTTGCACAACAATCAAATTTCAAACATGTTGAAAACTCTGTGTACGGTAATGGTGTATAACACAGATCTTATTTAATTTCCTCTGTTGAATTATGATTTGCGTCCTCTGTTCTGTGAGCCCGTGAGCTGGACACAATACAGTGAATTGTCAGCACTGTGAAGCCGATTACATAAGCTGTGAGTCGTGGTCTGTTGAGAGGCCGTGAGGCTAGTTTTGATGAGCGCAGAGAATAGAAGTTGAACCGTGAGCTGAAAAGTGGAGTTAGCACATGAGCTGAAGTCTTAAGTAGCGTTGAACGACGTTGAAGCCAGAACGTTGAATGTTTTGGATTTGAGGTTTACAATCACTTCATTAAAACACATTGATTTCCTTTTCAAATGCCGTAAGTTAAATTGAAAACATAATTTATTATATGAAAATCGATATATAAAATGCCATATATTTAAATTCGATATGCAATATTGGAAAAAGGTTGGCACTTTATTAATTTAAGAGGAAGTGGCTCACTATAAATCGTTTTTTAATGAATTCAAAATTTGTAACTTCATGTTGTACAATTTTTTTAAATCGATTTGTATATTAAATGCCATTTGCATATGGTATTAAGGGAAAGTCATGTTAGAAGGTGAAGGGAATTTTATTTTTTCTTTTAAATAAAAACCTCATTTATTAAAAGTTGCAATTGGAGATTTTCTGACACAAGCTATTAAATATGGCAAAAACACAAAGTGTTCGGCTTGAGATCGAGAAGTTCAATGGAAAAAACAACTTCGAGATCTAGAAAGTGAAGATGTATGATCTACTTGTGCAACAAGGCGTGGCGAAGGTGTTGTTGGGAAAAGCCAAACAGCCTTACACCATGACAGATGATGAATGGAGTGACTTGGATGAAAGAGCACTGAGTGGCATTCGACTGTGTTTGGCGGATGATGTTTTGTTTAACATCGTGTCAGAGAAAACTACTGCTAGTTTGTGGAAAAAGCTTGAAAAGTTGTACATGAAAAAATCCTTAACCAATAGGATTCTTCTGAAGCGATAGTTGTACATCTTGCGCATGAAGGAAGGTACGACGATAATTGATCATCTGAATACCTTTAATACTCTCCTGGTGCAATTAGAAAGTATAGAAGTAAAGTTTGAATTAGAAGATAAAGATGTAACTTTATTATGCTCGTTGCCCAAGTCATGGGATCATTTTGTTACTTCTATAATTCTTTGTTCATCAAAAACCCTTGAGTTTGATGATGTTGTTGGAGCTTTGTTGTCTGAAGTAACAAGGAAAAGGTCAAATTTAGAAACCTCTACATTAGAAGCAATGATGGTCAGAGGTTGTTCTAAAGAAAGACACTTCAGTAAGCACAACAACTCGTGGTCAAAATCGAAAGGGAAGAAGAGTAAGCTAAAGTGCTGGTTTTGTGGCAAATATGGACATTTGAAGAAGGACTGTTGGAAGAGACAACAAACATCTAAAGGAGACTCTTCGATAGAGAAGAAAGAAGCAAACACGATAGATACAGGTTCGGCATATATTTCAGGTATGAGTGATGAAGTGTTATCAGTTAGTTTGTCTAATCATGAAGTGTTAGATTCTGGTGTGTCAAATCACATGTGCATTCATAGAGAGTGGCTTAAAACTTATAAATTAATCAATGATGGAGTTTTTTACATGGGAAATGATGTCTGATGTAATATTGTGGGAATTGGAAGCATCCAGATTAAAATGTTTGATGGGACAAATAAAATTCTAACTGATGTAAGACATGTACCTGAACTCAGAAAAAACCTCATTTCACTAGGAGCACCAGACACTAATGGATATAAAACCTTTATTCAAGGTGGAGTAATGAAAGTTTATAAAGGAATTTTACTAGTAATTAAAGAAAAGAAGGCTGGAAATCTTTTTCAGTTAGAAGGATGAACAGAGCCAGATCATGCTTCTACAGTATCTTAAAACGAAAGTAATTCTATTTGTTTATGGCATCAAAGGTTGGGCCATATGAGCAAAAGAGGATTAAAATTTTTATCTGATCGTAAGTTACTTCGTAGTTTAAAATCTTCTAAGTTAGATTTCTGCAAACATTGTCTATATGGGAAACAAAGCAAGCAGAGGTTTAAAACTGGAAAACATACTAGTAAGGGAATCCTTGATTATATGCATTTTGATGTGTGGGGTCCATCTCCTACAAAATCATATGGAGGATCATCATATTTTGTATCTTTTATTGATGATTTATTTAGAAAAGTGTGGGTCTACATGTTAGAGAAGAAGTCTGATGTATTCACAGTTTTCAAACAGTTTAGAGCATTAGTTGAAAACATCACCGGAAGAACCATTAAATGTTTAAGAACTGACAATGGTGGTGAGTTTACTTCAAAGGAATTTGATAATTATTGCAAGGACGCTGGGATCGAAAGACATAAAACCACTATATATACTCCTCAGTAAAACGGAGTTGCTGAACGCATGAACATGACTCTCTTAGAGAGAGCAAGAAGTATGCTTAGTAACGCCAATTTGCAGAAGGAATTGTGGAAAGAAGCGGTTTCTACATCTTGTTACTTGATAAATCAATCACCATCAACTGTAATAGGATGAAAAATTCCTCAAGAGGTATGGAAAGGTTATCCATGTGATTATTCTAAACTAAAAGTTTTTGGTTGTGATGCATATGTTCTAGTTTCGAAACATCATCGTTCTAAATTAGATCCTAAATCAAAAAGATATATCCTTTTTGGATATGGTGATGGGACTAAGGGATACAGGTTGTGGGATCCTACTACTCACAAGATCATCATTTACAGAGATGTTAAATTTAATGAATCTTCACTTGAAAATCCAGATGTAGATGATAAATTGAAACAGGATAATGTACCTAAGCTTCAACACATTCAGTTTGAAACTAGTTCAAATACTAATGATAGTCCAGATAAACAAGTTTCAAATTCAGATCATGAACAAGTTTTAGATGCAGATCATGAACGTGTTTCAGATGCTGATCATGAAGAAGTTCCTACAGATAATAATCAGCAAATTGTGGAAGTACCAGAAACATCTTTAAGGAGGTCTACGATAATTAGACGTCTTCATAAAAGGTATGATGATTATGTTACTTCAGTTGCTTTAACCGCTAATGATAATGAACCTTTGTCCTATCAGGAAGCTATAGAAGGTTCTAATAGTAGTAAGTGGAAAGAGGCTATGAAGGACGAGATGAAGGCATTAGACAAGAATGCCACATGGGATCTGGTAGAACTTCCCAAAGACAGAAAAATTGTGGGATGTAAGTGGGTTTACAAATTGAAGAAGGGTGTTGATGATAAAGAAGACAGGTACAAAGCGAGGCTGGTCGCAAAAGGTTTTTCTCAGAAAGTAGGCATTGACTTTCATGAGATTTTTTCACCAGTTGTAAAAATTGTTTCAATTCAGATTGTGTTAGCATTAGTTGCTTTACTTGATTTAGAATTACAACAACTAGATGTTAAAACTGCATTTTTACATGGAGATTTAGATGAGGAGATTTAAATGGAACAACCGGAATGGTTTGTTCAAAATCGCAACAAGAAATTTGTCTGCAGGCTCAAGAAATCATTGTATGGTCTGAAGCAGTCACCTCAACAATGGTACAAGAAATTTGATTCTTTCATGATGAGTCAAAATTATATAAGAAGTGAATATGATCATTGTGTTTACTTTAAGAAATTGAGTAATGGCATGTTCTTTATCTTAGTGTTATATTTTGACGATATGCTTTTAGCAAGCAAAAGCATAAGTGAGATCAACAGGTTAAAGGCTTAGATGGCTAGGACATTTGATATGAAAGATCTAGGAGCAGCAAGACAGATTTTGGGCATGGAGATTTTCAGAGACAGGAGAAATGGTAAGTTTGGCTATCACAATAGAAGTATATTGAGAAAATACTCTTGAGGTTTGGTATGAACAATCTGAAGCCTGTTTCAGTCCCTTTAGCTTCTCATTTTAAGCTTTCTTCAAGTTTGTGTCCTAACACTAATGAAGAAAAGGAATATATATCTCGAATTCCATATGCCAATGTAGTAGGTTGTTTGATGTATGCGATGGTTTGTACTCGACCAGATATTTCACATGCAGTTGGGGTTATCAGCAGGTATATGGAAAATCCAGGAAAAGAACATTGGTCAGCAGTGAAATGGGTGCTTCGGTATTTGAGAGGCACAAGTGATTACTGTATCACTTATAACAGGAGTTGTGAATTTGTTTGCGGATATGTCGATTTCGATTTTGCAGGTGATTTGGATAAGAGAAGGTCAAGTTCAGGGTATGTCTTTACTCTTGCTGGTGGAGCTATAAGTTGGATGTAAAAGCTACAAAACATTTTTGCTTTATCCACTACAGAAGCAGAATACATAGCTGCTTCACATGCTTGCAAAGAAGCAGTTTGGTTGAAAGGTTTGTTTGGTGATTTTGGTAGGTTACAGGACAACATCAAGTTATTTTGTGATAGTCAAAGTGCAATTAATTTGGCTAAGAATCCAGCCTATCATAGTAAATCAAAGCATATACCTATCAAGTACCATTTTGTAAGACAGGTTATCACCGAAAGGGGAGTCTCTCTTGAAAAAGTGCATACAAAGGAAAACTGTGAAGACATGTTCACGAAACCAATTTTGTTAGAGAAGCTACGATGGTGTCTGGCTTCTCTTGGCTTGTAGAAAAGATAAAAATAATAATGAAATAGGGTATCAGGCTAATTGTTGTCAAGGTGGAGATTTTTGAGATTTTCTTTTTAATTAAATTTGGAGAAAATCTCATGAAGGTGACAACAATAGGATTTGTTGCTAAATTGACTCCATCTATTTCTGATGTGGAGTTAATGCATCCTATATTTTTTGTGAGTGAATTTATGATTATGTTTCTACTCCCAGCTATAAAATGTAATCCCGTAGAGGCAAATGAGCATCATGAGGAATGTGAGGTGAGTGGAAGAGATGAGCAGATGAGAAACTATGCTATTGTATTTCTCTAGTTGATGAATGAGATTTTCGATGCCCTGTTAGGTGGACGTAGCCCAGATTGGTTGGGTGAACCATGTTAAAATTTGTGTCTTTATGTTTGTTTCTGTTGTGTGTTATGTGTGTTTTGTTTAATTTTTTCTGTTGCTGAGCTCAACACCAATATCCCACTAACTTTCTTCTTTTTATTGTAGTATATAACTAAAAAAACTATTATTCATTATGTTTTCTTTTCATTAATTGACAAATTTTAAAACTTTTTAGGAGCAATATAAAAATTAATTACTCCTATATTAATTAAAATTGCAATAGGATTTTTGGTAATTTGACGTTGAACCTTGAACATGATTGATTGATGATATGCTTAATAATTATCCAAGGCTATATAAATTTAGGGAAGGTTTTGTGCCACATCATCAATTTCAGTAGCTTCTTAATTGCTATGGGAATTCCGGACTCCTCTCAACATGCTACGGAAATGCTTATACATATATCCACCTTCAAATCCTCAATGTTTAATTGGGTGTCTAATTATTTTCTCCAATGATAACCATTTTTTATCCACTTTGAGTCGTGGGATTTTTCTTAGGAGGATTAGAACTTCTTCTAAATAAGGAAGCTCTTAAACCATTACTCTTTTCATATTGTTATTATTTCTTTTTATCCATAAGACTTCAAACTTTCACCTTTTATTTTTATTATACTAGTATTTTTTCCTATAAACTATTTCTTCAATAATTTTAAGGTTCATAAAATTGAACTATATCCTCATAGAAATGAATGTAAACCACTTCGGAGACGTTGTTTCTTTACATTTTCATCTCAAATATATCCAACATACCTCAAAAACACCAGAATTTTTTTTGCATGCTCTTCCATAGTCATATTACATAATTTGAGCTCAATGAACCCCTACATATTCTTTTCATAATAGTGGTTCTAAAGATATTTCCACTCGACATATTTCTTAAACTAAGAAATATTTCTTAAATTTCTTCGAAGAAATCATTTTTTCATTGATTCTCTTTTCGAGTCCCACTAAATTGAAGCATATCCTAATGGATTATATATAGAAATTATAACTTCTAAGTTATATAAATAGTTTTTCATTTGAAAATAACTCCTCATCTACTACAACAAATAGGCTTCAACATATTTTCTTGTTTTATCGTCACCATCACACATAAATGGATTGATTCTTTTAAACTTTCCTTGCCATATGCATTTTTGATGATTTATTATTGAATCTCTAGATGGTGACATGTGTAAAATACCCAATTTCTCTTTAAAAGTGATGAGCACCATCATTAGGTACATTATAAGGGGTTAATTGTCACCTTTTTAGCTTAATTATTCTCTCTTTCACACATTTAATTGCATTTTGTCATATTTTGTTTAGTGAGAATGGTGTATTAAGGGTTGTCATGATTTGAGGCCTAATGTGGTATAAAAGCAGGAAAATCAATGGAATAATGCCACTTTTGAGAAACATTGCATAATGAGGGCTCGAAGTAGACAAAATGGAGTGATTGTAGGAGGATTGACCACCTTCTTAACTTGTAAAGGTGGCCAATATCTCTTCACGATTCTCTTCCAACAACTCAAAATAGAGGCAACCAAGCAAGTGAATGATCAAAGGGAGCCAAGCTCCACTTATCTCGACTTCCAAGGGAAAAAATACCTACTTGATTGTATTAGACATTTCTGACTTTCATGTTTCATGTAAAAGACTAGTTATGAAATAAGATGAGCATTTGGTTTCCTCTCCATTGATTTAGTTTTAGGGAGTTGAGCTTGTGATTTAGGACCCAATCCACTGGCCTCAATCTCTCTTATGTACTCTGTTTTATTTTATGTTGCAGTAGTTGATTTCTTCCATTTCATGTTTTGTAGCATATAAAACATCAAAAAGAAGCCTGCAAAATTTTCATTTTTTTTTCATTGGTACAACCTATGGGAAACTTTTGATAAAAGTTTACATATAAAAAAATGAAATGTGGATATTTCCTTTGAATTGAGCATGATAAGAAAGGGAATCGAAATCATTTTTTGGTGAGCATAAAAGTTGCTTAATTTTCCTCTATCTTAAAAACCCTCATTACATAGAAATATCTGAAACTTGTAGCAGGAATAGAGAATTGCCTTTCCAACTTTCGAAATTTGTATTTCTCTACTACAAGTCTACTACATGATGCTATGAGTTACTACATTATCACATCCGAGGCTTTTTTTAGGGGCTCAGAGGTGTCCAAATTATGGAAAAAGGTAGCAGGAGGTTGTAAAAGGATGTGGTAGACCTTTCCAAACTGAAAAATATTTAAGAACCCATCTTGCACAAGGGGAAAAGGGTAGGCTAATGGTATCTATAAACACTATGATTCTTCTATGCACAAATAGATTTGGAAAAATGAGTGAAAATGTAATGAAGGTTTCAAGGGAGAGGGTGTGAATGTAATGGACCTACAAGCCAACATAGTTCACTTTAAAAGAGGAAAGTTTGGTTTTTGTGATTGAAAGAATTCTAAAAAATCATGAAAACAATAACTACACTTTTTCTTGTCCTTTCCAAACCTACAAAAAAGCTTATAAAGGTAAAGGATTGAGGAATGTACAAGAGAGAGGCCACCAGGGCCATGGATGATGCACAATTGGGTCACTAAATTTCTCAGAGGATGAGCAACACTTTCAACAGGGGGGTATGATGGGACTCTAAATTAGACATAAAATAAGGCCCATATGACCATCCTTCATCACATTAAACCTCCCTATTTTGAATTAGATGACATATTTTTGGCTTTAATATGTTCATTCGTAAGGTTTAGATATAATTGCATATTTTTTCCTAATATTAATTATTTTTGTACAATATTGTAAGAATACTGGGCAGATTATGAATATTTGGAGAAGGAGGTAATTTAGGGACTTTCTCCCTGCTACTGGAGGACCAAGATTGGATAATGAATGAACAAAATATCATGAAATTATTGAGAAATTCTGGAACTTCGATGATTGAGAAAATCTAGGAATGTGTTCCCTCTTATTTACAGCAAACTCATAGTGTTGGGAACCAGATCCACTATTTGAGGGATTTTGGAGGGGAAAGCTTCCTAATTTCAAGGGGAATTATTCGTCATCATTTTTTATAATTACCAATTCAAATTGGCCTCTAGGGGCACATATCGTTTAGCCTTATGGTGGAGAAAAATTGTTGTTAAGCAACTCCACTTTCTTTTCTTGCAGGGATGTACTTGGACTAATTCAATAATGAATTTTAGTGCCACTTTTTAGATTCTAATTTTTTCTTCCATAGGAAACTGAGTCCTCCTTGGGCTTGTCCATCCCAATAGCCTCAGAGCCATCTTGCACAATTTATTTATGTTCTTTTCACTTCTTATTCACATGCATCTCTTATTTATGTTTTTCATATTTTTGTATTAAGTATTGTTTCTTTTCTTGATTTAGGATTGAGTTAAATGATTGAAGTGGGTTCTTTTGCAGGTTTTTTAAAATTTCAAAAGCATTATTCATCCTCATAATAAGTTTTTAAGGTCATATTAATCATTAAGCTACTTGTATTTGGTTACTAGTTCACGAATATAAGATTGTTGGAAATGCCTTGTAGCGAAATAGTAGTAAATTTATGTTATTTTTAGAATGGGTTAACGAGATTAATTTGAATTTATTCCACTTGGATTGGTCGTAATAATGTTATTTTTAATAAAAAAAATTACCCCATTTCATTTTCAGTTGATTAGGTTAGGCATTTGATATATTAACTAGCTCACTTTTTCTTGAATTTACATATTTTAGAGTAGTAATTTTCTGTTATTTTTTAGCACATGTGAAAAAAAGTATTTTGGAGTGATTTCAATTTTAATGTTGACCTAAGACATCATAATTGATTAAAAAAAATTGTCTCATACAATTTTAATTTGATTTACTTAGTCATTCTGTGAGTTATTTCCAAAACAAAATATTGTGTAGCACTCTTGTAACATGTGTAAACTCAACCAAATTTTCTCCCAAAGGTTGGTTTTTGTCTCTTAGGCTTGAATCATGAACCCTAGGATATAAATACATGTTTTAAGGGAAATAAACACCACTTAGGACATTCATTTTCACAAATTATATTATGTGTTTTTATTTGAATTCATAGGATTTCAATTACAAATTGTTGTTCTTTCCTAGGATTAATTTCTTTTCAAAGAAACACTTCCATTTATGATTTTTTTTTAGGCTTTGATTTCATAAAATTAACTCCATTAAATAATATCAACAACAAGGACACATTATATGTTGCATGTATAATTCCAATACCTCTTAATTTTGTACAAACCCTGGGTTGATAATTAAAGTTGGTAGCCTTGAGAGTTGCAGCATTCGTGTTGCAATAATGAGGCTCATCAGTGAGCAGCCAAAAATATTTTGAAGAATCCATAGGGGAGGAATAACCCACATAAACTATCCAAAACATGGCTTATAACAGGAAAATTGATCTATTTCCTATGTGAAAATCCAATGGGAAGGCCATAATTAAAAGCATAAGCCACACTTCTCTCCCACATTCTCATGGCCTAGCTTCAAAGGACATTTACACATTTATTTTTGAGTTTTTTGTGGTTTGTAGAACATATTATTTCACTTCTAATGAAAATAAACTAATATTTTTCCATTTTACCCTCAAGGATGCAGCCTTTCACTGGATCATGAGCTTGGAAGGGGGAAACATCACTACCTAGTATCAAACGCAATAATATTTCAATAAAAAATATAGGGACAATTCTGGATCAATGGAAACCAAGGAGGAGATATTTAGGAAGACCTTAGAGACAATTCAATCTTTCAAGGATTATGAGGAAACATTTTAACTCAACTACACAATAGTTAATTGCACCCTTGACCCAGAATCCTTGAAGCTTTTACTTCTCAGAGAGATTAGGGGATATTTGATGGAGACCCTTAATATGTTATCCGGTGGATATTTTTACCAATTGACTTATGAATAAATAAATACAATATCCAAGAATCATTCTAGGGAAACAAGGAAAGGGGATAGGTCCAGCCAAGGCCCGATTAACTCTTTCCCCTCTACTTCAACTATCAAACATGAAATAGGGATAATTATATAATACTTTAAGAGTGATATATTACATACCTTCAACTTGCAAATGGATATTATGCATATCAAAAAGAAGCAACAAGAGGAGAAAAAAGTATTGGCTATATTTTTCCCTAGAAGCATCGATAGGCACCCTATAAATGAGTTCCCACTGAATGTCATAGAGGTCTACTCTGTTTGTGAGGAGGTTCATGCAATTTACAAATTTCCCTCTCTTCTAGGCCTAAAGATTGTATACCAAGGAGCAGAGAGTGGCTTGAAGCATCTTTGCTTCATTAACCAAAGGAGGCCACAAGGGCCTCAGCTATACAAGCAAGGAATTAATGGTGCACATTATCATTCTTTCAATACAGACCATAATGCACCTGTTCATCTTTGGTACCCTCTATCTCACTCATGTTTTTCTATCCCTCTGCTTAGTCATATTCTCCTCATTATCCTCCTCAAATTTGCAATCCTCCCCTCCAACCATATCAACCTCAAACTCCTCAATGGGGAAACCCTTCGCAAGGATGAAGGCCTCAAGAAGCCCAAGCTCTTGCCTTAATGCCTCCTCCTCCACCTAAACCAAAACTACCCCACAAAAATCCACCCAAGCAACCTCAGATTCCTTCTCAACCCAATCTAAACCTGAACAACAAGCAGGCCCAACAGGTCTATACGGGGGAAACATATTATATTGCTTATGCTATGAATATATAAGAGATCAAGATTAGGTATTGGAAGGTACTTCTATATGTTCACCCACCTTGTTCACCCGAGTATCATGAAGAAGATAAGGAATATAGTTTCCCTCAAACTAGTATGCCTCGTTATCCTGAAAGGTTGGTACAACCTAAACAACACACCCCAAAATAGGTTGAACTTTTGGGAGAAATGAAAAACATTTGTCTTAAGATACCCCTTCTTTAGGCCATCAAATATGTCCCAATTTACAACAATATTATCAAGGAATAATGTTTCAAGAGTCCTAGAAGAAGAAAAAGAGATTCCCCCACTACTAATTTTGTTGGGAAGTTGTTTGATATAATTCTTGGGAGGGTTGTCTCCCTAAAGTAATTAAATCTTGTTTGCCAATTAGTCAATGTGCACATCAACAGTATTGTAGCCCCGAATATATCAATTAAACTTGGGACTAAAATCAATTTTATGACCAACGAAACTACGTTGAAGTTGAATCTCCAAGGATTTTTGAGAAAGACCACTATGGTGTTGCGGCTTGTAGACATATCCATAGTATAACCTAAGGCAGTTATGATTATTTGATGGACTCCATTGAATCCTAGGAGTACCCCATAGAGTTCCTTGTTCTCTAGAACAAAATCATGTTTAATTGATACCCTCTCATTTTACGGAGGCCTTGGTTAGCCACTGATAATTATTACATTAATTGTAGGGATGGAAACGTGACTATAAAAAAAGGGAATCTTAGAAATCAACTTGTATTATATCCCCCCTCCCCCTCAACCCTTTGTTGAGCATAATTTACTTTTGTGCATAGAGGATGGATATTTTTATCAATCATCCCTCTACCCAGTTTGAACATGAGACACTATTATATGAAGTAGGCATATAAATGAGGATGACCTCATTGATAACTTCTTTTAGAATCACCCCCTTGCTGCTATGTCAATTGATGAGCTAGTAGAAGAATCCTTAGGTAAACCTGATAACAATCCATGGGATGAACTATTCATTGCCAATTATGATAAAGATAATGCTCATATTATGGAAACGAGTCCATCCGATTATGATAAAGATAATGCTCATATCATGGAAACGAGTCCATCCAAAACTCTAACAATAAACCCTTCCCTCTTAGCAGAGCTAGAAGACTAATTATGCACTGCATTGAGACAACATATTGACGATTTTACTTGGGACTATAAGTAAATGAAAAAGGTGCATCCCTCATTTTTTACCCATCATATTTGCATTAAATAGTGATCTAAGCCTATGCGCGAACCCCAGAGGAGGATTAAACCTGCCCTAAAAGACACTTTGAAAGAGAAATTACAAAAACTATTGGATGTAGGATTCATCTATCCCACGTTAGATAGTGAATGGGTATCCCCTCTTGTCATAGTACCCAAAAAAATTGGAAGTGGAAGATATTTTTTTACTACAAAGAAATATAATTTTCCATTTTCTTTCATCAGTTATGTCATGGATGACCTTGCAAGGAAGAAATTATTCTCATACTTGGATGGATTTAGTGGGTATAATTATTTCTATATCAACCCTGAGGATCAGGAAAATACCACCTTTACATGTCCTTGGGGAACATTTTCCTATAGTGTCCTTTCATTTGGATTTTGCAAAGCCCCTGCTACCTTCCAGAGGGAATTCTTGAGTATTTTTGTTGATCTAGTGCATGACACAGTTGAAATATACATGGATGACTTCACCCCTTATGGAAATTATTTCCAGGAATATCTTTCCAATATGTATAATATCTTAAATAAATGCATTGAAATGAATCTCTCACTAAGTCCTGAGAAGTGTGAATTTTTATGAATGCAGGGATTATCCTAGGTCACTTCCTTTCTAAGGAAGGGAGCCAAGTTAACCCTAAAAATATTTCCATTATCAAAAGGGTCCTTGTCCCTTAGAAACAAAGGGTTGTTAGAAGTTTTCTTGGGCTAGTTGGATATTATAGAAGGTTCATTAAGGATTTCATTAAATTAGATTCACCTTTGTTTGGATTATTGACTAAGGATTCATATTTTTTTGGACAGATAAATGTGAAGAGGCATTTGAAGAGCTGGAAGATAAATTAACCATTGCACAAATTTTTAGAGGTCCCAACTGGGCATTTTCTTTCCACATCCACACATATGCATCAGACATGGTTGTAGGAGAAAATTTGGGACAAGTGGAGGACAATTTTTCCTATTCCATATACTTCATTAATAAAAAACTATCCAAGGTTGAACTCAATTACACAATTACCGAAATTTAATGATAGTTGTTGTGAACTTCTTGAAAAATTTTAGGCATTATATAATTTTGTATCAATTCTTTCCTCATATTGATCATGTAGCCATAAAATATTTAGTGAATAAACCTTATGTCAATGCTGTGATCATTATTTGGTTATTATTGTTACAACATTTAATCCAACTATTGTTGATAAGCTAGGAAAGGAAAATTTGGTTGCATGTTTTTTTCTAGACTAGAATTGCCTGTAAAAAATGAGGATTTGATAGATGATCAACTTCTGGATGAGCACCTCTTTTTTATTTCACTACTGTATCCTTGGTTCATTGATATAAAAAAATTATTGGTTTTTGGGATATTCCTCCTTAATATATCCTCCAAGGAGAAGAGCTATATTTTTAGAAAAAAATCCCCTTTCACCTGGATTTTGGGAAATCTCTTCAAATTGGGACAAGATAAGATCTTGAAGAGATGTGTAATGGATGATAAGGTTTTTTGACATCCTCTCAGCATTCCATGATGTACCCTATGGGGGTAATTTTTCTATCAAGAGGATAACCTTAAAAATTCTCCAAGACTACTACTATTGGCCCACTATACACCAAGATGTTAGGAGATACACTACCAGATGTGATGAATGCAAAAGGATGGGAAATACTACAGCAAAGGATATAATTCCATTACAGCCTCAAGTGCCTCCTGATCCATTTGAGAAGTGGGGAATGTATTTAATTGGACCAATTGACCCCCCATTCAAACAAAAGAGATATATCATTGTGTGCACTGATTATTTAACAAAGTGAGCAAAAGTGAAGGCATTAAAAGAAGCCACAGAGTAGAAGGTGGCTAAGTTTCTGAAGGTAACAATATTTTACAATTTTTTATTCCCAAGGGAGTTTTAGATTGATTAAGGGACACAATTTTCTTCAAATATGATTAAGGGGATCATGGAGCAACATCATATAAGGCGCAAGAAATACATATCCTATCATCCTCAAGTAAATGGGTAGGTTGAGGTTAGAAACATAGATTTGGAAAAATATTGACTAAAGTTATCAATAGCAACAAGAAGGATTGGGTAGATAGACTTGTGGAGGCCACTTAGGCCTACAATATCACTTGGAAAACCACCACTGAGTTCACCATCTTTGAGTTGGTTTATGGTAAGAAGGAATTGTTGTCCATTTATTTTGAATCCAACACCCTAATAATGGCAACACAATTGGATTTGGACCTCAACAATGCTCAACAAGAGAGGCTACAACAACTCAATGATATTTATGAAATTAGATTGTAGGCCCTCATGCATGTAAGATGGTACAATTGTAGAGGAAGATTTGGCATGACAAAAACGTCATAGAAAGGACTTTCCAAGAGGGTGATTGGGCCTTACTGTATGATTAGAGATTAAAATTATTCAAGGGAAATTTCATAAAAATACGGTTAGTCCCTTATCTGGTGGAAAAATGTCATGAAAATGGTTTTGTCTAGATTAGAACGATGACGAAGAAGGAATTTCACTTTTATTCAATGGTTACAAATTGAAACTCTAAAAAGATCTTCTTTCAAAGGAGGATTTAGCCGACTCAATAAGGAATGAGATGAATGTGATTGGGGGTGTCATAGTTCTCAATTCATATAACCTATAATTAGTAGAAGAAAGAAGAAAGAAACAAAAAATAAATATAAAAATAAAAATAATAAAGAATAAGAATAAGAATCTTAAGTGAAAACCTCCCTGAGGCGCCTGAGGAAAACCATAGGGCTTAAAACATCTATGAGGAAGTCCTAGGGTCAGGAAAAAGAGAAGGGGAATAAAGAAAAATCTCTAGGTGAAAACCTTCCACAAGGTACCTAGGGTAGTCCTGCAAGTTGAAAGCTTTGAGGCCGCGTGTAGGTATAAGAAAATAAAATAAATAAAGAAAAAATAAAAATAAAATAGAGAAGAAATAGGAGCCCTTACATCATTGTTGATATCATGTGTTTTTTGTAGGGTTCCAATCACATCCCAAAGAGGACGATAGACAAGGAATACAACTCCAAACCTCCACTTTTCCCATATGCCAACCTAGCTCTCTGCATGTTCTCCATCATTTTAATACCTTTTAGAAGTTCCTCCATTGCTAGGTCACATATCTCACTCAATTCTGCCTTAGATTTGAAGTGTCACATGATTATATTGAAGTTTTATAAGATTTTCTAGATTTTCTACAATATTGTGATTGAAATGGAAAATGGGCCATCTCTATCCATAAAAAATCCCCATTTTCACACATTCTTCATTACCTTCACCACAACCAAGGTGTACAATCCTTTTCTGTTGTATTACATGATGTTATCGACATTTTTGGAGCATCATATGAACGATATTGCGTTAATAGAGGGGTCTGTGTGACTGATACAAGAAGAAATACAATCCTGTTGCTATTTTCACAGACCCTACTAGACCACATTTGGAAGCACTTGGAACCACAAAAAATTAAGAATCAAACAATGTGTAGGAATTAATGAACCATTTACTTAATCTTGGGCAACAAAAAGACTTTGAAAAATTTGCTATAGGATCATTGTTCATCTCCAACAATAGTAAAACTTGATCCACCATCATCAAATTTTGTTATGATAAGCCTCAATCAGTCATATCCATTCCAAAAAAAAAATCTACACAAAAAAAATAAAAATATTCCAAAATAGAGTCAATGCATGGAGCAACAAGTATGGAAAGTGGCAGCTCCAAAGGATAGCAGATCAACCATTATTTTTGAAGTAGCATGCAAAGGATGATACCATAAGGTAGGAAAAGGTTTGAAGATACTCGCATCTTCCTTTAAGTGCATGATAGTTCAAATTTTTTTTACAATGTATGAGGAACTAGGTTTTCATAAGCTAGAGGTGTCCAGTTGTCTCATCCACCCTCAAACTGTTGAAAAAGAGTTGACTTTCTCTCTAATCCAATATGGAGAAAACTGAAAAATAGGAAGGGTGATGATTTCTAGGAGTAGGAAAATGGACCTATGAGAAGTTTATGTAGGTGGTAGGTTGGGACCAGCTAACATGACATGTTGAGCCCACCATTAAACCACAAAAAGAGATAAAATGTGGGTTAGAGCCTCACTTATACCAAGATATTCATTCCAAAAATTGTAAGATATGTCCATTGTGTTATCAAGGGTCAAGCTAGATACCACCAGGGTTCCTATAGACTGCTACAGGAAGTGCTATATCATTGAATATTAGTTTCTTTGGGATTTGGGTTCAATGTTATAGGATTGTCATCAGTGATACAAGATTGTGACCGGTTGCTACAAGATTGTCACAAGTTACTACAGGATTAGCCTAAGAGGTGGAATAGGGCTTTATTTGGTGCAAATTCCCCTCCAAAACCTTAAATCCATTAGAATTTTCCAAGAGATGGATAACTAGTGTTTTTTCCTCACCTTCCCTATACAATAGGTTGGAAAAACTGGTTAATTTTTGTCTCTAAAAAAATGATGCAGTAAACCATTGAAATTAAAGTTTTTCAAACCTTGTTCTTTTCATGAGTGAAAGGCATGTTATAAGAAGGGTAAATTTTTTTAGGTTTGACACCACATTCTCCTATCTCTGATTAGAATAATGGCACCATTCCTCCTATCTCTATTTTGAAACCCTAGACTACTAAAAAAGTGATCATTGACAGAAAATTCCTTGAAAAGTATTGAGAGGGCCACAAACGTAAACGTGGGAGGAAGCTTCAATAGGACGTAACTGGTAGACTAAAAAAGAATCCATCAACACCCTCCTGTTAGGGACATCTTCAAAAACCACCAAAGGATGGAGTTACTTGAGAGAATTAGAGGATATGATGATGAAATCACCCATAAGTTGTCCATGGCCCTCCAAACTTATGGGGAAGAAATTTCCATCACCATTGTGAGAGTGATTGTCATACATTTTAATGAGAAACTCATAAGCAGGGTGACCACATTGTATTTAGGAGCTATATGCGACAAGGAGGATGTAATGAAGGCCATCACAACTAAAAATGATTTCTTCCTCTCTAAATAAAATCAAATTGAGGATAAAAATGGAGTTAGGAGTGAAAGCCTACCTTACCCATGTGATGAAGTGCATTGATGAAGTGCACTAAAACATCTCAAGATACATATATTGTGAGGGGAATATTAGTGTTGTTTATTCCTATCAATTTAGGCTACTTTATGAGCTAAGATTCTAGACCGAATTGCCTACCTCACTGAAACTCAGTATTCCCCATTTTTCTCCTTCAGTCCATATAGGAAATGACCCAAAGAGTGAGAGAAGGGAAGCATAAATTCATTTCTCATCATGGGATCGTTATCCTCATTGTCATTGATGCTTTGGGTCATGTCCCAAAACTTGCTTCATGGGCATAACTTGTAGACATGGAGAGGGAAGTCTTCACTGAAAATCAAGCCAAAACTCTACTAGAATCTGAAGAGGCCACAAAACATAGCTCTATTGAAGAAGAGCTTGGAGGAGAGGAGAAGGAATAAAATGGAAAATAAGGATAATAAGAAGAGTAAGAAGATAAAACAATGACAAAAAAAGAGACTGTTGAGGAGCTTTCTAGGCGAAAAAATAAGAGGAAAAAAAAAAAACAAGTAAGTCTTTTAGAGGGAAACAATGAAGGGCGGGGGGGGGGTACTAGGATTAGGAAAGGGAATCCTGAGCCTCACACTACTACCCCATCACCATTGAAGGATCAACCAGTTTCCAAGAGGGAGAACCTGAGAAAGATAAAAATAAAATTAAGGAGGTCAGCTCCTTCACTGCAAAATGGAAACATCTCCAATCCTCACCAATAAGGTCAAACATGAGGGGGGATAATGAGGAAGCTCTAAGAAGGACCTTCCCTGCTATAGGAAAGTAGGGTAGTGCTACATGAATAGGAAGGAATGCTACAAGATAGAAAAGCGATGCTATAGAAAAGTAAAATATCACCTCTGGAGGGGGGAGAAGGATCACATGAAATACATGAGGCTGGTCTTCAACTAGCTCTTGGATCCTACTACAAATTTTATGAACAAGGACAAATCATCCCCAAAAATTTTGCAGTCCCCATCCTATTTGAGCTAGACAAAGAAAGGAGTTGAACCCATCAATGGATATTAATTGCTAAGTCCAAGAGAGTTGAGGAATTGACCTCATGGAAGAAAAAATGGAGAATATGGGTTAAGAAATGGTTGATTTTAGGTTGAGAGAGGCAACCATGAGGGAATAGTTGAAATTGGAAAATAAGATATTAAAAGAGAAACCACATGAGAAGGAAGGATAACTCACCACCATGGAAATATTGGCCATGGAGACCACCCAATGCATACACCCCTCAAAAACATATTCCATGTTCCTTAAATATCATAGAATTAATTTGTATATCATAAATCTAGCACAATATGGCTCACTTCCCTTCAAACACTACAAGTAGTTCATTGAATTTTGTCAGAAGGGTAGTGTGGAATACTGAGCTAAGATGGAAACATTTTACATGCACAACCTCATATTGACTGAAATGAAATTATGGGATACAAATTCTAAGATGGAGGATGTTCAGCTGATAGAATTAGCCTCTTGGTTGACCCATGAGGAGGAAAGGGATGAAGAAGCAAAAATAATGATATCCAAGGAGACTAATGAGCCCCTATGGGTTAGAGCAGAGTTGAGGGCTCCCCACCTTGTCATCAATAACCATGAACTCATTTTTTAGGATCCCAAATTGGCACCAATTTACACAAATAGATAGGAGAAATCCATTTAACACTTCGAGGAAATATTTAGGCTACTAATGACTAAAGGATTTTATGATTTTCAGAGGAGATTTAGTTCATGCTTAAGTTGCTACAGATTGAAGGGTTGTAGGAATTCATTACCTCGTAGCCTACAAATTAGGGAATATCACTCTCCAGAGATATTGGTGAATGCCTTGAAGAAGACACCCTTAGACAAGATGGTAGTTTAAAGACTGAAGGCCAACGAGATTGGGCCCAAGTTCATCCCTCCTTTGTTGCTAGGGCTATGGTAAATAAATGATCATATTGAAGAGTAGAAAGAGTGGGCTGAAATAGGAATAAATGAAGGGTTCCATCCTCGAAAGGGAACTTATTAAGAGTTACCTTGGGATGTCAGGGTAGCCACGAGGGCTATGCATGAGATGAAACTAAATGGCTAAGTTTCTCAGAGGTTTGGCAACACTTTCAGTGGGGGCGGTGATAATGGGCCTCGTTAATAGGTAAATAATAAGGCCCATTTGGCCTTCCTTTAGCCTATATTTACCTCATTCTCATATTAAATGAATTTTTTTTTCACTATTATATGTTTATTAGGAATACTAGAGGATGATTGTCATAACTCATGGACTAATGTGATTAATGTGTAGGAAAAGAGTGCATTTTAGTGAATTTACAATGTAGAGATACATTGGAGGTATTTGGAGAAAATGTAGAAGGTGTTTCCCCTATATTTACTCACCTACAACTTAAATTTCTCCTTGAATTACTTACCCACAAGTTCTAAGGTTCCCTAACAACTGATGCACTCAAGGATTGCAAGGATAGTAGGGAGCTTGATCCATCTTTCTAGGGATTTTTGGAGGGAAGTAACCCTCTTTCAAAGGAGGCTACCCCTAATTAAATTTTTTAATAAATAATGAAGCCTAAGGGCTCAGTAGGATTCAAAAGTTTGAAGAAGATACAGATTAGTAAGATCTAGAAGCTCATATTGTCATTTTCATCTTATTTTCATCATGTACTTGAACATTATTTACTATTAATGAGAATTTTATTCTTATATTCAATATGATTTTGCTGTAGAGGGTTAACTCTTCTTGGGTTAGGGCCCAATCCAAAGGCTCTTGTATCTCACATGTGGATTTAACTCATTCATTTTCATTCCTCACAACATTTTACTTCTTTCTTAGCAACAATTACTTATGAAAATTTCTTGTGCAAGTCTATCAACCACCTCTCTTTTGGGATGTGTGGTTGAGGCTAATGTATTGACAAGTCAAAAACATATAGTTGCTTTATTTTATAATTGTTTTTGTTAGGGAAATTTTTTTTAGGCATATTGTGGATGCAAGTCTAGTTTAGATTACAACATAGGTTTTCTTTCTATTGAAGTTTGCAACAAGAAACAATAAATTGGCATCTAGAAACAATATCCTTGATCCTAGTGAAAGTTAAGCACCTACACTAGGTGGGGCACACACAGGCTAATTTTAGGTGTATGTCTATTTTTAGAATGGTAAGAAAATTCTATTTATAGCACGAGTCTATTTATAGATGGTTCAAAAAATTCTATTTATGGATGGAGTTCTATTTTTGGAATGTGTGTGCAAATTCTGTTCGTAGATCGCATGTCTAAAAATAAAATGCATGTCGATTATTATTATATCTTAATAATAATTAGACACCAAATAATAATCTATTCTCTTGAAGCACTTGATTTCAATTAACTGATGGAAAACTGGTTAGTTGAAGGAATTTCGAGTTCTAAGGTTGGTTGGTGTGGCATGCAAATGGACTTAGTTGTAACTTAGTGATTCAAAGTTGTAACAGAGTTGGATGTGTAGTTATGTGAGTTCTAAATTATTTTAACTCAGTTAAGTGAATTAAACTCAGTTGTGCTAGTTGTAACTAGTTGTAACTAAAGCCACACTAGTGAGAGATCAATGAATTAAATATTAAATTAATTCACATGTAGTGATCTCACATGCAACTAAACATTTACTATTGTTAACTACATGCATGTCAGTTCCAGTGGAGACCCGGTTGAGATCTAGGTGAAAGGGAAGTGTAACTATTAGTTGTGATATTAGCAGGCCACCTAGGTGTAGTTATAACACCACAGGATGCCCATGATACTCAGTGCAGTTGAGGAAGGTTGAAATTCTTTGTGATTAAGGATTGCATTAATCAGGGACTACGTGAGCAAGGCATGTTGTCTGGAGACAGTAAATTGGCTAAGGGATTTAACAATTTTTGTATGATAGTGTGAGACAATTAGTTGATGTAGTGAGGGATCTTGTGATTATAGTTTTGTATGTAATTGTTTCATGATTCCTTGTGGAATATACAATATATGATAGAGGGGTTTTTAGCTGTAATCTTTCCTCGGGAATATCTGGTGTTGTGGTTTTGATCTATTCTTTCTTCATGCTTATGTAATTGGCAATTGTGTTTTTAATTTCACAAATATTTGTAGAACTGATTTTGTATTTAGCAGTAGCATATTGTTAGATCAGGGGAATCCATGGCATACATGTATTTAATATAATTTCTACACTTTCAATGCATTAATAGTTATATTTCAAATAAAATTCAATTCACCCATTCTCTATCATTTTAATTTTCTCAAATTTACATTGTCAATATGTTATATGATTTTGGTAATATTGAATAAATTTTTGTGGTTTGCAGGCACTGTTGATTTTTAGGGTTGAAATTTACATTCACACTCCTTATCCCACCACCATATCCATTTCTTCAACCTAAACAACACCCTCAAGGAATTTCTAATCGAGAGTATAATTAAGGATTATTTAGGTCCACCGTGTGCATTGAGTATTGTGCAGGATGGGCCCTTGAAGGGTACTAGTCTTGGAAAGGGTTGCATACAACCTTCATCTACCCTCAATTACCCTTTCCTACCTTCAAGTTGGCTTCTCCACCTTCCGAATTCTCACAGATCCGATCTTGTAGAAAAAGAGGGAAATCCTGTAGCATCATGTAGCATTGTGTAAACTTGAAAAAAATTGAGCTTGAAGCTTGATTTATTCCTCCTTGTCTTGGATAATGTCCCTTAGGCTTTGAAACCATGATTGAGGAAGACTATGTACCACTTAGGACTTTCCTTTTTACCACTACAACACATTTTTACAATTTGCGTTAATGGACATACTTATGAATTAGATAGCATAATAATGATTTTCTTGATCACCTCATGAAGAATCTAGTGAATTTTTTTGCTAAGTATAATATCTTTGAACAAAATGGTTAAAGTTTGATTATATGCCATTTTTATTTGTAGAAATTAAAATAAATTTTCTACTACTGATGAATTTTAAATAAAAACAAGACATTACAAATTTCCTCTACAATTCTGTGGAATGGAAATCACAATTTTAAGACACATGCAATGAAATCTAACTATTAAAACCACAAGAGCACAATTATTTACAGGGGACCGAACTAGGAAAAATCCCTCCGTTGATTTTCATTAATCAGATGAGAATGAGAAACTATTCAAATGTCTTTCTTCGAATATAAAGCATACCCTACACTATAAACATGTTCTCTTGTTGATTGTCCTTCTCTAGCCAACAATTTGAGAACTCAATGGTCCATCTTCATCCTATTTCCTTGCGCAATTTCCAAGGACTTGATCACCTGCATCAATGTCAAGAATATACACTCAACTAGTATATAATTGACAATTAAAATGTGCCTTTTTCCTCCATTCCAGCTATGAAATTTGAATTCCATACATGTCTAGGATATTTTTAGCTGATTGACTAGTTTAATTGAGAGACCACTAAGTTAACAACAATTCTACTACTAAGTTGACCTTTAACTAACTCAAATAATCACTTGGGCTCAGTGAACTAAGTTCAACTGAAAATAATTGAACTAGATTTCCATATATTAGTCATCATCACAATCATAACTCTACTCCAAGCCCAAAAACTCTATCTTTATGATATAACTAAGTGACAGGGCCATGTCACTCAAGCTAACTACAATCCAAGTCATCTTGCTGATGTGGAAAATCTAATTACTAAATTTGGTTAAGGCACAAGTGGAATTTATCCTTTCTTGCTACAATTTCTAACATTTTTTATGCAAGATAGATTAGTTTTCTTTATTTATTCTTAAGATAGGGTATTCATTTAAGCATTGGTGTTTCCTATGCATGGACTAGGTTTTCTTTCAATGCAATGTTTAAATTTTGTAAATAGATTAATGTTTACATTTATGCAAGTAGTGTAGCCCTTACATTTCTATAAATAAGTTAACATTCACATTTGAGCAAGTACCATTTCCAACTTGACAATTATAGTAACATTCCCATTTATACAAAGTAGATTATAACTTTTATTTCATGCAATTTATTTCCTTGCAAATCTAGATTCAGTTAATAGAGTGGTCTTTTTATTCCTTGGTTTGGTTCATTGCTTCAAAGTGACTTGAGTAGAGCTTAGCCTATTTTTCATACAACACTATCACCTCTAAGTTTGTAGAAGAACCAGGTTGATAATTAAAGTTGGTAGCCTTGGGAGCTACACCACTCTTGTTGAAATAATGGGGATCATCAATTATTATGCTATTTGACCCAATAGAAGTATATCTATATGGGGAACCTGTGAGGGAAGGATTTAGAACATAAGATATGGAAAAGCTCTATAATGTAACTTATCATAGGAATGACTATGTTAATCGAACTAATAATGGCGTTTTAATCTTAATTCATGTGCATCATATTCATACGAAGCACTTGAAGGATAGCAATATATGGTACATGAGATATCCACTAGAAGATGTGCACACATTTGCCGCTAAGTACATTGGATTGAAGGAGAGGTACATGATCCCCCAACATTTGATGGAATGAAATATGCGTGCTTCATTGTAAACAAATTCAAGTCACAGTTACCTACAAAAAATAGATTTTGAGCCCTAGAAATATCCCTAAAATAAAATCCTCCACGAAGGTAGGTTGTGTATAGGTACAAAAGGAAGAATTGGTAGAAACACAGATAATTGTTGCAAATCAAGTTTGGGCCAAATGCTATAAATTTTGAGCCATAATATGGAGGATTTAGTCGTCCTAGCACCCACCTCAAGGGGTGTGTCAAAACATGGAATAAGAAAAATATACCACAAGAAGAGCATGTTAATTGGTTCATACCTACATTGGATACCATCCCTAGAAACTAGTATACATAGTTGGAGGTGCAGAGAGGAAAAACAGATTGGGGAGAGATGTTTCAAAACTTCAAGGTCACTTTCAGCTTTGAATTAAATAATCCTCCAGTTGATATAGCTTTGAATACTATGAAAGAAAATATTTTTACACCAGAAATCAAAACTGCACAGAAATTAATACCCTTGTGTAGTGTACATATACACTCTTAGAAGGTTAAAAAATTCATGGAATGCTACAATGTCACATAGGAATGAAAAGAAGAGGAAAACCCAAGGAACTTATATATACTTGAGACCATAGGAGAGCACGCAGTAACATCCCTACAACTAGAGTCTGCAGATTATGCCAAGCCTACCAAAACATGCAAAGTGAACATTGGGAATAAAGAAAAGCCTATTATGGAAATTATCGGAGATTATTGGGCAAAAGGAATAGTAGGAAAGATTTCCGATTTCCCTTGTGAATAGCAGGACCTATTCAGATTCAATTTTCAGAGATGAAAGGTATATTTAGAGAGAATGAAGAAATGAACATACCTTAGAAGCCAGATGCAAATCCATTTAAACAAAGACCTTATAGGTTTAATCTAGTCTATAAAAAAAAAGGTGAAGAAAGAATTAGACAGAATGTTGGAAGCAAGGATTAGTAAACCCATAGAAGAATATGAATGGTTAATCCCATTGGTGGTGTAGGATAAGAAGACAGGGGAAATCAGGATTTGTGTGGATGTAAGGAAGCTAAACAATGAATTTTTACATGACCCTTTCCCTACCCCATTTATAGATGAATTGTTGGATAATATAGGAGGAAAAGAATCCTACTAATTTACAAATGGATTTTTAGGGTACCATTAGATTAAGATGGCACCAAAAGATAAGAAAAATAATAATTTTTCAAAACAATGGGGATCATTCTAGTATATTGTAATACCTTTCGATCGAAAAAATGCACCTACAATATTTCCTAGAGTGGTGGTGGTAGCCTTCAAGGAGTTCATTCATACATTTTTAGAGGTATACTTGGATGATTGGACGATTTATTCTCTTAAAGAAATGTATTGAGGTTTTGTGCTTAATTTTGAATAAATGTATAAAATTTCAAAACTCATTAAACTTGAAGTGAATTTTCAATTTTCCATTTTGTTTTTTTGTTGGAACATGTATTCTGAAAGAAAGTTCTATTGGTTGACCTCGCAAATATTTTTATTATAACATACTTACCTCCACAAACATCAATGTGAAAATTACATGCGACTTTGGGTCATAGAAGATACCACATAAATTTCTTATAGGGATATATGAAGATTACAACCTGCTTGGAAAAGACGTTAAATAAATAAGTTAAGTTCTAATTGAATGAAGAGTATCAGAAGGCTTTAGATACTTTTAAGAAGTCAGTTGCTAGGTTTATTTTATTTTTTCTAGAATAGGGAAAGGATTTCATGTTGACGTGGATGCATCATTTATAAAGTTTGGCACAGTTTTAGCTCAACCAGGATGAGGGTATTGTTGTAGCCGCTACAACACCACCCAAAATTTTGGGTATATTTAAAATTTCGGGTTCCCCCTCTGCTCGCTTAGTCGTTAAGGTCTTTCATCGAACCAGCAGTCAGTGACATCCCATCGACCTATTCCCAACCCCTCATGAGTTTTTTCGCCATCATGATCAGATGTAGTCGTTGCAATCATGCCATATGAGGGAGGGATCATCTGGCATACGATCGAACACTCTTATCACAGTCGCATCATGTGTAATGAGATTGCCATGCATACTTTTAAATGGGAAACTTTTGTATATTAACAATTAAAGGCCCTGTCGCCGTAGGTCATTAAACATGTTGCTCAAATACTTCTCTTAAACTTGTTAGTTTCATATGTTTTATCTGTGGTCACCATTATCAAAGAATAATTATGATGTCGTAATGTTCCACGCAGGTCGACCCCACGGGTGACAAACTCCTAAGTCGTGTCATGACATCAAGGGTAATAAATTGGGCTCAACAACAAAGCCAAGTTGTGAAACAAGGGAGGAGGAGGAGAAAGCGACCAGTACCATTAAAGGAGGATAGTGTGATACATGGTGATCGGAGAGAACCTTCTATGTCACTGATGCAAAAATATTTCTTCACTAGTGCGCACCAGATGCTTAAAGCGCTCCCTTGGAAATGTCCAGATCCTGCATAATACCATCTCAATGTCGATGTGCACATGCAAATAAACGTATTTCGCCACTTCGATGAGTCTAGTATAGCCCGGTGAACAAAGCAGACTCAGAAGTTTTCTCTAGATAATGACCATCTCATTTGAGGCGTTCCCGTGCCAGGTAGCAGTGCGAAAGCACACATGTTGGTGTGGCAAGCCCAAGGCAGAGTTTTCAAATATGTGAGCGAATCTTTCAGAAGCAACATTTATGAATCCTAAGCTACATGGTGCGCAATTATTAATGCTGCAAGGAGTACAACGTGGAGCAAGGAAATGGCATTAAAACCCTAGTCTCCTTTGTTCTTTCATATCCATAAAGTTTGTCTATGTGGGACCATACGGGATGGAGAACTTCAAATTGAACCTAAAAGGTAATGTTTAAACATGTGCACCTTTTGGCAGCCAGGCGCATTGATGCATATGCAAATAGTCTCTAGGACTACAAGGCAGAAAAGCTCAAATATCAAAAAAGGCCATAAATATGGTTGGAGTGGTAGATTTCAACTCTCAACCTTTCAGAGCAAAAGCATTCGTATTATGGGGTGGTGGCCTTGGCATAAAAAATTATTATCTCTGTGCGCTAACAATAGGAGGAAAGGTAATGGTCAAGGCTGTATAATTAAAACTAAGGTGAAAAAAGGCATAAAGGACCTTATGGTTTCAAAACTATATGAAATGATGGACCGAGACTATATGAAAACATTTCAAGTAAGTTTAAATTCTTCCATGGCGGATATAGTGATCTAGGCTTATTTTAAATAACCTTGGTGCGTTTCAAATGAGCGCAAATGTCAATGATAAATGTTCAAGTGGTCAAATTTTATGATTGAGCCACGTAGCAAATGGGCGCGAGCATACATACATAGTGACCGTGTTTTATATTAAAGGTGGGGCAGATGTATTTTTTGGTCCAACGTTCAATGTTGCATGGAGCCCAATGTTCAATAAGCCGAATGAAAACGTTTATGCCGTTCAACGTTATACGTATATGTGGAGCGGAGTGTTGCCGCGATGTTCTAGTGGTGCAAGAACGCGGGAGATGGTGCAACGAAGCCACGTGGACACGTTGCATGGAAACCAACGTGCGATGGCAAAGTCTCAACTTACGTGGCATGTTATGACAAGTATGGCTCAACATCGACAGTCTTTGACCATGTTTTAAGCAGGGTAATAGCGTGTGTTTTCCCAACCATGCGACACGTGACATATGGACGTAAATAGTTCGATGGGCTCCCATGCGTTCATGCTGAAGTTTCAACCTATAATAAACAATTGCATATATATATCAGTGGTCAAAAGCGGCGTGGAGCGTATACAGATAATGGCCAAATTGATATTTGAACGTGAGCTGGAACCCTACCACATACATCCGACAGCGTGATATAACAGTCATTGAGCGTTTGTGCAGAGCCATGTGCAAACATTATATGTTGGCGCGCGTTCAATGGAGAAAATATCATATGGGCGCAAGCGTTTTCAACCAAATTCTAGTCTTCAAAACGTATGTTAAAAAACAAGCCAAAGGTTATAATAAACCATGACGGCATGTATAATGGCTGTAACGCAAGAACAGTCAAATCAGGAGTGGGATTGTAAAAGGTGCACTGAACGGTGCCAAGTCTTGGTTTTAAGTTATATCGGGTGGAGATTATTGATGCGGTTTCGTCAACCAGCTGGATATAGCTGTGAGCAGACTGTAAATGTACAATGGGTGACAGAGCAGATCCATCTCACCTCTCACACCAGAAGCAAAATGCTCCATCGAATCAGCACTGTTTTCGGAGGAAACATCTATTTGTTTCTAATATGGTAGAAGAAAAGTGTCAGCCGCCGTATGCGTGGAGAACTCACAGCACTGGGTTACATGCATACAAGCCTGTCCAATGCATGGCACCATTCCGCTTGATTCTTGGATGATTTTTTCGATGGAGTAAGTAAAACTTTCACACGCAAATGCAGAAGAAGCAGTTGCACGAGTCGCATGATTAATAGAGCAAGTGAATTAGTGATCTGTGACCCTGCGACCTCTGTAAAAGCCTTCGCGCGACCCCTTCAGGTCGTTGAGTCGTGACGCAGGTTGATGGGCAAGAATTGCGACCCCGCGATTGTGTGACCCCTCCGAGGTCGCGAGGTCGCAGAGTGATATGCCCACAGAGAACTGCGACCCAAAGATATTTCCGACCATGCGAACCCATCGGGAAACTCAAATTCACCTCCCGCGTGTCTCATTCTCCGCCAAAGCTCTAATGTTTGTTCACGATAAGCTGCATAAAGTAAATTCCTGCTCTCCATGCCGCATCACACGCAACGCTGGCCGCCCAATGCATGCTGCCATGCACATAAAATGAATTAGGAAGGAGATCTGAATTTGGAACAGGCGAGCCAGTTGCATCAGACGCAGTGGTTGAAGGATTTGCATTTTGAGCTCTAGCTTGGTCTGGCCCTTGTTCAAACAGAGCAGCAAAAGAATTAGAGCCCAAGTCATTTCCCACTGTCTCTTCCTATTGTTGTTGCATTGAGAAATGGCTCTCGAACTGTTTCATATATACGACTGAGCATGTTCAAGCCTTCCGGAGATGATTCAATTTTACACATGGTCCTGTCATATTTCTCATCATCTCTCGCATGGAGTTCAGGATTCCTTGCTACATCCAAAGGCTGCCTCAGAGTTCCAAGGTCATTGAGTATGTGTACAAAGTCTGGGTGCCTGTCAATAATTTCCCACATCTGCAGATTACTCATAATCAAGCTTCACATCAGAACAGGGTCGTTCATAAAAGGCTGAATTCCAGGCATACTCATCACCTCCCAAATCGTGTTGAAGATCTGTCTATGATGAATAGTGATATTAAAATGCAATAGGGTCAACACGTTATGTCGTAAAGCTGTGAATGGATATCAACAAAATGAACATACGGTCGTTTTAATCTCCTAAGCATTTCTCTGTCCAAAGGCACTAAAACTAGCATACCATAAGCAATTATTTTCCTATCAGCGAAATCATATGGTTCGATTGCCAAGATCAATAGCAGGAACGTGAATCACAAAGATTGCCTAGGGAATACTCCCTTGCAGTTGCAGCATGCGATATAATCCTTTGTTATCCAGTGTCACTACCACGGAACTTGCGCACATCTTGTTGGGCACTTGGACCCCGTTGTTGTTTGGTGTTTAGAAGGGGATGAGAACGAAGCAATTATCACCATGTCAAATGTATTGGGTCACATAGTCACAACTCTTTGCAGACTCAGAGAATGCGACTCAACCTCCACTTGCGGCTCTGATGACAAAGTCTTGACCACACAGGGGTCTAAATTTATTGTACTTCACTCTTGCAAATTAATTAAAATGCCTTTAGCATTATTATTGTTTCAATCATGGAGATATGTGACCTACGTTATTTTTTTGCAGGAAGAACCTTTCGGTCTGCACAAAGAGCCAGAGTTTGCCTCAGCAAACAAGGGGACCTTCTCAAAACAAATTGCAGAGGTCGCCAGGTCGCTAAGTTGCACTCCCTGTCAAAATCTCGACGGTGCGACCTAGCGACCCAGCGACTAGGTCGCAGGTCACACATTTGCCCAGGTCGCGAGGTCGCAGATCTGTTGGAGGTCGCGAGGTCACAAATCCCAATAGGTCGTAGGTCGCAGATCCAGGGAGGTCGCAGGTCGCACATTCACCTGGGTCGCGAGGTCGCATTTGCTGAGGTCGCAGGTCGCATATTCACTGAGGTCGCAGGTTGCACATTTCCCCGGGTCACAGGTCGCAGAGGTCGCCAGGTCGCAAAGTCGCACCACTTGGTAAATGCCCGACGGCGCGACCCAGCGACCCAAGGACTAGGTCGCAGGTCGCAACAACGGCTCAGGTCGCAGGTCACAGAAAATACTGGGTTGCAAGGAAGCCCAACCGTCGGGAAGCTGAAAAGTCAGGGACCCCAGAGGGCAAGCTTTGCCCTATAAATACTTCCTTCGGGAACATACCAAAGGGCTTTTTCTTTTGGAAACTGAAGAGCTACATGGCATTGTATTGAAAGATTATACTCTTGTGCATATGAATACAGATTCTTGTTAAAACACCCTATGGTTATGATGTGTTTTGCTGTGCGAACACTGTGTGTATTCCTTGTACAGTTTCAGAACATACTATGATTAATGAAGCTGCACTCTTCATGTCATCATTTATGCGTCATGGCTATCTGTGTTGTATCAATGATGTTCAATTTATCATCTGCTCTATTAATGAATATTAATGAACTATTTTGTTAGCATTTCGTTTTATCTTTCAGAAAGTAAAGGGATATCTTACCATAAAGAACTATTTCTTTTGTGGTCAGACTACCTTATAAGCATTACCCCCAAAGATGTGTTGCTAATGACATCTCCTGAGGTGTATAGGCTTTATTTATGATCTTGCTACGCATAGTGTTCGATTCGTGTTTAATGCATCAATCCTGTATTCTGTATCATGTGAATAAGTGTATGTCCACAGGTTCAATCAGGTTCTTTTGAGACCGAAGGGAAGGCGTCTTAAGCGGTAGCCAGACCCACACCCCGGACGGGATCCCTACTCCAAATGGTTTAAGGTCTAATTGGGACTTTCTACCGGGGAGATCCCCTACTGTTGGCGGGACAAATTTTCCTGTCAACGGGTATATAGATCACCTTATTACGTTTTCTAGTAGGAAAATTTCAACAAAATAACAAAATTAAACTATGGAGTGGGAAGGATTTCCGATGGTATGTGCACTATATAAGTTTAGACATTATATGGTTGGGACACACTTCAATATGTACACAGATCATTATGTGTTAAGATATTTATTCACCAAGATAGTGTTGGAGGGGAGGACATGAAAATGGTTGTTGTTGTTTCAAGAATATGACTTTGAAGTCATTATGAAACCAAGAAGACTCAATGTAGGGCCAAATCATTTGTTGTGCATTTTGAATGGAGAATATGTAAGAAACCTTGATGCCAATTTTCCAGATGAAAACTTATTTTTAGTAGAAATGGTTTATTATTACCTTGTAGATATCATCCAATTCCTTAGTACAGGAGTATCCCTAGTGGACTATATGGTTACGTAAAAGAAATAGTTAGTGGTGAAGGTTGCAAACTATCAACTCATAATAGGATATTTATACCAGTTAGGAATAGATGGCATACTTCGTTGTTGTGTGTTAGGACACAAAATAAATTTGATACTATCAAAAGCACATGGAGGAGTTATATGAGGTCACTATTTATGGAATACTACCACGCAAAATATATTGTGCATAAGACTATGGTGACCCACTCTCCATAAGGATACCAAATAATTTTTTTTGAATTGTGATGTATGCCATAGAGTTGGAAAAAAGTCTAGGAGGGATAAGATACCACTGTCACACATTATTTTGTCATACTCATAAAAAAATATGTCATACCCCTATCCTTCTCCATTCAAATCATAGTTTCCTTGAATCCCTGAATAATATGGAAGAAAGTCCTAAGTTAATAATATTAGAATATTATGAAAATGACTTTAAAGAATCATAATTTTAAAGGGTGTAGAAACTGGGACCATAATGATGTGTCATGCTACTAGGTTGTCACACTACATATAACTATTGTTCTATGAAATTGTTTCACATTTCCAGTTCATAGGGTGAAGAACATTTTTAAAAAAGGTTAAAATAAAAAGAATACAATAATATTCTATTCTAAAAGCCTCGTAGATGACATCTCCTCTGAGTAGTGTGGATATGACTCACATCCCTGCCTCATTATATCTCAACCTCCATCCATTATCGTCCTCCTATCCTTTCACAAGCCTACAAATACAATCATCTCCCTTTAAGATGGTTAGTTAGAAAAGCTCAATAAATATTGATGGCTCAAATACCTACCTTTTTACTACAAGGGTTTTTAAGGTGAGGCATTAGAAACAAGGAAACAAATAGACGGGGACTTACAAAATCAAGGCTTGGGTTGTAACCACTTTTTTCATGATTAATATAGTAATGCATTTATTTCCCATAAAAAATTTCCACATTTGATGTTTTTTATTATAAAACTCCTTGATCATATGTATAGGTCTTTTTGAAATCATATTTTTATATTGGTGCTTTTATCTCTTGTTTATTTTTTCCATCTACAATTTCTTTCTCATGAATATTGAATATAAAGTTGGATCTAAGATTAGAGGAAACTAGTGATGAAAAACATTGATTAACAAGGTACAAAACACTCATCTCATTTTTTCTCATATATGATTTGATCATTTTAAACCTAGGGATAATTTTCCATTCCTATTTTTTTTTTTATAGGTTTGGGTTCCAAGCCTAGGGAGATCACTCTTATCCACAAGAGGGATTTATCCATTAACCATGGCATTCTTCGTTGTTTTGTATTAAAAATAAATGTGTTTGATATTGTCAAAAGGACATGAAGGAGTTGTAGGAAGTCACCATTTAGGGAAGGATACCACAAAAAATATATTACATGTAGGAATTTGGTGGCCCACTCTACATAAGCATGCCAAAGAATTTTTTTTAGAATTATAGCGTATGCTAGAGAGTTGGAAAATCATCTAGGAGGGACGAAATGACACTATTTCTATAAGTAACACTAGAAAAATTTGATAAGTGGGCAATATATTTCATCAGACCAATTAATCAACGAGAAAGAACATAAAAATCCAAATATATCATAATTGTATTAGATTATCTTACTAAATGGGATGAGGCAGAATCGATCATATTTTCTAGCATAGATACAAATTCCTGATTTCTATTTGAGAGTATAGTCATAACGTTTTTATGTCCTAAAGTATTAATGAGTGATCATGTTACTCATTTTATGAATAAGATAATGTTTTTCTTTATAAAGGAATTTAAAATCTACCATAAGAGGAGTACCCTATATCACCCCCAGGCCAATGGTACTATTAAAGCCTTCAATAAGATTTTGGAGAATACTCTGATAAAAGTCTCTAATGTGAGTCATGATGATTGGGATCTAAGGGTTCCATTAGTTATACAAGCATATAGAACCACCTATAAGAAATTGACATGGCAAAGACCCTTTATATTAGTATATGGAAAAGAGTTAGTAGTACCAATGGAGATTCTGGTACCAAGTATACGCATTTCTTCCATGGTGAAATTAAATAATTCAAGAATAGTATATTAGAGATGTCAGAGCTACTATAGTTGGAAAAAGATAATGCAATGGTATGATTTCATCAGAATGTAAAAAAGGTGCGCGAAAAATCTTGGTGGGAAAAATGTATAAAAATAGGAATTTTTAACCAAGGGACTTAGTTTTGATGTATGACAGTAAGTTTTTGAAGCACCTGAAAAATTTTCAAATGCATTAATGCCAACGCCATTATACAAAAGAGTGTGTCACAAAGGTAATAATTTTCCAGTTAGAGAAGCTCACTAGGCAACCTATATAAGGCTTTGTTAATGTGATCCATTTGAAGATATATAAGAGTAGTCAACCTTCCATGTATATTTTGAAAGAAATGAGAGAGAGTGTGTAGTTTTATTTTTATGCTGAAAAAAATGGGTTTCATAGAAAAGTTAGAAAAGGAGAGAAAGGAGAACAAGTTTTACATGTTGAAAATATAAGAGATTGTGCACAAGAGGCATAATAAAATTGATCCAGATTTATGCAGGAATGAAATAGAACACATATAACCATAAATAAAAATATGCAGAGGAAATAACACTTCATTTCATTAATATCAAAGAACTGAAATTTGCTTACAGACAGAATGGAAATAAAATAGCTAGCACTGGTAGCTTATCTCTGAGAAGAGATGTGGGGGCTACATGCCTCTGAAATTTGTGTTACAATGAGGCTCAAAGGCTTATATATTATTGAGAAACATTGGAAAACTGTAAACATCCAAAAACCTAACCCTAGGAGATGAAACGCCAGAACATGGGCCCCGTTGGGGTAAATTGGTACATCAATTTCCCGGGGTCGTAAATTTGGCATACTATATTCGTTTGATGAACATGATACATCGTTAGAAATATCTATCTGAGGAATAAAAATATTGACCACGAATATATATTCTAGGACGAAATTAGATTCGCCGAACAAACGATGCCAAAAAAATGTCATTTAGGGTCTCAAAACAGCTCCGGAAATTCAGGACTCGGAAAATTCCTAAAAATAGTAAGTTGTGCCGAAAATGAAAAACTGAAAGAGACAATGGTGGGGCCCCAAGTGGAATAGGTGGGTGGCCACCAATATCCACCTGGATCATTCCTCCCCCCTTAGGAAGCAATGGTCCACATTGCGTTGATTTCCTCCATGAGATGAGGAAACTTCTACTGAACTTGGTCCCCGGTGAACCACTTGCCTTGGTGAAGGAGTTGGCCAGCTTTGAAAACCCGATACAGTTGGATCTTCTGTTGGCGAGTGTTCTTGATTTTCATGTCCATGATACAATCTATGGTGGCCTATTCCATGCAATCTGGGTTTAAATCTATTGGTGTGAGTTGTTCTGTAATGTCAAAGGTGTCCAATAGAGGTGGGAAGTAGGGACGAAGGCGGTCCACATTGAATACTGGGTGCATACCAAGGAATGGTGGAATATTGAGCACAAAAAAATTATTCCCTATAGCCTTGGTGATGGTGTACGACCCATATCAGAGTGGGCGAAACTTGTGGTGGGGTCCAGTGAAACGCTCCTTCTACAAATGCAGCCAGAATTTGTCACCCACCTGGAAGTTGTGTGGCACCCGATGTTGATCATGTCGTTTCTTGTACTTAGCATTAGCTCTATCCAATATTTCATGAAACTATTGGCGAATGTGCTGAATTTTCTAGTTGAAGCTGTTCACTTTGTCAGCTTCAGACTGGGCATGAGCCGAATCGGCTTGACTAGTCACAAATGGCATGGCTACGTTAATGGGACATAGTGGCTAGAATCCCAAGCCCACCTGAAAGGGGTTGTGGCCGGTTGATCTGTGGAGAGCCTGGTTATAATTGTGCTATACATAGGGGAGGCTCCAAACACATGTGCGTGGATGCTTTGAATTGTACATGTGCAGAATGTGTACAATCATCCAGTTGACGACCTCTGTCTGGCCATCCGTTTGGGGATGGAAAGATGTGGAATTGGTGAGCTTGGTGTCCAGCATTGACCAGAGTCTAGACCAAAATGTGATGAGGAACCTATTGTCCTGATCTAAGATTATAGACTATGGGATCCCAAAGTGCACCCACACTCGTTCAAAGAAGAGTTTAGTAGTGGCTTTTGCTATGATATTCTTCTTGCAGGCCGCCATAATGGCCATCTTCGAGAATCTATCGACGACCACGAAAACACAGTCATTTCCATGCTTAGTAGAAGGAAGGCCCGACATGTAAACCATGGAGATGGATTCCCAAGGTCGACTATGGGTAGGTAGCAGAGTATAAAGGCCTTGCTTCTTGATGGTCAGTTTGGCAATGGCGCAAGTAGTTCAAGATCTGATGTAGTTTCAAACATCCTGTTGAAGATTCGGCCAATAGAAATACTTCTGCAGTACTTCCACTATTTTCTTGACACCGAAATGGCCAGCGAATCGACTATAGTGTGATTCCCATATCATCTTGGCACACTCTCTTGAAGTAACACAAATGTGTCCTAGGTGACATAATAATGCATCTTCGAGGTGAAAATTTGGAACTTGGTACCCCCCAAGAGTGTCTTGTATGTGTGACCAAATTCTAGATTGCTCTAGTAGAAAAGTGGCCAATCAGAAGTCTCATGCCCACAAGAGTTGAGAACGCTGGTTAGCACCACGATCAGTGGTAAACTGAGGTAGTATCCAACATTATTGGTGCTACCCTTCTTTTACTTGATGTTCAAATGAAACTATTGCAGATATGTGGACGACTTCTGATGGTGATCATTATGAAACTTCCCTTGTGTCTGTATGAACTGAAAGGGTCGGTGGTCTATGTGGATGATTGTTTCCTTCCAGAAAATGTAATGCTTCCATTTTTGACAAGCCTGCACAATGGAATACATTTCTTTGTCATAAGTGGGATACTTGTGGACTGTGTTTGACAATTTCTCACTGTGATATTCTGCTGGATACCCATGTTGAGTAAGAACTACCCCAATAACATAGTCAGAGGCATCCGTCTCGATCTCAAATGGATGTTGCAATTTTGGTAATGTGAGCACTAGGACAGAACAAAGGTGATGTTTCAATTAGAAGAATGCCTTCTGTTGAGATTCCAACCAAAAGAGTTTTTCTTTCACTCCTCCCTTGGTGACTTGACTCAAGGACCAAGTGATATGAGAGAATCCCAACACGAACCTGCAACAGAAATTGGCAAGTCCCAGAAAGTTGCGAAGCTCTGTTAGAGTGGTTGGGGATGGCCAATCCTAAATGTCTTGGATCTTGGTTGGATCCACATGCACCCCCCTTTAATCAATAATGTATCCCAGATTTTGAACATGGGTCATGCCAAAAGTGCACTTCTCCAAATTAGCACACAACTTATGTTGCTACAGTGTTTGGAGGACTTGTCGGATGTGGTGGAGGTGCTCTTCCCAAGTCTGGATGAATATCAGAATGCCACCTAAATACACCACTATAAATGAGTTGGTGAATGGCCGCAAGATGTCATCCATCAACCTCATGAAGGTTGCGGGAGAATTCGTCAACCCGAAAGGCATGACCAGTCATTTGAAAAGACCCTCCTTGGCTTCGAAGGAAGTCTTCCACATATCAGAGGGTTCAATTGATACCTGGTGATACCCAAACTTCAAGTTGATCTTGTTGAAACATTTTTCCCCTTTGAGTTTGTCCAGAAGGTCATCAATCCATGAGATCGGGTACCTATTTCGGACAGTGATCTTGTTCAACACCCAATAGTCAATACAGAGTCTCCAAGTCCCATCCTTCTTCTGTACCAACATGATCAGACTCCCATAGGGTGATGAACTTGTCCAGATGTGACATTTATGTAGCAGATCTTGAATCTACCTCTTGATTTCATTGTTCTCGAGAATGGAGTGTCGATAGATTGGTCCATTGGGTAGCAGCGCACCTGGGGTCAGATCAATGGGGTGCTTGACCTAACAGTGCAGAGGCACCCCTATGGGTGAGGAGAAGATGTCCCTGTACTCCTCTACAACCTTGTCCATTTTTTTTTGTCGTGTAGAGGAGCCTTTTCTGGAGGTCATGGCCATAGTCTTCTTCTTTCCCTATGGGCGGATCATCAGGAAAACAAATTTTCTAGCTTTGGAAATGAGCTTACTACACTTTTTTGTAGTAACAAAAGAGATAGCAACAGGAATTGGTACCTCTGGTATACTATATAGCTTATTTCCCAAAGTAACAATAATAGCGCAAGGCTGGGACTCATACACAGCATGTCGCTTCCACAAGTTTGGTTGGCCTAATAATACATCACAAACATCAAGAGGAGCAATGTCACATAATACCTCATTTTTGAAGGGCTTGATGTTGTAGGGAAGGTACCACTGTTGGCTGGCGCGGAGATACCTTCCTTGGTGAAGCTACCTAATGGTGTATGGTTGTGGGTCTCCTATGGTTAACAGGCGCAATCGCTTCACGGCGTTTGCTGAAATGAGGTTATTTTGGCTCCCATTTTCGACAATGAAGTTTATTGAGGAACCCTTTACCCGCATCTGGGAGTGGAAGAGATGCTCCTTCTCCTCTGGATCTTCTGGTTCCTCGTTGTAGATCTTCACAGTGGCAACAGTGGCATTGGGATCTAGAGAAATAATATGTTTCCATTTTTCATTCCCCTTGTCAGGTTTTGATTCAGAGTCAAAGAATGCATCTGATTCAAGAGCCCTCATCTCGGCCACCAGCGATTTCTTGCCTTGAAACTCTCTTGTGTTGTGAGTGGAGCTCTTACGGAACTCACACTACTTTCCCTTGTCTTTCTTTGGCTTCATGGTGTTGCTCTTTGATTACGAATTTGACAAGTTTTCTTGGGCCACCATGCCTTGGATTTCTCCTTTTTTTTGTGGTTTGGGGGCACCTTTCCCTTTCTTTTGATTCGCATATCCAAAGTCTCTCTTCTTTTGTTTGAATTTCTTCTCAATATTGGTAGCGTACCAGTATGCCGTACCAAGCGAGGAGATGTCGAGGAACTCCATTTCCTCCTAAATATATCTGTGCATACAACTATGATACTTTAGCACCAAATATTTCTCTGAATCTTTGATACCCAAATTTTTGCATAGGGTATGGAACAGATTCATCAGGTCATGCACATCTTGATTCCTTTGTTGTTGCAGCGTCATCCATTGTATGTACTTGTCCTCATAGCTCCCCACAGGATAATATTATTCCTTGATGGCGTCTTGAAAAGAATTCAAAGTGGGTACGGCTGAGAACAAAGAGGGTTCTGTCTCATCCTTTTTCTAACAGTAGGTTTCCCACCAGTCCTTGACATGGGGGGTAGCTTTGAGGAGTGCAAAAATAAACTTCTCCCGGTCGGAAAATTCATGAACTGAGAAATATCCTTCTAATAGATTCAACCATCTAGCTATGACATCTGCATCTATTTGAGCCTCATATATGGGAATTTCAAAGTTTACTTGTACCTTAAAGGGTTTCGCACCTCCAGAGTGGCTGTTGGATGCAAATGCACCGTCTATGGGGAGTCATTGAAGGATCTAGGCAAAGTTATCCATCATCACATTCCTTTGTTTTTCGAGGGCCTCCTCGAGAAATATTTTGATAGGATCTCATGCTCCCTCATATTTCTTTCCATCCCCCATGGGCGGTCATCGGGGTTTGCGAGGCTAATCTTGCAAATATTCAACTAGATCGAGCCCTAACTCCTTATACCCCGACCTCGTTGGGGACATGCAAAGAAGGATCGAAAAAAAGCAGACTGCTCTGATATCACCGATCCAAATTTATGAATCAATGCAATAGAATACACATAGAACCGTAAATACAAATATGCAGCGGAAATAACACTTCATTTCATTAATATCAAATAATTGAATTTTTCTTACAGACAGAATGGAAATAAACTAGCTAGGGCGTTGGTAGCTTATCTCCGAGAAGAGATGTGGCGACTACAGGCCTTTGAACTTTGTGTTACAATGATGCTCGAAGGCCTATATATTATTGAGAAACATTGGAAAACCCTACATCCAAAACCATAACCTTAGGAGATGAAACGTCAGAATATGGGCTCTGTTGGGGTAAATTGGTACATCAATTTCCTGGGGTTGCAACTTTGGCATACTATCTCCGTTTGACGCACATGATACATCAGTAGAAATATCTATCCGAGGACTACAACTACCAATTGCGAATGTATATTCTGGAATGGAATCATATGTGCTCGACAAACGATGCCCAAAAATGTTGTTTGGGACCTCGAAAGGGCTTCGGAAGTTCAAGACCTGAAAAACTACTAAAAATAGTAAGTTGTGCTGAAAATGAAAAACTGAAAGAGATAATGGTGGGGCCCCAAGTGGAATAGGCTGGTGGCCACCAATATCCACCTAGATCAAACACAAAATTGCATAGACTTGCTAACATGGTAGACAATTATAACACATTAACAGATTCAAAAAGGGGGAAGGGGAAAATGAAAGAAGTGCCTGAAAGCATCAGTATCAGTGACATAAATGGAAAGCATGGGAAAATAAAATTGGTAAATCCACCTCATTAATAATATAATGAGTGCAATATGATAACGAAAATCTATTCTAACTAGTTGATCTAACATGAATGGTTGTTATAGGATGTTCACTATCCCAAGAACATGGACTAAGCCAATAAACACTAGGAGAATTAAATATGGTAGGATATGATATCGACTTTGATTGATTTGAAATTGCGACGTAGCATGGAATTAAAACATAAATGGTAGATACTTATCAAACAAGGTCATTGTGTCTAAGGAAAATGGAGAGAAGAGATCATCGTAATAGATCCAAAGTGGTAAAAAGAAAGAGTTCTTGAGTTAAAAACAAGTTATAGGCTCAAATGATAGACACTAGGAGAGAATCATCATAGAATAAGACTAGAACTAAGAAATTTGGGGTATCTTCAGACCTCGCGCAGTTTGCAGAAATTTAAACAATAATAGAAAGTTTGAATGATGCATTACGGGGCTAGTTTCATGGATTCCATGTACCACAAAGGAAGTCGAACCCTGCAATAATTATAAGAGTCCATCCGGGCATTACATTTTTTTTATATTTTTCAAATACCTAACTAGCATAGGATTACCATTATTAGTAAGTGGCTTCAATATAACTAAAATTTCACTTATTATAACATTTATAAGGAATCAATCACCTTCCACTTCAAAAAAGAGGGGGCATGAGAATCCTTGTAAATAATTTTAATGTAGTGGTTTAGGGCCACAAAGGTTTCAAAATCTTGGTATAGAACCTTCATTAGGAAGGAAAGACCATGTACTTGCACTAGATGGAAAGTGGTGAGAGATATAAAAGTTGAATAATACTATAGGATTATAGCACCAAATTTTTGCTAAGCCACACAAAGTTAGGTCGAATATTGTAAGAAAGCAATAACAAAGTTACCAATAAAATGGGAACTGTAACCTTAGAATAAGAACTCTAGCCAAAAGACCCCAAAAAACATGAAAAACAACTAAAAAATGAAAAGCGTGTATGCTGGAATGAGTTTTTTGGGAGTAAAATTTCAACATTTTTTAAAAATGACAGTAAAAACCAATTTTTGTACACAAAAAAACCCTGAAATAAAAGTGATGATTCTGGCATACACATATTTTTGGGCTAAAATTTCAACATTTTTTAGAAATGACATTAAAAACAAACTACCATGACTCCAAAAATCATTAAAATTCCCATAGTTTCAACAATACGTTGAAGATGAAATATCACGACTCCAAAAAACCTAAAATTTGCAACAATTTTCAACCATGTCATTATGAATTTAAAAAAATTTATAATTTTGGGATTTTTCAACAATGGCGCTAAAGATCAAATATCATGAATCCAAAAAACGTTAAAATTTCAATAATTACTAGCCATGGGATTAAAAAAAATCATTACTAGAACAAGCCTTAGATTTTCAAAATATTTCGAGATCAAAAATCATGACTAAATTAGACCTTAAAAATAAATACCTAAATCAAAATTCATTATACCAAATTCTAAAAATATAGTTCTTTTAAATTCTTAGCCTAAGACAATTTGGCACATTGGAATGAAAACTTAAAAAGCAATCATCAAATTGACACATAACGGGGGCGTGTTTTACCTATTGCAATTCAAAACTTAAAAACCAACCATCAAATTAACACATTGTGGAGGTGAAATTGATTCAATGTAACGATAATTGAAAAATAAACTATAAAATTGACACGTATTGGAGTTGAGTTGCTTGTTGAATGTTGACACAACCCTTACATCAAAAAATAAATAAATAAATCAATAAAATTGAAAAACAAAACTTTAAAACATAAATGAAATCACAACCCCAAAAAAAGAAAAAATAATAATAATAAAATTAAAACACAGAAAAAAAGAAAAATTAAAAATTAAAAGTGACAAAAAGTAATCAAAATTAAAAAAAAATTGTATAAAAAAACAAAGAAAATACTAAAAAGAAATTTAAAAAAAACATAAAAAAAAATTAAAAGTTAATGAAAAATAACCCATAAAAGAATTAAAATCCAAACATAAAAAAGTAAGAAAAAATGTTGACACCTAATCCTAAGGGATTGGGTGAAATTGTATATTATTGTAATTTAGTAAATAAGGAAGGCCAAGAGACATTGGGAAGTGAATCCTAAGTGAATCCCAATAGCCTCACTTCCATGTATAAGTACACACACAATGTCCATCTAATACATATTCAGTTTTGCAGAGTTACCTCCTGGTCTAACATGGTATCAGAGTCAGTCCCATTTTTGGCATTCCTGCCTTTGGTTGAACTCCCTCATGTTCTGCATTTTTGCAGACTGTCAGTGTGCATTCAGTTTTCTGTTTTACTGCTCCGGGCATTCTGGTATTCTGGAATAATTCTGCAATTTTTTTTCACATTCTGCCTAATTTTGTTTCTGCACACCACTGTGCAATTTCAGCTCAAATTCTAAGCACATTTAAATTTATTGTGATTTTTTTTTACTGTTCTCACAGTCCCTCACATCTGCGCACTCGCCCTCACCATTTCCAACTCTGATCACTTCCCTCACCCCTCTTCATGTCCACCCTCCCATCGCTCACATCAATCCACTCACAGCCCCTCAACCCCCGCCCCCTCACACGGCTCGACCTCCCACCCCCTCACATAGACCCTCGACCCCTCACACCACTCAACTTGCCACACATCCCTACCCACCCCTCACACCACTCGACCGACCCTTCCCACCCGCGCTGCCCACCCCTCCACCCTCACATCTCTCCCCACTCACGACCCCTCAGCCCCTGCCCCCCTCACACGGAACCACTCCCTACCTCTTCACGTGCTCATCCCTCCCTTTATCTACTCACCCCTCCCTCACCCATCCCCTCGACCCGCTCACCCCTCCCCTCATGCCCCCTCTCATCTGCCTCCCCCATCCCTCTCGTCCCATCTACCTCACCCTCTAGCCATCGATCTCCCTCGACCTTCTCTTCCCCTTCCAACCCTCGGCCTGTATAGCCTTTTTTTCAATTTTTTTTTTTTTTTTTTAAATTTTTTACAGAAAATACCTCCCCTAGTAAATGCCTTCCCCATAAAACACCTCCCCCAGAAAATTCCTCCCTCAGATAATACCTTTGTTTTCCCAAAAAAAAATTACAAAAGATTTTTTTTGTTTTTTGTTTTTGCAGAATTGAAACTAGAATTGAGTTTTTACCGTGACAGCAAAGTATTTTTTTTCTTCAAAATAATGCATTCTCTCATATCTATTTTAGGAGTTGTTCTCTCCGGAAAGGAGAACTATCCTGAATGGTCTCAGGAAATCAAGCACAATCTCATTTTTAATGAGCTGCAGAGAGGAATTTGTGAAGGAGAAGCATACCTTCCACCAGCAAAGCCCACTTCAGACAAGGAGATCGCGATTTGGGAAAACAAGAACTTCAAGGCCTATGCCTTAATTGTAGCTTCCGTAAATGAAGAGGCGAGTCGCCATATTACACCATTTTCGAATGCCTATGAAGTCTTGAGCAAGCTAAAATAACTCTATGACTCACATTCAGAACTTGAAATTGTTCAATTAATGATTAAGCTGTTTATTCTTGAATTGAAGAATGATGACCCTCTTGCTTTAGCTTCAGAAGTAAGAGCTATCATGCATGACATTAAGAACACTGGTGTAGAAGTTGATATACCTCTCATATAATATGTTAAGGAATTGTATCCCACTTACTCACATTATCTTGAGTCCTTGCATGCGAGTGGAAACCTCATGAAAATCACCTTTGATTCCCTTGAGAAAAAGTTTGTATAAAGAGAGAAGGCTTTTGGAAAGATGAAAACCCCTCTGTCTTATGAAGAGGTTGTATGCTTTGCACATAGAGATAAGAGTCATGCTCAAGATTCCTCTAGAGGAAGATGTGGCCGAAGAGGAAGAGGAAGAAGAAATTTCAAAGGAAGGGGGCCAAAAAAACTCAAACTGAAAAATCTGATCTTCATTGCATATGCTACAATAAAGACTAGCATGATGCATCTACATGTAAGTTGCCTTGGGATAAAATTGAGCAGAAAAGAAATCAAGAAAAAATTAAAGCTCATGACAGAGACAAGGGTAAAGCACCTGAATCCGCTCATTATGTTGTAGCACATTGTAACAATGGAGTAACTGAAGAGTTGTTTGATGTTTAATTTACTTCTCAGAGAAATGATTGGTTTCTAGATTCAGGAGCAACATGTCACATGACATTTAGAAATTATTTTTTGAAGAATTTACTTACAAATTTGATGGAGCAGTATACTTCGGAGATAAATCCAAACTCAAGCCATCAGGGCTTGGCACAATCAGGCTTAAGTTGCATGGTCTTCCAGATCATCTTCTACATGAGGTTCTATACCTCCATGAGTTCAGGAGAAACTTGTTGTTCTTAGTCCACATCCATCAGCAAGGACACTCCATTCACTTGTTCCATGGCAAGGTTGAGGTCAGAAAAGCATCAGATCGCTCACTTGTCATGGAGGGAATAGAAGAAGGAATACTTTTGAAGCTGCAAGGTTCCTCTGCTCACGCATAAAACTTTGCATTCAGTTCACATCATGATGAAGGTACATTCCCATCAAGTCTTTTATGGCATGCTAGATTTGGACACTTATACTATGACAACCTTTGATTGTTGAATAAAAATGGTGTTAATGGACTGCCTACAATTCCTAGGAAACTTAAGCTATGTGATGCTTTATTCTAGGAAAGCATAGCAAACAACCATTTCATGATTCACATTCCAGAGCACATAGAAAACTTGAGCTTATTCATTCATATTTATGTGGCCCTATGCCTGTTGCTTCTGCAAATGGAAATAAATATATGATGACATTTATTGATGATTACACCAGAATGTGTTGGGTTTACTTATTGAAGAACAAATATGATGCTTTTAAAACATTCAAGAATTTTCATGCATGGATTGAAAATGATTCACAAACTCATATTAGATATTTGATTATTGATAATGGAAAATAATACAGTTCAAACAAATTTCAAATCTAGTTCAAATGAATTTGAAAATTATCTTCGTCAACATGGGATCAAACATCAAACAACTGTGCCCTATAATCCCTACAGAACGGTGTAGCTAAAAGAATGAACATGACAATTTTAAATATGGTTCACTCCATGATGTTTTTTAAGAATGTAAAATTGATGTTTTGGGCTGATGCAGTTCTATGTGTTGTATACATAAAGAATAGGTTTCCTTCAAATCCAATCAGAAACAAAACTCCTTATGAAATGTGGCATGGCCACATTCATTTGGTAAAGCATTTTAGGGTCTTTTGTTCCACCTGTTATGCTTTGATACCCAAGGTACCAAGGAATAAACTTGGTGCTAGAAGTCAAAAATGTATCTTCTTGGGGTATTCCAATACCTCCAAAGGATATTGTCTCTATGATGAAGTCAATAAGAAGTTTGTAATAGCAATAGATGTCATATTCCTTGAATATTCCAAAACTGATAATGTTTTGAGCGGAAACTTGATCGCCTGGATAGATTCACACATGTAAAATATTTTCAAGAATTTGATAATCAGATTCCACATCTTGAAGGGGGGATTCCTATACTGAATCAATCTGTAGAATCATTTCTCAAATCACTCTCTCCCCCACATGATGAACCAACCATGGATGACACCTTGAACAATGTGATTGAAAAAACTGAGAGATTGAATCTTGATTCAATTCCAACTTAGTCAAATGAGCAACCTAGGCCATCTCAGAAAGGTCCCCCCAAATGGCTGACAAAGACACTAGAAAACATTCGTCCCGATGAGGTTGGAAAGACAGGAACAAGAAGTTCCACTAGACAAAACGAAGGTGATATAGATAATTCTGATTCACCTGTTGATATGGATATTTCTTATAACTTTGAATTGAGTTTGTCTATAGATCATGAACCAAATTCCTTCAAAGAAGCCGCTTCTCATGATGAATGGAATGAAGCAATGCAAAATGAGTATGATGCCTTGATAAAGAATGGCACATGGAAGCTGGTTGATCCTCCTTTGGGAACCAAACCAAATGGCTGTAAGTGGGTCTACAAGAACAAGTATAAAGAATATGGCTCACTTGACAAGCACAAAACCAGGCTTGTGGTAAAAGGTTTTGCACATAAAGAAGGGGTCGATTATGAAGAAAAAATTTCTCCCACAGCAAAATGGGCCACCATCTAGACTCTCCTTGCCCTAGCAGCTCAGAAGGGATGGAAAGTCCATTAGATGGATGTAAAAACCACCTTTTTGAATTGATATCTAAAGGATAAATTTTTTATGTCCCAGCCAGAAGGATTTGTTGTGAAGGGCCAAGAACAAAAAGTATGCAACTTTATAAAATCCTTGTATCGCCTCAAGCAAGCACCATGAGCCTGGTATGAGAAATTAATTGAGCATATTCTGAAACTTGACTTCAAACATTTTGATCTCGATGATGCAACTTTGTTTGTTAAGAAAGTTGGAAAAAAAGTTGTATATCTTGTGGTGTATGTAGATGATATTTTGATGACAGGGAATAATGAGAGTTATATTGCATCCATAAAGAAATAAATGAAGAAAGGTTTTGAAATGAATGATTTGGGTTATGTTCATTACTATCCGGGTATTGAAGAAACTCAACATCCTAAATTTATATTTCTTTCTCAAAAGAAGTACATTGGAGATCTTTTGAACAAGTTTGGCATGGATGAATGCAATCCATTAACCACTCCAATGGAACAAAACTTGAAGCTCACATCCATTGAAGGGAAGGAATTCGAGGATGCAACGAAGTATAGACAACTTGTAGGAAGTCTTATCAATCTGACTACCACTAGACCAGACATCTCATCTGCTGTTGGAATCCTCTCTAGGTTTATGCAAAAACCTTGTGAAGAACATTGGTCTACTGCAAAAAGAGTTCTAAAGTACTTGAAGGGGACTCAAGGCTTTGGACTCAAATATACATAGGTAGGCGATTTTGGCTTGATAGGAAACTCTGATCCAGACTTTGATGGGGACAAAGAAACTGGGGTGTCTACCTCAGGTTATACCATGAGTCTTGGATCAGGAGTTGTCTCATGGATATCACACAAACAGTCAGTTCCAGCAGATTCCACAACAGAGGCAGAATATGTGGCAGCAGCTGAAGAAAAAAAGTAAATTGTGTGGCTCAGGAAAATCCTAGAAGATTTGTAAATGAAACAAATGCATTCAACACCACTCATGATTGACAATACTTCTACAATAAAGTTGGCCAAGAACCCGAAGGTCCATGATCGAAAAAAGCACATAAATACAAAATACCATCTGGTTCGACATCATATTGAGGCCAAAACCATCCATCTATGTCATTGTTCCACAAATGAGTAGACCGCACATCTTCACCAAAGCACTTGGAAGAGAAAAGTTTGAAAAGTTCAGAATGATGCTTGGACTCACCAACATCCCTTTAGATTAAAAGGGGGAATGTTGACACCTAATCCTAAGGGATTGGGTGAGATTGTATATTATTGTAATTTAGTAAATAAGGAAGGCCAAGAGACATTGGGAATTGAATCTCAATAGCCTCACCTCCATGTATAAGTACACACACAATCTCCATCTAATTCATATTCAGTTTTTCAGAGCTACCTCTTGGTCTGACAAAATACAAAAAAATATTATAAAGACCAAAAAAGAAAAGAAAATAAAATAATAACTTAACAAAAATAAATAAAATCAGCCTTCTAACCTCGCCCAACAATTGAGGGGTCATAGGAAGAGGCAGGCGGCCTAGTCTGCGATCCCTTGGCTACTGGGCGAGGGTGCCTACCCTGGCCCATAACCCCTTGGTCTTTTGGCAGCAATGGCCGATTTCGAGAATCAGCCTACCACACCCGCCCAACAGCCAAGGGGTCGCAGGCCAAGGCAAGTGCCCTGGCTTGTGAACTTTTGGGCGCTAGGCAGGGGTGGTAGGGCGATTTTATTTACTATTTTTGAACGTGTTATATATATATATATATATATATATATATATTTATTTATTTATTTTTATTTTTCTATTTATTTATTTATTTTATAATTTTTTGTTTTTTTTTTGGGTCATTTTTAATACTTTTTATTTTTTCTTATTTTTAATGTTTAATTTTTTTTTAATTTAAATGGTTAAATAAAAAAAAAAGGTGTAGAGCTAAGAAATAAAAAAAATTAAAGTGTAAAAAATATGCCCCCCTTAAAAGAAATGTTGATGCTTTTCAAAATCCACATGAAAATCAACAACATTTAAAAAAAATAAATATACTTAATATATATATAAAAAGTTAAAGTGTAAAAAATAAGCTGAAAAAAAGGTGTTGATGTTGCATCGACACTTTTCAAAATTGGCATGAAAGTCACTAACATTTAAAAAAAAATATGCAATGAAAATTTAAAGCATAAAAAATATGCTCCAAAAAATGGTGTACTGTGAATCAAAACTTTTTAAAATCGGATGATTTTTTGCTACCTCTAGAAAAGTGAGAACTCGATTTAGTTCCCATTGATTGGTAACTACATTAAATTTGAAAGGTTTATTGTGATGACAACAAAAGTAGTATAGAATAATAGGAAAACTAAGTGGCTTGAGCATGAGTGATAGGTGAGTGTTGGGGGCTTGTCGGAGAAGCATTTTTTAGCACAAGTTTTAGAGCACCATGTAGAAGGGTAACACATAGAAAGTTTGACCAAGGGCCAATGCATAAGAAGGTGGAAATAAGGAAAATCGTTAGGCTTGCCTTGTAGGGTTTTCCCATGGTAATATTTACTGTCAATAGTGAAATGGGGGTTTTGGGTTGGCTTGCACCTAAATGTAAAACTATAAATATCCTAAGTAGTAGTTTAGGAAATTAAGTACCTGATAGAGGGAAATTGTGTGTATTTTCTTAGACATGATCTCGTGTTGTAATTTTGATCTGTTAGGTTGGTGAGCCACAAAAATAGAAATGTAATGAATAATTTTTTGTTATAATGAAAGTATATATTTTGGGCTTATTATTTGCGTTTGTACACTATGTGATAAATGGTTTGGTTTATCTGTTATAATTCTATTGAATATTTGGAAATGATCGAATTATTGCACAAAATTTGGGTATACCTCAATTCCTTTTTATGAATAACATATGTTGAGTATAATAGTGATAAGGGAGGATCCATTTCTCCTTTATCACTAAAAAAATGCCTAGGTTCTTGTAGTCCCTCAAGATGCATCTAGTGAGACTTAACCTACTCGCAAGTGTTTCTGGAAGACTCAGTGTCTAAGGGGTTTTGTTGGATTTTTCATTATGAACTTAGATCTACCCACTACATGCCAACAATATAAATAATGTTTTATATAATATTATAATATGAATTTTATTTTCCTTGATGAAGAAGGGAACTAGAGTATAGTGAAGGGTATTCCAAGGCCTTTTTCCATAAGGGAAATTATACCTTTGTAGTTGAAGAAATGCTTTAGGAAAGGGTATCAATTTCTCATAGCATATGTGGAAGATATAGAAAATAAACAAAGCCCGTAGTCTTATGGATTTTTTTGTATTAGAAGAATTTGTAGATGTGTTTGAAGAAGTACCTAGAGTGGCAACACAAATAAAAATTGGTTTGTGACTAAAGTTGACCAATCTCTAAGATTACATATAGAATAGTGCACAAAGTTCAAAGGATCTATGAATACAATTAGAAGTATTTTTAGAGAAAAAGTATATATGACCAAGTTCTTGTCCTTCCGAGAACTAATACTTTTTGTAATGAAGAAATATGAAACCTTGAGGTTGTATATTGATTTTAAGTACACGAAAAATGTCATTATAAGGAATAAATATCCTCTACCTAGAATTAGAATTTATGATTTCGTTAATTAAGAAAAACATAAATATTTTCAATGTAGACTTGAGGGCTAGTTACCATCGAATAAGAATAGAAGATAAAGATATATCAACAAACAAATTTTTAGAAATAGATATAGATATTATGAGTTTATAACTTGGTTCCAGTTGGTTTAACAAATGCACCTTCTAATTGTATGTAGCTAATGACAGAAATTTTAAATAATATTTGGAAACCATTGTCATTTTAATTGTTGATGATATTCTCATTCATTAAAAGTTATAGGAATAACATGAAAATATTGAGATTAATATTGTATATTCTAAAATAAGGCCATCTCTATATTAAGTTGAGAAAATGTTATTTCTACTAGAAAAAAATTGATTAATTGGGACATATTCTATCTGGAACAAATAATAGTATATTTAGGAAATATCCATTGGGAGAATTTTGACGTCTAAAATGGGTCTCCTAAAGAAATAATAAAATAATAACTAAACCAATAAAATAATATTTATGAATTTTCATTTTACTTTTTGCACCACAATCCATGTAACCATGGTTAAATTCAATTGAAAAAGTGTACCAAATTAAAATTAATAAAAAAAATTGTATTGATGTGACTATAAATAAAAATGAGTTTTTCAAGAAAATGTCATTATCGTAGAAAAACTAATGCATTTGTACTTTGTACTTAAATAACTTAAAATAAATTATAAATATAAATTCATAAATTCTTGATTGCATAATATATTACTAATTACAATTTATATTGTTTAAATCATATAATAACATGTAATTAATATACTACATAAAAATAATACAATAAATGTAATATATTATTTTATATATATATTTTTTATATTACATATTGATTTGATTTGATTTATAACATAAGAAAAAATAATATCTAATATAAAAAGGAATATAATATATATTCTATAACATTTAGATTATTTTTCATAATATGATGTTTAATAATATATACTATTAATATAATCATAATGAAATTAATTTAGTTGTATTTTTTTTTTAAAATATTAAAATAGATTTAATTTATATTTATAATTATAATATAAGATTTATATATATTGAAATTTTAGACTTTTTTTGCCCCAAACTATGTTGAACTTAATATACATTGTTTTAACCTGTAAAACTAATGTACATTTTTTCATCGTACAAAACTAATATACATTTTTTCTTTGATTTTAATGTTTGTATTGTTATTAATATTATAATAATATTACACATAGATTTGATTTATCATAAAATTACAAGGTTGCAGTTTTATTTATCTTCATTTAATATGTATACTATATACGTATAGATATTAACCTATAATTCATTTGAAATTATAATATTAAATAAAATAAGATGAATTATAATTTAAAAATAAATATATGAAAATATACAAATATTATATTTGTTGAAAAATGTGTAAAGACATGAAGATTATGTAAGGATATGCATTGCTTTTTAAAAAAAAAAATTGAAATCACAATAATAATATATTATGCAGAAAGTGTGAAATGACATTTATTATTAGTACTTTACTTTGTGAATTTAAAAATACTTAGAGGAGTACCATGGGTAACCTTGAATTTTTATCCACCATTAAGAATGTAACAAGTAAGTATCTTTAATTCAAACAATGTCACATCAACCATTAGGGATGATGTCATCCCCTAAAATGTGATTGGTTCTCATAAAGTGAATTTGGATTGTACATTTTCCTTAGGAGGCCCATTTTAGACTTCAAAATTCCTAAAGCAATAATTAGGAGGCCTACAAACTTTCAAAAATACCAAAATATGTCCTAATCTGTCCTAATCTGTGCAAAAATACCAAAATCTGTTCTAATCTGTCCATAATGCTGAAAAAATGAAAATCTGTCTTAGAAACCCATCTGAAATGTCCTTCAAAATTGCTTATTTTTGAGTTCTGTCCACGTATTGCTCAATTTATCATATTCTGAGAAAACCCAGAAGCTTAGAATTTTTTATTTCTGCTCCAATATCTTGCAATATTTGTGCCAAAACTTCCTCTGGAAAAAGTTGTAAAAACAAAAACAGGCTTCTACAGCAATAGCTGCAGAAACTGCCACTTTCCATAGTTGTTGTTGAATTGACAAAAAGATGAACATGCTTCTACAAGAAACTATTAAAATGTACTACTGCAAGTTGTTGTTGATTTCATAAAACCATTAGTCTTCATCGAAGCCAAAATTCATGGTAAAATTCTTACCATGCGAATGAATGTGTCGAAGTCGAGCATGTTGGCAATATGATGTTAAATGTTGTCCTTGATGGCAACCCACTTGATGAAGATGATGGAAACCTCTTATTAAAGATGTTCTTGATGCTTGATGAGTTTATTAATGATGTAAATATGATGTTCTACAAGTAGCTCAGAAGTACCAGAGAAGGCAATATCAGTGAGAGCCAAAGCAATGATGAAAAATGTGTGTTACAAGGCATACGCAGGTTTGTCAAGGAGAAAGTGTGTATGCACGCAGAAAAGTACGTGCCAAGTCATGTATGATATTTTGCGCTCCAAAATTAGAATACCAAGGGGAATTACCATGGTATTGACCCATTGTATTGAGCGCTGGATTGTCTATTTGATCTCGTCCAGGAAAACCATCGGAAGTAATGTGGTTTTGACTCATGGTATTGAAAAAGGCTAAATCTATATAAGGAGAAGAATTTCATTGTGCAAAGGGTGTGAAAGTGTCTGGGCTTTAATGAATACTTCACTCTGAAGTATATCTGCATGGTTGAACTCTGCTCTTTAATTGATAGATCTGATTCTATGATGCATCTATGAACATAATGAAGGTTCAAGATCTCTAGATCTTGAAATGGTGAATCTCGTGGATGATCTGAAAAGAAGTGATGAAGACCTGGCGCAAATATGTTGAAGAAGTTGAAGAAATCTGGTAAGTTCATAGATCTGGTCTGATCTGCAAAATTTATCTTTTATAGATCTATACGCAGGTTCGTTTCGTGAAAAGCGCGTGTATACGTGACTCTATTCAGACAAAAGCGCATATGGGCTATTAGGTTTTTTCTAATAAGTTGCACAAATGTATACGTGGGTTCGCTTCAGTAAAAGCGCGTGTATACATGGGTCTGTTTAAGGAAAAGCGCGTATGGTATTTGAGTTGATGGTTGCTCAAAAGATAATTGAGGTTCTGCATATCTGTTCTAAAGTCTGGTCTATTTCTGATATTCTGGTTACAGTGGTTTCATTGTTCTGAATGATGAAATGAAAATGGATGTTTGTTGATAAGTGAAGAATTGTATTGAAGCTGTTTGATCCAGTGTGAAAATTAATGAAACGTGGTCTGCAGTGGATCTGAGGGTTGAAGCCTTCAGTCTGATAGTAGAAGCTTTTTGAGAGCAGAGGATGGTGCTAATATCAGGGGGTAGTAGCTCCCTTCCAGGTGAGGTTGGTAAACGAGAGCAGGGGGTTGTAGCTCCCTTCTAGGTGAGGTTGGTAAATGAGAGCAGGGGGTTGTAGCTCCCTTCCAGGTGAGGCTGGTAAATGAAAGAAGGTTGTAGCCTTCTGCAGGTGGGTGCCTGCATGCTGGTATAAGTCTGCACCAGTACATGATTGTAAGAAGTTTTTCTTTATAATAAATATTGAAGATTGAAATGATGGAAGCGGTGGTTTTCTCTCGAATTGGGTTTCCACCTAAAAATCCTGGTGTTCATGTGTGTTGCCTATGTGTTATGATTATTCTGTTCTTTCTGCACTTGTTTACTGTTTCTTGAAATATCTGATAAATGAATAATGCAATGATCTGAGTTAAGAATTGAATGCATAATTAGATCTCTGTGCATACGCGACTTCTGTAAAGGATATCCGCATATATACGCTAGTTGGCTTCTGAAAAGTCGCGTATGGGTTTTTAGAAAGGAAAAGTAAAAAGTTTTATTGTCTGCATTAAATACTGATTCACCCCCCCTCTCAGTATTTTTCCAGCAATTGGTATCGGAGCAGGTCCTTCTGAAAAAGCTTAGCCGCTAGAAGGAAGATCAAGCAAGATGAGAAATCATGAGGGAACAACATCTATCAAGCCCCTGCTCTTCAACGGAAGCAATTTAATCTTCTGGAAATTGAGGATGAGATCCTATCTTTAGTCTATGGGAGCTGATGTATGGGCCATTGTTGAACAAGGATATCAATATCCAGCTGCTACACCAACAGATCCAACTGAAAGGAAGAATTATGAATCAAATGCAAAAGCGGTCAATTCTATAACAAGAAGTCTAACTGAATCATAATTTGTCAAAGTCATGCAGCCGAATACAAATCAATGATAGGAAGTCTACTTTATCTCACTGGGACTAGACTGGACATTATGCATGCATTTGGGATTGTCAGACGATTCCAAGCTAATCCAAAAGAGTCTCACCTTCAGGCTGTCAAAAGAATATTCAAATATCTACAAGGAACTCAAGATTTTGGACTATGGTATCCAAAGAATGTTGATCTTACTCTTCATGCTTACACTGATGCAGATTGGGCTGGAAATGTTGATGATCGGAAAAGCACTAGTGGTGGTGCATTCTATATGGGGCCCCGATTAGTATCTTGGTTCAGCAAGAAGCAAAATTCTATTGCTTTATCTACAGCAGAAGCAGAATATGTGGCTGCCGCATCTTGTTGCACTCAACTCCTTTGGATGATGCAAACCTTGCAAGATTTTCAAATCAAATGTACATCTCCTATCTCCATTATGTGTGATAATACAAGTGCCATCAGTATCTCAAAGAATCCTGTTATGCATTCGAAGACCAAGCACATTCCCATCAAGTATCACTTCCTACGTGAACAAGTGCTTGAACAAAAGGTGAAGTTGGAGTATGTTCCCTCCAAGGAACAAATTGCTGATATATTTACCAAACCTCTGCCCAGGGAAACGTTCGAATATCTCAGGCAGAAGTTGGGTGTTGTCTCTGCCTCTCAGAAGATCAGATCTAATTAAATTCATAAGATTAAATTGGATACGCGGTTTTCCTGAAAGACAGTCACGTATATACGCGAGTTTAAACACATAAAGCCGCGTATGGTTGGTTGCTGGAAATTTTTGTTTGGGGTCAGCATTTTTTAGCACAACTGCAGTGCTGTTTGGTATCTTTGATGCTGTTTGGAGTCACTGGTGGTATTTCAGCTCGTATATTTCTGTTTCATTCTCTTTTTTTGGGTGAAGATGCCTTGATGATTTGCTGTTGAAAGTATTCAGGATGCACAAGCAAAGGGGGAGCTTTTTTCATATAGAAAGGATGCATTGGATGCACAGTTTCAGGGGGAGCAGTAGTCTTGCTGAGTATAATGCATTGTTGGCATTATGATGGTTCTGAAATGTGATCTCTCTTGAGGTCCTTCTGGTATTGGTCATGAAAATTCATTTTTGTAATTTGATGAAAAGGTCCTGTTGAGACCCATGATGTAAAAATTGTAATATTCAGTCATGTAAGGACTTATTCAAATTTGTAATCCCACTTGGTTGGGTAGTTGAGTCACTTATGTAAATCCACTTGGTTGAATCATTTGATGTAAGTATGAGTCCTTGGTGATAGGAAGGTCATAGAGTCATGTACTTCATTAAAAATAAATAAATAAATAAATAAATATGTTTGAACATTCAACATGAACTCAGGGGGAGCATGATATCTTCAGTGCACATCAGATCTACAACACTCTTCTTTCTACATAAGGAGAAAAACCTTGTGTTGGTTTTGATCTTCCCTTTGCCCTTGATGTCAAAGGGGGAGAGTGACATGGTGTTTGAATAGGGGGAGAATATCATTCTGCTTAATGTATTTATCTGTTTTGGTGATCAAACACCATCATGGTTGCCATCAAGTCCAAAGGGGGAGATTGTTGGAAATATGATGCTAAATGTTGTCCTTGATGGCAACCCACTGGATGAAGATGATGGCAACCTCTTATTAAATATGTTCTTGATGCTTGATGAGTTTATTAATGATGTAAATCTGATGTTCTACAAGTAGCTCAGAAGTACCAGAGAAGGAAATATCAGTGAGGGCCAAAGCAATGATGAAAAATGTGTGTTACAAAGCATATGCGGGTTTGTCAAGGAGAAAGCGCGTATGCACGCGGAAAAGTACGTGCCAAGTCGCGTATGATATTTTGCGCTCCAAAATTAGAATACCAAGGGGCATTACCATGGTATTGACCCATTGTATTGAGCGCTGGATTGTCTATTTGATCTCGTCCAGGAAAACCATCGGAAGTAATGTGGTTTTGACTCATGGTATTGAAAAAGGCTAAATCTATATAAGGAGAAGAATTTCATTGTGCAAAGGGTGTGCAAGTGTCTGGGCTTTAATGAATACTTCACTCTGAAGTATATCTGCATGGTTGAACTCTGCTCTTTAATTGATAGATCTGATTCTATGATGCATCTATGAACATAATGAAGGTTCAAGATCTCTAGATCTTGAAATGGTGAATCTCGTGGATGATCTCAAAAGAAGTGATGAAGACCTGGCGCAAATCTGTTGAAGAAGTTGAAGAAATCTGGTAAGTTCATAGATCTGGTCTGATCTGCAAAATTTATCTTTTATAGATCTATACGCAGGTTCGTTTCGTGAAAAGCGTGTGTATATGCGGCTCTATTCAGAAAAAAGCGCGTATGGGTTGTTAAGGTTTTTCTAATAAGTTGCACAAATGTATATGCGGGTTCGCTTCAGTAAAAGCGCGTGTATACGCGGGTCTGTTTAAGGAAAAGTGCGTATGGTATTTGAGTTGATGGTTGCTCAAAAGATAATTGAGGTTCTGCATATCTGTTCTGAAGTCTGGGCTATTTTTGATATTCTGGTTACAGTGGTTTCACTATTCTGACTGATGAAATGAAAATGGATTTTTGTTGATAAGTGAAGAATTGTATTGAAGCTGTTTGATCCAGTGTGAAAATTAATGAAACGTGGTCTACAGTGGATCTGAGGGTTGAAGCCTTCATTCTGATAGTAGAAGCTTTCTGAGAGCAGAGGCTGGTGCTAATATCAGGGGGTAGTAGCTCCCTTCTAGGTGAGTCTGGTAAATGAGAGCAGGGGGTTGTAGCTCCCTTCCAGGTGAGGCTGGTAAACGAAAGAAGGTTGTAGCCTTCTGCAGGTGGGTGCCTGCGTGCTGGTATAAGTCTACACCAGTACATGATTGTAAGAAGTTTTTCTTTATAATAAATATTGAAGACTGAAACGACGGCAGCGGTGGTTTTCTCCCGAATTGGGTTTCCACCTAAAAATCATGGTGTTCATGTGTGTTTCCTATGTGTGATGATTATTCTGTTTTTTCTGCACCTGTTTACTGTTTCCTGAAATATCTGATAAATGAATAATGCAATGATCTGAGTTAAGAATTGAATGCATACGCGAGTTCTCTGTGCATACGCGAGTTCTGTAAAGGATATCCGCGTATATACGCTAGTTGGCTTCTGAAAAGTCGCGTATGGGTTTTTAGAAAGGAAAAGTAAAAAGTTTTATTGTCTGCATTAAATACTGATTCACCCCTCCTCTCAGTATTTTTCCAACAGAGCATGGAAGAAATCATTGGATTACCAATCAATGATGAAAATCATTAACCAATGCAAGACAACTCACCGATAATGTAAATGAGTGTCAAGGTACCTAAGTGCATCTTGACAGGGACGAATGAATGTGTCGAAGTCGATTCGCCTGTAAGGTTTGAAAATCAAGAGACATTGTTTTCTCCCATTGTTATCAACGAGGAGGCTTGTCATTGATGTATGCAAGCTCCAAAGCACTCCAAATAATCTCTGATCTTGATCCCAGATAAAGTGTTGAGGTCGATGGGACAAGATTTGTTGGAAGGTGGACCTTAAGGAATTCCACATCATCCAACTCAAGCATAGAACCAAAAATTATTTGAAGAAGCATAAAAGATTGAAACCATATTGAAATTGTAGAACTTATTGTGAACTTTTCTTGCCAGTTTCCTGGTTTTCAAGCAAAGCTCATGTCCAATTGTGCCAGCAAGATGGCTTTCACAATAGGAATTATTTTTCTCTCTACTCTTTTTTTATTTTTTTAATATATGTCCTACTCTACTTGAAAAATAAAATCTTATTCAAGTATATGAATACTTCCGATGGAACCATGTTTGTAACAAGATGATAGATAAACTCATATGCAGGTTCGAAAGATACTCTTTGATATGTACCTATATAAGAGATACCAACTGTCTTGATTTAGATGATGTCAGAAGATATTGAAGAATTGAGCATGGGGATCTGATGAATGACTTAACCAAGATTCAATGTAATCTTGTCTTCCTTGTCTTTCCTCTATCATGAAATGCAAGTCTTCAGAGATGTGATATTCATTCATATAATCTGGAGATAGGTAGGCATGAAACTTTTCAATATCTGGTTCCAATAACTTCTCTTTATCAATGGACATCCATGATTCTTGGACCTTATTGAGTCTTCTTCTTCTTGTTGTTGTTCTTCAATGATAGCTGGTGAATCATTTTGCAATACCTCAAAATTGTAAGTTGATTGAGGTGTTTTATTGTTGGGGATATGAAATGGTTGTGCATGTAGTGGAGTGGGAATGGATCTTTGGGGTGCTTGTGTGGATGATAATGGGAAAGGTTGAATTGAGGTCAAATGAGGGTGATATTGATGTTGTGGTGGAGGTAAATGGTATGGATAAAATTGGTGATGGTATTGGGGATAGAGAGGGAAAGATTGAGGATATGGTGGATTTCCTTTGTAGGGCCTTTGCCAAATTTGTTGCCAAGATTGATTTTGAAGTTGGGATTGAGATGGCCAAGGTTTCCAACGTTGATTTTGAGGTTGGGATTGAGATTCCCAAGGTTTCCAAGGCAAGGGTGTTTTCCAATTACCTTGAGATTGTTGTGCATAACCTTTAAACTATGCATAAGGATATTGCATCATATTGGGTTGATGAGGCTGCCATAGTCCTCTTGGAGCTACATAACAAAGTTGCTCTTGTGCTTGATTTTCTCCATTATCCTTCTGGTAAACTTCCTTCAACCTTGGTAATGATGGGAAATCTTCAGTAGTATGTGATCCTGCACAAATTTTACACTTTTTAATGTTATCAAGTGGACACTCATGTAAAGCATGTTTCTTTCTACATTTAGGGAAAAATATAAATGAAGCAACATTTTTCGTGTTTTGCATTCTTAGCATGTCAGTTTGTTCATTTAAATTACCAAGAATGTTTAGCAAATTGTTAGGTTCAGTTTGACTTAACAATCTTGATGCTGACTTACTTACTCTTACCATAAATGGATCTTGAGGGGATCTTACACACTTTTCTTTTCCTCTTGATATGTTCTTGCATAGTTCACAAATTTCTTGAAATGGTAATTGATATACATCTCCTTTTCCCACAAGATTAAGAAGATCAATCCATTCATCCTTTATAGAATTTGGTAGGATATTTTTTAATGCGTCCGATCATAAATTATGCAATTAAAATCTTTTGATATTATAAGTAAATCTCTCCACTAAACCTTCTAGGCTTTCATCCTCTTTTTGATTCATCTTAAAGACTTCATTTCTAAGGTCATGGTGCATGCAATAATCTTTATATTTTTCCAAAATACTGTTTTCATATCATCCCATGTCTTTATAGAATTTGTTCCTAAAGTCATGAACCATCTAAGAGCTCTATCCTTTAATGTTGCCAGAAACAAGTTCAATTTTTGAATGTGCAATGAGTAGCCATAAGATCTACAAATTATTTCAAATTCAAAAAGAGAGGTTTCTGGGTCTTCTGATCTCATACCTTTGAAGTTAGGAAGTACAGATGGATGGAATTTCTTCATTTGATCATTGATATCAGTTTCTTGAATGGGAAATCCAAAAGGATCTTCCTCATTGTCATCATCTCCATCCATTTCTTTAACCTCCTTTGTCACCTCTTCTTCTTCCTGCAAAAATATGAATTCATGATGTGGATGTGTGGCTCTTACCACACCACATGATATAGTGGGTGTGGTAGGTGATTGAAGTTTTTTTTTTTTTTTTTATGTAAGAAATAAGGTTACCTAGTTACACTTCCCCGGCAATGACGCCAAAATGTTTAGTCAATTTAGTGTCCTAAATTGATAGCATAAATTATTGACCAGAGCTAGTAAACTAATGAAGTATAATGCACTATATGTGCCTAAGTATCCCTTTTTCTTACTTCGTTGTTTTTAGTGTTTTATTGATGTTTTGGGGTTTTTTTATGTTTTATTATTAGTATGCTACTCTATGCTAAAAATATGAAGTTAAATCTATGTCAAGAGGAAGAAAAGGAAATGTTAGTAAATGAATTAAAACAGAGTTTATTTGCAAGTTCTGTTCCTAACTAGAAAATGATGAAAACAGAGAGTCCTAATCCATGGATAATACAACTTCTAAATGAACATTCATGAAATGAAAAGTAATTCAAAACACTACAACTTAATCTGATTCATTTAGTTAGAGATTTGTTGGAAGAGCTTATGAAAAAGATTAATTCTAATGCAATGAGGATCTCCTAAAACATAAAAGGAAATGCTGAAACAAACAATAACTTAGAATATTACAGTGAAATATCATTCATTTGATAGAGGTTTATTGGAAGAGCTTGAGAAAAAGATTGCTATAATGTAGTAAGGATCTCCTATGAAATGCTGAAACAACTTATAACATTACAAATAAATCTCATTCATGAGTTAGAGGTTTATTGGAAGAGCTTTTGAAAGAGATTAATCATAATGTGATAAGGATATTCTATGAAAAAAAACAATCAATAACTCACAATATTACAACTAAGTCTCATTCGTAAATTAGAGGTTTATTGGAAAAGATTTTGAAAGAGACTAACTGTAGTATAATGAGGATCTTCTTTTTAACTAAATATCAGAAAATGAAATGCTAATAACTCAAAATATTACAATTGAATCCCATTCATTTAATAGAGATGTATTGGAAGAGATTGAGAAAGAGACTAAATGAAATATCATGAGGATCCTTTATCTAAGAAAATGACATGAAACATAATGCTAAAATCTATGATTTCAAAAAGCAGTCTAAGTAAGGAAATAAGACAAAACAGAATTGAAAATGACTTATCTAGAAAACATGTAAAACCTCCTCGAATAGCAGGGGCCCTCTGATATCAATTCGGCATTAATCCTTTAAATCCTCAAGGTTGTAATCAAAACAACATCAAAGGACTGGTCTTATTTATTAAAATAGAGTATGGAAAACAGAGTATTCACTACAAATCTAAACTGTACTGTACTTTTTCTAAACTGTCTTTTTGGTCTTGTACAACCAATATTTAAAGGGAAATTACATAATTGATTATGAGATATACTTGCTACAGGTGGCTAATTCGAATTAGAGTTGCAATAGGACTGTTGGACTCTTGATAATTCAAATTTAGACTTGTAATAGGACTACTGGACTCAAATCAAGAGTCCTACTGCATTTGGATAACATAGTTTGACTCCACCTTTGACCATGAGTTTAGTCACGTTTTTCTGTTGATCATGACTGAGTGAGTAGGATAGAATCCATGTAGGCATCATTCTAGAAACACCCATGTGGACCAATCCTCCAACTGACACCTAGAACATATTCAACCACTAAAACAACTACGAAATGCTTGACTAGCTATAGAATGATTGTATTCTATAGCTAAACTGTTCAAAAATCATTAAGATAGCAAAAATCCCAAAAGTACAATAAGTTAATCATTGTATGCAACATTTAAGAAATCTTAATCATTCTCATTGGTTTTTAGGTTTACTAAATGATAAAGGAATGATGAAATGAAGTGAATTTTGACAAAAGAGAAGACAATTTCAGGGCTCAACACTCTCCACCAAGTTTGAGGCAAATTGAACAATTTTTTTTTTCCAAATTTTGACCCCTTTGTGTGCAGCACCCTAGGTGCTACGCACAAAATTAGTGCATCCTCAGCTCTCAAAGTTTGCACTTTTGGATTTCTCACATCACCAGCAGTCTACTCACCAATTTTCAGATCATTTGGAGCATATTTACCGCCTCAAAAGGTCAAAAAACATCAAACATTTGACCTTTCTACCTCATTCTCAAACGAGGCGTTGCGCACAAAGCAATGTTGGGAGATTTGATTTTTGAATAGGTAAATGGCATCCACTCAGCACAACCCAAACATTTCTGGAAAGTAGACTCATCAGGCTTTCCAACACGCCATTACAGAGCCAAATTCGGTGTTAGGAAGGGATCCAAAACTAAACTGCAAGAGACCATATTTTCTACTGATGTGGTGTTGCGATAGAGGCTGACTAGTGTGTTTTGGACCAAAAGTCAAGAAAGCACACTCATTTATTGCAAATAGATATTTTTGAGTTTTTTGAGGCAAATCAAGCTAGAATTATGTTCAAATAGTTATTTTGGAATTTATTTCTTAGGATATTATGTGCCTTGGACCTTGCATGATCTCTTCGCCATAAATGATATTTATGACTATATTTGACATTTTCCTAGCACATTTAGGGTTTTAGTCCTCATTTTCTACATAAATAGAGCATGAGGCCCCTATGTATTTTGTTGGCATTTGATGAGCTTGAAGAGCATATACATGATTTTATGAGCTTGGAGGAGAAATTGGTTTTGTGAGTTGGATGAATGGCTTGTTTGACTTGATGATGGAGAAGCTTGTTTGCAGGATTCCATAGCTTGGTGAATGGTGATGTCTTCTTGACTTGTTAATGTTTTATTGTTCTCATTTTGTTTCATTATTCTTGGCTGCTATATATCAAAAAATTATAGGCTGAAACATGTTCTTTGAGGCACCTCAATCCTCTTATTTGTTATAGTTTTGATGTTTTCCTCTTTTGGCCATCTTAAGGAATTCTTAATTGCTCCTTAGGTCCACCAAAATTTGTTTTTAGTTTCATGAATGGTTAGTATGCTAGCTTAAAATTATGATTCATGGTATGCCCTACTTATTTGAAGTTTTAAAAACTCTATCTTGAAGCCTTTCTATGGAATATGGATTGCTAGGTTAAGTCAAAGAGGTCTCGTTCGATCTTGCCCTTTGTCCATGCTTGTCAACTTGTTTCAGAGCTCCCAATAGCTTGAAATATGATTTTTAGGAGTTCCATATTCATAAATTGAGTTGTTTTTTTATCTTATATGTTTTCCCAAAATCTGAAGGTAAATTTCTAAGGTAAGAGTTCCAATGCTTCTATTTTTCACTGGAATTTTCATCTTATATGTTTATTAGTTTGAGTATTGTTCATAGAGCTTAATGGTTTTCCCTACCTCATGAGTTGTTTCTTCAAAATATATATGTGTAAGACCTCTTAGTCTTTTCCCAAATTTAATGTTCATTACACCTCATACAACACCTTAAGGATCTAGTAACCTTGCTAAATTGGCCCTACAATACACTCTGTTTCATCATTTAGACACCCTTGACTTAATTTGACTCCATAGCCCAATGGATTTGACATACTCTCACTCCTCCTATTACACTTGACCATCTTTCCCATCCAAAACAATCAAAAACCCTACACCTAATAACTAGCCTAAAATCAAAACCCTAGAGAAAAAAGAACACATCCTTTGCACTCCATAGAGATATCCCTCTCTGAGTCTAAGAAGGCTAGGTCCTAGGACTCCAAAGCTTGGTTCCATGTTACCTTGTCATTTGATATACCAATCTACCAAATCACGGGACCCTAACACAAAGTATTGAAATTGAAGAAGATATATTCACAACTGAACAAAAACAACACTCTACTGATACATAAACTGAAATACAAATACATACACAAAAATACTTAATCACTGAAATCTATGCTAAGAAGGAGGGCCCTTCCTCCCTACTAGGGTGCAAGTAGAGGAAGAAATTAATGGAAACTAAATTGAATAATGCGTAACAGGATAATCTGTATTAATTTGACCACAATTACAGAGCCAAAATAATGCTATTATCCACTAACCTTTCGACCTCTAGGGCTCAGAACTATATAGTGGTTAAATCTCAGAAAATAAAGGGATAGATAAATCATGAGAATCTTATGATTCTCATGCTGATCAAAATATAATACATATAGTTATAACCACTTCTTAATAAATTTTTTCCTAGAAAATTATAGATTACAATCAAAACCGCCCCTAGGCTGTTATCCAAAAATACAATGCTAAACAAATTCTACAACTATCATAATAAAACCACAGATGTAGTGTAACAAGTAAAGGACAAATCAAAAATAGATGTTGACGAGATCCAATCAGCAGTACAATTGTATCAGCAGTTCACCAACGGGTCCGTAACAGTAGAGTGTAATAGCAGTTTGCCGACGGGTCTGTAACAGCAAGGTGTAACAGCATCGCTTTGCTGTAACATCACCCTCTTAACTGCTCCTGTGGACCTCGTGCTCAACATCTTTGGTGCTATAAATGACATCTGGAAAGGTAAAACAAAGACCATAGATCTTCTCCAAACATTCATCCTCAATTAGTCATAAAAATGCACGATATATCATAATATTTGATGAAATGTAAAAGTAATGAAAATAAGGTGAAAGAGCACAAGTTAGGATAGAAAGGTAGGAAAAAGAGGGAAAGATAATCCCATTGGTTATAGTCATGAGGAAAATTAGGGAAAACAAGTGTAGGAAAAGTGTGCAAAACTGGCACCCAAAATCTCCCCCCAACTGAAATACTTGCATATCCTCATGAAAACTCATCTCCCATGGGAGTATCTCTCATGCAAGTCGGTGAGATCATAAGCACCAGCTATATCTTCATCTGTAGGACTGTACCCTTGATTGGCCAGCAATTTCCATACCCAGGACTCTGACTCATACTTACTCAATTCATAATTACTCTGATAATACTCAATTGGTGGCCAGATCCAAGGAAACTTGAATCTCAATCCCAACCACAAACCACCAAGGGATTTTATGATCTATGCATAAGCTAGTACATGTGTAACAACCACCATGAAATCTGGAATGAGAATGGGTCCCCCTTCAGTAGCTCAACATTGTTGGCTTCCATGCATTTCAAGCACCCAGTCAAGGATCGCTTCTTCATCATTGAGAACTGATTGAGGCATAAGTTCACAATTCTTCTTCTATAAGTGGCAGTCGGTTCTTTAATCCCAAGGGTACTCAACATTCTCCTGAATTCTCGCCTTATCTCGGTATCCCGTCTTGGTTCTACCCAAACCCACAATGCCATCTTCTCCTCATTAGCCTCCATAGATTTGATGGCCAAATTCCATTCAATATGATTCTTCATGAAGGACACAAAAGCTCTCAATTGAAGATCTCCCATATAGGAGAACATTGTCACAACCATTTTCATACTCACATGTTCAAAAATAAAATTTTGTAAGAATAACTCAAACATCAAGCTTTGCTCATCGAAATCAGAGGCACAGAAAACATCTAGAAATGTGCGAGTGGAAGAACATAAATAAGGATTGTCCTGCATAACATCTTTCATCTGGAACAAGAAGTAATGTTCCCATAGAAAGATAGGATAGAATGGATAAGGCCACCTACAACCCAAAAAGTTGAGGGCGAGGTCATGAAGTTTTTGCTTATTTATGGTGAGATCCTGAACCTTCTGTTATAACAACAATAGTTGTTCCTCCTGTTTCTTCAGAGCTTCCTTCTTCTTATAATTCTCCCATCCTTTCTTCAACTCTTCTTTCATCCATATTTCATGTAAAGTGTCTATTTTTCTCTGATGTTCCTTCAGTGAAATCGTCCCCTCCCGAAGGGAGATTTCTTCCTGTTTCCACTTTTGCAATTTGGAAATTAACAATATTTTCTCATAACTCCATCCTGATGTGGGACTTTATGTTCTTCTGCGTTCAATATCCACATCAATAATGGATGGAACAACCTCTGTTACATGGGTTTGTTCCACCTTTGATGTTGGTTCTTGTGTAACAACAACTTCCTTGGTGGGTTCTTGTGTGTCAGCCCCTTTGTTTCCACCTAGAGTAGCCTCTATGTCCATTGTTGTTTCTTCTACAATAGGAGTGGCCTCCAAAGGTTCTTGTGGGTCAGATTCTAGGTAAATTATTACATGAGGCTCTGCTCTAACTGCTGGTTCTTGTGTAAAAATAGTATCATCAATAGGTTTTTGTGTAACATCCTCCTACTGTTCTGTTTATGTTTCCATTGGGCTGATATTTTTTCTATGGACCTTATATCACACTGATATCAAGTCTTGAAAACATTTCATGCATACAGACACCAGGATTTCCTTCCCCTTAGATAATTTCTGCCTTAATTCTTCATTTTCCTTTCTTAGATTTTCGAGTTCTAAAAACAGGACATGAGTTTCATCCTTACCTGATGAGGAGGGTTGCCTTTATTCTTACAATAGTTCTATTTCTGTCTGATTTTCGGCTATAGGAAAAGGTTCTACAGGTATGTTGACTTTCACCCTTTTTTTTGGCCTTCTATCCCCAATTGGTTCATCCGTAGGTTCTTTCCCAATTCTAACTCCAACAGGCCAAGTTTGGGTTTCTACTTCTGCCTTACTTCCTCCTGAAGTCGTGGTCTATTTCCCCTGGCTTGTCCTTGGCCTCTTTCGCTTGAATTCTTCCCAAGTTTTTCCTTGATGGCCTTGGGCATCCAACACAATTAACTTGATGAGTCCGTGATTAGTCACACATTCCTCCGGGTGTGTTGCTATCTTTACTGCTGCAACCATATGCTTGATTTTCCCTAACAAGTAGAATGGAATATTAATCTTTTGTTGGTGCTAAAGGTGATTAAGTACAGGAAAGTGATAGTTAAACACTATCATGGATCTTCCCTCACAAGTGATATATTTAATTAAACCCAGGGTGACATCTGCCCAAGGATGAGGAAGTGACAACCTGTCAATTCCTCTCCCTTTCTTCTCCATATTTTCTTCTCCTTCTAGGAAGTCTTCTTTCAAAAAGGGGTCATTTATTTTTCTATTAAACTACCTCCATCCCTCTACTGGAAATGAATTTACCTGGGAAATTACCTCTTCAGTCACCTCAACTTTCATTCCCCTAACTCGGGTTTGATTTTTGTTCAGATTCTGGGAAAATTCAATTTCCACCGCCTCGTTTGAGCCTTCAAGCTTCTGGAAATACTCAATCCATCCAGCATATCTAAATATATGGCAGGCTTCTAGACAATTTTTCAAGGCATCCATAGAATCCAGATCGTGCCTGACTGCTACTCCACCCATGTTGTTGTTTTTTTCTGAATTCGCTTCTTGCTACTCAACCCCACTGTAATATCACTGCATTGCTCACTCCTTCTCGACATCTCTACTTATCCCAATTGACGAGTTTACAATGATGATGCAAGGTTTCAGTCGAGTAGTTTGATGGGAGGTGACAAATTTTATGGATTACCGAATCGTACCTCACACTAACATTCATAAATGTCTCGTTATGGAAAGTAATGGGAATAGTACACATGCTCTTTTCCAACTGGATTTAGTCATCATTGGCATTTTTGTTATTAATTGCGTGAATGCAGATTTGATAGAGGCTTATGACTACGGATTTTTGCAATGATTTCAAGACATATCCCCTCCCCCACCTTAATGGTGATGGCTTCCCACGTCCGTCACGGGAATATCATTACTTCTGCCAATTAATCACCAAATCATAAATGATAATGTTTACCTTTTGAATGACATACTTGATGTGACGTGGAGGAAGATTTCGAATTGGCGAAATTCTACTTGCAGCGCTCATGTTGTTGCATTTGGCTGGCATGATTATTGCTGTTATGGAATGAAACATAAGAAATAGTGTTCGTGGTTTTCGACTGTTACATGTGTAACAACCAACACAACCCTTAGATTATTCTTCAAAAAAACATAATAATCACGAGAAATTGGTACAAAAAAGAAAATTACATCAATACCATCATCCTATAAAATAGATCAGAAAGGGAAGATGATGTTTCAGAAAGAAAAACATGGGTGTAACAACTGCCACAAGGGTGGTTTTCAACTATTACCAATTGTCTAACTATGCCCCAGAAAGGGGTTTTCACAGTTAGATTTATTGTTTTTTTTTTTTTTTTTGTTATTTATTTATTTATTTATTTATTTTTATTTTTTTTTAAACAGGTGTAACAACTGCCACAAAGGTGGTTCTCAACTATTTCACTTATTGAAATTTCAATTTTAAGGTTGCATAAGAGAATCTTCCCTTGTTGTCATAACATGAAGATCAGAGTCCATGAAAATGTTGATATATGATTCCTTCGAAGCGGGTTGGTGATATAACCTTAGACGGTGCCCATTAACCAGTAATTGTGTTTTAGCACTGTTAATGGTGACCAATTGTACAATCCCATTGTCAAAGACTGTGTCCACTTCGTAAGGACCTAGCCATCTAGTGGAGAGCTTTCCTTTGAAATCTTTGTACCTTGAATCATACAAAAGGTCCCAATCTCCTTTCTGGAACTTTTTCTTCTTAATAAAACCATCATGTCATCTAGCTCTTTGCTACTGAATGATCTATATTTGTTGAATAGAAGCCAACCATTTCTCTTCCAACTTATTGAGCTAGTTCAGTCTTTGAGTCTGTCTGGTACTCAAATCCATATCGACTTGCAATTCTGTTCTTAATGTATTTATTTCAAACTCTGTGGGGAATAAGGGATTCTTACCATACACCAATTCATATGGTGAGAAGCATGTAGTATTCCTCCATGTTTTCCTATAAGCCCACATTACTTCTGGAAGTTTCTCAGGCTAGTTTCTTCGGTGGCTGGCTACTGTCTTTGTTAAGGTTCCCTCAATGACTTTATTGGTGCTTTATACTTGACCATTTTCTTATGGGTGATATGGTGAAGTGATTCTGTGATGAATTCCATACTTTTAACCGAAATTATTGATCAAATGAGATGTAAACTGAGGCCCCCCATCTATCACTATCTCTCTGGGTATCTCGAAGTGAACAAAAATATCTTGAAACAAGAAGTGTGAAACAAATTTCTCTGTTTCTGTGTTTAGTGCCTTTGCTTTGACCCATTTTGTGACATAATCGGTGCAGACCAAAATGTATGATTTTTGTTGTGATGAAGGATTAAATGGTCCCACAAATTCTAGGGCCCATTTCTCAAATGGTTCTATCACTATCTGAGGCTGCAATGACATCTCATCTAATTTCAGAGGCTGGCCCATCCTTTGGCAGCTATCACATCCTTTCACAAACTTCTTGGCATCTTGGAATATAGTTGGCCATTAGTACCTTGTTGAGAGTACTTTATGTCCTATCCTCTTGTCAGCGAAGTTTCGTCCATAAGGTTCCTCATGACAAGCCTTCAAGATCTCAAATACCTCATCTTCTCTAACACATAAGCTAATATGAAAATTTGGTCTAGTGTGATAGAGATTGCCCTCTATCCAGGAGTAGGTAGCACTCTATTGTATAATATTCCTCCTTTCCTTGGAAGACAATTGGTGTGGGAGTTTTCCTGCAGCAAGGTAATTAGCTATATATGCATACCATGGTGAGTGAGTAGAGATGGAAAAAATATATTCATCTGGAAAATAATCCTCAGTGGTAGTCCAGTCATCACTTATAGTTAATCTAGAAAGAGAATCAACAACTGCATTATCTTTTCCAAGTTTATCTAAAATATTAATATCAAATTCTTGTAATAGAAATAACCATTATGTCACTCTACCATTAGTAACAGGCTTTTTCATTAAAAATTGAATTGCAACATGGTAAGTGTGTACAAATACTTGGTACCCAGTGATGTAGTGCTGAAATTTGTTGATAGCATGCACTACTGCTAGGAATTCCTTCTTAGTAACAGTGTAGTTGAGTTCTACTGGAGTTAAGTTCTTGCTGATGTAATAATTGGAATAAGGTTTCTTCTCCTCCAGCTACTCCAAAACATCACCCACAACCATGTCAAATGCGTCTGTATTAATATGAAATGGGAATTCCCAGTTTTTTCCTCATAAAACAGGTGCTACTGTTACATAGTTTTTCAACTTTAAAAATGTCTTCTCACACTTCCCTGTCCACACAAATTTCGCATCTTCCATGGGTAATGAAAATAGAGGAGATGTAATATTTGAAAATTTCTCTATAAATCTCCTATAATATCTTGCATGTCCCAAAATACTACGTACCTATTTTGGAGTCTTGGGGGTCAGGATTTTTGAGATTACCTCAATTTTTGCAGGATCTACCTTGATTCCATCTGCTAAAATGAAATTTCCCAGCACAATTCCCTCGGTCATCATCATGTGGCATTTTTCCATGCTCAGAGCAGCATTAGTTTGTTCACAACGTTCCAACACTTTTTCTAAGTTAACTAATGTTGTCTCAAAGGCATCCCCGTAGGGTGTAAAATCATCCATAAATATTTCAAGGCAATCATTCAAAAGATTAGAAAAAATACCCAATATTTCCCTCTGAAAGGTTGCTGGTGCATTACAGAGGCCAAAGGGAAGGAATCCGTATGTAAAAGTACCCCATGGGCAAGTGAAGGTTGTCTTGTCTTGGTCTTCCGGGGGAATATGTATTTGATTATAACCACTAAACCCATCTAGAAATGAAAATATTTTTTTCCAGAAAGAGTATCCAAGACCTGATCAATGAATGGTAAAGGAAAATGGTCCTTTTGAGTGGCCTTGTTAACCTCTCTATAGTCAACACAAACTCTCCATTTTCCATTCTTTTTCGGAACTATGACAAGCGGATACACCCACTGGCTGTCAGAAATGGGGCAGATGAAATTAACATTAAGGAGTTTCTACAATTCTTATTTAACTATCTCCTTAAGTGCGGGGTTCATTCAGCGCTGAGGTTATCTAACTGGTTTCCAGTCCTCTTTATGGTAAATGCGGTGAGTTCATAGGCCAGGATGGATTCCTTTCATATCTGTATTGTCCCATGAAAATGCCTTTTTGTATTTTTGTAACAGCCGTATCAACAATCTGTTTTGTTCAGCAGTCAGGTTAAGATTTATTTTTAAACATTTTCCAGGTTTGATTTCAATGGGACTGCTAATAGTATGTAGAGTTGTTTTCAAAATGCTCAATAATTGAATCATCTACCTCCTCTTCTTCTCCCAAATCTCTAATGGAGGCAACAGGGAGTGAATTACTAATAAAACCATTAATGATATCATCCTCTGTTTCATTCTTAAATTATTTTTCTTTTCCAAGCGTGAGAAGAGATAGGGAAAGATCAGATTCAGGTGCAAATTCATCCCACTAGGGACTACTTGAATCCATATGAGGTTTTTCTGGGGGATAAAGGTTCAGGTTCTGAGTGGCCTGTCCATATGAGATCACCATAGATATAGACCTACATCTGATATATGTGTCTGCAGTGGCCAGCCACGGTCCTCCCAAGATTAAAGGATGACCCCCTAGGTTGGATTTGGTTTGTAAAATGAGAAATTCAGCTGGATAGTTCCAGTAAGCCATAGTGATAACCACATATTCTATCATTCCCTCGATCTTGACACGGGACCTATCTACTAATTCAAACACTGTGGGTGTAGGTATAAGTCCATGAATTCCTGAAGAGGTCTTTAGTCATGACATGAATAACTACCCCTAGATCAATCAAAGTATTGGTTATGGGATGATTGTCAATATGGAAAGTCATTGTAGGGTTCCCTAGGTCATTATATTTAGTCAACAGAGGTTGATCAATCATAAGATCAGATAATTTCACCATGACCTGGATAGTAGCAAGGTATTTAGGTTTCCTTCCAAGTCTTTTAACGCATAGATCCCTCACTGTTTTAGCATAGATAGGCACTTCTTTAAGATCTTGTAACAGTGGAATCCACACATACAAATTTTGCAGTTCCTTGAGGAATTCGAATTTAGGTTGTGATACCAGCCTAGTTTCAGTTAATCGTTGAGGATATGGAGGATTTTGAATACTAACAGTTGAGTCAGCTATCATAGATGCACCAGCCTTGCTCGGATTGGCTATTGTAGGAATAATAGATCCTCCCGAGCTGGCTGCTACATATGTAGCAATAGGTGATGTATCAATCGTTACATGTGTAACAACTACCTCAGAATCATCTATATCATTTCTAGGTGATTCACATTCTTCGGTAATAATGGGAGTGTGTTAAAATCTGATTATTTTCCTTGATTTAAGTTGAACCTTGTTAATTCCAATAGGAGTAATAAGATAATTCTGGTGGGTAACTGGAGCATCCATGCTCTGGGTTACATTATTATTTGGATTGGGGTTAGGTTGCACAGGTAATTGGGGTTGGACATAAGGTGTAGGATTTTGAATAGAAGGAAATTGTAACTGCTTCTATCGCATTGGTATTGGAGGGGGTACTGGATCTTGGCCATTACTTCTCAAGTTCTGAACCCAAGGATTGGGTTGTGATGGAGGATATTGCATTGGTGGAGAAGATGATCACTGGTTCCATGGTGAAGGGAATTGTGTTGAGGAAGGAGTAGGATACTTCCATGGATATTGCTGACTATTCTAAACATTATTCCAAGGATAAAATGAAGAAAAATCTGAAGGCATACCTGTAGGTTGCGGCTTCCATGGTCTCTTTGATCTGATGAAATAAGAATATTGAACATCCTCGCTTGATTCTTGAAGTACCACCTTCAGTCTAGGAAATTCAGGACACTGATTCGTAGAGTGCACCAACTCATAGATGTTGCACAAGATGACACTATTCAGTCCACATTCTCTTTCCAAATGTTTCTTTTTTCATCAGGGACAGAATATTGCTAAGGCTGCTTCAGCTTTTGCTTGTGATTTCTTGACTTGTACCGTAGTGATCTGGGCAGAGAGAGTGCTAAGGAGGTCGGTTTTAAAATCCTCAAATAAGTTCCTGATCTCTACTATGGTTACTCCACTCATGGACTTTTGTATCCAGACTGAAGGGTCTCGAACTGAAACTCTCCCTTTGACTAATCCTCTTGAGCTACGCAGTAAAAGCTTCATTATCTCATCAAGCAGTTCTTGTGATATGTCTCCTTTCGCCAATAGGTTTAGATTCTCCAGACAATCATCTCTTATACCTCTTAAGAATATTGGCTTTAGAATTTCTGGATCTAAGTTACTGAACTTAGACCTCTATAAATTTTAGTGAAATTGCTCCATATAGTCTTCTAGGCATTCCTTCTCCTTCTGTGAAATTCCGAAAATATCTTCCTTCAAGTCCCTAGTTTGACAGTAATCCTGATACTTAAAGAGGAATTCCTCTCTCATGTCACTCCAGGTTCGAATTGTACCAACACCCAATCTCATGAGCCATATTAATGCTGCTCCTTTTAGAGTAGCAGGGAATAATTTTAGTTTCTAGGCATCTAAAGTGTAGTCATAACTCTACACAACACATCAAATTCGAACAGAAAGGTATCAGGGTCTTCAAAAACCATCCCCTAAAAGGATGGTAGGGATGATAAAGGAATATTCTTCATAGGAGCCTCATCCCGTATTACTACTATTGGTAATTCAAAAGTAACAGAGCTATCTTTCTTAACATTCTCGTCCTCCATGGTTGATTCTTCCTGATGGGATGAACTGACCTCAGAGTGTACTGGAGACTTACAAATAAAAGGATTAGGCTGCTCCAAGACCAATTGTTTAAAAACACTACCAGCGTCTAATCGGTGATCAACTGAATTTTGTTCCTTAGGTCCCTGATGCTCCCCACTGATCTCTTCGTGTCCTTCAATTCTTAGATCCCGATCAATGATTCTCCATTGTTGTTTTGAATCTGGAGTTTTGGTATCAGGAGTAGATATGTTATTCAAAGTATGGTGAGGTCTAGACACAGAAGACACCGATGGTCCAGGCTTTGATATGGTAACCTCTTTATGTGGTCATGTCTTCCTATTATCACTGTATGACGTGGACTGTTCCTTTTCTTCCCTTAAGATCATATCTCCAAAGAATGTCTTTCTTCCCAAATCTGCGCTCTTCTTTTCCTTCATACAACCCATCTTTCCTGTAGTCAGTAGAGTGGGGGGTGTTTGTAGATTTTGATGTTGTCCTACCAGCACACATGGGCCCTATGTGTATCAATTCATCCTATAAGTGCTTTAGTTTCTACTGCAGTAAGCCCGCCCAAGTTTTTTAGAGTGATGCACAGGTTCTTACCTCTCGTCTTACCACCCAACAACTATATAGCTGAAGACACCCTAAAAAACCACCTAAAATTAAACTCCTAAGTGTCCCAACAAGACATTGGCGAGCCCACTCAAGTTTATTAGAGAAATGTGTAGGTTCTTACCTCTCGTCTTACCGCTCGATAATTGTGTCACTGGAGACACTCTAAGAAAAACAAAATGCTCAGAAATTCACTCTCCTAAGTGTCCCAGCAAGGAATTGGTGAGCCTGCTTAAGTTCGTTAGAGCGCTGCGTAGACTCTTGCCTCTCATCTTACTGCCTGGAAATCGTGTGGCTGGAGGCACTCTAAAAAAAAGCATGGAAATTGCAATTCTAAGAAACAACTCTGATTGATTGGATCGTCACTACCATCCTCAAAAACGATGCCAAAATGTTGGGTTGTATTAATCACTATTAAATAACTAAATAGTACACATTAATTATTAATCCAGGGATGTTTTTTGTTCCAATGATAGTTGCATTGTCTGTGCCGATACACCCAACCAAAAGCAATTACAAAGAAAAGAAATCATTACTGAAGTAAATGCTGGAAATAAATCACTCATGCAGAAATAAAATGATCTAAAATACTGGAACCACACTTCAATTAATATGTTCTAGCATGCCACTTATTAATAGATTATAGATTACAATCAAAACTGCCCTTAGGTTGTTATCCAAAAATACAATGCTAAACAACTTCTACAGCTATCGTAATAAAACCACAGATGTAGTGTAACATCTAAAGGACAGGTCAACAAAAGGTGTTGATGAGATCCCGTCAGTGGTACAACTGTATCAGCAGTTCGCCAGGGGGTCTGTAATAGTAGAATGTAATAGCAGTTTGCCAACGGGTTTGTAACAACAAGGTGTAACAACATCGCTTTGCTGTAACGACACCCACTTAACTTCTCCTGTGGACCTTGTGCTCAGGATATTTGGTGCTATAAATGACATCTGGAAAGGCAACACAAAGACTATAGATATTCTCCAAATATTCATCCTCAATTAGTCACAAAAAGGCACGATATATCATAATAATTGATGAAATGGTAGAGTAATTAAAATAAGATGAAACAACACAAGTTAGAATAGAAAGTTAGGAAAAGGAGGCGAAGATAATCCCATTGGTTATAGTCATGAGGCAAAATAGGGAAAAAAAGTGTAGGAAAACTGTGCAAAACTGGCACCCAACATTTATCTCACTTACTCCCATCCTGATCTCTCATATTTCGTAGGAGCAGTTTCTAGATACATGTAGGAGCCACATGAGTTACACTGGAAAGTTGCAAATCACATCCTTCGATATGTCCATAAGATGATCACCTATGAGATTCATTATGTAGCAAATTTTTCTTTGGATCTGATTGGGTTCACAGATTCAGATTGGGCTGGAAAAAACATTGATCGCAAGTCCACCTCCGGTTATGTACTTAGTTTAGGATCCGACCCAATTTTTTGGTCAAGCAAGAAGCACTAGGCTGCCATTGATTTATCATCAGCAGAGGCCAAATATAGAGGAGCAGTCAATGCCACTATTCATGCCATTTGGCTACAACATTTCCTATCTGAGCTTGGGATCAGTGTCCATCGTCCAATTGTCATCTGGTGCAATAGTCAAAGTACGCTAAATTTTTGCAAAGATCCAGTGCAACAACAGCGGACCAAACACATCAAGATCCACATGCACTTCATTAGAGAACTCATTCATGATGGGATCATCAATCGTCAGTACTGTCCTAGTTCCGAGCAAACTATTGATATCTTCACCAAGACTTTCACTAAGCAGAAGTTTCCATTCCTGCAAGATCGTCTCGAGGTGAAGGACACAACTACCTAGTAGTTGTCTTTTATCTACTTTTTCATTATATTTTGAGGAGGGGGAATTTATTCCCACTGGTTTTTCCCTCTTTCCTCTTTTCATTCATTGTATATGGGTACCTAAAATGGCCTTGTTTTCGGGACTCATTCATTTTGCATCACACTCAGCTAAGTTATGCTTAAGGGTGGGTGCTGGTGTACATACACCTATATTAGCTTTAGTTCAACTCTATATATTGCATGAAATGTGCACTTGTCTTTAGCTAGTTAACTCAAGTGTTTCACATGCACATAGTTAGACTTAATTGGCTTTAGTCCAACTCTAGATATTGCATGCGATGTGCACTTGTATTTAGCTAGTTAACTTAAGTGCTTACATGCGATGTGCACTTGTCTTTAGCTAGTTAACCCAAATGCTTACATGTGGTCTGCACTTGGCTTTAGTTAGTTAACTATAATTCTTGCATGTGGTGCATGTGCACAGTAACATAACATAAAGCACACTTAGCTTTAGTTAGCTTTAACTATCCATAGTTATTGCATGTACAACTAAGATTAATTCATTTGATTTTATGTATTGATTCTAAAACTAATATTGATGAATTAATTTCATTCTTAATTATAATTGTTTTTCTTTTTCAACTTGGCAAGTTTGTGAAATTATTCTTCAATTGGATCCATATTTGTGCTCTAATAATTCTACAAAGTATGATCTGGCTTGTTCCAATACTTGGGAGAGTGAGATTATAGCTTTAATGGTGGATTATCCATCATATTTAAGAAAAAAACAACTAGCCAAAATTAAGGAAGAAGCAAGCAAGTATTCCTAGACAGTGGAACACTTGATCAAGATTAATGGTTTTTATTCAATAGAGGAACTCTCCCCAAGTTCTCAACGTTTAGAAGGGGGGAGGTGTTACCACATTTTCTTGTTTTCACCAATGTTTTTTAAATAGCGGATCCCCCTCGATGGTTTCCAAAACCACCAAGGACCCCCTCGATAACTGCTTTTCAAACCATCCTACAAATGAAGGGTGGGACTGATCATTTCAAGTTTTTAAATGGAAGAGCCCAAAAATACAATCAACATTAGCAGGATCTTGAATGTCCCCATTTCCTAATATTTGACATTTATATCGTCGAAAAAGAATTCATGGTAGATGTACTAGTTGAATTCCAATTGACGGAATGAGAAGCTGAGAACAAACTCTAAAATTAGTAATCGTGTGTGAATAAAGTGAAGGCCATGTGATTTAATTTGAAAGAGGGGATCGATCGATATCAGAATCCAAAATCCATGAGAATTTTTATTTGAGACTTGAAATAATGGAATGTATTACGTAGGATAATCATTAACATCTAGTTTGAAATTTAAGATACATTGAAGGTTAATTGAGTTGTAGAAGGATAATATGTGAATAGATTATTTCTAAAATTTGTGGGTAGGAAGTGCCAAATGTCTTGCAGTTTATCCATCATTCATTGTCAATATTATTTGTGAGCAGCATGATATGAGAAGTCGATTGCCAGCTGAGAGTGAGAAAGATGATCTGCAAGACCATATTATCATATATGTATTTGGTCATGTTGGGAAATCATTGCATATATTCTATCAAAGTGATTAATTCTGATGCGGGAGTATCATGGTTCCAAATTTTTTTACGTTTAGTAGAGTCTAGGGGGTCTTGTGTTTTTCATAAGATTCATTTTCCTAAGTATTTAATTAATGTAATTTTAAATATTTTGAGTGATTTATGTGAGACATTTATAATAGGATTTAATTAACTATTGAGAGGCATATTTGTAAATGTTCTTGAATGTAGGAGAACATGAGTGATTGATGAGTGATTAGTGTGGATTGAGATATTCTGAAATATTGTAAATCTTAGATTAGAAAGTAGTCCATGATTTTATGGATTTATTGAGGATCCTTATGTTTCAGTTGAATGTTGAGATCCTCAAGGGATAAAGAAGAGATTTTAGGAACTAATTGAGGACTTAGAGAATTTTTTGGATTTTGTTGAGAAACCTATGGATCTGAACCAAAATTGGTTACAAAACCTTTTATATATAATTGTAAAGCCTCAAAGGCTTAGATAGTAGAAAAAAAGGATCATTATTCTTAGATAGGCAGTTTGATTGTAAGCCTATGGGCGGAGAGAGAGAGTGAAGAGAAAAGGGCCATGTAAAGGCAGATCAGGCCAAAGCTAGAGTGTAAAACAGGTTTTTATTTGTATCTATACATTTTTTTAATGAATGAGGAAATTGAATTCATTGTGACTGTGTGTGTCATTCCTTTTATGTGCTAAGTGATCCGTAACTATGAATTTATGGTTTCTATGTGATAAACCATGGTGAATGAATTCAAATTGAATGTATAAGTATTTTTGAGTGATAATGGACTTGAACAGCTTGGTAGAATCCATGTGATTCCAGTCTGGAACTAATAGGTTTGTGTACAGGTCAAGTAAAGAACTAATTATGAATTCTAGAAGAAGAGGAGAAATACAGAGAGTGTTGATCAGTGGCTGTCATTGATGTCAACCTAAGCAACACCAGGGGCTACCAAGATCTTGCATGGTAATTTTGACCTACCAAATTACTATATTCTTGGTCAAGAATATTTTTTATGGTTTCCACTTGTCGAGATTTTTCCATTGATATATAGCATGCCATGTAATTCTTCACGGTTTGAGAGATATTCATGTTTGAAGTTTGTAACCATAGTTAGTGGGCTAAAACCCCATGGGGTTGTGGCATGGGTCATTGAAAAATCAATAATTAATAATTTTTAAGCTCCTAAAATCCCTTCCACGTTCATTTTTTGAAGGCCCTCTCAACCTAAGAATTTATATAAATTGTGATCCTCATATCCTCATGCAGGGATTTCACTACCTGAAATAGGTAATCGTGGAATTTTCACTATAATTTTTTTTCTACGAGGGTTCAGAAGCTGAAATTTGGATCAAGAGAATTCTAAATCCTAAGGAAGCTCTTGTAGAAATTTCAGATCAAGGGGCACAATATTTTCGGAGATATGTTCTGTGGAAGTCAGTGTTTTACAGGCTTCTGAACTTCATCTCAAAGAAGTGACCTTGGGAAAATAGTCATAACTCTCTCTTTGAGAATTAGGTTGGAATTTTGTAAGAAGTGGTGGATAGGGTGTGGACTTTGGTTTTCTATGTATTAATTTTAGAGTCAAATTAAGAAACAGTGACACGTGGTACAGTGTACAAGTGCACTCTACTAAACCAGTCCATAATTAGGTCATTGTGAGAGATTGGGCATAACTTTGTCATGAAGAATCCAAATTGGGCCAGACCTATGGCATTGGAAAGAAAACTCAGAGGACTACTACAGGACCAAAAATCACATATTGGGGATCTGAAAGAACATAGATACACCAGATTAAATATAGAGCTCCTAGAAGGCAAGAAAAATCTTGATCATGTGTTGTCAAGGGCTGCAAAGGACCATACTTTCTAGGGAAGAAAATAAAAGCAAGGTGCAACAGAGGTAAGCTCCAGGTAAATGTATTATGTATATGCATTTTCATATCTTAATTGCATTATGTTCTTTATATTCTAATTTCCTTTTTTTTTGTTTAGCACTGACATATGCTCTGCAGGATGAGGTAAGTTTTGATATTATCATGTCATGGGTATTTCCCTAAATAATTTTTGTAGGTATTATATATTAATAAAGATAAGAATCAATGCATTATATAATGTTCTAAAGAGTTAGAAAGGGTAGCATGACAAGAGCAACAATCTAAGTGCAGAACAACAACAAGAAGTTCACCACATGAAGTCTTCACGAGGGCAGCACTACATACAGTCATTGTAAAGGTATCATTGTACTGAGTCATTGTAAAAGCATCATTGTAAAAATTGTACAAGTGTCTATCTTCCAAGAGTTGAAGAGGCAGTGTCGGGAGGTCTAGGATCATCATTAGGTGGATGTGTCATAGTTGGGGTTATGGTCTACTTTGTCTTCTTCTTCTACATCATTCTATATCATTGTAAAGTGGACTATTTTCCCTAGTATGGGAGTCCATTTTTCTTTTATTCTTCTATAGGGTGGTAGGGTTGTGCTAGGCTGGTGCATGAAGTCACCAATAGGTTCAAGACTATGAAAAATTTAGGGTGGTAGGGTGGTGCTAGTGTGATTTGTAGCTCATTGGGTGTTGGGGCATCTGTTCAGTTGACTATTGAAGAATATTGGGCGTTAGAGCATCCATCCAGTGGGTTCTGGAGAAGAATGTTTTTTCTAGATTCTAGGAAGTTGGAGCTTTATTTTCAATTGAATTTGAATATTAAAGAATTATTAGAAAATAATTCAGGTTTTTTTTGTCCCAGAGAATGATTTCCACCTTAAAAACTGTGTGGATTTGTGTTCCTTTTGTTTACTGCTATCATTGTACAAAAACTGATAATAATTTAAGATTAACTAATTCTCTGAAAGATTAATAATAGTACTAATGGAAGGAATACTTATTCACCACACCTTTCAGTATTTCCAACAATTAGTATCAGAGCTTGGTTCCTTCAATAAAAGTTTAACAGTTGGAAGAAATTCATGGAGAATACCAAGAATGGTGTACCTCTATTCAATGAAAATAATTATGCACTCTGGAAAGGAAGAATGGAGGTATATCTCTTGGCGCAAGGTTACAAAGTATGGGACACTGTTCAAAATGGATTTACATCAATCGCGGATGAACAAGGTAAGAAGAATTTGGTAAATGATGCAAAAGAAAATAATATTATTATCAGTGGAATTATTTAATATGCTTATCATAAGGTGTTGGGTTGTAAAACCGCCAAAAATTTATGGTACAAGCTTGAGAATATATATGCAGGTGACTCAAATGTCAAAGAATAAAAGCTTCAAATCTACGGAGCAAAATTTGAGCAACTTAGAATGAAAGAAGATAACAACATTGCTGCATACTTCCAACATGTTGAGGAAATAACCAAAAATCTAGAAGGATTGGGAGAGCCTGTTGACAAGAAGACTATTATACAAAAGGTTCCTAGAATGTTACCAGGGAGATTCAACCCAAACTTGGTATCGGTCTTAGAATATAGTGCAAATCTAGAAAAGCTTAGCAAAGAGGAATTACATGGAGTTATCATAGCATATGAAATAAGACTTGATGAAGAAGAGGGTACTTCACATCTAAGAAAACCAATAAGGAGAAACAACCTTCAAAGGCACAGACTTGCACCTGCAAGTGTGAAGAAAATGAAGATGATGAAGAAGGTCTTTCAGATGGAGAATATGCTTACTTTATGATAAAACTAAAAATTGGTAAGGGTAAACTTCCATTGATATGTTTCATCTGTGGTGAGGTTGTTAATTTTGCAACAAAATGTCCAAACAGAAGTGATGGCAACTCAAAAGAAAAGAAAGGCTTTAAGAAATTCAACAAGAAAAGAAAAAAGAAAGGATTCAAAGGAACTTTCTCTCTAAAGAAGATAGCTCATCATCCGATGAATACAATGACAAAAAATAAAAAGCCAATGAGAGAGTATTGTTTATGGCCAAGCACATTAAATAAGAGGTATCAAACAACAAAGAAGAAGGGTTGATTGTAGAAGAATTTTCTAAGGAGGAAATCAAGCTTATAAAAGAGCTCGAGGCTGAGAAGATATATTCCAATACTCTTGAAGGACAAGTTCAAGGTCTCAAAATTGAAGTTGAAGAACACAAATGTATTGAAGAGTCACTTCAAAAGAATTTTGAAGAAAGCAACCAAGAAAGGGAAGCATTCCAAAGTAGTCTCGTTGCGTATGGAAGTGAAGAAGGGAAAAACTATCCAAAAATATGCCAACAACTCAAGGTCATTGGAAGAGCTCATCAAAAATCAACGATCTTACAATGACAGAACTGGCCTTGGTTACAAAGAAGAAGATGGGAGGCCTTCTACAACAAAATACAATGAACCTATGAGATCTGACATGCATGTAGATTTCATTGGAAAAGATTCACAAGAACAGCCTTGGAAGGAAATTCCTCAATGAATATTTCCATCCAGGTACCAACATATTTTTTATGGCTATTGTTATTCATGTGGAAAATTTGGTCATAAAGTTGTAGAATGTCGCACGTACCCTAGGAACCAATACAATTCCAGGAGATCTGTCAAATATGAACTCCTAGGGCCCAACCAAACACCAATAGATTTGAAAATTTAATAAATAATATTGAATGTTACAAATGTCAAAAATTTGGACACATGTCTAGAGACTCAAAAATTGAAAATCCTCTAGAAGAATCTTCGAAGCCACAAAAAAAACGAACATGGAAGAAGACGAAGATTGATAATTGTGCTCTCACTCTCAAGGCTCAAAATAAAAAAGATGTGTGGTACGTTGATAGTGGTTGCTCAACAAATATGACTGGAGATAGAAAGAAAATTGTATCTCTAAAAGAGAAGAAGGATGGATCCGTGTCCTTTGGAAATGATGGATTTTCAAATGTTATAGGATCAGGTACTGTCACTCTCAGAAGAAAAGATGCTCTAGCCAAGAATGTTCTATTGGTTGAAAACATGAATCACAATCTGCTCAGTGTTGGACAAATGTATGATGAAAGACACACAATAATATTCAACTCCACAAATGTGAAATCAGGAAAGGAAGGTATGGTGAAATTGTGGCTACAACAAATCGAACTCCAAATGACATATATGCTATGGATGAAGCAACTAAAGCATGTCTACTAGCTAAAGAGGATGATATAATATTTGGTAGGAATGATGATCGACTAGGTAAGAACTTTTCTACAAAGATGTAAAGTGATTTTGAGATCTCTTTACTTGGTGAGCTGACATACTTCTTAGGGCTTCAAATATCTCAGCAAGAGAAGGAATATTTATATGTCAAGCCAAGTACATCAAGGAAATGCTCAAGAAATTCAAAATGGAATATTACAAACCCATCCTTACTCAGATGGTGACAGGTTGAAAATTGAGCATAGACGACTCATCTAAGGATGTGGATTAGAGGTTATATATATCTATGATTGGTAGTCTTCCATATGTAATAGCCTCCTGGCCAGATGCTATGCAAGAAGTTGGACAAGTAGCAAGCAAGCAGTACCAAAAGGATCACATATTATTTTCGTCAAAATAGTTCTTCGATATCTAAAGGGAACAACATAATATAGCTTGTGGTATCCCAAGGGTAACAATATCATTAATCAGCCTTTACAGATGCATATTGGGTAGGAGGCATTGATGATTGTAAGAGTACTCATCAAGCATTTGAATATCTTCGCCAAAAGCTTGGGATTATCCCAAGTTCTCATTATATTTTACTTATTAAGAATATGAAGGGGGAGTGGATGTGTGTACAGGTCTGCAGGATGGTTGTGTGTCAAGGGGAGTTACTCTTTGCCATTAATGTCAAAGGCGGAGAGAATGTTGTAAGAAGAGGTGTCATGATCACAGGGGGAGTACTTGTGTTTCCATCAATGCCAAAGGGGGAGATTGTTGATTAGTGGTTGTCATTAATGTCAACCCAAGCAACAACAGGGGCTACCCAAATATTGCATGGTAATTTTTACCTACCAAATTACTATATTCTAGGTCAAGAATATTTTTTAATGGTTTCTACTTGTAGATATGTTTCTGTTGATATATGGCATGCCATGTAATTCTTCATGGTTTGAGAGATATTCATGTCTAAAGTTTGTAACCCCAGATAGTGGGCTAAAATCCCATGGGGTTGTGGCATGAGTCATTGAAAATTCAATAATTAATAATTTTTAAGATCTTAAAATCCCTCCCATGTTCACTTGTTGATGACCCTCTCAACCTAAGCATTTATATAAATTGTGATCCTCATATCCTCCTCATGCGGGGATTTTGCTACCTAAAATAGGTCATCGTGTAAATTTCCCTATAATTTTTTTCTACAAGGGTTGAGTAGCTAAAATTTGTATGAAGTGAATCCATAATCTTGATGAAGCTCCTCTAAAAATTTCAGATCAAGGTGTGCAATATTTTCGGAGATATGATCTGTGGAAGTGAGTGTATTTGTAGGCACCTGAGCTTCATCTCAAAGAAGTTACCTTGGGAAAATTGTCATAAATATCTCTCTAAGTATCGGATTGGAATTCTGTAAAAATAATAGGATAGGGAACGGAATGTAGTTGTCTCTGTATCAATTTTAGAGTCGAATGAAGAAACAGTGACACGTGGTATGCCGTACAAGTGAGATCTACTAAACCACTCCATAATTAGGTCATTGTGAGAGATTGGCCATAACTTTGTAGTGAACAATCAAAATTGGGTTAGACATATGGCATTTTAAAGAATACCTAGAGGACTACTACAGGACCAAAAATCACATATTGGGGATTTGAAAGAACATAGATACACCATATTCAATATCGAGCGCCTAGAAGTCACGAAAAACCTAGATCATGTGTTGTCAAGGGCTACAAAGGACCAGACTTTATAGGGAAGAAAAGAAAAGAAAGGTGCATCAGAGGTAAGCTCCAGGTAAATATATTCTATATATTCATATTCATATCTTAATTGCATTAGGTTCTTTGTATTCTAATTTCCTTTTTGTTTTTGGCACTGACATATGCTCTGCAAGATGAGGTAAGTTTTGATATTATCATGTCATGGGTATTTCCTTGAATATTTTTTGCAGGTATTATATATTCATCAAGATAAGAATCAATGTATGATATAATGTTATGAAGAGTGAGAAAGGGTAGCATGACAAGAGCAGCAGTCTAGGTGTAGAACAACAGGAAGAAGTTCACCACATGAAGTCTTCACGAGGGCATCACTACATATAGTCATTGTAAAGGTATCATTGTAAAAGCATCATTGCAAAAATTGTACTAGTGTGTATATGCCAAGAGTTGAAGAGGCAATGTCAGGAGGTCTAGAATCATCATTAGGTGGTTGTGTCATAGTTGGGGTTATGGTCTAGTTTGTCTTCTTCTTCTACACCATTCTATATCATTATAAAGTGGACCATTTTCCCTGGTACAGGAGTCCATTCTTCTTTTATTCTTCTATAGGGTGGTAGGGTGGTGCTAGGCTGGTGCATGAAGTCACCAATAGGTTCAAGCCTGTGAAAAATTTAGGGTGGTAGGGTGGTGTTAGGGTGAGTTGTAGCTCATTGCGTATTGGGGCATCCGTCAAGTTGACTACTCAAGAATCTCGGGCGTTGGAGCGTCCATATAGTGGGAGCTGGAGAAGAATGCTTTTCTAGATTCTAGGAAGTCAGAGCTTTATTTTCAATTGGAGTTGAATATTAAAGAATTATTAGAAAAGAATTCAGGTGGTTTTTTTCTCGGAGAGGGTTTCCACCTTAAAAATTGTGTTCATTTGTGTTCCTTTTGTTTATTGCTATCATTGTACAAACACTGATAACAATTTTAGATTATCTAATGCTCTGAAATATTAATAATAATAATACTAATTGAAAGGAATATTGATTCACCCACCCTCTCAGTATTTCCAACATAGAGTGTGCTATATTCATGCTAGAGATAGTGTTAATGGAAACAGAATAAGCTCGGGAGGGATCAATACCTTTAAAGACAGAAGAAAAGCTTAGGAGAGATTCACATGGAAGAATTCTGAACAGCAAAGGAGATGTAGCATGGAGCAGACTATATTACAGAGCATTGACAATATAAAGAACATAAGTTGACTAAATATAGAAGCACAGAGAAGAATTAAAAAGGGGAAATTGACGGCAAGGATTAAATCGCAGTATCGAATATTTAAGGTTTGATAGCTGAGATCATTGCCAGTAGAAGAGGCGAAAAAGAACCACGCGCAAGCGAATGAACCATCATGATTTGATCGCAGATCAAAGGGGAAAATATTGATGGTCAAGATGATTTCTCAAGTTAAACCAAATAAATTGTGATGTGAATAAGGGAGAGTAGGTGAGGACCATTAGATCTGGGTGCAGATCAATGGTAGATGACATATCGCACATTGGAGGTTTTAAAGTTTAGTTTTAAGACATCGTAGGTATGTTATTTTATTTGCGATGCAGTAAGGGATAAAAAGTGCGATGCGGCGAAGGGTGAAAACGTGTCGATGTATCACAAGAGTGCACTTCACAATATTTATGATTTAGCATTACCGATAAAGTCTTAAATGTGCGATCAAGCGATTTGTGATGAGTCCTGGTTGGTTGTCATGATGTGGGACCCTGGAACTAATGTTCCGCATGTATGTAACTTAATTACGATTATGTGGGTTCTATTATAAATTTAACCGATGTTGATTGCTAAAGCATGTATGTTATATCCGCTTTGTGTATAAAGGAATTATGCGAGAACCAGAATCATGATCAGTGGGTTTGGTTAAAGTGGAAGTCGTGCACTAGATATGGTGAGGTGAAGGCGAGGAAAGGTTTAAAGGTAAAATTTTATATTAAGGAGTTAAAACCGAGGGCCACTCATGGATAGCTTCTGCACATCATTAGGAATTGATAGGTGAAACTTAAGAGAATAATGTGGGTTACTGTGTGGTTAATTCCACTTACTTTGCATAAGTGAATGTTTGCGGCCTATGGATGCATCATTTGGTATCAGAGCGAGAAAAATCTCTTTTGGGAGAAATTTAGAGCGGGTAAGCTCTACGGAAGAGAAATCCGAGTGGGTTTATCTTTTGAAGATAATTCAGAACTTATGGAATTATAATTAAATTTGTGAACAAAGAACAAATTTTGAAGAGAACAAAATGGGAAAAATTTTCAGAGAATCACAGTAGAAGCGAAGGGAAGAATCGGATCTAAATCTGATTGAGGTAAGAAAGAAAATGACTTTCTTGTTGATTTTGAAATTGGTGATTGATAAATTGATTTTTGAAAGAACAGTAAAGAGATAGAAGAAAATTCTACTTTGGGGAGAAAGTAGATCAGATTGAGAACAAATTGAGAAAATTGTTTATGAAGAGATAGTGACAACTGCAAACAATGAAGGTAAAGTCAGCAGACAAAAAAGAGAAACTACAACAACAACATGTGTTCATAAAATTGGATAGTGAGGTATGGTCTTGTTGTTTTCAGTTAATTAGTGATGGATTGTTGATTTAAATAAATTCTATGAATATGTTTGATGATTGTAGGCAAGAAAAAGTAGATTTTTTGATGATTATGGCAACGAACCTATCCAACTAGAGGTTGGAATAAAGGAGAAAGGTTACTGAGTGCAGTAGCCAAAGGAGCAGCAAAGCTCTAAGAAGTTCAAGAGAGCGAACCAAGATAAAGAGAGGGAATACCTATGAAGAGATCAAGCTTAGAGAGGAAGCTTGATAAGGTATTGAGTATTAAGAAGATATTGCTACAAGAGAAGGCTATGTTGAAGATCACCAATCGAGCATGGATGAGCTCATGAGTAAGATGGCCATGGAGGGTCATAGAAGAGGTTCTAGATAATTCCATAAAGGTAATATGAGTAATGAGGAGTGAGAAAGAAATCATGTAGTGATGAGAGTACAGTTGGAAGTACTACAGGGATGGCTACAAGAGAAAGAGAATGGATACCAAAGACATGGATGGAAAATGAGGAAACAAGTTAGATGGAACCTATTGAAAATAATATCAAATGTCAAACTGAGAAGTGAGTTCAGAGAACTTGAGAAGATACCTATTGACTTGTTGGAGAAAGAGAGACTCAAAGGAGTTGAGTCACATCAAAGAGGATCTGATGAAATCTAGAAATTACATTGTGAAGGATTGGTGTCTGAAGCATCAAATGAGACCAAAAGGTCTTGTATTTTTAAAACTAATTATTTGTGTATGATTGCAGGTACATCACAAGATGATGAAAAAACTTTATATTTTTTTAAGAAGAAGGAGCAAAATTTGAAATCTATTCAAATTAATACTGAGATAGAAATATCTTAGAAACAAAAGGAGACAGAGAGGTCTCATGGAAATATGCAGCAGAATATTGGAGCAGGTAACAGTTAAGATTAGAATTGTAGATATGAATTAATACATGAATATGAAGAAAAGGTATTTACTATACCTAATGAGTTTTGAATTTTTAAACATTATGATTTAGACATGTGTGTAGATTTAGTAGAGGAAGAAGGACCATTTGATGATGGGTAAACAACAAGTGAAGGTACTGAAAACTATATAAAATTTCCAAATTATACTCCAATTGAAATTGTTTAGTTATATAGAAAGTTAGACCTTCAAAGAAGAAAGTTGGAAAAGCAGAGGATATATACTCAAGATAAATTTTTAAAGAAGGAAGACAAAGAAATTTTCATGAATGACAATCATAAGGAAGAGGAAGGAAAATATGCTGGAAATGATGAATAGTATAGTGATCTATTTGGGAAGAATAAAGTACAAAGGGAATTGCTGGAAAATTTATTTTTTGAAAGTAAATTTGCAGATATTGAAAAGAGGTTGTTGGGAGATGAGATATAAGCTCAAAATCAACAAGAGGGTAAGGAATTAAGGGCGGTAGTAATAATCCCACAACTTCAAAGAGAAGATAACAAACAAAAGTTTGAAGATGAGTGGACAGAGTGAAACAACAATGGGTAGAGAGAGTACTAGTCAAAATATAAGATGACCATAGAGATTGAAGGAATAATAAGATTGATGATGAAGGTACCTAAGAATAAGACAACAACAATAAAGCCAAGCAATAACAAGAGAAAGACAACAATAGTCTGTGAGAGCATAGCCAGTGGAGAAATGCAACATAAAGTGTGAAGACCTGGAGAAAAACAATAAACAAGAGCAACAACCAAAGATAGATTACAAAACAAAGTATGGGATCCAGGAGGACAAATATTGGAAGAACATGATCTAAATATCATGATTATTTTCTACCTTGGGAGTCTGATGTAGGAGCATCATGGTTCCAAAATTTTGTACATTTAGTGGAATATAGGGGGTATTGTGTTTTTAAAAAGAGTGGTTTTCCTAAGTATTTAATTAATGTAATTTTGAATATTTTGAGTGATTTATGTGAGAAATTTATAATAGGATTTAATTAAATATTGAGAGGCATATTTGTAAATGTTCTCTAATGTAGGAGAACATGAGTGATTGATGAGTGATTAGTGTGGATTGAGATATTCTGAAATATTGTAAATATTATATTAGAAATTAGTTCATGATTTTATGGATTTATGGAGGATCCTTAGGATTTAGTTGAATGTTGAGATCCTCAAGGGATAAAGAAGAGATTTTAGGAACTAACTGAGGACTCAGAGGATTTTTGATATTTTTGTTGAGAAACCTATGGATCTGAACCAAAATTGGTTACAAAACTTTTTATATATAATTGTAAAGCCTAAAAGGAATAGGCAGTAGAAAAAAAAAAGATCATTATTCTTAGATAGGTAGTTTGATTGTAAGCCTACGGGCACAGAGAGAGAGAGAGAGTGAATAGAAAAGGGCGATGTAAAGGAAGATAAAGCCAAAGCTAGAGTGTAAAATAGGTTTTTATTTGTATCTATACATTTGTTTAATGAATGAAGAAATTGAATTCATTGTGACTCTGCGTGTCATTACTTTTATGTGTTGAGTGATCCGTAACTGTGAATTTATGGTTTCTGTGTGATAAACCATGGTGAATGAATTCAAATTGAATGTATACATCTTTCTGAGAGATAATGGACTTAAACAGCTGGGTAGAATCCGTGTGATTCCAGTCTGGAACTAAAAGATGTGTGTACAGGTCAAGTAAAGAACTAGTTATGAATTATGGAAGAAGAGGAGAAATACAGAGAGTGCTATGTATTCATGATAGAGATAGCATTAAAGGAGACATAATAAGCTCAGGAGGGATCAAAAACTTTAAAGACAGGAGAAAAGCTCAGGATAGATTCGTATGGAAGAATTCCGAACAACAAAGGAGATGTAGCATGGAGGATACTGTATTGAAGAACATTAACAATATAAAGAATAGAATTCGACTAAAGATAGAAGCATAGAGAAGAATTAAGAAGGGGAAATTAACGACAAGGATTAAATCACAGTATCGAAGATTTAAGGTTTGACGGCTGAGATAATTGCGGGTAGAAGAGGCGAAAAATGACCGCGCGCATGTGAATGAACCATCATGATTTGATCACAAATCAAACGGGAAAATATTGATGGTTAAGATGATTTCACATGTTAAACCAAATAACTTGCGATGCAAAGAAGGGTGAGCAGGTGAGGACCGTTAGATCTGGGTGCAGTTCAATGGAGGACGACAAATTGCACATCAGAGGTTTTAAAGTTTAGTTTTAAGACATCGCAGGTATGTTATTTTATTTGTGATGCGATAAGGGATAAAAAGTGCGATGCGGTGAAGGGCGAACATGTGTCGGTGTAGCGCAAGAGCGCACTTTACAATATTTATGATTTAGCATTATCGGTAAAGGGTTACATGTGCGGGCAAGCAATTTGCGATGAGTCTTGATTGGTTGTTGTGATGTGGGACCCTGGAACTAATGTTCCACATGTATGTAACTTAATTATGATTATGTGGGTTATGTTATAAATTTAAGTGATGTTGATTTCTAAAGTATGTATGTTATATTATCTTCTATGTGTATAAAGGAATTATGCGGGAATGAGAACCACGATCAACGGGTTTGGTTAAAGTGGAAGCCATGCACCAGATATGGTAAGGTGAAGGCGGGGAAAGGTTTAAAGGTAAAAGTTTATATTAAGGAGTTAAAACTGAGAGCCACCCATGGATAGCTTCCACACATCATTATAAATTTAAAGGTGAACCTCAAGGGAATAATGTGGGTTAATGTGGGGCTAATTCCGCTAACTCTGCATAAGTGAATATTTGCAGCCTATGGCTACATCAAATTCCATTTGTGGAATTTGATGTACAAAGTTAATGTGTTGCAATAGTACGTGCACTTTATCTTCCTGTGTACTTTGGGGATGTGGGTGGTAGATAGTTAATTTACCAAGAGGGGTGGAAAGAGTATCAATTGCTACAATGATTTTGGATACACCTAGTGCCAATTTTTGTATTTTTTGTACTCTCAAAAAGTATTTCCAAAATGTGACATGATGTAGAACACAATTTTAATATCAAGAATTATGGTGCTACAGTAGTTATGGGTGGAACTTTGGATCCAAGCCTTCAATTAGCAATTTCCCTCCTAACACAGACTAAGCTACCTGCATCAGAAATTGCAATGACACACATTGAATTTCGGTATCACCACATTTCTTAGCTTATTGAGTTGTGCCAACCAAGTGGTATCTCTCCTATATACATATTTTTTTGAATGTTAGGTGATTGTATCTTCTTCATTAGTCCATTTGATTAATTAAATATTCATTACAATAATATTTTTGAACAAATATGGAGGGAAATTTCCATATCTACCATATTTTAAAAGAGTGTGTATGCATATTATAAAAGCTTTATAAATTACACTTCAAAGGCTAAAACATATATGGCAAGGCTTTCATTATTTAATGATATTTGACATATTTTCACGGAACACTTTCTATTTAAAATAAAATGACTAACAATCAATGATGTAGTTCTAGATTTTTTTCACACTAATTATAGGAGTTGTCTTTAAGTGTGACCTTTTGGAGATTTTAGTGGTGGAAAATTTGTGTTTTAAAGGAAAATGACTAAAAATCAATGAGGTAATTCTATATTCTTTTCAAACTAATTATAGGATTTGTCTTTAAGTGAAAATTTTTGGATTTTTCAGTGGATTTATGACTAAAATCCGGTGGAACAATTGTGATGAAATCTTGATTCGTGTTGTTTAAACTGGTTTTTTTTACTGCATATATGGATTCAACACCAAACCTATACTACACTTCGATTGTGTAGAGTTTACCCATCAAAATTGTGATTTCAATGAATTTATGCATGAGTTTAGACAAATTATATCAGAAAATAAACCAAAAGACTTGTCAAAAAGTCGCACTTAAAGACAACTCCTGTAATATTCCTATTTAGCTTTGAACTAGTTGGAATATTATTTTTTATTTTGTTAATAAGATATATGAATAAGTGGGTAGAGAGACTCATAAATCTCTTTAGTAGGAATAAAACCACATCTAATGTGAATGAGGATCATTGTATCAACTAAATAAAGCACTTTCGGGTGTGAATAGGGGCTAGATCATGTGGACATGGTAAAGGTTGACCAAACCAACAACACTCTCATGCAGGTAGTGGAGACTTAAAGGAGGAAAACACATCTATGATGGAGGAGTGTATGAATGAGAGTAGCATATTTAATGAGTGGGACCAAGGGTGAGGAAGCACACCAAGCATATAAGGAAGGGGATGGCAGCCATAAAGGGCATTCTGATTATTGCTCACGTCTTGGTCTTGTATGAATTTCTACATGCTTCAGCTGTTTAGCGGAGTCCGATGTGTTGTTCAACACACGGGTGTTTCTAAGCGGAAATCCCACCCTCATCCTCTGGGGACTTTGAGTGCCCACTCAGGAGAGTTTCATTGAGTTCCATTTCCACTATCTAGCATCAGGCCAAGCTTCAACCATTATCCACAGTGTAGTCTCCTTCAAGATTATGTTGTTTTGTAGGGCAGTAGTAGTGGAGGCTTGATAGAGCCTGTTTTTTATCTTGTTTTCTAGTGAGGGGAGTAGCCCTTCATCTGGGAGGCTATAAAGGAGGCTCCTTGAGCATTATTCCACCATTCAGAATTAGGCTAAGAAACATCCATCACCTACAATGCAATCTCCTTCCAAAACTACATTATTTTGCAGGGAAGTTGCAATGGAGGGTCAAGTAACCAAGATCTTGATCTTGTTTTCCAGTGAAGGGAGAAGCCTTTCATCTGGAAGGATAGAAGAGGAGAATTTGTAGCCATTTTATTATTATATAAGCCATCTCCTACCAATGATACAGTGGTAAAGTATTAATCAGCCCTAGGGCTGCATTTTTCACAGTGTGTACTTCTAAGAACCCTTTCTTGGTTGTCTTGGAATTGTGCTTGGGAGCTTAGATCTCTATTATCAACACTTTTCGAGCATTATATTAGCATATCTATATATTTCTATTTTCTCGCTGCAGTTACACTCACTGGGACTGCGATGTCTTGGTTCTCCAGTATTTTGAGTAGTAACAACATTTCATGTTTGGGTGTATTTGATCATTGGAGGCTTGTCTTGCCTAGCTTGAGCGACTTGTTCCTCAAGATATTGTACTTATTTGTTGTTTTTATACATAATGGATCTATGATTTTCTCATGTTTGATGTATTGATAATTATTTCAATTTCTAGTTTTATCTTCAATATTCCTATTTTTCCTATTTGGGATATTATAGTGGTATCAGAGCATAATTTTAGCTTAGCCTCTGGGGAAATACATCTAGAAATCTAGAGAAATAGATGGAAGATATTTTCCAAAACTTCTTCTCCAAACTATGGAGGATATTTCCATAGAAATCAAGGAGATAAGGATGGAAAGACATAAAGAGATCCCAAGAAGGGCTCAATATGGAGAGGGTTCTGGTAGATCAGATTATTGGTGTGAGCAATCAGCATTACATCTATTTCCACAACACTCCAACATGCCTACATTCCTAGCAATAGGAAATGAGGTAGAAGGAACACAAAAGGAGCAACTCTTGGTGATTATCTCCTAGAATATGAATCTCAATCTTAGAGGTTCAAAGAGCATCTAAAATTCCAAGGGTTCTGTCAAATCAAGGATAATAGAAGACCTGGTAATCACAATAGAGGAAGAGGGTACATGCAGAACAATGGTCTGTAGCATACTTTCGGTAGATTTTTTTTTCCTACTTTCGATGGGTCACCCAAGTGCACAACCAAGGCTTGGGTAGGGAAATTAAGCATATATTTCTAGTTGAACCAAGTTTCAGAGATCTAGGCCATTAAGACAACAACACTACACCTTGAAGGTGAAGCACATGAGTGGTGGTTTCATGGCCTATCTATGTTGGGGCATGCCAGTATAACTGCTTATGCATAATTTACACAGATATTGGTGGAAAGGTTTGACCGAAGAGATCCAAAAGCTCATTCTATTGAGCTAGCTAAGCTCAAGCAGTCAGGAGACCCAGAGACTTATATCTCTGAATTCTTGAAACTTTCAGTCATGGTGCCAGATCTATCTACAACTAGAAGGGTATGTATGTTTATTGATTGGATAGAAGAGCCTTTGCATGAGTTTTTATAATCCATTAGACCAACTACACTCCATGATACTATTGAGAGGGTTAGAGACTTGCAAAATACTTTTCCAAGGGCAAGCACCCCCCTTCAACAAGAGTTCTCCTCTCATTCAAAAGGGGAAGCTATGAAGGTTCCTCCATCAAAGAAGAACCAAGACAAAAGGTCCCTTAGTAATGATGAGGTATTCTCCAATGATGGTGAAGAGGAAGAATAAGAGCTGGAAGGAGATACCATCATTGTAGCACCAGGAGGAGATCCACCACCACCTAGAGATGGAAATAGAGAAATTGCTCTAGCTAGAGGAGCCCTTGCATCCTTGCGTGGAGGTCCAAAGAATCTAACATGGGGAGACCGAGGCATAATACAGAATAAGAAGGTGTCTTTATTGATAGACAGTGGGACTATGCAAAATTTTATTGATGCCCAACTAGTGCAGAGGGGAGACATATCCACCAGTGATTCTGAAGGATTTTTAGTTGTGGTCCCTGGGAATAAGCATTGGGGGGGATGTATTCTGGTATTTACTATAAATTTTGGGACATACACCCTCATATATCACTTCTTTGTGGTCAAGACCTCTGACACCAATGTGATATTGAGTGAGCAGTGGCTGGTTGCACTAGGGGAGGTCACTATAGATTGGGAGGCCTTGCAGATGGCATGGATAGATAATAACAGTTGTAATCATCAAAAGATCAGGGGCATGCATACCTATCCACCTTAGGAAGCCTCCACACATAATATGGAGACTGATTTGCATAGAGGAAGCCAGGAAAACTCAGTCCACTTAGATATGTATTTTACTCTAAACCATGATGTTTTATTATTTCGAGGCATTCTACCAGGGAGGTCCTCAGATTGGAATTTGGTTAAAGAGTTCTCACAATGAGTGATACCACTCACAAATATGGCTAATAGGAGAGCCTTGTATGGGACCAACACAGATCAGAGGGACTTTTATTGGCTCAAGGAGGAGATGAATAATTCTTTGGTATCAATATTACCAAGTTTCACCAAGCCTTTTGCGCTGATAGGTGATGTTTTAGGAGTGTATGGTGGCACAAATATGGTGCAAGAGGGCTATTCCATAGCCTTTGAGAGTTAGAAGATACTTCCACATTGGAAGGATTCTTCCATATATGGTAGAGTGTTGCTAGTATTCATACATGCATTGACCAAACTCAATAGGTTTTGGATGGGAAATAGCTTCCAAGTGAAGATTGACCACCATGAACTCCAATCTTTTATTGAGCAGAAACAGCTACAAGAGAGGCATCAAAAGTGGGATAACAGTACTCCGGCATGTGACTTTGGCATTGATCATGTCAAAGAGGGGAGCTATAAGCTGACAAGTGCCTTATTACATAAACCAATAGCGCTTTCATTTAGGGATATAGATCCATATTGGGATTCCCAACTATTGATGGAGTATTCCAAAAACTACTTCACATGTGAAGTACTTGATGGACAGGTTACTGATGAGAAGTATAGAGTGGTGGATGGAGTCATATATTACCAGGGTCGAGTCTTCTTGATTATGGATTCCAAGCTCAAGGAGAAGATACTACATGCAGCACAGGAATCACTCCTTTCCGGTCACCAGGATTTCATCAGGACATATCAGGACATTTGGGAGAGATTCTCATGGGAGGGTTGCAAGGAGGATGTGTTCCAGCATATCAAGGAATGTGTTGTTTTCTTGAAGAATGTGGAGGGAAACAACCATCATACAAGTTTGATACAACCACTTACTCTTCCAAGAAAGAGATGTGAGAGCTCATCTATGGACCTCATCACCAGCTTGCCAACAGTACATGGTAAGGGTTGTGTCTTTGTACTTATTGATCAACTAACAAAGTATTTTCATTTCTTTGCCATTTATTTATACAAAACAAGATGGTGAGCCTCTCCTTCGACTTCATGGTCTTCTTAAGACCAAAATCAGTGATAGAGCTAGCCATTTCTTGTATGGCTTTGGGCAAGTATTTTTCTATTTTGGGTATACTCAGTCAAAACCCAATTCCATTTACTACTCCCAAGTATATGAGAAGATAGACACAACAAGAAAGTGGTTGGGGAGCTACTTGCCACATTATATTCAAGGGTAGAAAGGAGCCAAACTGCGCTGGTTCCACTTGGGGGACTATTGTCACCACCAAAAATTTCATATGGAATTCAATATATTTCTCCTTTTCATTCAATATGGTGATGATTTTATATTCACTATATGTGGAATGGCTTGGGTAAGCACGGTTCCTAGAACCAAATATTGGATCCTAGAGATTCAAGATATATTCTGTCCTCTTAAGGACAACATTTTTGCAGCCCAAGAACAATAGGATTCCTACACATATCATAAATGAAGAGATAGACAATATAAGGTGGACAATTTGGTCTACCATTTTCAGCCATACAATTCCTCTAGATTGGAGAAGGAGGGGATTGATGAGCTTTTCTATGGGCCACACATGGTTATCGATATTGTTGGGAGAGTAGCATACAGATTGGAGCATATCATTGGGATTAATATCCCAAAAAAATTTCATATCTCATGCCTCAAGAAGGCCATTAGACAACATGTAGTTGTCTCCATGGATCTCCCACTTCTTTATGATGTGAGCAATTTGGTTTTATAACCAAGGGCTAACTTGGACACTTGGGAGGGGTAGTTAAGGGACAGATTGATTGGAGAGCATCTGGGTCAATGGAGGAGTCTATGAAATGAGGATTCTATAGGGGAAGGAGAGGAGGTTTTTCAGTATCCATCCTTGCAGTTTGTTGAGGACAAGCAATAATGGGGGGGGGGGGGACTGTAATATTCCTAATTAGCTTTCAACTAGTTGGAATATTATTTTTTTCTTGTGTTAATAAGATAGATGAATAAGTGTGTACAGAGACCCATAAATATATTTAGTAGGAATAAAACCACTTCCATTTTGAATGAGGATCATTGTATCAACTGAATAAAGCACTTTTGGGTGTGAATAGGGGCTAGAGCATGTGGATAGGGTCAAGGCTGACCAAATCAACAATGCTGTCATGGAGGTAGTGGAGAGTTAATGGAGGAAAAAAAAGTTATGATGGAGGAGTGTATGCATGAGAGTAGCATCTTTAATGAGTGGGACCAAGGGTGAGGAAGCTCACCAATCATAGAAGGAAGGGGATGTAAGCCACAGAGGGAATTCTGATTATTTTTCATGTCTTGGTCTTTTATGACTTTATGCATGCCTCAGCTATCTAGTGGAGTTTGTTGTGATGTTTAGTAGAAGGGTGTTTCCAAGCAGAAATCCCAACCTCATCCTTGGGGGATTTTGAGTTCCCACTCAGGAGAGGTTCATTGAGTTCCATTTCCACTATCTGGAATCATGCCAAGCTTCAGCCATTATCCACAATGCAATCTCCTTCAGGATTGTGTTGTTTTGTAGGGTAGTAGCAGTCGAGGCTTGATTGACACAATTTTTGAGCTTGTTTTCCAGTGAGGGGAGCAGCCCTTCATCTAGGAGGCCAACAAGGGGGATCCTTGAGCATTATTCCACCATCCAGTATTAGGCCAAGTAGCATCCGTCACCTACAATGTAGTCTCCTTCAAAAACTATGTTATTTTGCAGGGCAATTACAGTGGAGGGTTAAGTACCCAAGATCTTGTTCTTGTTTTCTAGTGAAGGGAGAAACCTTTCATTCAGAAGGCTATAATATAAGAAGATGCAGCCATTTTCTTATTATATTAGCCATCTCCTACCAGTGATTCAGTGGTAGAGCACTAATCAACCATAGGGCTGCATTTTTCACAGTGTGTATTTCCAGGAACCCTTTTTGGGTTGTCTTGTAATTGTGCTTGGGAGCTTAGATCTCTATTCCACGCACTTTTCAAGAATTATATCAGCATCTCTATATATTTATTTTTTCTAGCTACAGTTGCACTCACTAGAACTGTGATGTCTTGGTTCTCCAGAATTTTGAGTAGCAGCAACATTTCATGTTTGGGTGTATTTGATCAAATGAGGCTTGTCTTGCCTAGCTTGAGTGACTTATTCCTCAAGATATTGTACTTATTTGTTGTTTTTATATATAATAAAATGGATCTATGATTTTCTCATGTTTGATGTATTGAATTTCTGGTTTTATGTTCAATATTCTTGTTTTTCCTGTTTTGGGATATTACAACTCCCTAATTATATATTGTTTTCATTTTTAGTATGTCATTAGGATCTGATCTTTCAAAGATTGAAACATCTTAAGGATAATATTTTTCTATATATTCTTTTATTTTTTATGAAATAGGTGTTGGATTTTGGGTCATCATACTTATATTTTGTGAACCATGATACTTAAAAGTTAATTAAATGGATCTGGTTTCAAATTTTGATGAAACTTGTTTTCTATGTATGTGATTTCTTGTATTGTCATTATCTATTATTTCTTATTTTTTTAGGCTGTGTGGATCCATGGGAGAGGATAAGTTGAAAATTAACATATCTTATATCCCCTAGAAATGTTATGTTCATTACTAAGTTGATTAAATAAACAATTTATTTATATTAGTCTCTCCACTTCAAAAAAAAAAATCCCTCTATATAATTGTAATTTTTACAGTTGTTGAGTTGTTGAAGAACCTTATTTAGAAATTATAGACTTATTAGGTAATATCAATATGAGGTATGAGTATAGATTTTTTCTAATATATTTGTAAATATTTCATCCTTATTTTTCAAGTTTTTATTATTATATCATGGTTGAATGTTGTCACTTTGATTAAACCTTTGGAGAAATAGAACTTTTCCTTAAATCCATAAATTTAAGCCATAAGCGACCACCTATCAAAAAACCCCACATAGAAATTTGGTCACTGTGCTTAATAGGCTATTTTTTAGTGATGGTGAACAGTAAGTAAGACTTGTAACATTTGAGCGATCCCCGTCTAGTTCAAGGGCCAACTTGAGCCTAAATTAGGTTATTTTTTGTCTTGGTATAGTTTCCTAGCCATAATTTGTCTACAATAAATAGATACAATGGGGTATGAAACCTTATGGGAGCATTTTGAGGCATCAAATGTAATTTTTAGGGGGTAAAATGACACATCTTAAGTTAAACACAATTTATTTTCTATTCTACATCAAAATACCTTTCTAATGGCACAAGTATTGCCTCAATCGAAAAAATTCATTGTGCAAAAGTTATGCCACTCGAAATTTGACATTCCTTTATTGACCACCATAATTCAAGAGGTTGCAATTTCAACCCCATTATTCATGGAGAATGGTTATCTAGGTAATCATGATGAATAATACTCTATAATATTCCATATTGTAACTCTATTTAAGAGTTGAGGGAGTAAAAATTAACCACTAGTATGCTATTAGGATTTTTTTTAATCTGTCCACTAGGAGGAAAGGGCTTCCATTTTACTCGAGTGCATTTTTGTTCCATAAATTATTAGAGTAGTTGAGAGTGAAAGGAGAGAGGAAAAAGAGAGTATTTGTTCATTGTAGCAACCCAAAGGAAATGAGGCTTAGTTCTTTGTACTTTCATCCATTTTCCATTTAGAGAAAGAGAGCATAGTAGCCTCACCCTCCAGTTGGGTTTTCTCTTGAAATGGTTTCTCGAGGTATATATTTTTTTATTATGGTTGTGAATAAATTTACTTTTGTATGTTCTATATTTTCTACACTTTACATATTACATGCATGAAATTGTAACTTAATAAAGTCAAAACTAAAAAATAAAATTAGTTCGCATAGTATATATTATCTATTTCTTAAGAATAATTTTATCAGATATGTTGTGATGAACTATCTAGATGAAAATCCACAAAATTATATGGATCATATTGGCATCAAAGTAGTTTTCCTTTGGTATATTGCATATTGTGGGGAGTTGCAAGGGATCCATATCAGTTAATCTAAGAGTCATAAAACCCCAATCATGGATGAGGAATCTGTGAATAACCATCCTGATCCTATAAAAGAGAGGTTTGAACATAAAGAAGTACAATTCATAAATATAAAACATAATTTTAGCATCCTCATGTAGACCCTAACTAATAAGATTTGACTATTTGGATAATATGGGAGTTCTAACATAGAGTATGATCAAATGAGAGATCAAGATATCTGGAAGAAACAAAGGAGTCGAAGAAAGAACTTGGAAAACATCAACCAAATTTGAGGTTTAGGAACCATTCATAGTCCCTGATAAAAATGGAAGAAAAGGTGAAATACAAGTCACATGAAGATGATATTGATTCTCTAAAGCTAAATCATTGGTCGCAGCAATTGGAAGTTTGTTTTAGTGTTCATTATATAGAGGAAAACATAAGATTTTGTTTTCTCAGTTGAAATTAAAGGGTCGTTCTTTAACTTGGCGGGAAAGCCACATGGAGACCTTGAGTATGGAGGGATATCCTCTAGTGAATAAGGGGGAGAATTTGAAAAAACTCATAAAATCAACTTTTTACCCTATCAAGTATTTAGAGGATTAGTGTAATTACTTCAGGAAGAGGCAGGGGTAGAGTGTATGGGAGTGCACCACATAGTTTAGAAAGATGGCCACAATGATCAGTATCTCCCAAAAGAACCCAGATGTACTCCTTCAGTATCTGGGGGGTCTACATAGTCATCTATGGAAGCAAGTGATGTTGTTCAAACCTAGATGTGTGGATGAGGCTTGTGTATAGGCATAGTACCTAGTGAATATAGGCCAAAAGAAATGGAAATGAAGTGGGTCGAAGTAGTAGGAACACTAGGACGCTTCTAAGGAGGGGAATAAAAAGAAGAAATGGGGAAAGATAAAATTATAGTATCCAAAAAACACCAGTTGAAGTATCCCAGCATCCACAACAACCATTGTAGTGTTTATGGTATGATAGAGGATAAGTGTTGGAAGTTGCATCTACAAGTTAAACTAAAGAAGAAAAGTAAATATGGAAAGAAGAAGAACCTTGTGGCCAACGATTCAAGCAACCATGTTGAAAATAGATTGCAATGGATGAGAAGATCATTTTTACATAAATTCAAAAGGAGGAGAACGTAAGTAGCCTTCAACAATAGGAAGATATTTAAAATACCATACTCTTCCATATAAATCTATAGGTCAAGAAGACCAATACTGATGCTTTTTTTTACTCAGAATAAAAAGAAAATACCATTACAATATAGTTGGTCCAGAAATTGTAATTGGAAGTTCATGAGCATCCAAGCCCATATCCATTGGGATGGGAAATTAGGGACACAAAAATAAAGTTGACAAAACAATGTAAAATAAGACTTTCTAATAGTGCTAATTTTATTAATGAAGTTTAACTAGATCTAGTTCACATTGATGCATGTGGAGTTGTATTTAGAAGTCTATATGTACATGCAGGATGCAATCCTCATGTAGAGATCCAACCAATACTGCCTCATCAAGGATGGTAAGTCCTTCACCATCAATGTGAACAAGGTCAAGTCCAAATTTTCACTGATAAGTGCCAACTAAGGGAAGAAATTGATCAGTTCTAGCAAGAATTATGTTTTACTATTTTTAAAAAAAAATTAGTTCACAGAAGAGTTAGTGAGAGAAAATTAATCCCTAGAGGTGTGTGCTAGGAAATATAAAAAACAACTAGAAGAGTTTCTATATACATACTGGGGTGTTTTCGAAGAGCTTAAATGGTTTCCACCCAAGAGGCAAGTGGAGCAAGAGATCCATTTTTTTTGGAATCCCCATTTCCAAACATTGGGATGTGCAGGTAGTTCATTATACAAGAAATTGAGGTGAAGAATAAGTTGTGCAAACTAATAAAACAATGTGTTATTCGACCATTTACCTCCCCTTATGGGTCTCACATAATAATTGTACCAAATAAGGGCAGGACTTGGTGAATATGTATTGATTATAAGGAATTAGACAAAATTATGCTTAAGGATAGGTACCCCTGGCCTAAGATATATGATGTGTTGGATCTCTTGTTGCAACATAAACACATTAGTGGAATTTTGAGGGCTAAAATTGGCCTTCTAAGGAAACTAATAGAATAAGAGTTATGAATTTATAAAAGAAAATAAAGAAAACTACATTTTTTTTATTGTATTTTTTACACTACTCCTTATAAGTTTACTCAAATTTCTAGTGTGTATACTAATTAGACACAAAATTATATTTCTCTTCCAAGAAGTACCCAATTAGAATACTTTTGGATAGATACACATAATGAAAAATTCAAAATACATCAAAAACATGTTCAAACACAATATTTCATGTATTTCGAATTTTTATTGGAGTGTATCTACCTAAAAGTCTGTCGAGTGGGTACTTTTTGGATGCAAAATATGATTTCACATCCAAAAAGTGTACGCAATTGAAATTTTAGTAAACCTACAAGGATATAAGTAAACAAATATGGCTAAAAAAGTAGTTTTATACTTTCCTGTCCAAAAATATTCTTCCCTGAAGATGCCATAATCATCTTGAACCTAATGGTTTTCTTCAAGTTATTTTTTTAGTACATTTTTCATTTTGAGGCCCATTTTTTACCTCAAAATTCCCCTAACTACTTCACCAAGCTAGACTTAAAGTCTAAATATCACCAAGTTCATGTCAGAGAAGAAGACACCTGAAATACTTCCTTCAAAACCCATAAATATTTGTATGAGTGGTTATTTATGCCATTTGGTCTATGTAATTCACCAACTACATTTATGAGGTTAATGAATGATATACTACACCATTTTATAGATAATTTTTTTATTGTCTAATTGGATGATATATTGGTATACTATTTCTACCTAGGAGGAGCACATATATCCTTTGGTGTAGGTGTGAGAGACATTAAAGAAGCATCAATTACTGGAAAATGTAAAGAAGTGTGAGTTTGCAGAATAGTCTTTTGTGTATCTAGCGTATATAATAGGTGGAGGAAAATTGAAGATAAATCCTGCTAATATGGAGGATAACATGAAGTGGCCAATTCCTATTAGTGTCTGTAAGGTAACAAATTTCATTGGGTCAACATAGTACCTGAGGAAATTCATAGCCTCATTTTTTGTAGTAGAAACACCACTCCACACCATAAAAATAAGTGGAAATAGTTTCCAGTGGGGAAAGGGTCACTAGAGATAGTTTGAGGATTTAAAGAATAATATTAGTTACATATTAGTTTTCATATTAACAAAATTGTATAATCCCTTAAAATTGGAGATAGATCTGAGTGGATATGTTATGGGAGTGGTCTTGATGGAGGGAAGAAGGCCTATATTCTACCATTATTAAGTATTTCATGGGTATCTCTTAAATACTCTACCTAGGACAATGAGCTCTATGCCCCAGTGAAAGCTATGAACAAGTGTAAACATTATATGATGGGAAAGGTAATATTAATCCACATCGATCACTCACCATTATAATACATGCAGGCCTAGAGTAAGCTACAAAAATATAGGAATTACAAGTGGATGGGGTTTTCATAATTGCTTAATTTATTCATTAAGTATAAGAAGGGAAGAAAAAAAAGTTGGATGATATGCCTTCAAGGCCACCAATATCACATATCATAGGTTCGGGAATTGTTATGCACATGGATCCATTCAACCATGATGGATATAGAGATGTGTATTCAGAGGATGAGGAATTCAAGGAATTTTTTTAGTAGTTTTGGAGCTAGAGTCATGTGCATGATGGTGACAACATAGTTGACTACCATATCTAGGATGGATTACGATAAAATCTATATGAGTTATGTTATCCTAGAGGTAAGTGATTGCAGTTGATGAGAGAAATGTACACCTCCAAGGTTTTGGGAACTTTCATGTAGGGAAGATAGTGGCCAACTCATAGAGGTATGTGTATTAGCTGAATAAGTAATAATTTTTAGCTAGGTTCATCAGAGGATGCATTATTTTTTGTACTATAAAACCTAGTAATAGGAAAATGGGTCTATATCATCCCATGCCTATACGTGCTCACCCTTGGGAGACACTTCCATGGAATTTGCAAGAGCTCTACATAAAAATAGGAAGTAACATGACTACATGTTCATGGTATTTGATAGATTCAACAATATGCATGTTATAATTCCCTATAAAAATACCATTAATGAGAAAGAAGAACAAAATTTTTCTTTGGATAGGTATAGGTGCACTTTGGGAGGTCAAGGAGAATCATTTTAGATAAGGACGAAAGATTTCTTAGTGCATTTTTGAATACTTTGTGGGAGAATATGGACATGAAGTTAAAGTGGTCCAAAATATTTCACCCACACAATAATTATTGAAATTGATTTTTATTTATATATATGATATATAATTTTTTATTTAAAAATGAAATTTATTTTATACCTTTTATTACATTAATAAGAGTGATTTATTTTGGAATTGTGATTCTATAATTTTCATTATTTAGTATATAAAGGAATAGGAATGGTGTTGGAGAAGATAGTAAACTCATTCGACTAGCTGAGTCGAATTGGAAAACTATGTAATGTAATGATGATTGTTAAATATAAGTCAGATTAGTTAAGATTTGGGTCGTGCAATTAGACTGTTGTAACTGTCTCTACATGATATAAATATATTTCTATGTATCGATATGTTTGTTCGACTTGGCTTTTAAGAGACATAATATAAAGTGTTATTCTGTTGGTTCTCCACTACTTGAATCTCTTCTCCTTTTTGTTATGTGATTTTCCATGTGAACACTTGATGTTTATGCTACAATTGGTTCTGTTACTGGTAGTTTAGACTCAAGTCATGGAAACGTAAGCATAAATTTTAACCCTGGAAGAGGTACATTTGTGGTGGGAGACAAAAATAAATAATTACCTGAAAAATTACACAGAGAGGTTGATTCTCTTTAGAAGAAGATGGAGCCAAATTCTTTACAAAAGTGCATCAGTGGTTCATTGAATGCATCCCAACATAGATAAAGAAATTTCTTGATCAAGTCACCCATGAGAAAACATAGAAAATGAATCTCATGCATAAATTTAACTAAAAATATCTAACAGTGGTTGCACAAATCTGCACAAGTGGGTTGAGTCGATTCTAGTTGATTTTTTTGAAGAATAAGCAATAGAAGATCAAATTTCTGTCGAACGTGTTATAGCTATATTTTTCGATGATTTGCATGACAAATTCTTCTGCACGATTCCTATCCTTTTATATAAGTGTCTTCTTGACAAGGGTGTAGGACATATCATTGAGTATCGACCCTCGTTTCAAACTCCAACCAATACTGACTAGCAAAAGGAGAAAATTGATTGGTATAACTTCTTAGATTCTCATTGCAAAGACACAAGAGAGGCTTGGGATTAATTTTTAAGAAAATAAACATGGTTTATGTGTAATCCCTCTCCTACCAACACTAATTCGGGTTGGCATGGGGGGTAACGATTCTTGAGAAATAAAATAAAAGAAATATATGGAAGGAAGATGGTCGTCTACCAGAAAACAACACCAAGAAAGCACTCAATAAATTTATAATCGATAATACAAGAATTAAAACGATATCAAAAATATAACAAGGGATAAATGAATTTTTTTTTATGAAAAAATAAGATAAGAATACTAGAGAATAAGATGTTGAAATTTTTAGCATGTGATCAAAGATGCATGGGACTCCTTAAACGAGTAGAGAGGAATTTCAACACCCACTCCAATAGATGGTTTATTCTTAAGTCTCGTAGGACAAGTAGTCATAATGTAAATTGATGACTCTGGTCCTGTCATTCATTGGAATCCCATTGTAACTATACCAAGTCTCACTATAGGATCTTTCCTTCAGTAAACATCACAATATTACTCAGAAACGCCCAATTTTTTTCACAACAAATATGATCAAAGAAGACAATGAGAAGTTGTAAATTTTGATGAAAATAAACCAAACAATGAAAATAAACAAATTGAGAAAACACTTCAAATCAATAATATCATGATCGCTCCCCTCATTCTGCAATTGGTATCTTCCAAAGAAGCTAAAAGTATGAGTCATATTAACGATGAGACATGACCCAAAGATAATAATTTTATAGAATACATTGATAAATCGTGCTAAATCGACTAGTAGGGAGACACCACTGATAAGGAACAAAGTAGCAAATTTGAAAATAGTTGACCCACCATCAACCCTGCCATAAAAAACCAGCCAAGTAATACTCAAACAGTTGGAATGTAAATAGATTCTATAACAAAATGGGATTAAATCACACTTCCCTCTATGAGGGTGACGAGGATCCAAAAAAGCACTGATTTGTTTGTGAGAAATTATGGGTTCAATACAAGTAAAATACCATCTCACGGATATTTTTGAGGAACCCCCTATAAAAATAGATCAGATATATATTTGTAACAGAGGCTTATAGAGGAGGTTGGTGGGTGGATATTTTTGCGGATGTTTTCTGTCTGGTGTATTTGTCATCCAACATCGCACCAGTGCATTCAACTAGAAAATCATCAGTGCATACTAGAAATTGGCACATCGAGACACCGTGCTTTATGTAAAAACCCTCCCGGTGTGTCACAAAAACCCTCGCTAAACTGAAACAACCCTGATGCGCTTGGAATAAACTGCCTGGTGCGCCTGAAAAACCTATGCACCGGAACAGGGTTAAATAAAAAAATTTACGACCAAAAAAATCTGCATTTTCACTTATTCAATGCTCCAGAGCTCTCAAGCACCAGTGCTAATTTCCCTTGTGTGAGGCACCCTGCCATCGGTGCTCCCATTGCATACATTGTTGTTGTCCATTGCCCACCATATTGATTTTTAATTTTGGGACGGTGGGAAAATTTAGTTTTGAAAATTCTTCAGCAAATATGCCTCCTTGATGCCCAAGTGTACAGGTGTTTTATTTTTTTCTCCATAATTAAAATTTTTAGCGGATTAGTTTTGTAAAAAGACTTAAAATTTACCCTTAAAAAAAAAAAATTCCTTTGCAATGCACTTGAGTCGTTCAACTCGCATTGGTTTGATGTGCTACCTATAAATTTGTAGAATGCACCATGACCAGTGATAACGATAACTGCATCGGTTCTGGTGCGGTACCAAAACAATGCACCGTTTCTTTTTTAAAGACTTAAATTACAGTGTAATCAGTTAATTGGTTGCACTGATGACTATGTCCAAGTTCAGGAGGGTGGTGCGCTAACCAAAATATGTGCCCTGGGGCGAATAGTTTGGTCAACGAACTACCTTACAGACACCAGTCCATAGTCAATGGTGCGGTCATGTAAACAATTGCACCGTTAACCATGTACTGATGTCAGGAGGGTGGTGTGTTGACTAAACTATACGCCCTGGGTCACATAGTTTGGTCAGCGCACCGCCCTCCCGATATTAGTAAAAAGTAAATGATGATGTCGATTATACCACCACACCATTGACCGTGTAATGATGCCATGAGGGCAGTGTGTTGACGAAACTATTCGCCCCGGGGCAATTAGTTTGATCAGTGTACATAGTCAATGGTGCTATCAGTTAAACGATCAAATATTTGACCATTAAATAATGTTTGGTGGTGTGTTGATTTAATTATCCTCCTCAGGATGGATAGTTTCGTCAGTGCACCATAGGATAAATTAGAGTTGATGTTGTGCAGTGTGCTGAAAATTTCCAAGCACACCACAGACGGTGCGCGATAAAAACATATGCACCGGTATCGGTGCATGACTTTTTTTTTTGGCGCACCGACTTTTAAAAAAAAAATAGTATATATATATATATATATATATATATATATATATATATATATATTTATAAATATATGTCTCATTTAATAAAAAAATTGTATTTAATATGTGAATCATTCAGTGACGTCAAAGGAGAGAAGAGAGGGAACAATAGGAACATATGGCGGACTAGTATAATGTGGTTCACCTATGGGAGGCACGAGAGAGGGAGAGACTTATGTACCATGAACTTATTACGGCAGCCACCCAAGCTATCCTAAGGGAGGTAGGCATCCTCAAGTTCTATGAGGAGGCTACATCCCTGAAGGGCCATAATGGGTTATTGCAACAACTTATCTTTAGCTGGAATGCCCACCGTCAAGCTTTTTGGGTTGGTCCTAACCAATGGAATGCGCACACTAAGGAGGAAATGTATTTTATTACTGGCCTATCTAGGAGAGGGCAGGATTTTCCCTCATTCCCAGAGTTCCGCGTTGGCTATGCAGCAGGGAGTCAGTTGGTGTACTCCCAGAGATACATTAGTGTTGATATACTGTCTCCTACAGAATTTCAGGTCTCTGGTGGTCAATTACGTATTTCTTCGTTTGGTGGAGAAGAGGTGAGGTGCCTCTGACTACTGCTGTCGACCATTGCACACCATACCAATGACGGGAAGCGCATTAGTTGCCCGATTTTATTTTATGTTGATTATTTATTACAAGCGCCACGACTTGTGAGGTGGTCTATAATTTTTTTGCGGCAATTATGTACAGCTTTAGATAGATTTCGTGCTAAGGCACAAGGGAGGGTGAACTTCACTTTTTCTTTAGAGCTATTTTGTTTATTTTTTGAGAGGTTTCCGGAGATGATGTTAGGTCCCTATATTACTAGTATAGTCCCTTATTGTTGTTAGTGTAAACCCCATATTGTTATTATTGTACCCTTGCAACCCCCATATTGTTATTATTATGCCCTTAAATTATTATTGTTAGGTCGGCTAGGATTACATTTTGGCCCCACTAGGATTACATTATGGCCCCATGGAATCCTATATATAGAAAGTAGGTTTTGTAATTTGAATCATCCAAGAATTGTTCATTCATGTAATGTATTGGAGGTTTTCCCCTCGAGGTGGCTTATTTCTAAGGCTTTGATATCTCTTTTCTTCTATTTTTGGAGCTGGTTTCCCAACATTTGGTATTAGAGCTTTGGATTCTAGGGTTTCGCTACTCCAAACAGGTCATCATGGAATTTTCGATATAACTTTTACTATACGAAGGTTCAAAAGCTAAAAATTTTAAGGGGCGAAGCTGAAAGCCTGAGGAACAACGTCGCAAATTTTCAGAGCTTCATTTGCAATATTTTCGGAGATATGATCTGTGGAAGGTAGGGCTTTCTGTAGGCTCCTGAATTTCACTTAAACAGGTCATCGTGCAATTTTCGCTATAAATTTTTGTATATGAAGGTTCAGAAGCAGAAATTTTTAGAGTGCGAAGCCAAGATCCTGAGGAACATTGTTGCAAAATTTTAGAGCTTTGTTCGCAATATTTTCAAAGATATGATCTGTGGAAGTTAGGTCGTTTTTAGGCTCCCTAATTTCATCGCAAAGAGGTGATTTCATCACAAAGAGGTGATCGTGGGAAAATATTCATAACTCTCTCTCTGAGCATCGGATTGGAATTCTGTAAAAAGTGGCTGGAAGTACACAGACTGTAGTTTCCTGAATTTCAGAACCAAAGGAGCAAACAATAACCTGTGGCAAGTCGTACAAGTTTTCTCTACTGAACTAGTCCATAATTAGGTTATTGTGGGACATTGGACATAAATTTGTCTTGAAGATTCCAAATCAAGTCAGACCTATGAAATTTGAAAGAAGCTTTAGAGGATTTCTACAAGGCCAAATTTCAGATATTGAGGATCTTCAATTATAGAGATAATTAAATTTCAATATAGATCTCTGCAAAATCAAGTAAAAGGTGTGTATTTGTTTTCCGAATTGCATAAATCTTGTTTGAAGAATCAAGTTGAATTGATTCCAAGGGAATATTGTAGAATAGATATCAGTATTGGTTTCTAAAATGGCCCCTAAAAATAATTCAACACACATTAAGCCTTTAGAATGCTACTATGACTCATGAAGATGAAGAATGGCAACATGACATATCAAAATTACAAGAGAAAGTGCAACAAATTTTTCTCTCGCAAAGAGCAACAAAAAATGACATGGAAGTTTTGAAGAAAGGTGTGGAAACTAAGATGGATGGTTTGAAGAAAGGCGTGGAATCTAAGATAGATGGCATGGAAGCTGGCATGGAATATAAGATGGATGACATGGAAGCTAAGATCGATGAAAAAATAGAAAACATGAAGAATGATCTAAAATCAGACATGGAAGGTTTGACAAAGTTGATACAAGAAATGTTTCCTAATGGTGAAAAGATAGTAGAGGAAACTCATGATGAGAACAAAATACATGTTAATCGTGATTTCATAAACTCTAATGTTGGCGAGAAGAACCACCATATTCCAAAAATGGATATGAGGAAGTTTGATGGAAAGGATCCTGTAACATTGATACTATAGATGGAGCAATATTTTGATATCCATAATGTGCAAAAAACACAAAAGGTACGTATTGTAACTTTACATTTAGAACAAAATACATTTGTATTGTATCGATGGCTTTGCTCCCGTAAAAAAATTGTCACTTGGTCAATTTTTATGGAGGAAATGATAGCACATTATGAGGATACAAAGAGAAACACCTTCTTTAGCCAATTTATAAATCTCAAACAAAATGGTTTAGTGGGGGAGCACATTGAGGACCTCCAAAAATTGAATATAAGGGTAATTGATATTCCAGAGGAACATAGGATTGATCTCTTCATAGGTACTTTCAATGATAAAATCCAACATGAAGTTCGCGTTTTGGAACCTGATTCATTGGAGAAGGCATTCAGGTTGGCAAGAAAAATTGAATGTAAAATTATGGCGACAAGGAAGCCTACCACTCACTTCTATAAAGAAGGAAGTGTTGCTACACATAGATTTCCACAACCTACAAGGTTGACACCACAACAATTGGAAGAAAAAAGAGCAAAATTCCTTTGCTATAGTTGTGATAGAAAATACACTAAAGTTCATAAGTGTGCTAAGAAGAAATTATTTTACATAGATTGTGAAGAGGAAGAAAATGAACAAGAAGAGGATATACTCCAGGAACTAACCCTAGAAGAGGAAGAAATGAGTCTGACCATATCGTGTAATGAATTGGTAGGAATTACCACTCCTCAAAATCTCAATATAGAAGGACATATCAAGAAGAAAAAGGTAATAGTGTTTATTGATTCAGGTAGTACCCATAATTTTATTCATTGTAAGGTATCCAAGGAATTGAATTGTTTCCTATACCCAACACCAGAATGTCAAGTGATGGTTGCAAATGGAGGAACTATAAATTACTATGGAAAATGCCATAATATCGAGCTAACCATGGGGGAATATCTATTGAATATTCTAATGCTTTCCATTCCTATGGGAGGTGCAGATGTTGTACTAGGAGTACAATGGTTACAATCATTGGGGACGATAGCTTTTAATTTTCAAGAACTTTTCTTGAAATTTTTTTCAGAAGGGAAGGAAGTCAAATTACGGGGTATTGCAAGGAAGCCAAGAAATATAATAAGCTCTAATTTTATGAAAATATTCTAAAGAAAGATCAACGAGGCGTAATTTAACAATTATGCTCACTAGAAGTTCCAACATCAAAATCATCTATTTCTGCAGATCTCCAAAAAGTCTTGGAAAATCATTCCAAGGTGTTTGAAACTCCCAACAGACTCCCACCTATTCATGATCATGATCATGCTATTCATTTGATTCCAAGAAGTGTTCCTCCAAACATCAGGCCTTATAGATATCCTTATGTCCAAAAGAGCGAAATTGAACATATGATTGCAGAAATGTTAGAGGCGGGTAAAATTCAACCTAGTCAAAGTTATTTCTTTGCTCCTGTAGTATTGGGACACAAGAAGAATGGATCAAGGTGCATGTGTCCAGATTATAGGGAGCTCAATAAGCTCACCATTAAAGACAAGTTTACCATTCCTGTGATTGATGAATTATTGGATGAATTACATGGAGCAATTTATTTTACCATGTTGGATCTTCGTTCAGGATATCATCAAATTAGAATGAAGACTGAAGATATTTCGAAAACAACATTTCGAACTCATGAGGGTAATTATGAATTTTTGGTCATGCCTTTTGGCCTTACCAATGCACCTTCTACATTTCAAGGGTTGATGAATTCCATTTTCAAACCCTTCCTTAGAAAAAAATTTCTAGTATTTTTTGATGATATACTAATCTACAGTAGTTCTTGGAAGGATCATGTTCAACATGTTGACAGGGTGCTCAAACTATTGCAGGAGAAAAATTATATGCAAAAACATCCAAATGTTTCTTTGGAGTACAAGAGGTGGAATATCTGGGTCATATTGTATCTCACGAGGGTGTTAAGGTAGACCCTAACAAAATTAAAGCCATTAAGGAATGGAAAGTACCCACAACCATAAAGAAGTTGCGAGGATTTCTCGGGTTAACAGGGTATTATCGAAAGTTTGTTAAGAATTATGGGAGAATAGCAGCACCTCTAACAACATTATTGAAGAAAGATGCATTTTCATGGACTCCTGAAGCAACTAAGGCCTTTGAATATCTTAAAGAGGCAATGTGCCTAGCACCGGTCTTAGCTACGCCAGACTTCACAAAAACCTTTATTGTAGAATGTGATGCCTCAGGAAATGGAATTGGTGCAGTTTTAATGCAGGAAGGAAGACCCATTGCTTTTGAAAGTCGTCCAATCAAAGGAAAGTATTTACAGAAACCTATTTATGAGAAGGAAATGTTAGTAATACTGCATGCACTAAAGAAATGGCGAACTTACCTAATGGGAAGACACTTCAAGGTAAAAACTGATCATGATAGTCTTAAACACTTTTTGGAACAAAGACTATCTTCAGAAGAGCAACAAAAACGGGTCACAAAGATGTTGGGTTATGACTTTGAAATAATCTACAAAAAAGGGAAGCTAAATGTTGTTGCAGATGCACTCTCAAGAAAGAATGAAGAGGTGGAAGCATTTCTTTGTGCCATTTCTATTATCCAACCAGATTGGATAACCGAAGAAAGAGATAAATGGAAGAAGGACGAAGAAGTGTGGACACTCATTCAAAAGTTGCAGCAAGATCCTAGTACATCTGATACATTTAGTTGGAAAAATAATTCCTTATGGTACAAAGATCGCTTATATCTTTGTAAGAATTCCCAACTAAAACAAAATATTCTTTTGGAATTGCACACTTCTCCTTTAGGAGGACACTCAGGATTTTTAAAAACTTACCACAGGGTGAAGAAAGAATTTTTTTGGGATGGCCTTAAATCTGATATTCAAAAGTTTGTGGCGTAATGTTTTATTTTCTAGCAAAATAAAGTTGAGACAATTAAGACCCCTGGTCTTCTACAACCTTTATCCATTCCAAGTCAACGTTGGGAGGAGATTTCAATGGATTTTATCACAGGTTTACCTAAGTCCAAAGGAAAGAGTGTCATCATGGTGGTAGTTGATAGACTTACCAAGTATGCACACTTTTGTGTATTATCTCATCCATTTAAAGCAAGTACAGTTGCTACTACATTTATGGACAGAATTCAAAAGCTACATGGAAGCCCAAGGGTTATTGTGAGCGACACAGATCCCATTTTTACTGGAAATTTTTGGACAGAGTTATTTTCTTGTTTGGGTACTCAATTAGCTCATAGCTCATCTTATCATCCTCAATCCGATGGTCAAACCGAGATAGTAAATAAATGTTTGGAAGGATATCTTCGTTGTTTTGTATCTGATAAACAAACACAATGGGTCAAGTGGTTACCTCTCGCTGAATGGTGGTATAACACTTCCTTCCATACTATAGCAAAAATGACCCCATTTATGGCACTTTATGGATATCATCCACCATCCATCACATCATCTTTAAGGGAAAATTCGAAGGTTCAAGCAGTGGAAGATCACATCGAGCATCAACAAGAAGTTCTACAACTCTTAAAGGATAACCTGAATTTGGCACAAAATCGAATGAAACAACAGGCAGATCAACATCGCAGCGAGAGAAGTTTTGATGTAGGATACTGGGTATTTTTACGGCTACAACCATACAAACAAATGTCCCTCAAGCAAGCTAAGAAGGATAATAAATTATCGCCAAAGTACTATGGTCCTTACAAGGTGTTGCAAAATATTTGTACTATGGAATACAAATCGGAGCTTCCTGATTCTTCACAAGTGCATCCAGTTTTCCATGTTTCATGCTTAAAGAAGGTTATAGGTGAAAAACTTCCAGTTCAAACAATATTTCCAGAACTTGATGAGGAAGGAAAAATCATATTGGAACCTAAAGCAGTCACAGAAACAAGAACTCGACAGCTACAGAATCGATCAATTTCAAAGTATCTCATCAAGTGGAAGAACTTACCCACTGAAGATTCTACATGGGAGGATGAGAATTTTATACAGAAGCACCCAGAGCTACTCAAGTGTTGAGGAAAACAATTTTTTGAAGGAGAGGGGCATGTTAGGTCCTTATATTACTAGTATAGTCCCTTATTGTTGTTAGTGTAACCCCCTTATTGTTATTATCGCACCCATGTAACCCCCATATTGTTATTATTGTGCCCTTAAATTATTATTGTTAGGTCAGCTAGGATTACATTGTGGCCCCATGGACTCCTATATATAGAAAGTAGGTTTTGTAATTTGAATCATCTAAGAATTGTTCATTCATGTAATGTATTGGAGGTTTCCCCCTCAAAGTGGCTTATTTATAAGGCGTTGATATCTCTTTTCTTCTATTTTTGGAGCTGTTTTCCTAATAGAAGAAGCCTATTTTTTTTGGCAACTTCATAGGTCAATGCTGCATGTACGGATGCATATGTGGGGCCAGATGATGCCCAAGAGGGGCGAGTATAACTTTTTTGCGAGGATATCTCATGATAAACTGTAGTTTCTTTCCAATGTTGGTGGTCACACCTTCGTTCTAGTCCCATGTTCATATGCTGGTTTGGATAGGCGAGGGTGTGCCAACATCTTCTTCACAATTGATGAGCTGAAGGATGATAGAGGTAATATTAGTATTTTCTTTAAATTTATTCTAACATGTTCTTTAACTTGTTTTTATTAAATTGTTTAATGAAATTTTATAATTATTGTTGTGTACTTATATACATTTTGTAGATATTGAGTCATTTGTTGGCAATGAGATGCCATTGCCACTAAATGTGGAATATTCCAAAATAGGAAGAGTAGTAATATAGAACGCAAAAATGGAAAATAGCAGTGAATATCAATACACCAAGATATGAGACAAATGTATAGCCATCTTATTAAACATCTCAGCAATAATGAGCACAAAATATTGAGGGTCAAGTCACTCAAGAAATATAACACAAGCCTCCAATAATCAAATAGGAAAATACATGAAGAGTTGATGCTATACAAAATGTCTGAGAATCAATACAACGTAGTCTTAGTGGGCATAGCTATAGCTGGAAACATATAATGATATATAAAAAATGATATATGTCTCAATATGTTCCAGAAATAAATATCTATGCTCCCAAGCACATTTCCAAGTTAACCCAGAAAGAGTTTCCAAAAATACACAAAATACAAAATGGTGAACTACAGCCCTAGGGATGAAAATTCACTACAAATGAATAGCTAGAAAGAGGAGGCTGAAATGATGTAGATATGAATGAAATCTCATTCCAATATTCTTTCCAAATTAAAGGTTGCCACCTTCACTGGAAATATAACCCTCCAAATGATACACTGAAACCACCACTACAACTGCTCAAAAGAATAACGCAGTCTATGAGGAAAAGTACATTATAGGAGAGGGTAGAAGCTTGGCTTGATGCCAAATGATAAAATGAATCTCAAGGAACTCCTTTTCTAGCCTCTTGGTGGAAAGGCTATTATCTCCAATGGAAACAAGCTCAGAAAATGGCCCTGTCAATCCTCCACTGCCTCTGCCCTGCAACACAATACAACCCTGGAAGACATTGCACTTTAGATAAAGAATGAAACTTGGCCTAATGCAAAAATGTGGAATTACAACTCAAAAAACCTCTCCTAAGTGGGCACTCAAAGTACCCCGAGGATGAGGGTGGGATTCCCACTTGGGAACACCCTTGTGCTAAACAGCATAGCATACTCCGCTAAACAACTAAAGCGTGCAATAAGTCATAAAATACCAAGACATAAACAATAAGTAACATGCCTTCTATGGTTGTCTCCCCCCTCCTTATATGAATTGTGAGCCTTCTCACCTTGGGTCCCATTCATGAAAGCCACTATTCCCATGGATACTTCCTCCCATTAACATTGTGTTGTCCCTCATTAACTATCCACTCCCTCCATCCTAGCATTGTTTATTTGGTCAAACTTGACCCCATCCACATGATTCAACCTCTATTCACACATGAGGGTGCTTTATCCAGCTACAAAGATGATCCTCATTCACTTTAGGAGTGATTTTATTCCTACTAAGGAGATCTATGGGTCTCCCTACCCTCTTATTCACCTATCTAAGTGGCAAAAGAAAAATTTAATATTCCAACTAATTGGAAGCTAATTTGGAATGTTACAATCCTCCCATCCCAAATGTTGCTTGTCCTCAAGCAACTCTAAAGGTGAGTGCTGCAAAAATTTTCTTCCTTCCCTTGTGGCACCTACACATGATAAGTTTCTCCCATGAACCAGGTGTCATCCAATTAATCTATCCCTCAGATTCTCCTCTCAAGTGTTCAAGGCAGCCAAATGGCTCACATCATAAGGAAACAAGAGATCTACTGTAGCAACCATAAACTGTCCAATGTCCTCCCTGAAGCATGAGGCATAAGTAGTGTGGGGGATCTCACTCCCAATGGGAAACTCTAGTCCATGTGCCATATCTTTAATCATGCCAACAATAATGATAAAAACATCATCAACATATGGGATCAAAATCAAGGACATACGTGTTGCCATATGAAATATCGGAGGAGGATAATAGTACCTCAAGTGGAACCAGGGCAGTCCTGCTCCTAACTGCCTCAGAACATGGTATGATGAATGGATTCCCAACCACTTTCTTGCTGCCACTATCCTCTCACATGCCTGGAGAAAGTGACTGATGTGTGGTATCAACTCGGCACACCCTGAGTAAGCTATCATCTCCCCAAAACCTCCTAGGGAGTGGCCATTCCCATCACTCATTGTGGCCCCAAGTAGACCATAAAGTCTAAATAAAAGGGTGCCCCATTTTGGAGAAATGGACTGTAGATAAATGATAAAGGAATAAAATTACTTGGTGAGTTTATCATTATGCACAAAAACACAATCCTTACCATTTACCTTGAGAAAGTTGGTGAAGTGGTTCATAGATGAGCCTTCCCCTATCTCCATCAGAAAGGGAGGTGGATGTGACAACCCTGTAAGGTGGTTTTGTTCCTCCTAAATCTCCTAAAAAACCATACATCTCGTAATATGTTGGTGCAACTCCTCTTTGAGACCTTCCCAAGAGAATCCCTCCATGATAGTTTGATATGCCTCCATGAAATTTGTGTGACCCGAGAGGAAAGCTTCATGTGTTGCATGAAGAAGCTTCTCTTTGAGATTAGAGGATTTGGTTAAGAAGATCCTATTCTGATAATAGATGACCCCATATATCATTTCATACCTCTCATCTTTCATGTGGCCATCAAGTACTTTGCATGTGAATAGATCCCTCGAATATTCCACCAACAACTAGGATTTCCAATAAGGATCTACACCCAATAATGATAGCACTGTTGGTCTTTGTGGTAAGCCAAATGTCATGTTGCTTCCCTCCTCTTTGACATGTCCCATGCCAAATTCATATGTTGGGATTCTTCTATCCCGCCTCTGTTGCCTCTCCTGTAGCTTCTCCTGCTCAAGTAGGGGTTGACGTCTATGGAGGTTAGCCTTCCATAGGAAGCTATCACCCATCTAAAACTTTCTGAGTTTGGCCAATGTGTGCATGATTTTCCATGACACTCTACCATATATATAATATTCCTCCCTATAAGGAAGTATCTTCATGTTCTCCACAAATATGGAGTAATCCCCTTGCACCATGATAGTGCCATCATCCATCCCTGAAACATCTCTTCTCAGTGCAAGTATCTAGGTGAGAGTTGGTAGTACTGATACTGAGAGAATATCTCCCTCCTTATTGAGCCTAATAAAGACTCCTTGCATTGTGCTAAGTCCTCCAAAGGTTCTCACTTAATCTGGATCTATGAGTGGTACAACTTGTTGTGAGAAATCACAAATCAACTCCTGGCCGGGGGCCCTTCCTGATGGAATGCCTCCAGATAGTACTGTATTATGGGCCAAGATAAACTACATAAATGAATGGACTATTGGGTCCTTGACTCCACTGCGTAATTTAGATTCTATCATATGTGCAGAAATTGTCTAAGAGGGATAAGTGTGCATGCCCCTGATCATTTGATGCTTACCACTCTTCTTATCTATCCACTCCATCTGCAAAGTCTCCTAATCTGTGGTGACCTTCCCCAAGGTAATTAACCACTGCACACCCAATATCACATTGGTGTCAAGAATATCAACCACAAAGAAGTTATCAGTTAGGGCGTATGTTCCCATGGTGACAGATAATGCTGGAATATACCTCATGCACTGCATGGTTCTAGCTCCTAGGACCAAAACTGAAAATCCCTCAAAATCATTGTGGGTATTTCTCTCCTCTACACTAACTAAGCATCAATAAAGTTGTGGGTAGCCCCATTGTCAATCAACACTGATACCCTCTGATTCTGAATGGAACCTAAAACTCTCAAGGTCAGATACTTGGGTACTCTCCATAAAGATGAAAGGGCCCCTAAAACTGGAAGCAACTACGCCATTCCCACCTCCTGGTGGTGGTGTATCCTCTCCTTCTATCCCAACGCTATGGCCTCCTTTTGGTTCCTCTTCTTCCTCCTCTTCACTATCATAGAACACCTCTATATAGTGTGCATTCCATACTACACATCGATGTCCTGGTGCCCATGGTTCTTGGCATGTGAAGAAAAGCTTCCTTTTCCTCAAGTCTCTTCAAACATCATCACTAATAGGTCCCTTGTTTTGGTTCTCCTTTGAAGGAGGACCTTTAACATATTTCCCCTTCTGCTGGAAGGGTGGCCTTGGCTGAAATGAAGCCTTTGCCTTTGGCATGGCATCTTGCAAATCTCTTGCCCTTTCAATAGCATATTGAAGAGTGGTTGGTTTAGTAAATTTAACCAACCCATGTAGAGGCTCTGCTAGCCCATCAATAAACATATATACCCTCCTAGCCATAGAAAAATCAGGAACCATAAAAGAAAGTTTTAAAAACTCAGAAATATAGGTCTCCATATTACCTAACTGCTTGAGCTTTTCTCTCTGAATAAAATGTGCCTATGGGTCTCTTCGATAAAAGCTCTCTACTAATCTCTCAGTGAAATCTGAATATGCAGTCACATTGGCATGCCACAATGTAGAAATACCATGAAACCACTAATCATGTGCCTCACCCTCAAGGCACAGCGCTGCTATTTTTATGGCCTTCATCTCTAGTACTTGATTCAAATGGAAGTAGATTTCTAGCTTCTCCACCCAAGAATTGGCTATGCATTTGGATGATCCATAAAAAGTGGACAAAAATAATCTACCCATAGTCCGGTGTATATCATTTTTCTGTGTGAATCCTCCACTTCTATGGTTATACCGGGGTCCCTTGTTGTCCTTGATCTGAAAAAACTCCTGAAAGCTTAGATTATATTTGAATCTCTAATATTGTCACTCATACTCTATGAAATAATATTCAAGAGTTTCTTGCTCTTGGGATCCTCCATTTCCTGCTACTAAAAATGTAGGCATAATGGAGCGTTGGGAAACTTGTTGCCTCACTGGTTGATCATACTAGTGATGTGAAATGCTGGAGCCCTCTCCATGTAGAAACCCTTTAGGGGATTACCTGTGTCTATCCATCCTCATCTCCTTGATCTCCCAGGAAATATCTTGCATGGTTTGAAGAAGAAGTTTGGGAAACTCCTTCTCTTCATCTTCTCCTAATATGGGAGTTTTTCCCTTGTCTTCTTTATTGTCTGTATAATCATATCTCTGGTTTCTATTTAGATACATCCTCTCCCTTTCTATGAGAGTTTCTTCTTCTTCTAATGACATAATGGCTGAAATACATAGGCTGAGCCAAGATTATTCTTTGATACCACTGTAATATTCCAAAATAGGAAGAGTAGTAATATAAAACATAAAAATGGAAAATAGCAGTGAATATCAATACACCAAGATATGAGACAAATGTAGAGCCATATTATTAAACATATCAACAATAATGAGCACAATATATTGAGGATCAAGTCAATAAAGAAATATAACACAAGCCTCCAATAATCAAATAGGCAAATACATGAAGAGTTGTTGCTATGCAAAATGTCGGAGAATCAATATAACGCAGTCCTAGTGGGCATAACTACAACTGGAAACACACAATGGTATAGAAAATTGATATATGTCTCAAGAGATGCCATAAATAAAGATCTATGCTCCCAAGCACATTTCCAAGATAACCCAGAAAGGGTTTCTGGAAATACACAAAATACAAAATGGTGAACTACAACCCTAAGGCTGAAAATTCACTACAATTGAATAGCTGGAAAGAGGTGGCTAAACTGATGTAGATATCAATGAAGTCTCCTTCCAATAATATTTCCAAATTAAAGGTTGCCCCCTTCATTGGAAATATAACTCTCCAAATGAGACACTAAAACCACCACTGCAACTTCTCAAAATAGTAACACATCCTATGAGGAAAACTATGTTGTAGGAGATGGTAGCAGCTTGGCTTGATGCCAAATGATCAAATAAAGCTCAAGGACATCCCTTTCTAGCCTCCTAGTGGAGCGGCTACTCTCTCCACTGCAAACAAGCTCAGAAAATGGCCATGTCAATCCTCCACTACCTCTGCCCTACAACACAACACAACCCTGGAAGAAACTGCATTGTAGATGAAGAATGAAGCTTGGCCTGATGCCGGATTGTGGAATTTAATCTCAAAAAACCTCTCCTGAGTGGGCACTTGAAGTCCCATGAGGATGAGGGTGGGATTCCCACTCGGGAACACCCTTGTGCTAAACAACACTACAAACTCCGCTAAACAGTTGAATCATGCAAGAAGTCATAAAAGACCAAGACAAAAAAATTAATCAACATGCCTTCTATGGATGTCTTGCCCCTCCTTATATGCATTGTGAGCCTTCTCACCTTGGGTCCCACTCATTAAAGCCACTACTCCCATGGAGACTTCCTCCCATTAACACTGTGTTGTCCCTCATTAACTATCCACTCCCTCCATACCAACACTGTTGATTTGGTCAAAATTGACCCCATTCACATGCTTCAACCTATATTCACACATGAGGGTTCTTTATCTAGCTACTTAGATGATCCTCATTCAATTTTAGAGTGATTTTATTCCTACTAAGCAGATTTATGGGTATCCCTACCCTCTTATTCACCTATCTAAGTGGCAAAAGAAAATTTTAATATTCCAACTAGATGGAAACTAATTTGGAATATTAACAAATGATCTAGGTGTAGATCTTGCCGATGATTAGGAGATGGAAAATGCAAAGGATAATTCTGGTGATAGAACATGTCCTCATGATCATGCACAGTTACCAGTGGGTGTGAGGCGTAGGACTGACACTAGATTTAGGATAGAGTTGGTTGACCAACTCTATCAAATCCTAGTGGAGGAGGGAGTCAGGCCAACCACTATCAGAGAGATACATGCTGATGATAGGCTAGCAGCAATATGGAGAGGCATGCCACGTGATATGTTGAACCTGATGTGGCATATCATTGGAGCTACCAACTTAGTGGCACAATTGAGGAGGGACATTCGATGTAGGCATGGTGAAGATGCAGTATGTTGAAAATCGAGAAGCAACATGTCATCTGTTGATCACGATCAGAGGAGTGGTCATCATTCACCTCGTGTCAGAGATGAGCAACCTATAGCTTCCAACAGTCATGATCATGATCAGGCTATACCATACACGTAGATTCATCATGAGCAGCCTTTAGAATACAACAGTCATGATCATGAGCAAGTTAGATCATCCAAGTTGAGTCATCATGAGTAGCCTGCAGCATCCACGAGTCATGATCATGAGCAGGCTAGACCATCCACGCCGAGTTATCATGAGTAGGTAGTTGATCCTGATCAGCATGAGGCACCTCCAGATCAACAGGGATGTGATGATCGACATCTATCTGAGCTTGTCGAGGCTGAACCATTGACTGATCAGGCCTCGATTAGTACTACTATTGATGTACCATCAACTGATATTTGACATTTATATGCAGTTATATTACAATTGTATAATTTTTACATTATATATATATATATATGGTCCAAGTATTTTATTTTCATGTTGCAGCTGTACCTAATTTACATGCTGGCGATCATCAGGATGTGTATATTGTTAGGTCATGTTAGATATGTTCATTTAATGTGCAGCTTGCAGATAGATGTGTATGTGATAGCATTTATTTCACATGAGATGTATATTTGATGTTTGTGTTACGATGATGTTATACAATGCTTGTGTTTTGTTAGATGATCATGATCACGATGATTAGATGATGTTAGCGAATTTGAATATGTTTTTTAGTCAAATATGATGTTTGTACGAGGGTTATCATGATTGTGATGTTTATTTTTAATATTAAATCATGATATTTATTAAATATTATGTCGTAATTGTAATTGTAATTTTAATTTTAATTGTATGTAAAATTGCAATTGTATGTAAAATTCTATATTTCTAATTGTAATTGTAATTTTAATTGTAATTGTAATTGTATGTGAAATTGTAAAATTTTAATTGTAATTTTAATTGTAATTATATGTAAAATATTTGTAAAATTTTAATTGTATTAATGTAAATGATTGTAATTTTAATTGCAATTGTATGTAAAATTCTATAATTGTAATTGTAAATATTGTAATTGTAATTTTAATTGTAATTGTATGTGAAATTGTAAAATTGTAATTGTAATTGTAATTTTAATTTTAATTGTAATTGTAATTGTAATTGTATGTAAAATATTTGTAAAATTTTAATTGTATTAATGTGAAATGATTGTAATTGTAAAATTGTAATTTTGATTGTATGTAAAATTCTAAAATTGTAATTGTAAATATTGTAATTGTAATTGTATGTGAAATTGTAAAATTGTAATTGTGAGTGTAATTATAATTGTAATTCTAATTCTAATTCTAATTGTATGTAAAATATTTGTAAAATTTTAATTGTATTAATGTGAAATGATTGTAACTGTAATTGTATGTAAAATTCTAAAATTGTAACTGTAACTGTATTGTGAAATTGTAAAATTGTAATTGTAATTGTATGCATTGTCATCATTCAATTTTATTAAAATTTGTAAATATGTAAATTTGTAAAATTGTAAATTTATTGTCAATTTTGAAACATAACTACAGTAAGTAAAATGTATATTGTAAATATTGTTAAATTATCATAATTGTAATATTGTAAATTTGTACGAATATAAATAATTGTAAAATAATAATTCTAAAATAATATGAATTTTTGTAATATAATAAAGTTTAGAAAATAAGGAAAATTAATTCATGTACTTTAGAATTATCAGTATTTTATTATGATCTTACATACCAAAAAAAAATAACTTTATACAGTATGCCATTGTTTTCGAGATCAACATAATTGAAAATTATCAAGTGAAATGATTTTAACATTTACACATTGCAAATTACCAATTAATTCAAAATACATATTATAATGTTCGTAAAAAAAGAGTCTTAGTTATAATGTAATTAAGTCCTCTTATTTATAAAAACTCATATTAAAAAGTAGAAATGATGAAATAACACATGTACCATATCACTCTCCATTCTCATGATCACCCTCATTACCTTCCAGCTCGCTTGGCATGATAACACTATTGTTTTCAAAAATATGTTTTGTTCTAGGGTCTTGTCTCAATACCAACTACCAATCCCTATCTAACACATCTGGGTAAAAAAACACCTGGTTGCAATGTTTGGGGAAAACATAGGGCTCCTTAGCTTCATCCCACATCTTTCTAGAGTTGATACATATTAGCCTACTATCGCAATATTCCTTTACATTATTCCAATCAAAGGTGTCCCACCACTTGTACCTAAAAATATCACATTCAAAATAACAGAAATTCGCTTCAATGATCTCCTGTACCTTTTCGACGTAGCCTAATGTCCCTCGTACTAGGTTTGATCACTGTGGATAGATTGATTAGATTGATCGAACTCGACTTCCACTCCATAGTCTTGTTTCATGTGTCCATCATCAACATTTTCAGTGGGAAAATGGTGTCCATATGCCCACATAGATGGGAACAAATGAACCTATAAAAAAGTTAAAGAAACATAGTGTCATGTGCCTTATAATAACCCAATAGTTAAAATATGAAATATAGATGTAATTACATTTCAAATGTTCCTAATTAAGTTTAAAATGTACATAAATAAATTATTACCGATTCAGTGCACCCAATCCCTACATTTAGCACATCCTCTTTAGCATGCAGATAATGACCGGTTGCGTTGTACTTCTCTCTAACTTGGTCAACAACCCAACTGTTGGGGCATATTTTTTGCATGTTTTATTTTAAATGATCGGGATAAGACACAATTCTACCATTCAACCGTATGAACTATTTCTTGTCACTATCCCATTTCATCCTCTTTTGTCTGTACAATGTGACCTACGGTTGTGTCCATTCAGAATTGTAAAGAACGAATTTATTGATTGCTTCAATTTTTGCATTTGCTGATGAAATCAAACAAAAATGTAGTACATATGAGATCAAAATATACATTATATCAAAGTTCAACATGAATAGTTACTTTGTGTGAATTTGAAAAATTATAAGTCATTTAATCTTTATCAAGCGCATTTTTCCATTTGTTTGGAGCAACTCCCCTTCTCTTTTGTCTTCATCCCTTTCATTGTCCCAAATCACCACACCTGGTCTGTTGTTGATCTTCTTGATGTACTCACTAGCATAATAGAAAGACTCATACGATATGTACCCCTCTGCCATAGACCCCTCGAGTTCTGTCCTTTGTCAAACAAAACCATTCAATTTCTTCATGTACCTCTCTAAGAACAACATCCAATGACAAAAAACAACCCCAACTAAGTCAACCTCATCTACTGGGTAGATAAGAATATGAACCTACAAGTCCATGCAAATCGTCGACAGTTCCTTCTCAAACATACAAACAATATCAACTATCTCTTGATGCCACCGTGGAATGCTAGCCACATGAATCTCCTTTGACATGATCCAATGTACAAATGTAGATAATTTAGATATGGCACATCCTAGGTATTGGGGGAATTCATGTTTCACACACCCATGCATGAACAAAGGATAATGAAACTGCAAAGTTATAAATGCGTGCAATAATACACAAAATTAGTAATGTTTTATGATCCCTTCATGGGATAAAATTTATTAATATAAAAAATAATAAAATCATGATTTTGACCTTATACGTACTCTTAGAAGGTTCAAATGGTCATGCGATTTCAACCCCGAAAAATGGTCACCCACGGTGAAGCAGCACCGTAGTGAAGACCCGTATGAAGATGGAACCCTCACACCCATTATAACTTCCTTTGCCAAAGAAAGATCATTTTTTTTTAAATCCATGGGACATCACCTTCTTTGAAATACCTTGAATTAGTGGGACCAACACCTGCCTCTGATCCTGTACTTTCTAATCGTCTTGGCCAATGTTTCTTTTTAGATTTTGAAGTAATAAGATATTTCCTAATAGCCAATGTGTCACTTTTATTTGATGATATGTGCCTCCATAAAGAAGATGAAACATTTTTAAATATATGCATGGGATATAATAAGTGGGTAATCTTAAGATGCTCCCAATATGGGAAGTTATAAAAGATACATTTCATTTTCATCCCAATGGGCAATTTCTCAACATAGGTGTCAAATAATTTTGTATCATCGAACATAGGCTCCCCATTTGAATAAAAAATTTCTATGAACTCCTTCTCCTTCTCTCTCTCATATGCTCTAAACCATTCACGTGGTGTTGTTATTGGAGGCCTTTGGGTTCTCCCTCGTTTACCATTGAAAGAAGATGCTGCTCTTCTGTAAGGGTGTTATTATGGGAGGCATACCCTGGAGCAGTCATACACTAGATTTTGTAGGTCGCTGGACCATCTAGCTTTCATGGGAGGTACACAAAATTTACATCGAAAATACCCTTTTGTTACAAGACCTATGAGATTATTGTATACAATATATATGCATGGTACGTTAAAGAATATCATGAAGATCAGAACAATTACAACGAATTAAATAACTAATACGCGAAAGAATATTGTTACGTATATAAACAAATCAATAAACATGTAATTTAATAGAGCAAAATGATAAGCCTGGATAATCATGTGTCGTGTAAGAACATATGCCATACAACATAAAACTACTCTCTACTACGATGGCTCTTGATACATCGTATATGTTTATCCCATCCCATAATTCCTTCAATTCATCTACCAGTGGTTGTAAGTAGACATCCATATTATTCACTTGTCTTCTACCAGGGACTATGAGAGCCAACATAAGATGTTCATTCTTCACGGAAAACCATGGGGGGATATTGTTATTTATCACTACTATAGGCTAAATAAAATAGTTGGTGTTATGGAGGGAATATGGGTTGACGCCATCCATGGCTATGCTGAGTCATAGACTTCGTACTTCTTCCTTGAATTTTTTGGGCCATGTATCCTCTATATGATTCATGGCTATTGAATCTGTTGGGATTTTCATAACTCCCAAATCACTTATGTGTGAGGCATGACATCCCTAAAACATATCTAATTCTTTGCACTGAAAGAGCCTTTGAATCCTTGGTATTATAGGCATGTGCCTCAATATCTTAAAAGGAGGACCACGTGATTTACCCTTCTTTTTTTATTTATCAATACCTGTCATGCCCACATTTTGGACATATCTCTTCATCTGAATATCCTCCTCTAAATAGAATACAATCATTTGGACATGCATGATATGATATGTCCTCAACACCCAACATTTTCAACAATTTATTTGCCTCTTTGTAGCTATTGGGAAAGATATTATAACTCAGAAGAAACTTATCTTTTAATAACCTGTAGTTGGTGATCATGGAGAAAATTAAATGTACATTAATGCTGATATAATTATTAATTTTCATAAAATTGACCATTTTTAATTTTCATTGTGTGATTATATTTCTCAAAATATAAGGGAGGAATTTATGGTAACTTACCTCAAAATTTCCGAGAAACATGTATTCAACAGGCCAAAATTTTATTTCAAGTTGTACAGTAACATCATTGTCCCCAACTGGGTAGACTTTAACTAACGTCCAGGTCCAAAGAGAGGGGTGGTGGAAAAAAATTTAAGGTTTTCAAAAAAGGTGTGAGTGATATGAGCATCATCCCCTAGCTGATCATCATTTTGGAATGCATCTAACAACATTGTCTCCATAGCAGTCATATACCTTAGGTAATCATCCATACCAACCTCTATTTGATTGCAACCATTGCTAACTTGTGAATAAATACTATTATTGTAGTCATTCCTAATTGGTGAATCTGGACGTAGTGGGAATTGAATAGGTGGTTGATTCAACCATTCTTGGTATCGTTCCTCTTTGATTTTTTCTCTTAATTCATCCTTCTCTCGATTTTACATTTTCGTGGGGTGCAACAGAAGATGGTAGGTAGGTCGTTCATCATCACTAGAATCCTAATAATTCCAAAAAATATATTTTAACATGATTAGTACAAAATATATGATATCAATTAGTAAGCACGTGGACAATGCATGATTAATTGGTTTGACAATGAAATAATTACATTAATATAACAAACAATTATTATTACAATCATTTTCCCAATATTGTGGCTAGAAGATGCAATATTGTTACAACTGAAAGGGTGAAGTAGTTGTCCACTTTCATCTACCAAATGCGCCTTGCAGTATGCTGCTCCTGATAAGAGCTTCTAATGTTTTGGAGTTGTTTCAATATTTTGTGCATCTGAACTCGATTCAGAATTTGCATGAACCTGCAAATTTGTATACGTTATAAATTTTATTAAGCTGATTGACATGGATAAAAAACATAAATTCAATTAGATTATGAAAATATAAATAATTCTAAAGTAAATATTACGTCTCGAGTTCGATAGGGAGAACTCCGCGATGGACTTTAAGAAATATTATGGAACGAGCTAGATTTTGAAGAATTTTCCATTCGATCAATTATGATATTTTCTCCTTGCATTTGAGAAAAATCATAAACAAATTTTGGTGTACACACCTAAAAGTAATTTTGGTGCCTTAAAAGTGGACTTATTGTTATCGGTGCTAATGTACAAATAACTGCACTGGTGCATTTTAGTTACTATGCATCGATGCGGTGTTATTAACTGACGCACCGCTGACGAGTAGCCACAAATAAAAAAAGTGAACCTTTATTTTTTTTAAGTGAAAAAAAAATGGTAAATTGAAAAATGGGCGGCAAAATATTTTTGAAAATCTAATTTCATAAAAAAATTCTCTAAATAGTAAACATTTTTCATTATTTCATTATTTTTTCAAAAAAATTCAGGGAGAGATTTGCATGAGGCATACCTAGAGAAAGAGAGCACAAGAGCACTGTGGAGAAATGAAATACTTTTGAAAAGAACTATTCACACAATCAGAATTCGAAACCTTTGGTGATTGAAACCTTGTAGCATAGAATTTCAAACCATTCGGTGATTAAATTTTATTGTTTTTTTTACATTTTCTGTAGTATTTTTGAAACAGTAAGTAAAAAATTTAAATTTACTATTCATTTTCAGAAAATAAATAAAAAATAAAAAAATCCATTCTTACGCTAAACCCTTGATTCTTTTAGTTTCTGCCCTTGCTTCTTCTTGCTTCTATGATTTCAGAATTAGGGATTTTCATTTTAGATTTATAGGGTTTGTATTTCTATACATATATATAGGCCTATGACATCTAACCCATGGGATGACTTTCATAGTCAAATCCCAATCCATGTCGGCCCCTGCGTGAATTTTTGAAAAACATATTTTTTTTATCGGTGCACCCTATGTAAAATAGCGCACTGGTGCGATGTTTTATCACAGTGCAACACAAATGTACTGTCTGATAAAAACAATTTAAAAAAATATTTTTTTAATTCGTGCACCATATGTAAAATAGAGGACCGGTACGCTATTTAATTATAGTGCACCGTGCACGTACTGTTTGACAAAAAGGAATTTTTTATTTTATGTTTTTTTAATTGGTGCATCGTTTAACATATAACACACCGGGTCTCCTTATTGACAGAGAGAATTGTACGGTGGTCCCCTGTTTTCGCAGTGAATTTATAAGAATATGTTGCACCTTCCCCTCCATGACATCATATGCTACAAAAACTAATGCTAGAGGATTTTTATTAATTTTTCTATGCTAATTGGTGCGCTGGTTAACATATAACACACTAGTTTTCCTTTTTGATAGAGAGAAACGTGCAATGTTTCTATTGTTTTGGTGTTGCATTTATAAGAACATGCCACATCAACGTCGGTGCGTACATCATTAAAGGAGCACCATTTTCTTCATTTTTTTTTTACCTAGAAAGCTTATGATTTGTTTATAAAATATATTAATGAATGGTATGGTACATGTTTCATATTGATAAAGAAACAGTTGACAAGAGATCAAGTAACAAAAAGACTAATATCACATCAAGAAAATGAAAAAAGCCAAGTTCTTTGTAAATTCTTTACAAAAATTATTATTTTTGAACTATATGTAAGTTTAACTAATATGTATTGTTTATTGTGCATCATGCAGAGCCACAAAATGATAAATCTCGATAATATTACTTATGATCTAGGACCATAAGAGCATAAAAGATTGATGCAAAATTTGCAAAAGGATGAATCAAGTGAATGAAAAAATACTATCGATCCAATGTGAGTTTCTTTTTTTAATTTTCATTAATAATATACTTAAAAATATTATATAACATGTTTAAAAAAATATATTAATTCACATATGTTTACTGTTCTACATGGACCAACAACTTAGAAAAGGAATGTTATTTTAAGAAAAGAAAAAACATAGAACATGCAAATGAAAATGAATTTCTCCTTAGCTCATCTGGAGTGGTGATGGAGGTTAACATAAAGGGGAAAAACTTTTACAAAAATTTGAGGGATCTATTGGAATGAATGTATAGATGTTCTTTCCACTTACTATACAAAAATCAATCCAATGATTCCAAGAACCAAATTTTATCTAAACTACAGGATGAGTTTACAGAGAATTGGTCAATGAGACATGTGAGACTTTTAATAGCAAAAATGTACAACAACAAAAAAGAAGGAATGAAAAAGTAATATTCCTTTAAATTTGTTTCTAGAATTATATATATATATATATATATTACTAGAAATCAATCATTTACAAATATCACTTTTGTTATATTTACTTTTCATATATCAATATAAAAATTAAATGGCTTATTTTCATGTTACATTTTAAAGAAGATTATGAAAATATCAAAGGATGAATGAGCTGATATCATAAATATGCCATCAGGAATGTCCAAAAAGGTGTACAAGGATATGGTCAAAGAAATGGGCATAATTGCACCGCACTAAGAGCCATCTCAACAACAACGTGCTTCAAATGTAATATGTAATCATTGAAGTTTTCGATTAGGTACAATAAATGAATAATTTAGCATTAAATAATAATTTTCAAGTATTTTATTGCAGAAAAGAAAAGAAAATGGAACCCATCCAACCCTTAAAACAAGACGACAAGGAAGAAAAGGGTTGATATCTAAGTTTTTGAGTAATTGCTACTTCCTTATAACAACTTAACTAGATTTCATTTTTGTATATTTTAAGTTGTTTTACAACAAGCATCATTGAATCTCTTCAAACAGGTGCTAACATACAAAGAAGAACCATCAGACGAATTGATTGACATTGGGTTAAACATGGGTTGTCAGTATGTGTTGGAATATCAGAAATTGATTGTGGAATTTGTAAGCATCTATTGGTCTTTTTTTACTTAGATCTGTTTATAATTAATAGAACAAAAAAAAAATCAATTAAATATATTATTTGTTATGGGGTATAAAACTTTCAGGAAACAAAGTATGGAACTGTGCCAATGAATGAAATTTTGAGAGATGGCATGAAAATTGATTTTGAATGAATATGTATAGTTCATGAGTCAAATTTTGTTATGGCATGTCATTTCTTTTCGATTTACATTGATGTATATTATTTAATATTGCAATTTTAATTATTCTCACTAATGTATAGACACTCATTACAATTTATTTTTATTTTTGTAGATGGAAGGTGAAGAAGAAGAAAAGAATCAACACCACAAACAAAACATTCCTCAAAATAACCCAAGTCATGGAAGTAGCTTAAGCAGTTCAAGCGAGGAATGATGATCATTATGTTTGGATATCAAAGCAAGGAATTGTATTTTTTGAAATATTTGTCTGTGAAATCAAACATTTTGTTTAATGTAATGGACATAATGTCCCAATTGAAATACAAATGGATACCAATAATTGTCCCATTTTGTATGACAAAGAGTGTCTTATTCATATATAATAATAATAAAATACATTTTAATTTATTCTATTGCATTCTCCATTGTCATTGTGAAATGTAACACCATTGACTAAATATTATAATGAAGAGATGTGAAATCTGATGATATGATATAACAAATTAATCCAAACATCACATTCAAATGCACTAATAAAAATTTAATTGATATGAATATTGTTATAAGATATGTGTCTTCTTTTGATGAATAGTGAATTTTAAAAAATCACAATAATTATGATATGTTATAACAAATTAATCCAAACATCAAATTAAAATGCACAAATAAAAATTTAATTGATATGAATACTGTTATAAGACATGCGTCGACTTTTGATGAATAATGAATTTTAAAAAATCACAATAATTTCACTGTCACATGTCGATGTTTCTAAAAAATACAAAATGAACACAGGTGCATGTTAGTTATTGTGCATTGGTGCGTTTGTATGCTAATTTGCACCGATTCGTTTCTGCGACCTATGGGCACCATACAAATAGCAATACCAATTAGAACACTTGGTGCATTTGTGCGATACAGCACACCAGTGTGTTTATGTGAGATTGCTCACTGGTGCATTTCTATGACCTATGGGCACTGTAGAAATACCAATACCAATTAGAACGATCAGTTTGTTTTTGTGATAATGTCCGCTGGTACGTTTTTATAATACTACACACCAGTGTGTTGATACGACCTATGGGCACTGCACAAATACCAATACCAATTAGAATGGCCTGGTGCATTGTATCACCTATAGTGCCACCGGTGTGGTTTTAGACCTTAACGGCCCAGTGCATGCACTTTCGACTGCCCTGAGGCAACTGTCTGGCTGACACACGCTAGGATGTTTCTAAACGCCCCGAGGCGTCATAAATTTTTTTTCGTCCCGGTGCTTGGTAGGTTTACAGTACCGGTGCATTCACTATAAAATGAACCAGTGCGTTGACACCTAATTAGCACACTGATGAGAGAAACATTTGTAATAACCTTTAGCCACCCAATTTTTTTTAATTTTTTTGAAATTCCATTAGAATTTTCTCCAAAAAATCTGTTACCGAAAAATGATTTTGTAGAAAATGTTTTTTTTTTTACAATTTTGGCCAATTTTATAACACTAGAAACCTTCGTTATAACCTCTGGCAGAGGGTTTGTTCCTTGTAGTAGTTACAAATGACATTTCTGATTAAGATAATTGAATGGATCAATTTTTATATGTCTTGAGAAAGTGATCCATAACATGGTTTATGAACCTCACCGAGAAGTAACTGAAGATGAAAAATGAAATCAAGGATAACTTTCTCACATTCTTCAAGGCCCAAGATATCAAAAATATTGCAGCCCCAAAATTAAATGAAATCTAGCAATGACCAAATGAAACAATGACGAAATCTGATAAGAAATTCAAGGATTTGTTAATTCAGATCCCATATGTTATCGATGACACTTATTAGTCTAGTGGTACGTGGTTGGTCTCCTCCAGAAGATCTGTGTCCCTTTAAGAATGCATGAAGTCATGACATGTGTAGAAGCCCAGATTAGAGAAATTTTGAGGTATAATATGGGACTCCTAAGGAATATTATAAAATAATAGTGGAAATAATAAAATAAGATTAGATCACGTCATCAAATTTTAGAGGGATAATAACAAAAAACTACTTTTTCAACTCCCTATGGTTTTACTCAAATTTCGAGTGAGGGCACTCATTGGATGCAAAATTTAATTCCTCATCCAAGGAGTACCCGTGTTGCATATTTTTTATCGGCCCTGCTACACAAAAAATGAGAAATACATGAAAAACATGATTGCAATATGAGTAAAAAAAATTCGAAGATAGGGTTGAACAATTGAAATTTTTTTTTCTCGCATTGACACTCGAGAAGGAAAAAAATATTTTGCCCTAATTTTCAAACCGAGGGACATACTAAGGACACCTGCAAATATTCCAACTAGTTTTATCAAGATATCCAACAAATACAATCTGATATATATTATGATATATGATAAATCACTTCTAACCATATGACCAAAGATATCAATAAAATATTTGACATACTAAGCCTAAATGGTGTTCCATTTGGGAATATAATACACATTCCACACAAGAGTGCTCGATTAGTGGAAAAATTAAGAAAAACTATCACATTGTGTACCATACACAAGCCGCGGACCAGTTTAATGAGCCCCAATCATATGGAGGACGTGCAAATTACCAAGGAGGTTGTGTAAGTCAATGCAAAGGTTACAATGGCATAAGTCGAGGCTGGGGCCAAGGCTGAGGAAGATTCTATTATTTCACCTATTGGAAGGAATGGAACACAACCCAGAACTTTCCACTGAAAGGAAAGATCAATTTGTGCTTCTATAACATGTGTGTCCTGGGAAATCATTCATTATAATATTTACCAAAAAGTATTGAAAATTTTTTAAACAAAAGAGTTGTCAATATATTACAAACCGTTCTAAAACAAGACATTTTGAATTCAAAGAATATTTTTGTTGTTATGAGGTCAGGCACCAGAAAGGATATTAATCATCAAGTCATTCAACCTACAAAAAATGTGATTAGATATCCGGATATGCAGTTACATAATGACATAATGATAAGTGTGGTTGATTTATTTTCCAGGGAAGACAGCTCACAAAAACTAGTGAAGGATGTCATACTAGAAGAATTTTTATAACTTTTAAAAGCAGAACTTCCAGTTGATCATCTGCTATAAATTATGAACATGTTAAAATATTGTAATGAAAATAAAGAAAAATGTAAGAATGTTCAACAACTCTCTCAAGGGAAGAAATTTGAAGATCATGATCCACAAGTTGATCTTGAGATAAAAATATATATGGTAAAACAAGTTATCATCGATTTTGGATATCAAGTCAATATACTTCTAAGAGATACATGGATGAAAATGGGAAGACTAAATCTAAAAAGAACAATTAATTATCTTAAAATTTTTGACCAAAGGTTAATATATCCTACAGAAATGTTAAGGAAAGTGAAAACCTCAATAATTGGCATCCCAACGATAATTGATTTCAAATTCATTGACTTAGTAGATGGAATATTTGCATATTCTTATCTAGTAGGGAGACCATGGGGTTGGAGGATGAAAGAAATGATATCGTAGATAAATATAGAATTAATCTCAAAGGAAACGATAATAAAATTATTATCCATTTGGACCCACGTGAAGGAAAGTGGTGGATCAAAGCTTGTGAAGAAGAAACAGGAATAAGACAGCTATACTAAGTAATGCATGAAGACCATGACAGTGTTAAACTAAATGATTTTGGCGAAATTCTAACAGGCTCACCTCTATTTATTGGCTAGAATTTTGATATCAATATTTATGAATGATAAGAAAATATTTATGAATCAAAATATAAAGAGTGTTGGACGATTGAGGAAATCTTGTCAATGAAAATATGACCTTGTTACTCTATAAAAGCAGTACCTATTTTAAAAGAAAATAATTTTAGAGGCACATCACATCTACAACTAACATACTTAATGAAAGATACCAAGAATATGATTCACTTCAATGAATGAGTGCCACCTATAAATCATGTTGAACAAGTGATAAAATCAATTTTTGAACAAGGAAGGATGTAAATTTTTATGCAGACCTTTACGGGTCATGTAGCAAGACGGTGGGACACCAACTCATCCCAAATTCAAACATGGAAAACATAAAAAATAAAATTTATTGAATTCTTTAGAGTTCATAAGCTCTCTTCACAAACAAACATACTTGTTTTTACCCCTAGAAAGGACCCCATTTGACACATACAAAATTGTGAGTCAAAATGGCGAGGGAATAGATATAAAGATAAAAGGGTTTGGCCTCATACGTTTTCGAGAAATTTAGCTAAATTTCCTAATAAATGGTATAAAATAGAGGAGGATTGAGCAAAATCGCTGCAATGGAAATGATCAAGAGAGAATTTCATCAAATATTTTGAATTCACACTGGAGGAACAAGAACTAAAAGACGTGGTTCAAAAAATAAAGGAATTTATAATAGAACATCCAACCGACAAGCAAACAACAAGACTCGATATCTCATCGAAATGTAATTTTGTGTCACGAGTATTAGAACCAAAGATGGAAAACTGACTAGAAATGGAAGAAGAAATTATCCCTGGTCAAATTTTCTACTGGAAGAAATACCACCCAGAGAACCACAAAAGAATAAAATCAATGTACAAAGTTGAAAAGCAAGAAGTTGAGAAACCAGAAAAACTAGACTTCCCACTTGCTTATGAAGAAGTAAAAGTGGGGGACCAACAACTCAACAAATCAAAGGCTCCTAACTGGATGGATGTGGAAATCAAAATATTATAATTCAAAATTTTTAATGATGACCAACCAAAAATCCCTTGACTTAACAACTGTTTGTCGGAAAAAAATATAGCAGAGTTCATCGACTTACTTAAGGAGTATCAAGACGTATTTTTCCATGATTACAAATATATAAAGGTACTTGTGAAAGAGATGGGGGAGATGAAAATCAGCCTCATTCCATGTTTTATTTAGGGCTCTTAACCCTGGTTCATTTTTAATGTTGGCCAACAAACCCTTGTACTACTGGCCCTTTCGGCAGTGGCTTGCTTGCGCAGGTCAAGGTCTCACCTGAAGTAGTATGGGAGGGTGCTGGAACTAGGTTTTTGCACCCTAAGAGACAAAAAGTTAACTAAAGTGGGTCCCTTCATATCTAACAGACCAGCGCAGGAGAATCCCTAATGGAGAACCTCTTGGAAGTATATCAGTAGAGCACGGATCGTAAATAACAGGTAACTTGAATAGAGTAATTAAACAAGATCTATGCATTCATAATATCGCATCCATGTGCGCATCAGTATATCATCAACGTTCAGTGAGAAAAAAAAATCTTAGAACATAGGCATAGCTAATAATCATAACAAAAAAGCACTTTAAATGTCATCAATATCCTTCTCATTCATTCATATCTAGATCCGACTTAAAAACTCTATTTACCAGCACGCACACACAGCCAGCGGGTTCCGCACACAACAAGACTCAGGGTCTCTGCGTACACGGCCAACAGGAGCCCTTGCCCAGATAATCGACAAAAAATATTCACAAGTTAGTATCCAATCTTAATCACCACTTATCCCCCTATAGACTCCATTTATCTATCTATTTATAACATCTTAGCCTGCGCTACTCTATGGTTAGAAAACTGTATTTTGCAGACTCCTGGTCTACCCTTTGACCCTTTACAATTCATCGGGTACTTTGACCCTCCCCAAATCCCCTTTAATAGACTAAATATTACGAAATACTACAAAACTGGACCAAAAATGTGGTTAGGGGATCTCGTTCCAACATGCCCCCAATACAATCGTATGACTCGTCCCGATCAGTCACAACATCGATGGGGTCTTCATCCTTTCCTGGAGCTGCGTGATGGTGGCAACAAACGGGTGGCAACCAATAGGGGTAGAACACCGATACTCTACACGAATGAATTTTGCGCAATATCAACCAAATTTTGTGAAGTTGATCCTTTAGTAGCTGTAGTGATACTTTCCAAGGTCTAATACAATTGTTTCACAACACCTTCTAACTCCTATGAAAGCTTCAGAGCTTCGTCAGTTCAGGGCATTAGATGGTATTTAAGCACCTTCTTCTTGCCTCGAAGCCCCATAATTTAACATCTGAGTGCGTGGCTAGTCCAAAGGCGCGCTAGGTATTGGGTTGGGACAAGGGTGGTCATAGTAGCATCCATATGCTCAAAATCTTTCTCTTTTTGGCGCAACACTTGATCAATTTGGCGAAGGAGGGCATCACGCTGCACCTGGGATGATAACTCGATAGAATTCTCAAATAATGCAGTGCCCTAAGTGATTTTTGTGATAATACCAGTTGTAGCTTACATTACGAGCGCGGCTCGCTGGGTGCACACCTCCGAGGGGATCTCAGGTTGTAACTTGGCCTGCATCGATGCTCTCTAAAGCTCTAAATCATCCTTAACAACTTCCACTTCAGTCTTTGATTCCTTCAAAGACGAGATCAAGCCTTCAACCTTGGCTTGCAGCACAGCGGATGTAGGGATTACTTCTGGAATATCCTTGCACAGCCGATATATCAACTACCCTAATTTAGCCTACTGTGTGATGGTGCCGATGTCTGCAACTTGGGCTTGGGAGGCTTCCGTAGCTTTAGTCACAATAGTTTTCTTGGCTTCACTAAGGTGCTACTGTGCCCAAATTTCTCTATTATGAAGCTCCTTGGTGATGGAGGTAAATAGGTTGTGAAACTACGAACCCATCAAGTAGCCAACATCGAGGTCAACCGAAGAGCATGCACTGACTTGGTTGCATAATTACGCGGGTATCATCGCAAAAGTTGCGCTTGGGAGGGGGGAAATCTGACTGTCTATTACAGTGGTGAGGGATGTAACTGTAGCTGGCTAGCTCGCTTGATCCATGCTCGCTTGAAGTGTCTCTTATTTTAGCTGAAGAGTATGTAGCTCGGACTGTAAAGCTTCTACCGCGGCCTTGTGTTGTTATTCGACGCCAGTCCACTGATATTCTTACGCAATGGTGACAACGTGTGCAATTTTCTCTAGGTCATCCTCTGTCAATGTCACCTATGTGTCTGTGCCACACTTGATAGCCTTACACTTGTTCCTAGGCCCTTGAGGAGGTTCACTGGTGCATTTAATACCATGTGGGGATGTCGTATCTTCGCCACCAATCTCATCGAGGTCCTGACCATGCTATGACTCCGGTTCTATCTGCACAGTGGAACCCTTCGGGGTGGTTGGGGTCATATGTTGCGTCATAGAAGGAACCTCATATTCCTTCGTTGTGGCAGGCAGAATAGTATCCTTTGGGGTTGTTCTTTGGCTATATGTGCCTGGTGTACTTGGGCCGGACGTCTTGGCACCAATCTTCCACTCTGGTGGCCAAGTTGCAATCACTTGCTCAATCTCTACTTCTATGGCCATATTAGGAAGGTTATACCAAGATGGATCTCTATGGGCCTGAACTTGCAGATTGTGCATGGTAACCTAGAATGCCACAATATCCTTGTATTTTCCGTAGACCGTGGGCGACAACCACAGCTAGGAATGAATTTCTGATGCAAGGGCTCGAACAAATAAGACCCAAAATACCTTGTTCTCTTCGATCCACTTGGGACCCTTCGAATCCTAGAGGTTTGAAAACCACACCCCTTCTCACATACTTGGCTTGAGATCGGGGAGTACTGCTTCCGCAGGCACCTCCCATGCAACCAAGGCAATTAACAACATCAACCAAGAGTATCAAAATGCATTTCCTTGATCTTGGTCTTTGTGCACATTGTCTAAAAATTCATCGACGAGGTACTGCAACTAGTTAAATCAGAACCATTTTTTGCATCTATCGGCAATTTGAATTACATAGGTGGGGAAGGCCTATGCCTTGCACTGGTGCATCAATTTGCATGCAAGCAACAGGGTACCCATGTGCATCCCTGGCTCACTTATTGTGTCTACCTGAAACCCTCTTTGGTTGTGAACAGCATGGTATTTATTCTGGACATCGTCAGCAATCTGTTGCTCATACTTCTTACCAATTCCTTCCATAGGATGTGGCCCATGCATGGGGAGGACAGTGATTCGGTGAATTAAAGCAGCATCAATCGGGATGCGACCCTGGATCCATAAGCACCCATTGTGGACCAGCACCAGCAGCTGTGAACAACGAGGTTGGTGATGTTGTAATGGCCAAAGTGGGGGATGCGCAAGAAGTTTACGATCCCTGATCCTATCAATACATGTGTCCACAGTATTTGCTTTACCTTCAACACGTTGCCGTACATCACCTTTTCAAGATATAATTTTGGAGCCAATGCATTGAAGACATCCAGATTTCCCAGATCATGATCATTGAATTTAAGGAGGGGGAGGCCTCCAAACATATTACCATATAGGGGCACCGCCTCTGGGACCAAAGGCATATGGAGGTAGGCGTGGATGACATCGAAATTCCTAGGGGCACGCATCATTGACTTTCTTGTCTTAATATATTGCAACAACCAGGTTAGCGGAGTCGAATGCAGGGCTTCATAGGACGCTTCAATGAATCAAGCGAGCGGCCTTTAGGCACCACCCGAGGAGAATGCACAATCCGAGATGAAATGCGTGGTTTTACCCCATCATACTTCATCTCCTTTTCCTTTCCCTTCTCTATTCCCTTCACCTTCCCTTTTCCCTTCCTTTTTATTGGCGTAGACATGACCTCCTCCATTTCAGGGGTTACTTCCAATACCTCTTGAAATCCAACTTCCATGGAAGTCATGACAGGTAAGGACTCAGTGGGGTTAGTAGCGGTAATTCTTGCGTGGAAGATAAATCTAGGTTTGCTACTATCAGAAGGGGTAGCTGACTCAGACATGTGGATGGAAACTGTACAGAATAGACAAAATTCACTGAGGTGCACAAGGCACGATATTTTCGGACAAAAAGCGAATCCCTTATGACCGATGCTCCTCTTCGTATATGTCATGATGATGAAAAATGGTCGGATTAGCCTTAATTACAATATATCATTATGGAAATGGTAAAAAATCCTTTCATATCCCCACATTAATTGGTAATTTCCCATTCCGTTCTTTGATAAACTCGCTTTTCCACCCCGACACCCCGCTCCAATGACTAGTTTTTCCACCGCATACTACCCCTGCAGCGATACAGTACCCCTTTGCACCTGCTGTGCTGCACACTATCCTTGCGCAGCCGTCAAGCCTACCTCCGTTCTCGCGCCCTAGCGTGTGCAACACCCGTTATACAACTACTCTGACCATATGGTCATTTGGCTGGCAATGGGTTGTCCCTATAGGGTTTCAGATGACTTCCATTAATGTACCCTGGCAAGAAATCTCCATGCAATGTAGCCAACATGATTGCACCACCATCGGTAATATCCTTCACTACATATGGGCTTGGCCAGTGCTTACAAAACTTCCCTGGGTGTCGCGCAAACTAGCTGTCATAAAGTAATACCAATTCGTCCTCCTTAAAGATCTTTTGCCAAATATGTTGATCATGCCACGCTTTCTCGCAAGCCTTCTAAACTTGCTGGTGGAAATGAGCAATGAACCAATCTTCTTCCAGGGACACTAGCTTCTCTAGGAATTCCTCTGTGATGTATGGTTCCGCCATGTTCGTGAAAGGTGAGATGCACAGGCTGGGAACAATGTATTCCATAGGCATGTCGACCTCCTTCCCATAGACCATTCTAAAGGGTGTTTTTCTTGTGAGTTTCTTACATTTAATCCTATAGGCCCAGAGTACTAAGGGGATGCACATGTCCTAGTCTCTTTGGTAAACGTTAGAGAACTTAGTGAGTGCATGTTCCAAAATTTTATTGAAGGCTTCTATGGCCCTGTTCGCCTGTGGGTGATACGGGGTACTCTTTGCATGGTGGATCCGGAATTCCTCAGTCAGAGTTTCAATAGTCTCATTAACAAAATTCATATCTCTATCGCTCATTAGGATCTTCGAGAAACCAAACCTGGTCAAAATATGTTCAAAAATGAAGTGCGTAGCAGTATCCGCAGTGCAATCCTTCATAACTTTTTCTTCCGCCCATCTGGTTACATATTCAATGGCAGTGATGATATACCGGGCACTGGTCTATGGCCCATTTTTCAAATTCTTGCAGAGCCATCTGTGGTTTTAGGGGCATCTCATCTCGATGCGAGGGCTTTCCAATTCGTTGGCATGCGTCATAGGCCCGATAGTATGCATGGGCATCACTATGAAATGTGGGCCACCACAACCCAGCCCTTAATACTTTCTACATAGTGGTTTTACCTACATAATTCCTTCTTGCAATTCCTCCATGGGCCTTATCGAAGATAACTTGTCTTTCGTGTTCTAGTAAATACCTTCTCAGCACTTCATCTGCACCTAGCTTGTAGAGTTGCCTCGCGATTATGGTAAAATCTGTTGTGCGGGCAACCAAGTCATTTTTCTGTGGTACTGAATAGCCATCGGCCGCCTTGCTTATGGTAAATAATTTCACAACATCTTCAAAGTGCTCGTCAACCACCTTGATAGCAAATAGCTACGCGTAAGGTAATCCTTCTTCTAGGCTAGTTGGCTCTTCCCCATTCTCGATTCGAGACAAGTGATCTAGCCCGACGTTCAATCTTCCCAGTTTCACAATGATTTCAAAATCATACTCCTGAAACAATAGTAGCCACCTAAAGATATTCCGCCCCAACACAGGCTTATTGACGAGGTATTTTAAAGCTTAATGATCCATGAACATCTTGAAGTTTCCAACATACCTAATAAATAATGCCTGTATTTTTGTAGGGCATACACCATTTCCAACCCTTCACGCTCCATGGTAGAATAGTTATGTTTGGCACTAGAGATATTTCTACTAGCAAAGGCAACCAGATCATCGATGTTCCCTTCTCCAGACTGCGCTAAGACAGCTCCTAATGCGATCCCTAATGCATCCACATGTACATGAAAAACCCTTACCCAGTCAGGAAATATAAGAATAGGTGAAGTTACCATCTTTTCCTTTAGTAGCTCAAAGCTTTTCTGACACTCTTCATCCCAAAAAAAAGAGACGTCCTTCTTCTAAATATTTTCCATCGAGGCAGTGATCAAAGCATACCCTTGAATAAACTTCCTGTAGTAATCAGTGTGGCCTAGAATGGAGCGCAATTGTTTCTCAGTAGTGGGGACTACCAAATTGATGATAATTGCGATCTTGACTTGGTCAACCATCAATCCCTACTGACACACCACATGTCCCAATAGAATCCCAAATGGGATACATAATATGCATTTCTTGATTTTTAGCGAAATTTGGTGTTTCCTGCAGGCATCCAACATCATGCGCAAGTTCGACACATGGTTTTTTACTAAACCAAAAACTATCGAATTGTCAAAATAGACTTCCAGAAACTTATGAATGAATTCCTTGAATACTGTTACAACTACGTGTGAAAAGATGTCATGGGCATTATTTAGTCCAAATGGCATGATAGTGTACTGGAAAGATACCCATTCAGTTGGGAATATTGTCTTGCTGCGGTCTTCAGGCACTATGTGGATCTGATGGTACCCTGAGAATCCATCAGTAAAAAAGTAAGCTTCCTGACCTCCCACATTATCCAAAATTTCCTCGGAGAATGGCGTAGGGAAGGGATCATGTATGCAAGCATTGTTTAACTTGTGTAGGTCTATGAAGACTCCTATCTCTCCTTTAATCTTATTTTCCTAGACCACCATAGGGCTTACCCAATCTGACTGCTCCACCAGTTCTATGATTCTCACAACCACCATCTTCTCAATTTCCTCCTTGAATTTATATTTATTTTTAGGGTTCAAAAGGTAGGTTCGTTGTTTGATAAGGCATGCATCTGGTTTCAAGGTAATCCTCATAAAACCCATATCCCCAATGATCCCTTTGAGTTTTGAGAAATTTGTAGGGAATAGATCCTGATATTTAGTCAACAGTTCCACGATTTTTCCTACTATTTCACTATCCCAGTAATCCCCAATCTTGGCCATATTGGGTTGCGCTTCCATGGAAATTTTGAATTCCTTCAATTTTAATGGTTTGGTAACATCAAATGTGATGCAGGGGCATTAGACACTAGCCAGCAATGTGAGAGAATTGTCCACATGTTTTGGCTAGAAGAGTTCGAAAATGTTCAAGGAAATGTACCAGCAAAGGTGGCAACACCTTAGCTATCAGTTACACTTAGGGTAGATAGGATTAGTATACAAAGTGAGGAGGATGAATAGTTGATTCATGTTAGACTATTTGGTTTCTATTGTTAGAATTATAGTAGTATTATGTAATTAGGCTTTTTTTGTTAAAAATAAACCGGCCCTCAAGAAGGATTTGAACAGTCATGTAATAATCTATAAATGTAAACCCCTGATACAGATTAAAGGGGGGATTTGGCAGTGAAATATTGAATCCAGAAGAATTTCTTTCTGTTGAATAAATTTTAGGCTCATTGGCTATCTGTGTGTGTTATTGGAAATTCTCCTGAAGGACTCATTCCTTCGGTTTGTGAACTTCTTTGTATAACTTCGAAGAATTCAATTCTGTGTGAAATCCTCCTTATTAATCTCTGAATGCATTTGAACTCATGTTATCAGCGTTTGATTTGAATGTGCTTATTTTGTATTGAAACCTTGAAGAAGGTCGAATAGTTGGTTCTGTTGGTCAAGCGTGACCTTAGCAAGTCTTTGGTTATTTAAAGGATAGCGAGACTATGTCTAAAGCATTGAACCCTGTTTTCTTAGAGCGTATAGTTGTGATAGAAGCTCTTTTGGTGGAGTAATATAATTAGAGACCGAAACATGGTGTTAATGCAGAGAAAGACACTTCAGGGAGAATTCTAAGTTAAACACTGTTCAAATACCAACTTTGCGAGTGAGCGGTTTTGGAGGAGAAACCGGTAGTATCACGCGGCTTTTGGGGCTCGAGGCGGTTTCACAAAATAAAACATGATCCAATATATTTTGGACACGTCACCTCACGAATACCACCCATTTCACATTTTTCTGAGCATTAACATTCAGCCCTTAATAAAATGTGATTTCTATCTAAGCCGTTCAATCTGGAGGGCAACAGATCCAAGGGTAATCGCGTGGTAAGTTGTATGAGGGATATTCCAAGGTATGTCCAGTGGTTTTTCACAATAGTAAATGTTTATTTAATAGTTGAGAATTGAGCATTGATGGTGGGCCTGAGTAAAAGTTTAATGCAGGGTTTAAATAACCATTCTAATGGTTGTTAATGTTATAAGAGCTTCGGTATTAGTTCTAAGGGACCTAAAATGTTGCGTTAAATACATTTGATAAAATATTCAAAGAAGGGGTTTCAAACAATAATTTAAGCGCTTTTAAAGTTGTGAATAGTCGGAGCGCCTTATTTTAAAAAGCCAAAGATCCTATTAATTGAAGGTTTAATTAACATTAGACTATGGTGATTTCGTTAATCAAATTTTCAAAATTTGATGAATGAAAGCTTAACCTAAGAGATTATTGAGACAAAGTAGAGACACAACTGCCCTTAATGCCTGCACCCCAATTTTTTGCTATCATTTGTGGTATCAGAGTAGATTTCAAGACATTTTTGAGAGACTGAACAGACTTCCAAGAACCAAAAGAAGAATTCCAGCATGGTTGTCTGAGTTGCCAAAGGTGTTGCTGGTAGGAGAAGAGGCAAGCCAGTTGCCAATGCAGAAGTATTGGAGACCTTACAGCAGTTCCAAGCCAGATTGGAAGCAATGGAATTAGGACACCTAAGAGATCTTGAGGATATCAGTGAACCTGAAACTGAAGAAGAGGCAAGGGAGAATGTCGAGATTCCTCCTGAGATGAGACTCTTTAAATCTATTATGGGGTCTACATCCAAGCCTAGACTTCAAGTGTCAAGCTTTGTAGGAGGACTGAATCCAGAAGAATTGATAGACTGGATTAATCAGATGAACAAATGTTCTTATTATGAAGAGATGGGTGAAGACAAAAGAGTCAAATTTGTAGTGACAAAGTTGAAGGGACATGCAACACTTTGGTGGGATGGGGTGCAAGCAGGGAGAAGGAGAGCTGGTAAACAACCAATCATGAGTTGGACTAGAATGGTGGAAAAGCTGAGAGTTAAGTTTTTTCCTAGTGATTATCACCTTACATTGTTTAGACAAATGTAGAACCTTAGACAAAGATTGATGACAGTGAAATAATACACAGAAGAGTTTTATAAAATAATTATAAGAGTTGGACAAATCCAAGACATAGCAGAGAAGGTTTCCAGGTATGTAATTAGTCTCAAGTTGGAGATCTAGGATGAGATAAGTATTTTGTCTCCTAAGACAGTAGAAGAGGCTTATCAAATGGCCTTGAAAGCTGAAGAAAAACTCCTGAGAAAGAAGTCTGCCAAAGGAAGATGTAATTTCCAAGGAAAGGGAAGTCAAGGTGGTAGAGGAAGGTCTACAGCACCAAGGGATGGAGCTAGAAGAAGCTCACCTTAGAATGCATCCACTAAATGTGATTCAAGGGGCAGAAGGAGTTCCTACAGAGGAAGAGGAGGCAAAAGCAGAGGAAGAGAGGTGTTACAGATGTCACCAATTTGGACATAAACACTATGAATTCCCAGAGAATATGGTCACCGGTCAGAGAAATGCAATTGTTGCTCAAATTGGAGAAAAGGCAGCAAGGTTGTCTAAAATAGAAGAAGCAATTCTGCCAGAGAAGGGGGAATATTTGGTGGTCAATAAGGTTTTGCTAAAGCAAACAAAATAAGTTGTTGAACCAACCCAGAGGAAGACCTTGTTCACGAGTGTGTGCAAGGTCCAAGGGAAATGCTATCAATTGGTCATTGATAGTGACAGCATAGACAATTTGGTCTCTACAGAGGTGATAGAGAAACTAAAATTGAAGACAAGGGAACATCCAACTCCCTACAAGGTGTCATGGCTTCATAAAGGACAACAGCTGATTGTGAAAGAGCAATGTGAGATAGAATTGCAGATGGGAAGCTACAAAGACAAGATCATGTGTGATGTGATGCCTATGGATGTGTGTAACATATTGCTGGGTAGACCTTGGCAGTATGACAGAGCAGCATTACATGATGGTAAGAAGAACACTTACAAGTTATTTAAGGATGGAGTGCATCACACATTGATACCTATGGAGGAAGGAGAACCATCAAGCAGAAAGTCTGATCCAAAGACATTATTGCTGAGTGGAAAAGAGTATTTATAGTAGATTAAATATGAAGAGGTAAATTTTTCTTTAGTTTGCAAACCTAAAGTAGTGCTTACTTCCAAAAAAATTTCTGATTTTCCAATTGAGATTCAAGAAATGCTGGACAATTATTGTGATATTGTTGTGGATGATTTTCCTCATGAATTGCCACCTGTAAGAAAAATCAGCCGTCAGATAGATTTGATTACAGGATCAAATCTGCCAAAAAAATCAGCCTACAGAATGACTCCCACAGAGAATGAAGAAATCAGGAAACAAGTGCAGGAATTGGTTGACAAAGGTCTGATCAAAGAAAGCTTGAGTCCATGTGCAGTACCTACAGTGCTGAGTCCAAATAAAGATGGAGGTTGAAGAATGTGCACTAATTCAAGAGAAATAAACAAGATAACAATCAGGTATAGGTTCCCTTTACCTAGAATTGAAGATTTAATGGACTGTTTGAGTGGAGAAAAATATTTTTCAAAATTAGATTTGAAAAGTGGATATCATCAAATTAGGATAAAGGAGGGTGATGAATGGAAAATAGCCTTTAAAACAAATGAAGGATTGTATGAGTGGTTGGTAATGCCTTTTGGGTTATCTAATGCACCTAGTACTTTTATGAGGCTCATGAATGAAGTGTTAAGGGAATTTATTGGTAAATTTGTAATAGTATATCTGGATGACATATTAGTTTTCAGAAAAACAAAGGAAGAACATTTGAGGCATCTTAATTATGTCTTAAATAAGCTAAATCAAGAGAAGTTGCTAATAAATTTAAAGAAGTGTTCATTCATGAAAGAAGATCTGGTATATCTGGGTTTTGTTGTTTCTGCTGAAGGCCTGAAGATGGATCCAGAAAAGGTCAAGGAAATTTTGGAGTGGCCTTCACCAAGAAGTGTTTTTGAGGTAAGAAGTTTCCATGGACTTGCCCATTTTTACAGAAAATTCATAAGGAATTTTAGCAAGATTAATGCACCCATCATTGAAACTATAAAGAATGAAAAACAACCATTCAAATGGACCGCTGAAGCTGAAAGGAATTTTCAGCTTTTGAAACAAAAGATAACTGAAAAACCTATTCTAGTTTTGCTTGATTTTAACAAGCCATTTCAAGTGAAGTGTGATGCCAGTGGAGGATTTATTAGAGCTGTGTTGAGTCAAGGTGATAGGCCTATAGAATATTTCAGTGAGAATCTGAATGAGACAAGAAGAAAGTACTCCTCTTATGAAAAATAATTTTATGCAATTGTGCAGGCATTGAAGAAGTGGAGGCATTACTTAATGTCTAAAGAATTTGTGCTATACTCAGATAACCATGCTTTACAGTATATTATGCAGCAGCCCAAATTGAATCACAAACATGCCAAATAGATTGAATATCTCCAGAGTTTTTTTTTCTTTTTTAAGCATATAAGTGGCCAAGAAAATAAGGTAGCTGATGCCTTGAGTAGGAAAAACATGCTTGTTCAAGAAAAAAAAATTGAAGTGTTAGGATTTGATTTTCCTAAGGAACTTTATAAAATAGATTTGGATTTCAAAGAAGCATTTGAAGCACGCTGTAACCCTGTGTTGATAGATAGAAGTCAGTGGTTGGACTATTTCTTGCAAGAGGGCTTATTGTTCAGAAGAAATCAATTGTGTGTACCAAATTATTCCATGAGGGAGAATTTAATAAAGGAGAAGCATAGTGGTGGACTTGTTGGACATTTTGGTACTAATAAAACTTATGAGCAGCTGAGTAATTTTTATTATTGGCCAAGGATGAGATCTGAGGTGGAAAAATTTGTGAAGAATTGTAAAATTTGTCAGTATGAAAAGGGGAGAAGCCAGAATGCAGGATTGTACATTCCATTGCCTATTCCAGACAGGGCTTGGGATATGGTAAGTATGGATTTTGTTTTAGGATTTCCCAAGACACAGAAAGGGAATGATGCGATCTTTGTTGTGGTTGACAGATTTTCCAAGATGGAACATTTTATCCCATGTTATAAAACCAGTTATGCTACTCATGTTGCGAACTTGTTTTTCAAAGAAGTTGTCAGACTACATGGGTTTCCCAAGAGTATTGTTTCTGATAGAGACACTAGATTTGTGGGCCATTTTTGGAGGACATTGTGGAAGAAGCTTGGTACCAAACTGAGTTTTAGATCATCTTATCATCCTCAGACTGATGGACAAACTGAGGTAGTAAATAGAAGTCTGGGAAATCTTTTGAGGAGTCTTGCAGGAGAGCATCCTAAACAGTGGGACCATATTTTGCCACAGGCAGAGTATGCATACAATGATTCACTGAACAGAAGCACAGGACAAAGTCCATTCCATATTTTTTATGGAATGCACCCCAGAGGAATATCTGAACTGGGAAACTTGGGAAAAGAAGAAATGAGGAGTGTTGATGGAGAATAATTTGCTTCAGAGATCCAAGCCATACATGAGTAGGTAAAACAACAGCTACAAGGCAGTAGCATCAAGTACAAAGGCAGAGCAGATTTGAGCAGGAGAGAAGTTAATTTTGAAGTTGGAGATTTGGTTTTGGCACACTTGAGAAAGGAAAGATTTCCAAAGAAGAAGTATAGAAAGTTGAAGTTCAAAAAGATAGGGCCATGCAAGATCTTGAGGAAATTTTCTGTCAATGCATATGTAATTGAATTACCTCCTGATGTTGGGATATCTCCAATATTTAATGTTGCAGATTTATACAGGTATGAAGATGGTGGCACAGATGAGGCACCAGAAAATAGAGATCAGATTGAATGGGTAAAGAAATTACCTACAGCACAGCCATTACAGCCAGAGAAGATCTTGGACAAGAAGGTGTTCAAAAGGACTAGAGGACAAGAGTATTTCTAGTATTTGATCAAGTGTAAGGACCAGCCAGATGAAGATGCTACTTGGATGACAGAAGTTATGTTGCAGAAGCTAGGCAGTTCTGTGAATGAGCTCATGGATAGGAGCCCATGAAGAAAATTTCCCTCAAGAGTTTGATGTAGGGGCATTGGACACTAGCCAGTAATGTGAGAGAATTTTCCACATGTTGTGGCTAGAAGAGTTCAAAAATGTTCAAGGAAATGTACCAGAAAAGGTGGAAACACCTTACCTGTCAATTACACTTAGGGTAGATAGGATTAGTCTACTAAGTGAGGCAGCTGAACAGTTGATTCGTGTTAGTCTGTTTGGTTTCTGTTGTTAGAATTATATTATTATTATGTAATTAGGTTTTTTGTGTTAAAAATAAACCGGCCCTCAAGAAGGAGTTGAACAGTCATGTAATAATCTATAAATGTAAACCCCTGATACATAGTAAAGGGGGGATTTGGTAGTGAAAGATTGAATCGAGAAGCATTTCTCTCAGTTGAATAAATTTTAGGCTCATTGGCTATCTGTGTGTGTTATTAGAAATTCTCCCAAAGGACTCATTCCTTCGGTTTGTGAAATTTTGTGTATAACTTGGAAGAAATCAATTCTGTGTGAAAACCTCCTTATTACTATCTGAATGAATTTGAACTCATGTTCTCAGCGTTTGATTTGAATGTGTTTATTTTGTATTGAAACCCTGAAGAAGGTCGAATAGTTGGTTTCATTGGTCAAGCGTGACCTTAGCAAGTCTCTGTCTAAAGCATCGAACTCTATTTGCTTAGAGCGTCTAGTTGTGATAGAATCTCTGTTGGTGGAGCGATATAATTAGAGACCGAAACACGGTGTTAATGCAAAGAAATACACTTCGGGTGGAATTCTAAGTTAAACAATGTTTAAATACTAGTTTTGCGAGTGAGCGGTTTTGGAGGAGAAACCGACAGTATCGCACAGTGTTTGGGGCTTGAGGCAGTTTCACAAAATATAATGCGATCCAATATATTTTGGACATGTCACCTCGCGAATACCACCCATTTCACGTTTTTTTTTTAGCATTAACATTCAGACCTTAATAAAACGTGATTTCTATCGGAGCCATTCGATCTAGAGGGAAATAGATCCAAGGGTAATCACATGGTAAGTTGCACGAGGGATAGTACAAGGTATGGCCAGCGATTTTTCGCAATAGTAAATGTTTATTTAATAGTTGAGAATTGAGCATTAATGTTGGGCCCGAGTAAAAGTTTAATGCGGGGTTGAAATAACCATTCCAATGGTTGTTAATGTTATAAGATCTTCGGTATTAGTTCTAAGGGACCGAAAATCTTGCGTTAAATACATTTGATAAAATATTCAAAGAAGGGGTTTCAAACAATAATTTAAGCACTTTTAAAGTTGCGAATAGTCGGAGTGCCTTATTTTAAAAAGCCAAAGATCCTATTAATTGAAGGTTTAATTAGCATCAGACTATGGTGATTTCATTAATCAAATTTCCCAAATTTGATGAATGAAAGCTTAACCGAAGAGATTATTGAGACAAAGTAGAAACACAACCCCCTTAAGGCCTTGTTACACCATTTTTTGGTCATCTAATCTATTATCATTATATGGACCCAAGTACACCATGTAAGACCAATTTTACCCTAAGTAAAATTGCTTTCACTATGTGAAATAACTTAGTAAAACACCTTTATTAAGTTGTTTATGGTCTAAACAGGAAACCCCAAAAGGAAATAATAAACAAATCTATATTTGTTTAGATTTCCTCAAGGAATAATCAGTTAAACATCAATTTAATTACTATTCATGGTCATATTTAACCCAAAGCAAGGAGATCAATTAAATAAATCCTTATTTATTTGATTATTTCCTAGGAATAAGTTATTTAATCCTTATTTAAATAATATTCCTAGTTAAATTTGACCAAATCATTTATAAATAATTAAATAAATCATTATTTATTTAATTATATTTCCACCATTTCCTTAAAAATAATAAATAAATCATTTATTTATTTATTATTTATAAATAAAGGATTTTACCTAAGTCAAAATCATTTTCCCTCCAACAAATATAATAAAATATTCCTAAAGGGTGGTTCTAGAAGTTGGTTAATAATATTTTATTCATGCACCAAGTTCTAGGCTACCCTAATATTTTGTTATAAATAGAAGGGTTTTCCCATTCATTTGTCACCTTTCATTGCATTAGATCACTCTGGATCTATACTTTTGGTCTGACTTTGAGCCATTATCATTGTCATATTCTCCATCATTTGCTTTGTGAGCTCCCTTTGAGTTCTATGTTTGTCTAGGTTTTCTACACCAACAAGAGAGAGAAGTTTTAGATCTGAAATGCTGAGGAATTTCAAGAACCCATCCCATTGAGGAGAATTGGAAACACCTTTCTTGTTTTCCTCTCAGGTGCCCCTTTAATATAAAAATTCTTTCAAATATATTGTTCTTGTCTTATCTATTGGATGCATGGAGCAACATTTTATTTTCACTGCTTAATGTCTTTTATTCATAGATCTGGATTTTTGCAGCTTTATTTGGATCAACTAACTGCAAATTTAAAGATATTGGCAGCCATAATTGATGTTAGGGCTATTTGTTATGCATAGCTAAAGTGGTCTCTTTCGACGAAATATTCATACTAACAAATTGGCGACTCCACACGGGTTTTCTTTTGCGACCGCTGTCGTTTTATCTAGTCCTACATATCCAGGTATTTCATCTTCTAGGGTTTCTCTTTAGTTTTTTGTTTTTCCTATTTTTATGGTGTTTTTCACCTCTAAAACCCTCAAACATTCAAATTTTTAACTTCTGTGTTTTTCTGGCCCTATTGCGTAGGTGACAGACATCAGCCGTAGTTGAGATGACAACTTTTTCTGAAATCTGCCGCCGAGAGACCCGAATCTGCAGGTGACACTTATCAGCTCAAAATTTGCTACCTCGACCGGAGGACACACTTTTCTGCCCAAAAACTGTGACCTGGACTGAAAACAAGTCAGAACTTGCGACCTGCACTTTTTTCTGCACTTTTCCAGCAATTTTTCTGGGTTTGTCTGAAGCTTCTGTCAGAGTTTTCCAGCCTCTGTCTCTGCCCATTTAGACCTGTTTCTGATCTGTTCTACTCACCTAAGTGGGACTCTCGCCCCTTAGGGCTTTAGTACCCTCCACTTTTTGTGGAAGAGTTTTGGCTATTTCAGATGTCTGAATTTTTAGAGTTTTAGCCTTTTCCTTTTCAGATTTGATACCTCATTTTCAAATCCCTCTTGATCAGATCTTCTCCCTTTCAAATCACCTCATATAGTTTTGTTTGGGTTTACCTCTAGGGTCACCTCCTTGTCCCTTCTACCTTTAGCTGATTTCCCCCTCTTGTTGCTGCAACCCTGCCTTTTCCTCTTTGTTGTTTTATGCACCTCTTTTTAGCAGATTTCTCCTTTAGATCCCTGTCCCTCCTGACCTTAGATCTATTGGCCTCTTTTTAGTGTGTTCTGATTAGATTTTTTCCCCCTTATTAGACTATTTTTGAGAGACCCGCCTTCTTGGGTTAGATCGATGAATTGTTAGCTGTTAATTTTCTGTTATTTCAGTCTTATTTACTGTTCTCTACATATTTATTTTTAGTTACGCAGCACACTTTTTATTTTACTCTCAAAATGTCTGGGTTTCAAAATTAAAATTAACACACGCCACACACTGACCCTAAGTGAAGAAGAGCCTGGTTAACACCTCCTGGAAAATACTTTAAAATCAATTGACACTGCACCTCTCTGCCCTTGTTTTGACATTGAACTCACTTGATTTTGCACCTCCCTGCCCTTGTCGGTTTTTCTTCTTCCCATCATCATTGCGCCTCCAAGGCGTTTGTCCCAGAGACTTCTTGGCCTTCACCCTCAGTTTCTGGTTGGTTGAATTACTCCTTCCTGTCATCGTCGAGTTAGTCCTCCCCCGAGTCCGCACTCCGACTCTTCTTCTGATTCTTCGGGTTCTCCCCCTTCTTCTAGTTCTTCTCCTGTTACCTTCACCATGTCTAGTTCAGGACCTAACGCTAGCAACCCCGATCCTACTTTTGGGTCTGTTTCTAGTAGAACCACCATGGGAACTACCTCGACTGCCCCTTTTCTCCCTTATATGGCTGGGTTCAGTCTCCCCGATTTCAATCAGTTGATCAACGATCCTATCTGCCACGATGTTAGTTGGCCTGCTATCCCAACCAAGCTCCCCTCCGACATTCCCAAGTTCGAAGGCCTTGCTAGTGAAGATCCCTCCAACCATATCCGATCTTTCCACATGTGGTGTTCATCCAATTCCATTACCGATGATTCCATTCGTCTTAGATTGTTCCAACGCATGATTACCGGCGAGGCTTCTAAATGGTATGTTGATCAGGCCACCTCTTCCCATATGACCTTTGCAACCATTTCCCAAGCCTTTTTATCTTATTTCCAACTCCCTCTCCGATACGACACTGGTACAGAACGTTTGACTTCTTTCCGTCAATTCTCTTCGACCCACCTTTCCACTCATGTCCAGGAATGGCGGCGAAGAAGGAGCTTATGTCGAGCTCCCACCTTTGAAGATCGAGTTTATATGGACTGGTTCCTTTTCTCTCTCTTACCTCCCATTGGCAAAGATGTCGCATCCCACTTTCCTCAAATCGAAGAAGCTGCCCTCCAAATAGCCTTGAAATATGAACTTATCTATGCTCAATTTGGTGATGTTTATACCGTCCTTCCTGACCTCCCCAAACCCGGTGGCACTAACGCCCCGGGGGCATCTCATTCTGTCGACAGTATCGTTGGAGCTCTTTCCCATACCTACGCTCAACCTCCTATGGGCTATGGTTTCCCTACGGGAGAGGCCAACACCTCGAGCACTTTCCCCCCTCCAGGTAGCATGTATCTAGGATATGGCATGCCTCCTCCTTTTGCCCACCCTCCTACTTACCTCAATGTTTCCCATCCTAACCCTTATCCTTACCCACAGCCTGGTGTCCTAGCTCCTCCAGCATTTGGAACTCCACCTCCCTTGCCTTCTCAACCCCCGCACCAGCACCTACTACCCCCTCCAGGGAAAGTATTTGCACAGCAGGGTGTGACTAATCCTCATTCTTCTCAAAGAAAGAGGAAAGGAAATCAAAATCAATCTGCCTCGGGTAATCATGGATTCAATCCTCCAAGTATCAATTCTAACACTGCTAACCAGCCACAGCGCTCTCAGCCCAAGCTGGACACGCCTCTTCGCACCAATAAGCCATGTTCATGTTGTGGTGTTTATGGTCATTACACTCACGATTTTCCCATATTACCACAGATGCGGAAGATGTGGGAGTCTCAGGCTACATTGCGGGGACAACACTCCTCCCCTACTATTCCTCCTAATGCAGCTAGTTCTCAACCCGCCGTGTTTACCGATCGTTTCCCTCAATAAGGATTCGTGGCTACTCAACCACCTCATGCCCCGGTAACCACTCAACCTTCCCCTTCTGGTTCCTTTGATTACCAGATTCTCATGATGACTTCTGACCAACCTCTCACCATCGACCTTAACCTTCAAACTTGGTCTCGTCAGTACCCCATGCCTCCCGCTCCGTCTGTCCTCGAGTCACCTTCTTTAGGCCCTACAGAGCCTCTTTCGACACCAAATGGTCCTTTGCAGATCCCTGAACCCAAAGTTGAGGTCCCTATAAAGGTTCTTAAGGGCCCATTATGCAAAAATGCTGCTTCTAGTCGAGCTGCTCATTCGTATAGCGTAGGAGATGACTTGGCGCAGTCTCCTGCCACCATTTCAACATTGGAATTCCTCCAATCATGTCCTTCTCAAAGAAAGGCTCTACTGTCCGCCATGGGCACTGTAGATCCTGCTGATGACCAATTGATTGTTTTCAACACCCGTCAGTCAGATCATCCTCCCCTTCCTGCTTCTGTTTCTTTCCAAATCCCAGTCAAAATATAGAATACTAACGTAGCTCGGTGTATTATTGACGAGGGGGCATCTACCTGTGTGATGTCTGCTTCGGTTTGGAAACAAATCGGATCTCCTGAGCTGGCCCCTTCCACCATCACCCTTAATGCATGGGATGGCCATGCCTCCCAGCCCATTGGCCTCTTCCGTAATTTCCCTATCACCCTTGCAGGCAAGATGGTTTGTGTTGATGTTGAAGTCATCAATGCCCCTCTTGATTATCAAATTATTTTAGGGCGTAGCTACACCTATACCATGTATGTTGTCCCATCTGCGGTTCATTGCAAGATTTTTTTCCCTCATAATGGAAAGATAGTAACTATTGACCAGTTGACATATCATGAGCCAAAATCTCAGACCTCCCCTGAGTTGATCATCCCTTCGGTCATCAATAAGCACACCGTCGATTCTTTGACCAGTGTCTCCCCCGACGTTTACAAAGACTCCTCCTTGCTTGGCACCTTCCCTGGCCTTCCTACTCCTCTTGTCTCTGATCCCAGCTCAGCGAATGTTTGCATGATGCAATTGTCTCGGGCCGACCTCAAGCAGCTCGCTTCAGCTAGTCAGCAACCTCAACCTTGCCCGCCGCAACCTGCTCCTAGTCCTTCACCCCCACCAATTGGACCTCTTCCTTCTGGCCTGTCCCCTACAACTGGTACCCATGAGCCTCTCTACCCTCCTGGGTTGGTTCCCCCAAGCCTCAACCATCTTGGCGCCATCCCTCCTGGCCATTACCCCGCTAGTCAGATACCCTTTCTTGCTCCCCCTCCTGGAGTCTATTCGGTCCCCATCATGGCCACCCTTTCCCTCCCTAATCTGACCTTGGGAATTCCCGTCTGGTACCTTGACCCTCCAGCCGCTACCCCACCAGGTCACCCCAAACCATACCTTTCTCTGACACCAGTTCAACCGATTCCCTTAACTTCTTCCATCGCTATAGTGCCACCAGCACCTCACCAAGACCATCCTCCTGTTGTGACAACTACAGGAAAGAAAGGAAAAGCTTGCAAGGGGGCATCCAAAGACAAGGCCACCCCGCCTGACCCTACCCCTCCTCTACCTCCCAAGCCTTGTGCCTTGTGTGATGGTGTCGGTCATGTTACCCATACTTGTCCCGAATTGCCCCGTATCAAACCCATGGTTAAAGTCATGTTCCCTCAATCTACGGTCCCTGAATCCTTTGTTTCTTCCTCGTCCGCAGCCAAGAACCCAAAGACTCTTCGCACCAACAAACCCTGTGCTCTGTGTGGTGTCCATGGCCATTATTCCCACCATTGTCCTCACCTCACGCATTACCGAGCCTCTCTAGAGGTAATTCGCGAGTACGAGGTTGAACAAAATCAATCTGCCTCCCCCATCCTCGCGCAATATGTGTCTGGACAACTCGAGGATCCCCCTGCTACCATTGACATTCCTCCCCCTGATGTTGAGATGTCGGAACCTGCTACCCCCCTCCTATACCTATCATCATCCGTGCAACCCTTGGAGTACATTCCCCCTGAATCCACTCTGTCTCTTTTGCTTTATTCCCCCTTAGCAACATTCTTGGACTCCACATCCTTTGACCATATTTTTACTTGTTCTACTATCATCCCCCATGCCGATCCGTATGTGAGCCTTTCTTCCCATGCTGATGATTTCGGTAGCTTTGCAGCATCATGTGGTTTCCTCGACCTTTTCCTTCCCACCCATACCCAGGATGATATCATCCGTATCTATGATGTTCTCTGCAGCCTGAGCTCTAGCTATTCCTCCCATAATCCTCATACATCACCCTTTATTCAGTCTATGAGTCATAGCCACCATACCCAAACTACTCCCTCCCATAGTTGTCGTTTGATGTCTACCCTACACTCACACTGCCATCATTATTCTTCCTCCTCCCATTTCTTGTCCTGTGACACTATTTCGTTGGACCTCTCCTCCGCACATTATATTGGCTATGCCGATGGGGCAAGTCGCTATTCCCAGAATCTAGCCTCGGTAGCTTGGGCCATCTTTACCCCCTTGCATACCCTCGTTCTTTCTAATGGGGTTTGCATTGGTAATGACACCAATAATTAGGCCAAATATGATGCAGTATGTGGCCTCTTAGCTAATGCCCTCTCGCATCGCATCCTCTATCTACACGTTCGTTTAGATTCTCTGCTTCTTGTCTTACAGCTCAATGGTGTCTATCGTGTGCATAACCCTATCCTGTTTAGATGATATTTACGAGTGAAACTTTTGATATGTGGATTTAGATTCATTATTTTCAACTATGTACCTAGAAGTCAAAATCACTACGTAGATAGCATTGCAAACCATGTTCTAGACTGGCATTTATCACACAAAAGAAAATAACATTTCAAATCATCAACACAATGCATATGCATAATATATATCATATAATATGTTTTTAGAGTCCATCTACTCTGATACATATGACATGCCCATAGCATGTTACAAAAAAAAAAACTCAAAACTGGGGGGCACCACTTGCCCCTACATACACACTAGGGGGCACCACCTGCCCTACATCTAATCACTCTCTAGAGGATCTTGAGCCAATGGCTCTGCTCCCACAGCTCGTAGATCACGCACAGTCTAACCAGCCATCGCCATGCGCTGCATGATACCTCAGCATTTCGAGGGTAGCCTAATACATAGCCCTATGTACTAGTCGTCTAAGTCCTGCCAACCCAGCTCCAAAACACCGGTCAGAAGCCCTTCACATTTAGGACGAATTCCCGCCAAAAGAGTGGTCATATCCTCATTCTGTGTCATTCTCGATCCACTAGCACCTCTAGTTCCTTCTACTGCAGGTCGTCCCGTATATTCGGCCAGTTTCACTGGAGCTACATCTGCATACCAAAAGTATAAGGATTAGTACCATAAATACTCTTCAAAAAATTTAATATGCACATAACAAATTAGTTACTTGTCACTTACCATCAGGCCCCCATACTCGACCAGGCGGAAGTGGCAAGTCCATATATCCCCAATAACTCATCCCACTATAGGGATAATTGTCTATGTACAATGGCATCTGATCCCAATGGGCAAATAACTATGGTCGGAACACCCGTCCGACCGCCCCTCCTCCTCCTCTGCACAGTAGTCGCCCCCACTGATGCATCCTGGGTTCTCTCGGACCCCCATCAGGTAGCTGTACACGAGGTCGCAAGGTCAGGATCTTCTCAAAAAGAAGGAGCACAATACAGTCCCATAAGCACAATCATGGTTCACTTGCCGCTTACAAAGCGATAGCTGTCGTTTCAATGACACCAACATCATCTAGGCCCACCCATAGTAGGTCCCACTCAACACACTCTCCACAATCATCATCTGCCCTCTAGTGATGTGATGGAGTGCCTGGCTGCCCAGGATCCGCAACACTACTGCCGCCACTGCACGGTTCGCCAACCTCTCTAGATCCCCAATCGATATCTGAGTCCCTTTGAATCGGACACCTGATTGACAATGTCGCTCTATCAACGCCATGATGTTACGCCCCCGTGGTAACACTGGATGTGTATTTCCCACCATCCCTAATGGTGGGAGAGTAGTCAGGAAATACAGATCCTGGACTGTTAGCTCAATCCTGTGCCCCTACACTATAAAAACCTCATGATCTAGATCCCAATAACTAAAAATCCGGGCCAAAAAGGGCTCCATAGCTCTCATCATAGGGTTCTCCACAAATTTCAAAACCCCAAACCTGGCCAATGCACGAAGGACACCCTGATTTTCTTCGATTTCTGACCGTAATGTACCGAGGTCTCTCTCTCTCCATTTTATCTGTATATCTGCCATATCTGCACAAACCCATCATCTTTTTCAGTCTACAGATAGGAAAAACTGCATTCAATTACACAAAACCTGAATCTCAGCCCACAACAACACTAAAATCACCCCCCTCTGACAGGTCGCACTTTTCAGGCCCAAACCTGCTTCCCAGGTCGCATTTTTTGCCCCAAAAAGTGCGACCCGACCATAAAGATGAGGTAGGGGCTATTCCTGAGATTTGGGGCCCTAATCTGAACTTTTAATCCATAAAAAAAAAAGAGTAGGATTAGGCCTCTTACCTGCAACTGACGGATCTTGATTCCAACGGTCGGTTTGTCCACTATGATAGCCATAAGATTTAGGGCCTTCCCTCCTCTCCACATTCACCATAGCTACACAAGCAAATGAATGTATTTGGAGGGAAAATGCCTTATTAGAAGAGAAACCCCTTCTTTTTCTTTTGCCCGTTGCGACCAAACCGTAGCCCCGTTTGACACATCGTATGCACCGTTGGAAAGCTCTCACCAAGCACTCAAATGGGTATCTATTAGTTTTTCATGTTTTGACACTTCACCAGGACACATTTTGTCCACGAAGGGTCTATTCACCTCTCCTCCAAATCGAATTTCCTCACTTACAACACTTGTACTTGGGGCACCACTTTGCCTCCTTACTTGTCCTTGTTCGTGTTGATTTTCGTCATGAGCTACCCTATTGTACTCATGTTTTTATGGTCCCCCATTGGACCTTTACTGTGTGGCAGCACCACTGAGTTGCCCTTGTTTAGAGCATCCGAGTTGAGTCATCATCACATTCATGGAGTCTATCCCGCGTCCCTTTATATCCCGCTATAGTCCTCCATCCTTTATTGCTTGGTCCCTCTCTCGTGTCACACATTATGGCCTTCAGTCCCATTGTCCCCTATCCCTCATGATATTGTGTCAGTCGCTGTCAAGTCATTCATGCCCTTTATGCTCTAACAAGGGAAGTCTTCCATCCGCTACTCAGTATCCCCCATTTCATCATCATCATTAGTGTCTGTCTGTTCGTCGCTCTACTATTTTCTCTTGTGCCTTAGTTGGGGTTCCCTTATTGCCTCACCTATGGCGGACCTCCTTTTGTTGACATCAACTCATTCACTCCAGAAGACAGGACCAGAGGGCAGTGTACCTTGGCTCCAACTCCTTTCAACATGATCGAGTTCCGTATACTTGATGGTCTAGTGATGCATCAGTAGCTATTGGTGATTCCCGGGTGTGTGTGAGATGTATCAACCCTCATGAGGGGGTGGCCTTGCAGGTAGTCCCCCACATGCCTGGATGACCTCTTCATTTCAGTCTTTGATGCAGCTCCTTATATTTGATGATGTCGGCCTTAGCTGCTTGCAGCGCCTTTTCGATTTGCATGTATCAGTGAGATTTTGCAAGCCCTTCCTCGTTTATAGGGGGCATTTGGGTTGTATTTGTATCTCATGTACTCAGATATTATTGTATAAGTCCTGGTTGTTATCCCAGCCACAACATGTATGTGGGATTCATCATTCTATTTTTCTGGCTCATGTTAATGCTAGCATGTACTTTATAGTTTAGTTGTTTACTGAACACACTATTCTTTTGTACTTTGTCTCGGCGAGCATAGGTATGCCTCCCCCGCCACCTTTAGCACAGGTACCATCTCATAAATTAGAGACTTTTTGCACCTGTAAGTCTCGTCTCCTCAGGGTCTAGTCATTTAGCACATTAGACTACCTTAAATTTCTCTCTCTGACTTCCCTCTTGATGTCTAGTGATTGAGTTCTTACAACGTACTTCGGTCATATGATTTGCTCCTAACACTCGTACACTGGGGGGCAATCTGTTACACCATTTTTTGGTCATCTAACCTATCATTAGATGGACCCAAGTACACCATGTAAGACCAATTTTACCCTAAGTAAAATTTCTTTCACTATGTGAAATAACTTAGTAAAACACATTTATTAAGTTGTTTATGGTCTAAAGAGGAAACCCCAAAAGGAAATAATTAGCAAATCTATATTTGTTTATATTTCCTCAAGGAATAATCAGTTAAACATCAATTTAATTATTATCCTGGTCATATTTAACCCAGAACAAGGAGATCAATTTAATAAATCCTTATTTATTTGATTATTGCCTAGGAATAAGTTATTTAATCATTATTTAAATAATATTCCTAGTTAAATTTGATCAAATAATTTATAAATAATTAAACAAATAATTATTTATTTAATTATATTTCCACCATTTCCTTAAAAATAATAAATAAATCATTTATTTATTTATTATTTACAAATAAAGGATTCTACCCAAGTCAAAATCCTTTTCCCTCCAACAAATATAATAAAATATTCCCAAAAGGTGGTTCTAGAAGTTGGTTAATAATATTTTATTCATGCACCAAGTTCTAGACCACCCTAATATTTTGTTATAAGTAGAAGGGTTTTCCCATTCATTTGTCACCTTTCATTGCATTAGATCACTCTGGATCTATACTCTTGTTCTGACTTTGAGCCATTATCATTGTCACATTTCCCATCATTTGCTTTGTGAGCTCCCTTTGAGTTCTATGTTTGTCTGAGTTTTCTACACCAAAAAGAGAGAGAAGTTTTAGATTTGAAATGCTGAGGACTTTCAAGAACCCATCCCATTGAGGAGAATTGGAAACACCTTTCTTGTTTTCCTCTCAGGTGCCCCTTTAATATAAAAATTCTTTCAAATATATTGTTCTTGTCTTATCTATTGGATGCATGGAGCAACATTTTATTTTCACTGCTTAATGTCTTTTATGCATAGATCTGGATTTTTGCAGCTTTATTTGGATCAACTAACTGCAGATTTAAAGATATTGGCAGCCATAATTGATGTTAGGGCTATTTTTTATGCGTAGCTAAAGTGGTCTCTTTCGACGAAAGATTCATACTAACACGCCTGCACCCCAATTTTTTGCTATCAAAATGCCTGTAGCAAAGGTCCTTCAATGGCACATTCTCCTTCTGACTCTGGGATAGATATATTCCAAGGGTCCCCATCACCATCTTCCATTGACAAATTTCTACAGTTTACAATGTCTTTTATCTGCATGTCCCAGTTTGGAACAATACACTCCTGCTTAGGGAGGGACTCATTAAATACCAGAGCATCTATATCTTGTAGGGCTTCATCAAGTTTCTTAGTTTCTCCTATCAATCCAAATGTCATTACAAAATCCTCAGCCATTGTACCCTAGTGACGGGTGCGTTGGTGTAGTTCTGCATCCAAATAGTAGGTGGTGGTGATTGGTCCTAAAGCATGAATAAACATATGGACCCATTAATTCCATGTGTTTTCATTCCATACTTCCATCTAGAGATCCAAGTGCTAGCGTGGATCCCTTCCTCCCGAGAAGAGTTCCATTGGTGGGTTGATCGGAGTGTCAAATCGTAGGATCATTATCTTTTGACATTCCTCCCAGTCTTGAAAATATCCCTTATGGGTTTCCCACCATCGCGTAGGGGTCACACACATAGCCAAGTCAAGGGAAAAAATCTCCATTCTTCAGGGACATCCGCTTCAATGGCTTTAACAAATTCCTTAACATTACTAGAACCATCAAAGTAGGGTAGTTCTCTTACCTCTGAGGAGATGCATCTTAAGATTTTTGTGATCTTAAGATACCACAACGTGTGTTATCACCCTAGTAATTCTTAGGTTGTGGGATTTTGGTTTGTAGTTAAAGAAAATCAGGGGTGACCAAGAACCTCTTTTAGAATTCAGGATCTAGCCTTCCTGATTTCTAGAGAGGGATCTCTCCTTAATATTTAGCTTTGTTTTGTAATGGGTTTTAGGCTAGCTATGAGTGGACAATTTGGTCTGATTTTTTGAATGTTGGTGGGAATAAAGAACTTCAAGGGAAACCATAGAAAGATCTACCTAACCATTGGGAAATGGAGTCAAATTTATAGCAAACAAGGCTAGAAAACTAAGGTCAAAAGAGAAAATATACTAAGGGCAAGATAGATGATCTTCAGAGGGTTTAAAAAGGCTATTTTTATGAAGTGGTATGATCTGGACTAAGGGCGGTTAAGAATCCTTAGATCATAGAAAAGGAAGAGGGAAATTGTGGTAAAACGAGACTAAAGAGAAATTAAGAATTCTAAAGTTTGGAAATCAGCAGAAAACATAAACATGAAAACTAGTAAGAACAGAGAGCTTTTTACACTGATTCTGTAATACCTTTCCTAGTTATTCATTTAAGATGGAAAATAACACAAGATGTATGAATGAAACTTAAGGAAATAAAAAATTAAAACTAGAAGATACAATACTCATCTTATCAGCACGAGGATCATTAGTTATGATGTCTATTAGCTTTAGTTTCCAGTCTACTGCTTCAACTTAACTCACATAAAATCCCAATGTTTTCAACAAAAAAGTCTATAGCAGTCTTCATAATTTTATTCCACACAAAATAATTCGAAAGATGAATTATTTATACAAATAAATTGCTTAAAAAATATCTCAAAGTTTGAGAGAATATCTCAAGAGAAAATAGGAATTATTACATAAGAAGAGGGATAGCTGCAAAACAGATGGGCAAGTTGTCCTCTTTTACAAGAAAAATAGAACAATTTATCTAATCAAACAAATTGTTTGTCTTGCTGGAAGTATTGTTGGAATTTGAGACAATGTATTGTGGAAGATGAATTGTAGCATACTCCTCCTTTTTCACGTTCTGATCGGATACTCTTTCACTCTGTTTCTTCACTGCTTACTGTTGTAAATTAAAAATAACCAATAGTAACTCTTGTTTTTACTGATACACTTTGACCACTGATACTCTTTTAACCACTGATTTTTCATTTTGATATATTTTGACTACAAATTTTCATAGTAAATCAGTGAATTCCTGCCACTGCTCTGCACTGGGAATTCTCATACTTTTCAGTTTCCTGTAACTTTTGTCTGCCTCTATATATTTAGCAAAATTGGGCTTAACCATAAAATATGTTTGATCTCATTTTGCAAAAAGAACAAGTTTTCAAAATATTCCAGAATGACTTTACCAGTAGGATACCCTTGTGGTAAAGGTTTTTTGACCTGCTCTTTGGCATAAGCCCTGATTTTGTTATCATAATCCTTCCGTGGCATCAAATTTTCATTTAATGCATGAATATCTGATAAGCCTACTTGTGATAATACTGTGTATTTGGCCCAAAATCTTGTGATAGCCAAGTTCATATCCTTGCATCTGTCCTCCAAATTATTCATCATATTTCTCTTATTCAGCACCTTTTTGATTTGGAGTATACTTTCAGTTCTATCTTGAATTTTTAATTCTTCAAGCTCTTCTTTGTGTTTGCTATTCAAAAATGTATTAAGTCTTAAGGTTTGAGAAGGTTTATCAGCCAGTTCTTCTTTTGTCTTCTGTATTTCTATTTGGGCTGCTTTGAGTAATTCTTTTTGTTCATAAATAATTTGGATTGAGGGCCATTGCAAATGTATGCCCTGAATGATATTATTCCAAAGATAATTCTTAATGTAAGATACCTGCTCAGTAAGATTAACGTGTTGTTGAATAATCTTAAACTGTTCCTGCAATCTGTTGGCTCTTTGCTCATGTCCTTTGGATGTAATTAAGGCATCTCCATTATATGTTTCAATATTTTTGATAGTGCCTTTTAAGTTGATTATTTCTTTATCTTTCAAGGATATGTCTTCGATAGCCTTGACTATGGAATTTGTTTCTCCTATTGGATTTACCTGTGATGTTGATGAATAAGTGGCAGAGATGTCTTTAGAAGTAATTGACACTGCAGTTGCCAATACTCCTTTCGGTGCCAAATGTTCTACCAATGTTGAGGGAAAAGTTGTACTTACAGTTGGAATAACTATGAGAATGGAAACTTCCTGAGATTTTTTCAAACTTCAATTTTCTTGAATTAAAGATTCTACTTGATTTTCCATCTCTTTTATCTAGGCTTTCATTTTCAAAACAAGTTGCATAGTTTCCTCTTTCTCTGTCTTTTCCTAAAGAACTTATTTTTCCTGAGGGTGCTCACTCTGTGGCAATTGAAGTTGCTTTCTTAAGGCTGCAATATCATCATTCTTTTGTCTTATCAATTTTCTAGCAACTTCAGTGTTAGAAGGATCTTCTCTTGTTTCAATTACCAAATCTTCTAAGGATTTTATCCTCAAATCCTTGGCATGTAAAGATGCTTTATCCAATTTCATTTGATTTTTCAAATTGGATACAGTCTTTTGAAGCATTGTAGCACTCATTTTTTTGCTTACTACCTTTGAATATAGCATTTATGATGCACTCCTGTGGAACTCTATCTGATCTAGTTCATGAATAGAATCATCATTTACTGCAAATTCTCTCTTTCTGTAGTCTGAGGCTAATTTTGGATTTGCTACTACTGGTTGAAGAAAAGACATGATCATTTTATTGGTTGAGTAATAAAATGCTGTCACTAGTCTGTCTTTATCTCCTAGATTTTCCTTTAGAAGTTTAGAATAAACTTCATTTTTGATCTCTTCATTCTTTTCCCTGATTTGCTTGAACATTTTATGAATATCAGAATCAGTTTCTTAAGTTATTTTATAGGAAGATGGAGCTTTTGTATCCATTTCTACTTCAACCATTTCCTTGCCTTTACCCTATGTTTGTACCTGTTCATTCTGAATTTCCCTAAGTGTTTCATTAAGAATCCTAGTGGCTTCATCATCTATGTGTTGGTCATCAGTATCATCCACATCTATGACTCCTTCTTTTTCTAGTGTAGTCATTTTGGCCTTTTTGTTGTACACTGTTTTAAATTTGTTTTCAATGATTGTCTTGGCCAAATATCCTTCTTCCTTCCTCGGTATTTTATTGGATACCTCTGCTGGTTGGTTAACTGTAACCACCTGTGTATTGTCCAAATTATCTGTCTTCATCTCCTGATCATCATCAATTAAAGTGTTTGCAACCCATTCCAATTGATTGGAATATTTTTCAATTATTGGCTTTGATTCATGTAGAAATGGGGTCAAATTGCATTGGACCCTGAGATTGCTCAGAATTCCCGGAGGGTCATAGTTCCAGTAAAAACTCTCTTGGAACTTGAATGCTGCTAATTTGCTGCTTACTTCTTTCAAAGCATCCCTGCTGTTAACTATGAAAGAGCCAATTTGACTTTTCAATTTGAATTGTGCCTTCTTTTTGGATGCTATGAAGTTTACAGCATCAACATTTAAAATCTGTCTCAAATATTCCAAAGCAAAGATCCTTGTGGTTAGAAACTTTGGTAATTTGTATGGGGCCAAGATTGCACCATACACTCTGATTTCTGTATGGTTTTTATACAAATACCAATCTCCAACTTTACATTTTTCAGACAACTGTAAAATCCTTTTCATTTCTTCATTTATTCTTGGTGGTTCTTCTTTATCCAACAAACTGATGGAAGGTCTGATAAATAAGTCATTGAAATCACTATAACTATACTCACTGTTGTTTTTTCTCAGAAGAGAGGTCCAAAATATTACTGAAAGTGGTTTGCCCTCCATATCCATCTTCTGTAATGCAAAGGGAAAATCATCTACTTGAGAGAACAAGAAGAGATGTAACAGACATGAAGTATATCTGAACACTCCTTTATCAGGTAATTTTATTATTTAATAATGAATATTGTCAGTAATAAATTTGGCAAAGTCAAAGACCAACTCTGGCTGCTGTCCAGGAGACAAAGTGGAAAGGAAGCCTAAGATGGAGGCATCTGTGAATTCATCATTAACATAGCCTAAAATAAATGACAACATGGAAATGACCTATCTGGAGCCTTCAGGAAAATCAAAGGTATCATAAGGAGGATTCACCTTGGGAAGGTTGACATGATTGGGCATGAAGTTTTGAAGGATTTCAAACATCCTAGGGAAATCTAGGTCTAAATACATCTGAGTCAATTCTTCAATTGACAATGATACTGTAAGTGGATTATGGCTTGGTTGGAGCATATCATTGATTGATTCAGCAGTTATGTAAAATAGGACCTCACTATCTTTGTTAACCATGCATCTTTGATCAGGAATATAATGTATATGACAAAACCTAATGAAATCCTAAGCAGGATGGGTGATGGGAACTATATATTTGGGCAAGTTGGATTCCCATACAGGTATATCATTGGCCATTTTCTTCTCAACTTTTTCCTGGCACCAACTATATACTTCCAGAAGATCAAATTCTAGAGTGGCATTAGCAATTATGTAATCTAAGTCAATCAAGGGATTTTTTTCTTCAGTAGTGATAGGAGGCTGTAATGGTATGACTACTTCAGTAGAATCAGCAGTTAAGACAGGAGTAGGTTTATCAATTTTGGGAGGTTTGAGATTTGGAAGCTTGCTAGAGGCAGGCTTCTAAGGTTTAGGACCTCTAGTTTTAGGGGTGACCTGCATCTTAGTCAATTTTGAAGAAAATGAGCAAGATTAAATTGTTTTCTCGGCTCTTTATGGAAGCAAAAGGTCAATTAAGCTGATTTGGGAAAAAATCGGAATCTGGGCGAAGGTTTTATGAGGAAAATGCAGATTTGTACAGTGCAGAAGGTGGGAAAGGTGTTTTAAATGGATCCTTAAGTAATTAAAAGGTATTTTTACTACAGGAATATATTTTGGATGGTTAAAATTCTTAATTAGGAAGCGGAAAATTTTGGAAAATTTTTGACAGGGTTTCCCCTGTTTCTTCAAGGTTTAAGTACTCTCAAATGAGTACTTTTGGCTTTTAATTTCAAATTAATTTTATTTTGTTCTTATAAATTTGAAATTTGTAGGCTTGGATTACTGATAAATACCTTTTAACATGTATTTTTGCAGTTGAAAAGGATTGTAGCTGGTACCAGCCTTCAAACCGGTAGCATTTGTTTGGTATAAGGCAATGGGAGTCGTCGGTAGTAACCGTTCAGAGTGGAAATGATCTTTGGATTTCAAATTATTCTGAAATTAGCTCTACAATGGTGTCTATGATTGTTTCTCAGAGAGATAAGGCTCACAGGTATGAAAAATGATAAAAAACTAAGGTTAAAACTTTAGTTTTTATGGATCATGTGGAGTATTAATGCAGGTCAAGTTGACATGGTGGGAGCATTTTTTCGTTTGAAAGAAACAAACGGTAATGGTTTTCGCATTGCTTTCGAGTGGTAACTGGTTTTTAGCTTTAGAAATGCGATCCAATATAATTAGGACACGTAGTGGGCGATGGTTTCACAAAACAACTCATTTCGCAAAAAAAATTGGCAACTTCGCTCGATCACTTTAGAAATGCGATATGGGATCTGCACCGTCGGATGTGGTGGAGTGGAGCGAATGACTGAGACGTGTCAAAAAGATGCGGGGAAATAAATTGGGACCAGGCACTATGATCTATGCCGTTGATTCGGTAAGTGGGGATCGATGGCTTAGAATTAACCCGATAGGAAATGGTGGGGGTGGGGAAGGACTTATCGGGTTTATTTCAGACCGTTGGATGAAAGGGATTAGGATAATCAAAGGATCTGGACTGAATGCGAGGGGGTGGGACTTGGGTTCAATATTAACCATTGATTTTTATCGGGATGATTGGATGGTTGAGGTTAAAAACGATGGTAAGGAGAGGTTTTAACAAGGTTTAAACCAAGGTTTCAACTGTTTGTACAAAATGTGAAATTTCATACAATGGGAAAGAGGGGAAAGGTCAAATTTTAACCTCGGGTAAAGCTTGTGCAGTAGGGAAGGTGAATGTATTATGTAGGGGGATGGGTTTTGCAAAGTTTGGTTTAAATTAAACTTCGGGAATATTTGTTTTTGTTTTAAACATATATGAAACATGTTTAATGATTTTTTGTGTATTTTAATTATATAGTTAATTAAACCAAATGAGTATAATAACCATAGGGGGCGGGATATTTGAATAATGATATTTTTACCCAAAGGGAGTTTATTTTGGGTATTATTAAGATATGTGGGGATAATAAACTTTGGCTAAAAGTTATAATAATGGGTTTTGGGGGGCTATTAATAAAAATGGAATTATATTAATATGAAAAGGTTATTTTCTATAGAATTAATAAATAAGTTAAAGTTAATATGACAAGGGAAAAATGGATACTCAAAACATACAATTATAACCAAGAAAAGTGAAGATCAAAGCAAACTTGCATTTATGATAATTTCATCACTTCTACTTAGGATAAAATGTCATTTTGAGGGTTTTATACTTTCATGAAATGTGGGAAATTAATCAAATGGGGATTAGAGCATCATTAAGTAAAAATGAGGTTTTTACTTATGATTTTTCATTGAAATGAATGCATGAATGGAAAATGATGTGATTTGTGGGATTAATATATACATTTAACATTTTCAACCAATCAGCCATAGAGCCTTGGGTCCGGTCCCAACAGAAGTCAAGGAAATGCCTTGAGCCTTTTTGACTGATAGTTTAGAATGATAAATGGTTATGGGGTAGGGAAGTTAGTTATTTGCAACCCTGGTGAATAATATTTACCATGATGCTTCTCACCTTCTTATATCTACCCAATTTTCACTGCTAACATTTTTTCTACCATTTTGATTAGGTGCATTTAAGCTAGCAACCTTTACAACATTTATTCTTTCTGAAAGAAATAAAACTATATAATTCTACACTTATTTCATCCAGGAATCTAGATTTAACTGTTGGATTTACTTATTCTCTACCTAACTACTGAATTGTCATGATTAAACTGTATGACAATTCTTTATTCTCCATCTACAACAAGTGAAATTGAAACATGACAAGTCAAGATTAAACTGTTTAACTCATCATGGATTATGGAATTTATTGACACTCTGCCATAATCAACTGCAAAAGGTAAAAGTAGTGGCATTTAGACTTTCACACTTTCATGTTTTATTCATCTTTTTCTTTTGGGGTATATTATTTTTTCTAAGTCCTTTGATTTTTCTTTTAGGAATTTTTACCCTCTTTTTGATTTTTTGATTTTTTGATTTTTTACAAAATATGGGAATACAACTTGCAAAAGGAAAAGTATGTACATATTTACAAGATTACCTTCAGTCAAGTCAAAATTATGAATCCTATATTTATAGGTCACTAACATCGACTTCACTTGGGGATGGCATTTCCCGGTGGAATGTCAAGAACTCTGAGATTAGTAGCCTTCATCTTTAACTTTGGTGATCCTGTAATTGTCTTCTGTTTTTTGCAACAATTCATACTTATGACATTTTATACTGCAAAGCTTAGGGCCTTCTCTTCGGGCTTCAACTTTGTAGATAAAATCTCCAATCCAGTCTACACACTTGCAATGAATATTTACAATGATAAAGTAAATCAATCTAACTGTTGAGTGACTCTGAAGAATAGTAGTGTTTCAACATCCTACCATTCACTGGTCCTTCTTGAAGTTCAGCTCCATCCAAATTCCTGATGAAAAAGGAATTATTACCTCTGTAACCATATATCACATAGGGTCTTTGCCATAGAAAGTCAAACTTTCCATGTTTTCCTTTATCCTCTCTTCATGAATCCCATCTCAAAACTTGATCTCCTATGAAAAAATCATCTTCTTTAACTCTTTTATCAAAAATATTTTTGATTTTGTCATGTAAAACTTATGATTTTTAATAAACTTCTTCCCTAGTTTGTTGGATATGTATGGTTTCATTGATTCTTCGTTGAATATCATTTGTTTCCACTTGTGATTCCTAGATAATCTTCATGACTGGAACACCCAAGGAAGAAGGGAAAACTGCATCTGTTCCATAAACAATCTGATAAAGTGAAGTTCCAATAGAATTTTTTGTGGTAATTCTATCAGCCCATAAGGCATAGATCAACTTTTTCTTCCAGGTCTTTTTGTTGTCTTGGTGTAATTTTTTGATGATATTGATTAGGCTTTTGTTTGATGATTCAGCTAAACCATTACCTTGGGGATAATATTCTGTGGAATGACCTAAGGTAATATGGTATTTATGACAAAAAGAAATCATTTTCTTGGATTTGAATGTTGTTGCATTGTCAGTAATAATCTTATGTGGGCATCCAGATCTTGATAAAATATTACTTTCTATAAATGAGATTATAATTGAATTAGTGACTTGTCTAGTAGGAATGGCTTCTATCCACTTGGTAAAGTAATCTGTAGCAGTTAAAATCCATTTATGTTGGCCTAAAGATGGAGGATGGATTTCACCAATGAAGTCTAACCCTCATAGTTGAAATGGCTTTTCAGTTGATACAGGCTTAAGAGGTAGAGGCAATAGTTTCTTTTTCCCTTCAAAAATTTGGCATTTGTTGTAGGAGGTGACAAATTTTTTAACATCAGAGAATAAAGTTGGCCAGTAAAAACCAGCTCTCAGTATTTTGTCAGCTGTACTCTTCCAGTATAGGTGGCCTCCACAGTCACCTGCATGAAATTCCTCAAGAATTTTGTCAGCCTCAGATTTTAATAAACAATTTAGTAAAATCCCAGTATTTTCTTTCCAGTAAAGTGCATTGTTTAAGATACAAAACCTCATTGCTTTCTTCTTGATGGATCTTTCTTTGGTTTTAGTTAGCCTAGGAGGAGCTTGTAAATGTGTTAGTACAAAGATAATATAAGAGTAACATGGTGAGTCTAGATAGGCCTCACTGATTAATGGAGTCGCCATCTCCTCCTGGTCATCTATTTGTGCAATGAAATTAATGTCTAATGCATTGAAATTTGATTCAGCCATCAATCTGGCTAAACCCTATCCTTTAATGAGCTATGTTGGTTTGATTTCCAGATCGTACTCGAGGATAGTGGCTATCCACTTTCCTCTTCTAATATCAGGTCCATCTTGTGTTAGAATATCTTTAATTACTGCATTGGGGACAAATGCAATGACATGTGAATGAAGTATGTAAACTCTGAAATCCTTGATGGCTTTAACTAGGGCTAAAGCCTTCTTTTCCATTATATTATAATTTAGAGGTGCATCTCTGAGGGCTTTACTAAAGAATGCAATTGTCTATTCAAAACCTTGATTGTTTTTCTGCAGAAGAACTGCAGCTATGGTATGTTCGGTTGCATAGGAAAATATTTTGAAATATTTTGTATAATCTGGGATGATGAGGAGTGGTGATTTTGCCAAGGCCTGTTTTATGGATTTGAAAGATTGTTTGGCCTTTATTGTCCATTTTATTGCAGAGTCTTTTTTAAGAATATTGTTGAGATCTTTTATGATTTCAGCTAGACTAGAGATAAATCTTCTTAGAAAAATGATTTTACCCAAGAATTCTTGAATTTCCTTTATGCTTCTTGGTGATTGAATGTTCAAAATATCTTCAATTCTTGCAGGGTCTATTCTAATGCCTTCTTTGGAGATTATGTGGCCTAAAAATTTTCCTTCTTCTAGTCCAAAAAGAGTCTTTTTAGGATTAAGGGATATACCATATTTTCTGCATTTTATAAAGACTTGTCTCAGGTGATCTAAGTGTTAATCATTTCTTTTTGAAAAGACAGTAATATCATCAAGATAGATAACTAAAAATTCATGGATCTCCTTAGCAAAGGCAATATCCATTTCCCTCTGAAAAGTAGCTCCTGCATTTTTCAATCCAAAAGGCATTTTCACGCACATGAAAGTGCCCCAAGGAGTAGTAAATGAAGTTTTAGTTTGATCATCTTTATGAACTAGAATTTGATTATAACCAGAGAAACCATCTAACAAAGAAATTCTTGAAGAACCTGCCACCCTTTGAAAAATATGATCCATTTTAGGCAAGGTGTAATTGTCTTTCAAGGAAGCTTTATTGAGATTTCTAAAGTCTATACACGGTCAAATTTCTCCTATTTTCTTTATGGTGCGCGCTAAATTAGATACCCAGTCAGAATGCCTGACTGGTGTAATAATTTGTGCATCAAACATTCTTTTAACTTCTTTTTCAATTAAAGGTAACAAGATTGGATTAATCCTTCTTAAGTTTTGTTGAAAAAGTTTTTTATTTTCTTTCAAAGGAATATTATGTTGAATTATGTCTTTGTTGTAAGTTTTCAAATCTTCGTAACCCCATGCAAAAACATCCTGATATTCTTTCAAAATTTCTATGTATTTAACCTTTTCTTCTGATGACCATGATTTTGATATTTTTATCATTTTTGGATTTTCATTTGTCCCTAAGTTATACTCTTCTATATTAGACCTAACTGGTTCCATTTTTGGCCTTTTGGGCACATCATTGGAATCAAACAAGTCTTCTAGGGGAGTTAAAACTCTGGGTAAAATGTTATGTTTTAAATCAATCAAATCTGGTTCATCTTCCATCATTTCCTCTATATCTACTTTTTCCAATTCATCTATGTCACTCTGATTAAATATAGTAGGTTTATCAAAATTAGGTACATCTAAATCTTCTAAATCATCTATTTGACAAAAAATTGAATTTATGTTACAAGGTGAATCTATATTGCAATCATTACCAATTTGGAAATTTTGAAGTTCTCCTTCATTGTTCAAAAAGTGATAGATTTGTTCATCTTTTGAAAAAATTTGCCAGTATTTTACATTATCTAGGACAATAGGTCTATGTTTGATTTCAACAGTGTATTTTTGTAATGGTGAAAATGGAAATTTGCAAGTGTTGGCAAAGGTTGCTAAACAATGAGCTTGCATGTTCTATTTTCTAGGGATAATAGAAAACTTGCTTTCTAACAAATCATCAACCAAATCATGTGTTGTGTCCCTGTATCTGGCCAATCTGGGATTGTGAATAGAGTATTCTGCGTTTATTTGCTTGATAACTAACTCTGAATCTCCCATGACTAATATTCGTTGCCCTCCAAATTTTCTAATGATTTGAAGACCTAAGATTAAAGCCTCATATTCAGCCATGTTATTTGTACATTTGAAATTCAATCTAAAGGCATGTCCTTGGGAATGGCTTGTTTCAATGTTAGTAATCCATACACCAGCTCCAACTCCTGATTTGTTCACTGTTCCATCAAAATATAAATGCCATAAAGCCTCATGACCAGTATAATCATCCATTGTTTTAAGCTTTTTATCAAGGAGTTCAATTTGGTTATTATAATGATCAGAGTTACTGAGAATAAAAGAATCAAGATCAGTAGGAGTTGAATAGATTGGATAATTGGTAGGTCTTTCTGCACTATTGATCATAAACTTCATTAAGGTTTCTCTGTAAAGCTTTTTGGGTTGTCCAAATACCGAGATAGTGGCATAACTCATGTCAAGTTGTAGAGATCCCTACAACTTTGCTCCCCATGAGCGAGAAAGAAGTATGCCATACTTTGGCGGGATATCAGCTACCACAACATCCATGATCATGCTTTTACCAAGGTATTGGACTAAGTTTACACATAAATCTTTAATCAATCCTATACATTGGACTTTAGATGAATCAAATGAAAACAAATCTTTATATGGCCGGGTTATGTCTAGAGTCAGAGTTTCCATTATTGCTCTGGCATTAAGTTATGGGAAGCTCTAGTATCTAGCATAGCATTATGTAATATCTGATCATGTATAGTAAGACTTAAATAAAATGGAGGTACTGACCCATCTGAATGCTTATCATCTACATTTGGACCAAAGATTAATTCAGGTCTATCCTCACTCATATTAATTGTATCCTCATTTTCATTTACATTCAATGTTTCAGTAATAATAGATATATACAAGTCATTTTTAGCCAATTCTACTAAGGGAACAACTATCTTTAACTTGGATATTTCAGATTGCATGTTAAATGTTGACTGAGATTTTATGGCTTGAATTATTTCATCTTTTGGAACTGTTGTTTGGGATGAATTTTCTTGTGTATCAACAGTTTTACCTTTATTTTGAGATTTCCTTTTATCCTCTATTTGAGTTTCCTGATTTCTGCTATCTTTGATTATTTTTTCAGGAACAGTTTGAGTGTTAGAAAATGCTTTATCAGTTTTTGAATTCTCAGCAGAAGATTTAGGATTGGATGATTTTGAATCAGGTGGATTCCTTTTTGGATCATTAACTATTGTTGAATTGGTGGTTTTTGTGGTATTAGCTTTTTGGGCATCTTTAGAAGATTGAGCCACCTCATCAGTGATATCTACAATCTTTGGACTATGCTATTTTTTAGGACTGGGTGGGTTTGAATTTTATTTATTTTCTCAGGGAAGAATCTGCAAAAATTTCGTTTTGGGAGCCTCAATATTCTTTTTGTTTTGGCTTTGTTGAGTTGGAGCATTGTTTTTTGTAGTGAAGTTGGGAAACACTTTTTGCCCTTTTTTGACGTTGAAAATTGTAATTTTCTATGTTTTTCAACTTCAACTCCACTAAACTCATATTTTTATCGCAAATTATGCTTTGACATAAAAACAAGAATTGTAGAGAATTGTCTTACCTCCATACCGATATTTAAAAAAAAAAAATATTGACATATAGAGGGGTAAATTTGTTGTTTACTAACTGCATATACTTGAAATTTTCAGGCAAACATAAATAGTCACTTTATTATCCTTAACTTTTTTTAGGGAAGGTTATTCATTTTTTGGAAAAAAACCATAGTATCATAATCTGCATATATTGCACTAGTGCACAGACTATTTTTTGGTAATTTTCGGATCAAATCCCTATTTTTTATTATTTTTTGAAATGGACGAAGACAAAAAAACAGTGATGTTTCAGTACATTTTATTATCCTTTGATTTTCTTTTCAATGTGATCGTCAATAAGAAAATTGAGAGTACCCTTTTGAAGTAGACAGGGAGAGGAAGTGCACTATGATTTTTTTGAATTTTTTGGTGTCCTCATTTGAAAGTTATTGAATTTTCATTCAATGCAATTTTTCGAACAATGAAATTCCATAGTGACATAGTTTAGTAAAAAATTAATAAAAAAATGAATTTTTTAATGAAACTCCATAAATCTCACATCATCAAAAACTAGATTTAGAGACGAATCTAATGGTACTTGGTCCGACATATAACATTTTGTTTTTGTAGGTGTTCTGTCCCTCCAAAGTTGCAGGTTTCTCAAAACTGCAGAGTTTTCTGAGTTTTTCGTTGACCAGAAACTCTCAGCCGAGAAAAAGTCTCGGCCAAGAAATTTTTAAAACTCTCGACCGAGAAATTTAAACCAATTTAACGCGCGGGAAAACTCTCAGCCGAAAGTTTTAAAAACTCTCAGCCGAGAGTTTGCGCAATAAAACTCTCGGCCGAGAATTTTGAATGTTAAAAACTCTCGCCCGGAGTTTTTCTAACTCTCCGCCGAGAGTTCACACAGAATTTTGTGACTACAACTCTCACGAGAGTTTTCAAAACTCTCACACCTGAGAAAATACCGAAATATTTAAATCTCTCGGACGAGAGTTTTGAAAACTCTCGGCCGAGAAATTTGGTTGACTTTTTTTCTCGGCCGAGAAATTTGGTTGACTTTTTTTCTCGGCCGAGAAATTAAAAATTTCTCTCGAATTCTATCTCATGCCAAAAAGTGTTTCCCAACTTCGCGTTTTCGCCTAGTAGGCTCATTGGTTTTCTTGCTCCTAAGGTTATATTGGCTGTGAATTTCATTGATTGTGAATTCATAACCTTGCTTATAATAAAAGGATTCACCAGATTCCACTTTGAACTATTGTAGCTCAAAGAGTTCCTATTCCTCCTGAGTGAGGAAAATTGTATTGTTTTCATATATCCCCAGAACTATGTTGATGTCTTCCTCATCCTCAACATTGTTTTGTGAACTCTCTGCAAAGTTTTCTTGGAATGGGGGTCTTATGTTCTGATCTGGGGAGGGTTCCATACCTTTCCCTGGATTGTTGTTTTTCCTATAGTTGGGATTCCTTATTTGGGATTGATTGTCCCATTGTGGTTTTATTTCAATGTGGTCTAGTCTCTCAACTAATTTTTCTAATGTTTTGTTAATAAAATCAAATTTACCATCTAAGTTTGAAGCTTCTTCTTTGATAGTAACCCTCCTCTCATTTCTCATTTTGGCTTTCTTGGCAAGGATATTAATTTCTACACCTACAGCGTTTAGTTGCATCTATTCTAGGGTCTATGCATCTCTTTCTCTAAGTTGGTAGGCCATGTCTACATCAAAATAATCAGGGAATTTGAGTAGCACAGAATATGGAGTGGGTTTAAGATCTGCAGGAATAGAATTATAAAAACTGTTGTATCTAGTGCAAAAATCTTGGACAGACTCATTAGGAGCTCTTTTAACAGCATCAAACTCGGATAATATTTGCATGGGATTATTCTTCTTTTCCTATTTATTTAGGAAGGCTCTATGAAATGCAGCTAGATCTGCTATACTACCAGCACCTAAACTTCTAAACCATGTTTTTACTTGTCTAGTTAGGCTTTGTGCAAATAACCCCATTCTGACATCAGACTCATCTATCTCATAAATTTCCCAAAAATCATTCATTCTAGTGATATGTTGTTGTACAGTAATTTGTGAAAAATTATCAAACAATGGGATATCCTTTTGGTAATTTTGGGGCATGTCATGGAGATTTTGAGGTAAGACCAAGGGAGCATATCTGGCTGCCATGGCTTGTATTATTTCTAAACTGGGAGGTACAGTAGTAGTGGAAGGGATAGTGTTGGTTACAACAATGGATGCACTTGAAGAGCTTGGAAAAGGAGATGAAAAATAAGTAGTATGGCTAGAGCTTATGGTGGCGGTTGTAATTGATTTAGTGAATGATGGAAATACTACTTTAGGCTGCAAGGGCAACTCAGGGATGAATGGTTATGTGGATGAACTAGCGGTGTATTTAGGATATGATGAATATATGATCCTAGGTTGCAAAGGCAACTCAGGATAACAGGCTTCGGGGGTGAACTGATAGTGGAATCTGTAAATGAGGTGACAGCATATAGAGTAGAATCTGCTGCTGGAAATATAGTGGTGGATAATTGAGAAACTAGAGGTTTAAATTGAGGCAAAAAATTGGCTAACTTGATAGCTTCATCAATGTCTTTAACTTTTCTGACACTTATTCTCTCTACTGGACTTTGAATTTTAGTTTTGTCTGATTTAATAGGCACTGAAATAACCTTCTGTTTTTCATTCACAAAAGAAGTAAAAACATGATCTAAAACAGTTTCTTTTAAATCAGTTTCAGACTTGGTTATAAATAAATATTTTTCAAACTTCAAATCAAATTCAATGTCTGGTAAGCTTACTAATTCTTTGGGTAAAGAATCAGCTCTGTTCAAGGGTACTTCAGTTTCTAAACTAACAGTTTGTTTTTTCTTTTTTCCTATCTGGTCTAGATTGTCTACTATATCTGCAGGGTTGGGATCAGGGTTGAATCTAGTATAATAGACTTTCTTTGGAGCCAGAATTATTATTGTATAATTACCCAAAACCTTTAAACTTAATCTTAAAGTAGGAAAGATATGTTTAAAAATCTTCCTTCAAGATTAAACTTAAAACTAGAGAGTGGTTAGTTCCCCAGTGGAGTCGCCAGTATGTTATCACCCTAGTAATTCTTATGTCTGGGATTTTGGTTTATAGTTAAAGAAAACAAGGGGTAACCAAGAACCTCTTTCAGAATTTAGGATATAGACTTCCTAATTTCCAGAGAGGGATCTCTCCTTAAGATTTAGCTTTGTTTTGTAATGGGTTTTAGGCTAGCTATGAGTGGACAATTTGGTCTGATTTTTTGAGTGTTGGTGGGAATAAAGAACTACAAGGGAAACCATATAAATATCTACCTAACCATTGGGCAATGGAGTGGAGAATAAATTTGACTCTGCTGTTGATGAAGAATCCATCTGCAATGAAGTTTTGTTCCTTCAAAAGAAGAAAACGCAGCACTCAAGCAAATTGCAACACATGCACAACAAATGCGCAGCACAAGGAGAAATGGCACTCTTGGGCACACAAATTGTTGTTCTGAGGGTGCAAGTGTGTTTTAAAGGTGGATAGAAGTCTCTTGAAGATGAAAAGAGCAAAAGAAATCTCTTTTTGGTATTTTTGAAGCATGAAAGTCCTTTTCTTCATTATGGTGTGGTGGTGGCCCACCATGCTCTTTTCACTTCTCCTATGAAAACTATGCAGCTTTGGAAAAAATGGAACTTATTGCATCATGATTGAATAAAATTACATATGAAACAAAATTTATTGAGCAAATCCATATTAATACTCCTTCATTTTCCGCATTTATGCATGAAATGAATAATTTTGGTGACTAAAACCCTAATGACCTAATGGTGACACTAAGTTGAATGAGGACCATGATGGTATGACTGAAATGGATATGGTGACCTTGCAATGATGACTCATCCAAATGAGATATGGTAATGGCCAGCAGGTGAAAATTGTTTGGAAGGAGTAGTAATAGTCCTAGACATGCTAGCAAGTGACAAAATTTTTATTTGAAGACCTACTGAAATCATAAAAATTTGACTCGACACCCTAATGAATTTTTTTAAAGAGCTCATTTGATCACTGGTGAAAAGAAAAACTGACTGACACTAACAGACAGGGTATTATCTCATGTTGATTAAGAATCATTTGAGAATAGAAACACCTCTAACAACATTACTAAAGAAATACTATTTTTCTTGGAATCTAGAAGCAACTAAATCCTTCAAAAATATGAAAGAGGAAATGTGTCAAGCACCAGTCTTAGCTACACCATACTTCACAAAAAAAAAATATTGTGGAATGTGATGCCTCAGAAAATGGAATTGGTGTTGTTTTAATGCAAGAAGGAATACCCCTTGCTTTTCAAATCCATTCAATCAAAGGAAAGTATTTACACAAACCTATTTATGAGAAGGAAAATTTTGAAATATTGCACACACTAAAGCAATGGTGAACTTACCTAATGGAAAGACACTTCAAGGTAAAAAAAAATCATGGTATTATTAAGTACTTTTTGGAACAGATATTATCTTTATAAGAGAAGAAAAAATGGTTCACAAATATGTTGGGTTATGACATTGAAATCATCTTAAAAGAAGGGAAGAAAAATGTCGTTGCAGATGCACTATCAATAAAGGATATGGATGTGGAAAAATTGCTTTGTGCCATTTCTACTATCCAACTAGATCGGATAACCAAAGCAAGGGATGAATGGAAGAATGATGAAGAAGTGGGGACATTCATTTAAGAGTTGCAACAAGATCCCAGTACATCTAATACATTTAGCTAGTAAAATTATTCATTATGGTACAAATATCGCTTATATGTTTGTAAGAATTCCCAACTCAAACAAAATATTATTTTCGAATTGCACACATCTCCATTAGGAGGGCACTCGAGATTTTTAAAAACATACCACAGGGTCAAGAAATATTTTCTTTTGGGATGACCTTAAATCTGATTTTCAAAACTTTGTCGCGGAATGTTTGGTTTTCAAAAAAAATAAAGTTGAGACAATTAAAACCTTGGGTCCGTTACAACCTTTATCCATTCCAAGTCAACGTTGGGAGGATGTTTCAATGGATTTTATCATAGCTTTAGTAAAGTATAAAGGAAAGAGTGCCATCATGGTGGTAGTTGATAAACTTACCAAGTATGCACACTTTTGTGCATTATCTCATCCATTTAAATCCAGTACAGTTGCTATTGATTTTATGGAAACAATTCAAAAGCTACATGGAAACCCAAATATTATTGTAAGAAACAGAGATCCAATTTTCACTATAATTTTTTGCATGGAATTATTTTCTTGTCTGGGTAATCAATTAGCTCATAGCTCATCTTATCATCCTCAATATAGTGGGAAAACTGAGATGGTGAACAAATGTTTGGAAGGATATCTTTGTTGCTTTGTATCTGATAAAAAAATACAATGGTCAAGTGACTACCTCTAATTGAATGGTGGTATAACATTTCCTTCCATACTGCAGCAAAACTTGCCCCATTTATGGTACTTTATGGATATCATACATTGTCCATCACATCATATTTATGAGAAAATTCTAAGGTTCAAGTAGTGGAAGATCACATCTAGCATCAACAACAAGTTCTCCAACTCTTAAAGGATAACCTCACTTTTGCATTGAATCGAATGAAACAACAGGAAAATCATCATCATAGCGAAAAAAGTTTTGGTATAGGCGACTCGGTATTTTTAAGGATAAAACCATATAAACATATGTCCCTCAAGCAAGCTAAGAAGGATAATAAATTATCACCAAAGTACTGTGGTCCTTAAAAGGTGTGGAAAAATATTGGTACTATGGCATACAAATTGGAGCTTCCTACATCTTCCCGAGTGCGCCCAGTTTTCCATGTTTAATGCTTAAAGAAGGCTATAGGTGACAAGCTCCTAGTTTAAACAATATTTCCAAAACTTGATGAGGAAGGAAAAATAATATTCGAACTTGAAGCATTCATGGAAACAATAAATTGACAACTGTGAAATCAATCAATTTTAGAGTATCTCATCAAGTGGAAGATTCCACACAGGAGGATGAGAATTTTACGCGAAAGCATCCAGAACTACTCAAGCATTGAGTACAACACTTTTTTTGAAGGAGAGGGGCATGTTAGGTCAATATAATAGTAATGTAGCCCCTTATTGTTATTGGTAGTGTAACCCCCTTATACTTATAATTGTGCCCATGTAGTCCCCATTTTGTTATTATTGTGCCCCATAGAATCCCACTATTGTTATTATTGTGCCCTTACATTATTATTGTTATGCAGACTTTGATTATATTGTAACCGCTTAGACTCCTCTATATAGAAAGGTAGTTTTTTCATTTGAATCATCCAAGGATTGATAATTTATGTGATTTAAAGGAGGTTCCCCCCTTGAAGAGGATATTTTTCAAGTCGTTGATCTATCTTTTTTCTGTTTTGTGAGCTGGTAGCATAATATTTCCCCCCTCTTATACATTATGATCTGTACATCATATCAATATCAATATGATCACCATTAAAACAAACATTTCCCTAATGTTCCACTATTCAACCATCTAACTCCTCCTATCAACCCATACAATGGTATTTATGCATTTTCCCATGCATACATATTGACATAGTAGATAAATTTATCTAACTAATTTCAAAAACTACATAAATATAATTCATCATAAACAACAATAACTTCACTATTCAAATATTGATTTTATTTATTTATTTATTTTAATGTTAAAAATACATTGAAATCATTGAGTTTTATATCTTAACCACTAAATAAAACATTAATTATACATATATTACACTAATACCTACCATATCATCTTCTAATAAAAAAAACCAACATAGAGAAACTTTGAAAAACAACAAATCCCCCTTCTAAATAAACTCTCCCTTTCCCTCTTTGTTTTAATTATTTCACTCAAGGAAGAATGAGAACCTTTACATGTTGTTTGGATGCTCGGTGACCTCCAATTTCCCCTCGGGTTACAAAAAAGAATCATTCGATGAGTTCTCCAGATGAGTATTTTCCCCTTCAATTTGATAATTTTTCTCTTAGGTTACTGAAAAGAATCATTCAAGGAATATATGAGTGTTTTCCCCTTTGTTTCAATGGTTTAAAGACAATTCTAGATGAGGGTCTATGATTATTAGCTTGAATTTGAAATTAAAAGCCATAGCTAGCCATAATTTTTCATTTTTCATGGAATAATTGGTGTAATTTTGGGATATTTTTATCAAATTAGGGCACAATATCCATTAGATCCTAAGTTGAAAACACTGAACTATAATAATATATTTCAATCCTCTTAGGGAGGTATTTTATATTCAAACATTGTAGCCATCGAACCTAATTCAAGTCCTTGCGATTAAATAAATCCCGAGTCGAGGATGTGCAATTTAAATTTAAAAGGAAGTGTCTAGTACTAGTCTAGAAGGGCTTATGAACAATGGTTCTAGAAGATATGTAATGTTTTTCTCTCTGGAAAATGTAATTTAGGTGCCTTTATCTGTTGTGTGGAGTATACATCGATTTTGTGAAGTCGACTTCATTATCATGAATCCCAAGTGATATAAGAAAACAATCATCAAGAATCATCTGACACATTCCATGAATGAATAATGACCAACATCTTGAAGGTTGTGAGTACAACTAATATCACATAAAGATAACCATTCCCTTGTACATTAATCCCACACATAAATCATTGATGAAATGGTTATTTTGGCATGCCATCTACCAATGAATTTAGAAAGAAAATCCCACCTATCTTATTTGCATTGAATAAGGCCCAAATTGAACGTGTAGGCATACCAATCTTGATGACAGTCAAAATGATCCTAATGTAACTGGAAACGATTTTCCATGCCTATGATGTCCCCGCTTAAGGACCATACAAAAAACAAATCTTAAAAGAAGCAGTTTTTCCTACTACTGACTATATCATAGAGGCCAAAGTGGTCAATTATACAATGTATATGTGTAGGATTCATCAAGATTGAGTCATATTTTCTATTTAGACTGGTCCTTTTTCGTTGAGCTTAGGTTGGAACAATCTTCATCCGTGACATAAGTTTAAGAGGATGATTATTGATGGTTGAAAGTGAACTATGAGTTTTTAGTGGTTATATGTATCTTTAATATATGCTTACAGTGCATAATTTACATGTCTATCATTCTCCTACTGTCATCATATTATTGTAACTCAAAATCATGAGTTGAATGGATTAGATAATTTCTATCTAACATCTATAAAGAAAAAAAAATCTAGATTGTTGAATTAAGATGAATTTTTCATCTCATTTTCATGAGGCTTGCTTCTTGTTAGTAAATATACTTCCCATCCAAGTTTTCAACCATTCTTATAGTCATTATGGGGTTTGTTGATTATAATAGTTGTTAAATCCCCACTTCCAGATCTTCAGAATATTTGGATGGAAAATAATAATATTTCATTTTTGTTTCTTTAGATGAACAATTTAGAAATTATTCCTTGTACTCTTCTTTTGGAAACTCTCTATTTCCAAAATGATTTCGATTGAGTGTAAATTAAAGTGTTACTCCTATAACGTGTTGCATCCAAGCTGAATAAACATGATGATTTATTATAATGATTATGCACTTAACGTTTGAATCATCTTGCTATATTTTTATTCACTTCAAAGAATGGTAGGAAAAAAATATTTGAAGTCTTATGATGTAATATATCGAATTTATTAATTTCAAGTTGCGCTTGATTAGATCCTTATGCAATGATCGAAGGGTGAGTATGCTTTATATTTTCTTTTGAAATGGTCTTGGGCCTTTATTTTACAATATGTAGGAATGTTATGTACATTCCACTACACCTTTGCAAGCTATTTTACAAGAGGTTGGCGTTGAATATACATTCATCCACTAGTAGTGGACTATTGCACTTTGGGAACAAAGATGAAGACTAAGAAATATCACAAAAAAATTGAAAGTTATCGGTTTCCAGGAACAAATTACATATTTGTAGAGAGATTATTTAGCCTGAGTGTGGTAAATGTGAAGTTTTTATTAACTTCGTTTACATCTTGTTTTCGTAAAGGGAATTTCTGACAATTAATACTATTTATCTTCAGGATTTGAAGACATAAACCTACTTTTATCATAATTGTAGTATTTTGATGTTTCGTAAAATTGTTTTCACGTCTTGTTCATATTTTTAAAGGCATACCATACACATCACATTTTACACATTTTATTATAGAAATTATATATATATTTTTAGTTATTAGAAGTGCATTGTTTCTTTCTTCAAAGTAGTTGAACCATTGTGATGACTACTTTGTTTTGTCATCCTAGTTTGTATTTCGGTGTTAGTTTCATTTTGCTTCATGTGCACTTTTTTGTATTTTTCTTTTGTGTTGACTCTCTCCTAGGATTTATATAGACATGTCCAAACAATTTTTTCATACCCATTAAGAAATCCTTCTTGCATTGTAATACAACCTACAAATCAACAACTTTTGACATTTGATGAATGTTTTATAACCTATTAATTGTTTTCAATAAATTGATGTGTTCAAATCCAAAAGATGGTAGAGTCTGTACACCTTAGTAGATTTTCAAAGTCAAATTTTTGTGCATAGGTAGATCACTCATCTCACAAGCAAAAAGGTCTCATACACCAATTTGGTGTCTAAATTAACCATGACATGAAAATAATGTTATTACTATTGTGATATTGATGACTAGTGTAATGTCTTGCTCTCAAACGCTTATATTATTTTCTTTCTTTGATAATTTCTCTCTATATGTGTCTAATTTAATACGTTACTCTCAACCCGTTACATTATTTACCTTTTTTGAGAAGAGAAGATTATCAGCCTCTCACTCCTTTATAGACCAACAAAAGCTTGATTTATAGTCAATGCACTCCATCTTTGCAGTGCATCTAGGTTAAAAGACTAAAGCTAAACCTAATTGTAATTCTAGATTATGAAATTTAACCCTACACTTTCTTGAGAGAATACCTAGATTAGAATTTGCAACAAGGAGTAGTAGGTATGCATACAAGAAAGCATTGGCTTAGATATCTGGGACCTACTTTGATGCTCAACTTGTGCCTATTTCTTAAACTAGAAAAATAATCTGAAATTATAAAACCAAATGAACTAAAAGTGGAATTTCCTAATCTGAAATCATGGGAATCAGAGTTTAACAGGTGGTGGAAAAACTCAAAATATACTAAGATTGCACACGCATGCCCTCTTTTCTCCTACTTAACTATGCCTACCTCAGGCTCTATTGTGCACAATAATCTAGGAAATTGTAGCCATAATTACTATTGTATGGACCCACATTTAATGTACCCTTACTGTTATATGGACATGTTGTTGTGCTTACCAACTGTGTGTGATCTGCTGTTGTGAGAAGATGTTTGTAGCTAAACAAGGTAAAAGTCTAACATCTTTCTAGGTAGTCAATTTTTCAAGGAGTATATGAGTAGATTTGTAAGTCAACAAAAAACATGGGAATGGAATTATCTGCCTTCCATCTCACTTTGTTACTTGGTTGGAAGAATAAGAGGATAGGACAATTATTCTTCCAATTTTGTGTGGTATCAGGCTGTATGGATATGGTTGGAGGCTTCAATATATTTTTACTTTAAATATAATTATTCTTGTTATCATAAATTTCCAGCTACAAAACATTTCAACATTTTTCATTTGCCAGGCTCCAATTAAATTTTTGTAAAGCTCATCGTCTTTTCAATATTCAATTTGCGATATCCTTTAGATATTCATTTTCATTTTCTGTAAATACCTTCAAATATTATTTGAAATGATGTACATTTCTAGTGCCTAATTTTCCATACTAACTTGATTGGGATATGTTCAGAATTGAATCAACAAATATTTTGTTTTGAGGTGTTATCTAGAAAGCTTTTTGGGGAATGAGGTGCATTTTTAGGTGAAACCTGTTGAAATGGTTGGGTATTCATTTGATCTATCCAGTGAAATGGTTGTGAATTCATCAAGCAGGGTAGAATTTGTTTTTTCAGTAAGATCAAAAGGCTTGGGAAAGGAAGTGTTTACTTTGCACCAAGTTTTTTTATGAGGTTGCAAGAACAAGAGGACAAAATTGTTCTTCCATTTTTTTTGGTGTCAGGATGTATGGATATGGCTCCAGCCTCCATTAATTTTTAATTCAAATATAATTGTTATTTTTCAAAATTTTCCTATTATATGACAACTTTAATATTTGTTGATAGGCTTCAAATAAATTTTTCCAAGCCCAACTCTTTTCAATTTTTATTTTAGGTTCTCTAGAGGTTCATGAGAATTCCTCTTTATGGAACTAATGTTTAGAGGTATGGCATCTCATACTGTAATGGTGTCTTCAGGTTTGAAATCAGGGATTTTTAATTGTGAAGGACATTATTATGAAAAATTATTATTGTGAATGATGCATCTTTCTAGTGCTTAATTCTTTCATGTCTGGAACTGGGTAAAACTACATCAACATATATTTATGTTTTATAGTATTTTTTAGAATGCTTACAAGGCATGATATGTTATTCTTATGGTTAAAATTGATAAATAGTTACACAGAGGAAGGAAATTAAATTTTCTTGTATAGCCTACAAGTTTTTCAAATTGGGACTTGTTTTTTTATATGAGATGCATTTATTCATAAAATGCTTATTATATCCTTTTTTATAGAACGTTTTTCAACAATATTTTAACATTTGAATTTGGGATTTTTTTTATGACATATGTTGTTATGTATAATTTTTATTCTATTTTCTCCCTATAAAAAAAAACCCTTGTTGCATTTACGTGCAGGTCACGGATGGTGAAACAACACCTTTCTTCATTCTCAAGAATGGATCCAACTAGGAGAATGATAATGTTGGTCATAAGGGGCCTATATGGGAATAAAAAAGGATTTGAATGCTTAATTTAAATATTCACCTAAGGGGCGATATCAATTCCTAAAGCTCCATTACGTGATGAGAGTCAACTTGTTTGAGTATTTTATAGTATTTAATTTAGTAAATGTTTAAAAAATGTGGTTTTGTTAATATTTTATGGTATTAGTTCCATACAGAGTTGTTGAAAGCACAAGAGAAACATAGAAAACACCACCAGCAGTAGAAATAATAACAATATCAGTAGTATCAGCAACAAAAATAGAAACAACAATAATAGAAGAAGTGCCAAAATCATCACCATCATCATCAGTCATAGCAACAACAATAATAGTAGCATCAATATAGAAGCAACAACATATGAAAATTTAGCAACTTCGAATGTTTTAGAGGAAAGAAAAACAACAACAACAATGCAAAGATGTGGTCCATCTTTGAAATGGATCTTCTAATGGATTAGTGAATAATGATTTGTAATATTCCCAGATGGGAAATGCAGCAATACAAGACATAATAATGTAAAACAAAACAATTATGAACATGTCATAAGAGGGATCGATATGTAGCCATAATTTTTTTAAGATATCAGCAACAATATACAAAAATATCTCGAGGGTGAAGCCACTCAAGCAATAAGAACAACCCTCCAATGATCATATCAATAAACACATGAGTTGCTGCTACTGTATAGAATGTCGGAAACTAGTGACAACATTGTATATATTAGTGTATCTACTACTGTAATCATACATAAATGTAATATGGCTGATAGATACAAAATAAATGCCCAGAAAAGAAGATATGGGCTCTAATACATGATTTCTAGCCAACCCAGAAAGATTGCTAGAAATACCAAAGAAAATATACAATGTGACAAATAACCCTGGGGTTAATATGCCACTGCAAACTGGAACATAATAGAATGAGGCTATGACATATATAAAATGATAATGTCCTCCTCCAATGGTATTTCTCAATAGAAGTTTGATCCCTCTATTTAGAAATAGACCCTCCTAATGAGAGCAAAGAACCCTCCCAGCAACTACCTCTAAAAATAATGCAAATCTGGACTGAAACCTCAGTTTGATTGATGGTAAATGGTTGGCTTTATGAAAAAAATATATAAATATGCCCAGGAGCCCTCCTTTCTGATCCTCCAATGGATAGGCTACCTCTCCACTAAAAAACAAGCCCAGAATTGGCTCTATGTGATCCTCCTTTGCTGCACCCTGCAACACAACCCAACTCTAAACAGAAACTGTGTTGTAGCTGAAGGAGGTAGCTTGGCCAAAATTTTGGAATGAGGAAATGAAGTCCAATGAATCTCTCCTTCCTTTAGGATGAGGTAGGGATTCCTGATCAAGAACACCCTTGTGCTAAACAACACAACAAACCCTGCTAAACAGCTAAAGGATGAAAAGTCTAAACAGACCAAAATCAAAATGATAATACAAAACATGAATAACAATGGTTTCCATCCCCTCCATATATAGTATGTGAGCCTTCTCTCATTGGGTCTCATCCATACTTGCCACTAAGCTCATGCAAGTTTTCCTCCACTAAAACTGCGTTGTCTCATCATAAATGCCACTCCTCCATGGCAGTGATGTTGACTTGGTCAAAGTTGACCTATTCAACATGTATCCCCTCCAATTCACACCCAAAGGTGCTTAATCTAGCTGCTTTATTCTTCCTCCTTTCACATTAGGAGTGTTATTTTTCCTTCTAAGGAGATTTATGGTCCTCCCTACCCACTTATTCACCTACCTAGTGATGAAAAAAACTATAATATTCCATTTAGCTGAAGGCTAAATTTTTGGAATATTATGGTCCTCCCCTCCAAAATGTTGCTTGTCCTCAAGAAATTGCAATGATATGCAATTCTCCCTTCCTCTTCTTGTAGCCTCCTCATCGAATAGTCCCCACCAATGCTCAATAATTGCTGCAATAGATCTGTCCCCCAATGGTTCCTCTCAAGTATGAAAAACCAAATGGTTCACATCATGAGAAAGTGGAAGGTGTAACTAGAAACCTTCTTGTTGTCCAATGGCCTCCTCAAGGTAAAAAATATTATGAAAATTGGGGATCTCCATCCCAATAAGATACTCCCATACCCATGCTATCATATAAATGAAATGAGCCATCCTAGTTAGCTCATCAAATAAATCCTCAACCCCTTGTTCATGCAATGTATTGGGGCTGTATGAAGAGATTATACTTTTCCACCCATGTTGTTTCTCTCTTCATTTATGATATGTATGGGGTTTTTTCTGATCTTGGGCTGAAATGTTATGGTCTCCAAAAATGTCCCATGTTAACCCATCAATCAAAACATCCATGAAGTGCCCCTCCCAAGAACTCAAGTTCTCCAAATGGCTCCTCCCACATGAAGACAAGAGATGTAGTGTGGAAATCATGGTTTGCCCATTGTTTCTCCTGAAACATGCAACATATGAAGTATGGAGAATCATACTCCCAATGGGCACCTCCAACTCTTGTGCCATCCTCCCAACAAAGCTTCTCATAAAAATAAGATCACCATCAATATATGGAAGCAAAAAAAATAAAAACAAGTTGCCATATGACAACTGGGAGGTGGATCATAGTTCCACATGTGGAACCAACAGCCTACCTCAAAAAAAAGTATAACAAGTGTCATTTCAGCCAATTTTTTTTTTGCCACAATAATCCTACAAGATAGGATCATAAAAGTAAAATTGGGTGCCAATGGTGCACACCAAGCATCATGTGGCATCTCCCACAATCCACTAATAAAATGGTCAACATCAATTCTTCCAATGGCCTCAAGTACATCACAATACAATATACAAGAAGGAAAGATCCTCCTTGGTACAATATGTTGCTCATAAAAGGGAAAGGAATACAAATCATAATGCATAAGTGTACATCCTCTACTACGTACCTTGGTCATTGAGCTGAAATGGCTCAACTGAAAGTTCTCCCTCACTCTCAATGAGTAGGAAAGTGGTTGTGACAACCTCTCCATCGTCATTCGGGCTATGCATATATCCATATTCTGATATTTATCTTTTTGGATGCCCTCGCAAGTGAACTCCATCAAGGGATAATATGCATCAAAGTGCATGGAAAGAAAGTCCACATGTGATGCATGCAATAACTTCTCCTTGAGCTCATAAGCTTTAGTCAAGAAGACTATACCACAAGAATATATGACCCCATCATCCACCATGTATCCATCATCTCCCTCTAGGTCATCAAGAATCATGCAAGCACCAAGATCCTTGGAGTACTCTACCAAAATCTGAGACCTCTAATATGGATCAATCCTCCTAAAAGACAACGTTGAAGATCTAAAATGTGAAGCTCCCCACATGTTTTTGCCTTTTCCTTTGACATCCCCCATGCCAAATTCATCCTCTAAAGTACTTCCATGCCCATCATGTAGCTGCTCATGCTCAAGTAGAAGTGGTGGCCTTTGGAAGTTGGCCTCCCATGAGAAGTTATCATCCAAAAAGAATTTCCTGATCTTGGCTAATGTAAGCATGAGTGACCTCCATCTACTCCAATATATGGAGGATTCCTTCCTCAAAGGAGGCACCCCATGTTTCTCCAAATCGATGAGCATCTCCCTTGCACCATGCCAGTGCCATCCTCCATCATTGTAGCAACTTATGTTAGCGCAGAATATGTAGTGAGAGTGGGTAATGCCGAAAATGGGAGAGTGTATCCCTCCTCCTTGAGTCTACCCTAGACTCTTTGTGCTGTAATAGACCCCTCCAAGTTATTCACCCCTATGGAATCTAAGAGTGGTGAACCAAATGGTAAGATGTCTCTCACCAACTCTAGATCTGGTGGCAACTCTAGATCTGGTGGCCTCCCAGGTAGAATGCCTCCATGGAATGAGACATCCAGATCTAAAGAAGACTATATATATGAGTGGACTGATTTGTCCCTCCTCTCATTGTGTAATATAGTCTCCTCCTTCTGTGCAGAAACCTCCTAAAATAGATAAGGGTGAATTCTCATAATCCCTTGATGTTGATCCTTCTTTTATTCTTCTCCTTCCATCTGCCAAGTCTCACAATTCACAATAACTGATACATGCTGCTCGGGGATTATTCTTTGGTTCCCTAATGTTAGATCATTTGGAACTCCTTACAAAGACACAAGGGCTCCTCTAATGGAAGCAATGGCTCACTTTCCACCTCCATGTGGTGATGGATCTTCTCCTAATGGTACAATGTTGTTAGTTCTTCTTTGCTCATCCTCTTCATCAACATTTGAGAATGCCTCATCATCAATGAGAGACCCTAGATCTTGGTCTTCCCTTGAGGGAGGAATTTCCATGTCTTCATCTATAGAAGAGAGCTCTTCAAGAAGTGGGGATCTTGCCCTTGGCAAGGTCTTATGCATGTTTTTATCCCTTTCAAGAGAAATATGGAGTGGAGTTGGTAAAATAGATCCCTCCAACTCATGCAAAGGTTTTGAATTTTTGGTTTCAAAAAAAGATGTTTTACAATGTTTAATATCAAATATTTTCACTTGCATAAGTATTTACACTTGCATGATGAAATGAAGCAGAACTATAAAACCACCAATCATGGGCTATACCTTTAAGGTACAGCGCTGCTACTATAATGGCCTCCTTTTCTGAGACTTGGTGTAGCTAAAAATAGGAATATGGTTCCTTCACCCAAGCATTGGATGTGCACTTTTTTGATCCATCAAAGTTAGATAGAAATATTCTACCTCTCCTGATTCTATTATGGTTGATGGATCTTTTGTCTTCCTTGAGTTGGCAAAACCCTTGGAAGTCCAAGCGCTCTTTGAATCTCTAAGAATGATACTATAATCCTGAAGATAGTCACTCAAGGTCTCCTCCTTGGGTGCATATTCTTCCTCTATTTCTCTTGCAGTGAATGTGGCCAATAAACTGCAATGTGGATGTAATATTCCTTTTTCAGGATTGCTCATAAATCAAGCATTAAAAACGTATTTCTAGCAACAAATGCAATAAAACAGTGAAATGGACTCTTGGATCCTATATATTAGTCAATATACATTCTAGATCCAAGAATAGAACTGAAAAAAATCAAACTAGATGGGCTAAATAGACTTCCCACACTAGTATAGTTGAAAATGGTGAAAAACCCCAAGACTGCAAAATGTCGGAGCAGCTGCTCAATGGACTGCGCAGTATAAGAGAGTTTTTACACATAAAATTATAGGAGAATCATATATCTACTCATATATTGATAAATAATGCTAAAGTACAAAGATCTAATCTCCTATACAAAATACAAGATAACCCGGCAAGGGTTTCTTGTCAAACACTCTATATATAAAAATTGATATTCAGGAAATGACTGAATAATCACTAGAACACTGAAGTACATGAGTGAAAAAGGCTGAAATATTTCTGATATGGTGTATAACCCTCAAGGGCTTCCTCCCATGAAAGGATGGACCTCTCAATCACAAGGAAACACTGCAACGAAGCCACCAAACCATGCAATGAACACTTCCTCTAAAATAATGCACTCCCTAGCAGAAAAAGCACTGGGAGGGTATGATAAATGTGTGTTATGATACCACAGATCTGAAATAATCTCTAGAGCTCTCCAAATATATCTCTCGAGTGAAGGAAACCTTCCTCCAATGAGAAACTAGCGCAAAAGCCAGGATTCCAATCCCTTCCACTGCTGCACCCAGCAACACTACACAATCTCCGGAAAAGCTGTGATGATGTAGATGGCTGAAGCTTGGCCTGAAAAACTGATGTGGAATGATGAATACAAACTCTCCAAATGAGCTACTCAAAGGAAAAAGGTGGGATTCCCACCCGGGAACACCCAATGCTAAATAGCACTGTAGCTTTGCTAAGCACAAAGCAACAACATTTCTTGGAAGCCATGAATAATAATTATACAACATGATGAATAATGTTGCCATCCTCTTCCTTCTATAATATGTGATTTTTCTTTCCCTTGGCCCCATTCACTTAGGTTTCTTCTAACCCAAGTTACATTTCCCTCCAAAATTGTGTTATCCATCCTAGGATTCCTCCTCCACTAAAACTACGTTGTTGACTTGGTCAAAGCAGCTTCATTTTATCTTTGTTCACACATGGAGGTGTATTATTTGAGCTATAAAGAGTGTCTCCTTTCACACTTGGATTTTTTTTATCCTCCTTAGGAGACTTATGGGCTTTTCTACCCATTTATTTTCCGGCTACAGCTGCTGCTAACTCTAATGTTCCATTTAGCTTGGAAGCTAAAATTTTGGGAACATTACAGTCCTCCCCTCAAAAATATTTTCTTGTCCTCAAGAAAATGCATAAGGGGAGAAAAATATCTCTCCTCCTCCTCATGTGGCCTCCCATCAATAGCCTCCATCATTGCATCAAGAGAATCTGCAAATATACTGTCATCCAATGCTTCCTCTGAAGTGTGCAAAACCAAAGTGTCTGCATCAATCAAAGGTGGAAAGTGTGAATGGAAACATGCTAGATGTCTCATGGCCTCCACAAAGTAGGAGTGATGATCAACATGGTGAATTAGTTCCCCCCTTACCCATGCAATCATCCAAATGAACTGAGTTACCCTCCAGCAAGGCAAATCATGAAAAGTCTCTTCCACTTTGTGCTCCTGAAATGTAGGTGGGATGAATAAATGTACATGATAGGAAATAAGGCCTATCCCATGATGTCCTCCCCTCCACTTATAATAAGTGTAGAAGGCATGTTGATATTGAACTAAAACATGATTTTCCTCCAATGGCAAGAAGAGGACTAAGCTTCCAAAGACTCTTCCTCCAAAATCATGAGTCATGCCAACCCAAACCATTCCATTCAAGATGAATGGCACATCATCAACACATGGCATCCAAATCATAAAACAACTGAAGGTTATGTGTAAGTTTGTATGACACATATGGTCTCTCTGGTGGATACAGTGCAGTTCTCCCAACTGCTTCTTGAGAATGTCATATGGCAAGTGGTCTTGCAACAAGTTACAAGATGTATATGTTAGTTCTCCCAACATGGGGAAGTAAGCATAAATGTATATCAGTTGTACATATATAAAATAACAATACACTTTCCCAATGTCATGTATAGATGGGAAACTATCATCATAAACATTGGCCCTAAAGTGACCATGAAACCCAAAAATACTCTTGCTCTCATATGGAGCAATGCATTGTTTACATATGGTGAGAAAGTACAAATACTCAATAGAGTAATCCATAAGCACATCAATGTCTTTCCTACCATGCATCATGTGTGAGCTGAAAGTGAGGTCCATGTATAAGTTCCCCCATGAGGATTCCCTGATAAAAATCTACAAGAAGAAGGGGTACATATACTCCTTAAAGCACTCCATCAATAAAAACACTCTCCCATGTGACAGCGCTGTAGGCCTTAGAAATAAGGCTCCATGACTCCTCTCTTTGACATTACATATGCCAAAGTCATCCACCATCATGCTGCTATGTGACAAGATCTCCTTCCTACATGGAAGTCTCCCATGATCCCCCAATACTGAAGGGTAGCCTCCTTGCACCATGAATGTGCCTTTCTTCTCTTCAGAAATATCATGAAAAGTATGGGAAGAATTTTTCCCATACTCTCCCAAGTCTAACCATAGCAATAAAAACCTTTGATGTTGCTTCCTCTCTCCCTCATACAAGCTTCCTTTGAACAAAAACACATCAGAAATACATGGAAGCAAGATACAATGAAAACAAGTTTCCAATTGACAACTGGAGAGTGAATCATGGTTCCTCTCATGGAACCAACGCAGTGCATCCTTTGTCTGCATCAAAATAAGAAATAACAAGTTCTTTACCATCCACTTTTTTCTTCCATAGTCATCTCATAAGATGAAAACATGAAATTACAATATGGCGTCATTGGTGCACACCAAGAGACATATGGCTTCCCCCACAACTCATCAAAAAGATAGCCAAGATCAATGCTACAAGTAGCTGCAAGTATATCATCATATAATATGCAAGAAGAAATATTTCTTCTTGTTACATCATGCTACTCAAATAAAGGAAAGAAGTAAAATACAAAACATGAAATGATACCTCCTCTATTATGTACTTGAGGTCTTGAGCTGAAATGGCTCAACTAGAAATTCTCCCTCACTCCCAATGAGTAGGAAGGTAGCTGTGACATCCTCTCTATCACCATCCGAGCTATGCATCTCTCCATATGTTGATATATGTCATGCTGGATGCCCTCCCAAGTGAACTCCTCCATCAACTGGAAATATGCATCAAAGTGCATAGAAGAGAAGTCCCCATGTGTTGCATGTAGCAGCTTCTCCTCGAGACTAGATGATCTAGTCAAGAAGACCCTACCATAGGAATAGATGACCACATCTCTCACCATGTAACTGTCATCTCCATCTGGGTCATCAAGAGTCATGCATGCACCAAGATCCTTGGAGTACTCCACCAAAAGCTGAGATCTCCAATAAGGATCAATCCTTCTCAGTGACAGCGCTGGTGATCTGGCATGTGAAGCTCCACTCATGCTACTGCTTGCTACTTTGACATCCCCCACACCAAATCTATCCTCCAAACTCTTCACCTCTCCAAAACCCAAGAGTGGTGAACCCAAAGACAAGATATCTCTCATCAACTGAAGATCAGGTGGCCTCCTAGGTGGAATGCCTCCATGAAGTGAGACATCAATGTCAAGAGTAGACTGCATAGGTGATTGGGCATTCTTACCCCTGCCTCTACAGTGTAAATCAGTCTACCTCTCCCTTGCAGTGGCTCTCTGAAATAGAGAAGGGTGTATGCCTCTCATCAACTTATGATGCTCTTCCCCCCTTCCTCCTCCTTCCAGCTGCAATGCTGCACAATCATGCTGCTCGCTGATTTTTCTTGGACCTCTATGTATGAGATCCTGGGGAACTTCTTGCATAGATACAAGAATTCCTCTTATGGGAGCATGTGCTCCTCCCTCCTCTACATGAGGCACTGGATGTGCTCTAGATGTGACAGCGTTGTTTCCTTCTTCTCCATCAATGTGTGTAGGCAACATCTCAACAATTGGATCCCTTGGTCAAAAAGTGATCCCCATGCCCTCTTGTTCAAGAATATGAACTGGAAGTTTTTCTTCTGGAAATGTGTAATGCAAGACATCAGATCCTCTCATGGTTTTCTGAAATGGAGTTTCATCCATCACATGGAAGGGTTTTGTTTTCTCAAGTTTTCCTTGCTCATGTGTCTTACGAAGTTTTTCACCAAACCTCTCCATCAATGTTTTTATGAATCTTTCATAAGAGAAAGTATTGGCATTATTTAAGGAATAAGATTCAAAAATCCACCATGCATGAGCCTTACCTCTGAAAATGGAGCGCTGCAACCCTAATAGCTTCATCTCCAAAAATATGGTGCAGCTGCAAATAGGATTTTAGCTCCTTCACCCAAGCTCCAACTGAACATGTAGGTGATCCATAAAAAGTAGACAGAAGAAATCTATCTACATCCTGCTGCTGGCTCTTCTCCATCTGGATCTTGCAAAAATCTTGGAAATCAGTATGATCTCTAAACCTCTCAGTATGAGATTCATACTCCCGCAACAAATCACTAAGAGTCATTCTCTTAGGAATTCTTCCTCCTCCCATCCATCTCAGGATAGCTCTGGGCATGTGACTGTGCTGTGCATCATGGAGTGTAGTTGCATGCTCACACTCACCATGTGAAAATCTAAATTCAGCTCTAAGACCAACCTCCTCTGGAGATTTCATCTCCAATCTCATTTTCCTCAGCTCTTCTTGAAAGCTCTTCATAGATTTTGGAAGAAGCTTTGTAAGCTTGTCTTCCTTTCTTCCTACACAAATTGAAGCTTTTTGGCTTCTTTCCATCTCTCCTTCTTCTGATAGCTGGATCTCACAGGCTGAGCCAAGAGATCAAGCTCTGATACCATTGTAATATTCCTTTTTCAGGATTGCTCATAAATCAAGCATCAAAAACGCATTTCCAGCAAAAAATGAAATAAATCAGTGAAATGGATTGTTTGATCCTATATATTAGTCAATATGAATTCTAAATCCAATAATAGATCTGAAACAAAGCAAACTAGGTGGGCTAAACAGACCTTCCACACTAGTATATCTGAAAATGGTGAAAAAACCCAAGATTACAAAATGTCGGAGTAGCTGATCAAGGGAATTCGTAGTATAAGAGAGGGTTTACACATAAAATTATAGGAGAATCATATATATACTCATATATTGATAAATAATTCTAAAGTACAAAGATCTAATCTCCTATACAAAATACAAGATAACCCGGCAATGGTTTCTTGTCAAACACTCTATATATAAAATGTGATATTCAAGAAATGACTGAATAATCACTGCAACACTGAAGTACATGAGTGATAAAGGCTTAAATATGTCTGATCTAATGTATAACCCTCAAGGACTTCCTCCCATGAAAGGATGGACCTCTCAATCACAAGGAAACACTGCAACGGAGCCACCAAAACATGTAATGAACACTGCCTCTAAAATAATGCACTCCCTAGTAGAAAAAGAGCTGGGAGGGTATGAGAAATGTGTGGTCTGATACCACAGATCTGAAATAAGCTCTATAGCTCTCCAAACAGATCTCTCAAGTGAATGAAACCTTCCTCAAATGATAAACTAGCTAAGAAGCTGGGATTCCAATCCCTTCCACTGCTGCACCCAACAACACTGCACAATCTCCGAAAAAGCTGTGCTGATGTAGATGGCTGAATATTGGCCTGAAAACCTGATGTGGAATGACAAATAAACACTCTCCAAATGAGCTACTCAAAGGAAAGAGGTGGGATTCCTGCCCGGGAACACCCAGTTCTAAACAGCACTGCAACTTTGCTAAGCAGCAACAATTCTTGGCAGCCAAGAATAATAATTCTACAACATAATGAATAATGTTTCCATCCTCTTACTTATATAATATGTGAGTTTTCTTTCCATTTTCCCCACTCACTTAGGTTGCTTCTAACCCAAGTTACATTTCCCTCCAAAATTGCGTTATCCATCATAGGATTCCTCCTCCACTAAAACTACGTTGTTGACTTGGTCAAAGCAACTTCATTTTATCTTTGTTCACACATGGAGGTGTCTTATTTGAGCTAGAAAGAGTGTCTCCTTTCACACTTGGAGTGTTTTTATCCTCCTTAGGATACTCATGGGATTTTATACCTATTTATTTACGGACTACAACTATTGCTAACTCTAATGTTCCATTTAGCTTGGAAGCTAAAATTTTGGGAACATTACAGTGGATCTGCATGTGTGGCTGAATTTCCACACCCATCATGTGAATATCTAGGGCTTTCTTCACTTTCAAACCCTCTTGTAAATTTTCTGTACCTCTCCCCTTTCATCTCCTTGATATCTTCCTTGATATTTTTCACAGTTTGGAAAAGAAGCTGGGAGATCCTCTCTTCCTTCATTTCTCCAAATAATGGACTCATGCCTTTGTTTATTTTGTACAAATTCTCCTTCCTGTGAGAATATTCTCCTCCTAATGGCATAATTTCTTGAATGCACAGGTTGAGCCAAGATTATGCTCTGATACCACTGTAATATTCCCAAATGGGAAATGCAGCAATAAAATACATAATAATGCAAAACACAACAATTCTAAACATGTCATAAGAGGGATCAATATGCAGCCATAATTTTATTAAGATATCAGTAATAATATACAAAAATATCTCGAGGTTCAAGACACTCAAGCAATAAGAACAAGCCTCCAATGATTATATCAATAAACACATGAGTTGCTGCTACTGTATAGAATGCCGGAAAGCAATGAAAACATTGTCTATATTAGTGTAGTTGCTGCTGTAATCATACATAAATGTAATATGGATGATAGATACAAAATAAATTCCCAAAAAAGAAGATATGGGCTCTAATACATGATTTCTAGCCAATCCAGAAATATTGCTAGAAATACCAAAGAAAATATACAATGTGACAAATAACCCTAGGGTTAATATGCCACTGCAAACTAGAACTGAATAGAATGAGGCTATGACAGATCTAAAATGATAATTTACTCCTCCAATGGTATTTCTCAATAGAAGTTTGATCCTTCTATTCAGAAATAGACCCTCTTGATGAGCTCAATGAACCCTCCCAGCAACTGCCTCTAAAAATAATGCAAATCTGGACTGAAACTGCGATGTGAGGGATAGTAGATGGTTGGCCTGATACCAAAAATATATAAATATGCCTAGGAGCCCTCCTTGTTGATCCTCCAATGGATAGGCTACCTCTCCACTGAAAAACAAGCCCATAATTGGCTCTATGTAATCCTCCTTTGCTGCACCTTGCAACACAACCCAACTCTAAACAGAAACTGCGTTGTAGCTGAAAGAGGTAGCTTGGCTAGAATTATAGAATGAAGAAACTTAGTCCAAAGAACCTCTACCTCCTTGAGGATGAGGTAGGGATTCTCGATCAGGAACACCCTTATGCTAAACAGCACAACAAACCCTGCTAAACAGCTAAAGGATGCAAAGTCTAAACAGACCAAAATCAAAATGATAATCTAAAACATGAATAACAATGGCTGACATCCCCTCCATATATAGTATGTGAGCCTTCTCTCATTGGGTCCCATCCATACTTACCACTAAGCTCATGCAAGTTGTCCTCCACTAAAACTGCGTTGTCTAATCATAAATGCCACTCCTCCATGACAACGTTGTTGATTTGGTCAAAGTTGACGTATTCAACATGTATCCCCTCCAATTCACACCCAAAGGTGCTTATTTTAGCTGCTTTATTCTTCCTCCTTTCACATTAGGAGTTTTATCTTTCCTTCTAAGGAGATTTATGGGCCTCACTACCCACTTATTCACCTACCTAGTGATGAAACAAACTATAATATTCCATTTAGCTAAAGGCTAAATTTTTGGAATATTACATGATTCCCTTATCTGAAACTAAAGGAAAAAAAAATTACATGCCTATGAGGATGTATGAGGAACATCTAAAGCTAATACATCATAAATGTTCCATGGATTATGGATCAATGAATGTCATTGATAGTGTTTAGATGTATGTTAAATAGTGAAGAGACTAAAGTGAAATTCCAATGGTATTGATAACAATGTATTGCTTGCTCCTATTTTTACTTTCATTGTTTTATTTTGTTATTATATTTAATTGGTTAAAACCAATGGTTGTTTCCCCTTTAATTTTTTGCATAGGTTTGGAGACAATGCCAGTTAGCTACTGGAACGAAATCGGACACATATATCAAAGTTAACAACTACACCTAAGCAATCTTTAAGCTAATATATTCTCTCACACAGACTTGTAATTCAATCTTCTACAATTTCTTTCATGCTCAACAATATGGGTTTAGTTTCTTATCAATTTTCATGTTACACATATAGGAAATTTTTATGAAGTACAATAGGTAATATGGTAGTCACTCTTCAGTAGACTCACGCTCATAATTAGCAACTTCATGTGGCCACACAAGTGTGCTAAGGAAACTTTCTTGATAATGTTTATACAGGTCATCATAGCCATCCATTTCTATTGATTTCTTGTATATAAATTTAATGTATGTGGAATGGACATAGTTACCACTATCAAGGCCATTCAATTATAACCTTTTTCCTGTACAAAGTTTTTTTCATTTTATCATTCATAAAAGCTATCATTTTGTTAGTGGATTCTTAGGGCTTGTCTACTATTTAATTCACAAAATTAAATAGTCAATATTGTCACTAGACATTATGCATAGTCAAATAGTTCCCATACATAATATTTTCTTGGTTAGAGATATTTCCATCACCTAGAATTTTTATTTAGTTCATCTCAAGAGTTTAGGAATTACTCTGTCATGGATTTTCATTAATATATAATGATTAAGCATTGATGTAAGAAGAGATGTAATAGACTTTGAAAAAATGAACTACTGTACATTAATTTTACTTGCAAAAAAACCCATTCCTTAAAATCCACACTTTCATATGTCGAGATTAGCCACATCTTGAATTATGTTAAACACATCCTTAATCACCAATGGTGTAATGGAAGGAGACTTATGACAACCCTTTCAAATTAATTAACAAACAATAAGAGTTTTAAATCCTCAAACAAATATTTTCTTAGAATATATAACTTCTAAAATATAATTATTGATATTGTTCGTGCAACATCCATGTTACTAGAAATATTTCTTTCTACAAGAATATCCTTATTTGTCAAAATATATAAATCTGTGGTAGCTACTAGCAAGGTGTTAGTGTCTTCTAGTCACCAGTGATCAAATGTTCTCTTACAAGATTTTTGATAGGGCCCTATTGCAAATTTTTATGGTTTCAATAGGTTTTAAAATAAAATTTGGTCACTGGTTAGTATGTCTAGGTGTGTTACTACTCCTTTCATTTCATTTTTTGGTCATGCCATCACTCATTTTGAGGATTCATAACTAGAATTTATTCATCACCATCTCATTCAACATCACTATGGTCATCATTTCATGTAGTGCCATCATTAGGTCATAGGGTCAAAATCATAAAAATAGGTCATTTTACCATCAAAATCATCATTTGAAGGAGTAGTAATAGTGAAAAATATTCAATAAAGGTTTCAAAAGTGTAATTTTATTTATATATTGATGTAATATGAATAAAAAGGTTCTAAAGCTTCAGTTCACCATCAATTCAAATCAAAATGTGAAAGGACACGATGGGGCCACTACTCCACCCAAGAAAAAATTGACCTTCTTGCCTATAAATTAATGAAATGAGATAATCAATCATTCATTACATCTTCACAGGAAACCAATCCATCATCAAAATTAATTATTACCCCTTGAAAAGAAATTTTTTTTGCCTAAGAGTGCCAAATCACTTCTGCATTACGCTTTTCATTGTAGTGCTGCGATTTTCACTTTAGTGCTGCACATTTCACAAAGGAGGAAATTCTTTGATTTTAAGGGTTTTATTCAGAAAAAAAGGTTAAAGCACATATTATACAAGTAATTAGACATCCTTGACACATCCTCTCATCAATCTAATAAAATCAGTGAAAATTTAGTCAATTACATGTCCCAACATTTTCGTTGTGTTTTTCATATTCTTGGTCAATTTGTTGCATAGATGTAGTCAAACCATAATTTTAAAGCTCATATACCCTCCCCACCTTCCATATACTACCATTTACACTTCGTCTCATCCCTTTCATTCATTTTCATCATTTCCTTATAAACCCTAGCCTAAACTACACTTTCCTAGGCTAGGCCTATGTTTTCCCCATTTGGACCCCTTCCCCTCACTCATTCCCTGAAATTTCACATTTCCCTACTTCCTAACATATATACCTACCACCCTAAATTTTTTTAAGAATTTAGGAGACCCCTAACCCCTTAATCTCCCTTCATTCCTGAAAACTTACCAAATCCCTTGTTTTTCCCTACCCTAAACCCTAATTTCCCCTCCCATTGGGCTAGGGTTTACTATGGATTATGAAACCAATGATCAGAGGAGGCACAAGTGAGGTCAAATCAGTAGGTATGAGCCCACTACAACACATGAGATCATGTATTCATCATTCCTTAAGAAATAATTCTACGATGCAGGTTGCCTTGCATTTTGCCAAAAGGTTGAGGAACTTGGTTTTCATGACAAAATTACCAACACTTTTTCCACCAATTTGAAGAGAGATAAGGTGAATATTGTAGGGGTTGTGTTCAATATTTTAGTAGAGGCAAATTCCACAGCTACAGGGATTCGAAAAAATGGAAAAACTTGGCTCAAGAATAGAGACATTGACATTGAAAACTACAAAATGTATTTGAAACCTGCACAAAAAGCTGCTCCAAAACACATATTTCCATTCAAACATTTGCTGGAGAAGTATGCCCCTCTCATGAAATTGGTAATGAAATATTTCACATGTGAGGGTAGGTACTTGAGGTTATATCAGTATTATGTGAGACTGTTGATTCAATTCACCGGTGTAAAATCACTTAGGTTGCCTCATTACCTTTACAAAAGCATGGTAAAAATGGCAGAGAAGGTACATTTAGGAGAAGATCATCATGCTAGTTTGTTTCACCATGGCTTGGTGAAAATATTTGTTTTCTATAAGCTCACATATATAAATTTGTCTTGGCATGGTTTTATATATTCAAATTTTCTTTTATCTTGTCCAACTCAGTCTAGCAGTCACTCTACACCTTTCACTTTACCAACACAACAAGAGGTGGCTTCCACAAGAAAACCTTTCACAAGAACTCCTAGGGAAGAGGTGACAAATACCTACACTGGAGGAAAGAGGCTTGTGTCTCCTTCAGACAATTCTGAAAGGGCCAAGACTACATCAGGTGAGAAAGAAACATCATCAATCCATGAGGCACCATTGCAAGATGAGGAACAAGTTCATCTTGAAACTGATATAGAAGATTTGGAAGTGCATGAGGAGGAAAAAACCATGGAGAATATCATCATTGGGAATGAGGTTGAGATTAGAGAGCTCAGATAAAGTTTTTCAAAGGAAAATTTCTTGGTCACATTCTTGAAACAGGAGGACATGCAGTTAAAAGTAAATCAACTGCTCTTAAACAAGTCCAAAGAAGATTTGGGAAAGGATGATGCCAAAGGTAAGGCAACTATTGATGTTGATGATTTATAGGATCAAGAAGAGAATCTTAAATAAAGGATACCAAGAACAAGAGGTCTCAAGAGGGCACTTGAGTAGAAAAAAGAACCATCTCCACCAAAAGGTCAAATCACTGTTGATGAGCTCATTTTGGCAGGAATTGAGAAAGATAGAGAATATTGGCTTGATAGGATAAATTTCCACTTGGAGAAGCTTATTAAGAGGGAAAATAGGAACAATAACCTACAAATACACATGTCCATACATTATTATACAAGGAAAAAGGTTTCCCAAATCAGAATCAAGCAATTGAAGAAGAAGCTAAATCAAACCTTAATGAGGAAAAAAGAGAACGATAAACTTGACTTGTTGGCTGAGGCCTCCCTCATTGCTTGACACATCATCTCCTAGCTTCATGGATCAAAAATTGGCAATTTTGAAGAATTTTGTGAAATTTAATTTTTTTGTGACTTTTTCCTTAAACAGGAATATTAGTCCAGCCAAAAGCACAACACCTTGGCACTGTGCTTCTTCCTCAGACCTCAAAATGCCAAAAATTCTACTTTGGTGGATAGCTAGTACCCTATAAATTACAACTATGTAGTTTTCGTGCCCTGTCAGCAAACAGATCGGGAGAAAATGCCCAAAATTGTGTCAAAAAGTCACTTTCTACCACCTTTTTGGACTAGGTGTGGCACTTTTGGGAGTAACTTTGAGAGAATGAGTTTTTCTCTATCTTTGAGAGCTCTTTTTGTGAACTTGAGGTGTCTACTAACAACTATACATCCTAATATTTCCATTGGTACCCTGAGAACTGGATTTGGAGTAGTGGAAGGCCCTAAAAAGTCCCCTCAAATATTGGCGCTGCACTTTTGTCTCGTGACGTTGAACTTTTGCAGGTGGCGCTCTGCTTTTACCTATTAGTCATTTTTTCAAGGTTTCTTTAGTCAAAATTTGTACTTTGTGATGTAATCTCTCAATTTTTCATTTCACATGATGGGATGAATGTAAATGGGGCTTGTCAATGTAATTTTGATGTCGAACCATGCTTATTTCACAATGGTATAGTCAAATGTATCAGTTGGTTTAATTGAGGAGAGTTTGTTTAACCTCCTAGTCATTAGGTCTTGTTAGAGATTATTGTGTATTTTGTTCCTACACTGTGGGATTCGTCCCTTGAGAGAGCTGGAGTTTTTTTTAGTGTATATGTATGTGGTTTTTAGTCAATCTAAAGGTTGCACATTAGAGATTGGAACTCTTGTAGCTTGTACTTCATCATTTTTACAGGTAATCAAAGCATAGTTGCAACTATTATTCAGGAATTCTTGTGGTGTGAGTTTTTTTGTTATGTTTTACTTCTGTTATATATTTATATGACTGATAAATTAGTCTCATTACTATATATTTTATCTTTAGTGATTTTCCTAAGAGGTATTAAACATAATTCTTTTTATTAAGCTCTATTTTGTTAGGGATCTCATGTTTGTGTGTTTTTTATTCTTGAGAAATGAACTCATGGTATACATGCTCATTTTTATCTTCTTTCTCATTCAACCCTACACTACATTGACCAACTCTTAAGCTATCGCAAAAGCATGCCTACCCTACTCCTCTATATCTCTTGTAACTGAAACCTTTGACACTTGACCTAGTTCTCTAATTTTCACTCCTGATACAACAAAAAAACCTAAAATATTCAAACCCTAGAGCTGAAATATCTAGCCTAAAATCAATTCTTTTGCCAGTCAAATCCTTTGCTGTGAGTTTCATAGAGAGATCCCTCTCTGGTTTGGTAGGGCTATCTTCCAAACTAAAAGCTTGGTTTGAGGTTGCCTCCTTAGATCTCCTTTTAGCCTTGGGATATTTGGAGGCTAACACAAGGAAAATGCAAAATTTGGTAAAGAGCCATATGAAATGTCTATAAAGTCTCAAGTAGTCAAAACTACCTGTTACAAGAGATGCAATAAATATAATTTTCCATTTCTTTGGTTGTGTTCTGCATAACATGTTAGTAAGGTTTATTGAGGTTTCCATGCTTAGTGTAAAATTTCATAGCAACTGAAAAGGACTCTGGTAGGTTCAAAATTTCCATGTTAACTCCCTCCTTTGAATCAAATTGGGAATATATATCGCATGCATGTGCATTGTAGAGACAAATGAAATATATAAAGGAGAACTATAATTAAACTGCACTAATATCAGGGAAACATCATGTTATAAATACTATAAACTAAATTTAAAGAATAATTTATAGGTATATTAACACTCAAAACCATTCGGATCAACTAGGGAACATGCTAATGTCACCTTGCACAATCCCTCTGCACTTCATGCTAGTAACTTTGTAGGTTCAACAGTGGAATCTCTAACATAACATATTTAAATTCAAACTTCAAAGCTAATTTAAAGAAATGATTGATGCCTTAAGTATAGTGGGTGATGGATTTAATGAGAAATACAAACTCAATCAAGTGGGTTATACACCCAAAACCTCAGTTTAGAAAATTGCACATTAAAACAACCAGCCTCATCAATGGCCCTTACATTATTATTGTTATGTAGGCTTTGATTATATTGTAACCCCTTAGAATCATATATATAGAAAGGTAGTTTTTCCATTTGAATCATCCAAAAATTGTTCATTTATGTGATGTAAAGGAGGTTTCCCCCTTGAAGAGGCTATTTTTCAAGTCATTGATCTATCTTTCTGTTTTGTGAGCTAGTAGCATAATATTCCCCCCCCCCCCCATATACATTATGATTCATACATCATATCAATATCAATACGATTGTCGTTTAACCAAACATTTCCCCAAAGTTTCACTATTCAACCATCAACTCCTCCTCTCAACCCATACAATGTATTTATGAATTTTTCCATGCAAACATATTGACATGGTAGATAAATTTAGCTAACTAATTTCAACAAATACATAAATACAATTCATCATAAACAAAAATAACTTCACTCTTCAAATCTTGATTTTATTTATTTTTAATTAATTAATTATTTTTTTATGTTAAAAATCCACTGAAATCATTGAGTTTGATATCTTAACCACTAAATAAGACATTAATTATACATATATTACACTAATACCTACGATATCATCTTCTAATAAAAAAACCAACATAAAGAAACTTTGAAAAACACCAAATCCCCCTTCTAAAAAAAACTCGCCATTTCCCTCAAGGAAGAATCAGAACCTATACACGTTGTTCAGATTTTGGGTGGCCTCCAATTTCCCCTCAGGTTAAAAAAAGAATCATCTGATGAGTTCTACAGATGAGTATTTTCCCCTTTGATTTAATGGTTTTTCCCTTAGGATACCAAAAAGAATCATTCGAGGAATTCTACAGATGAGTATTTTCCCCTTTGTTTAAATGGTTTAAAAAAAAATCTATATGAGGGTTTGTGATTATCAGCTTGAATTTGCAATTAGAAGCTAGAGCTAGCCGTTATTTTGCATTTTTCATGGAATAATTTGTGCAATTTTTGGATATTTTTATCAAATTAGGGCACAATATCCATTAGATACTAAGTTGAAAACACAGAACTATAATAGTATATTTCAATCCTCTTAGGGAGGGCTTTTATATTCAAACATTGTAGCCATTGAAACCTAATTCAAGGCCTTGCAATTAAATAAATCCCAAGTCAAGGATGTGCAATTTAAATTTAAAAGGAAACATCTAGTACTAGTCTAGAAGGGCTTATGAACATTAATGGATCTAGAATATATGCAATATGTTTCTCCGTGGATAATTTAATTCGGTGGCTTTATCCGTTGTGTTGGAGTATACAGGTATTTTGAGAGGTAGACCACATTATCATGAATCAAAAGTGATATAAGAAAACAATCATCAAGAATCACTTGACACAATTCCATGAATGAATAATGACCAACAACTTGAAGGTTGTGAGTATAGTTAATATCACATGAAGATAACCATTCCCTTGTACATTAATCCCACACATAAATCCTTAATGAAAAGGGCCTTTTACCATGCCATCTACCAATGAAGTTGGAAATAAAACCCCACTTGTCTTATTTGCATTGAATAAGGCCTAAATTGAACATGTAGCCATACCAATCTTGATGACAGTCAAAATAACTAAATGTAATAGGAAACGAGTTTCCATGCCTATGATGTCCCCGCTCAAGGACCACACAAAACATAAATCTTAAAAGAAGTAGTTTTTCCTGCTACTAACTATATCATAGAGGCCAAAGTGGTCAATTATACAATGTATATGTGTAGGATTAATCAATATTGAGTCATATTTTCTATTTAGACCAGTCCTTTTTCTTTGAGCTTAGGTTGGAACAATGTTCATCCCCGAAATAATTTTAAGAGGATGATTATTGATGGTTGAATGTGAACTATGATTTTCTAGTGGTTATATGTATTTTTAATCTATGCTTACAGTGCATTATTTGCATGTGTGTCATTCTCCTACTGTCATCATATTATTGTAACTCGGAATCATGAGTTGAATGGATTAGCTAATTTCCATCCAACATTCATAAAGAAAAAAATTCCACATTGTTGAATTAAGATGATCTTTTCATCTTATTTTCATGAGGATTTTTTTTTTTTTTGTAAATCTACTTCCCATCCAAGTTTTCAACCATTCTTATAGTCATGATGGGGTCTATTGTTGATAACAGTTTTTAAATCCCCACTTCCAAATCTTCAAATATTTGGATGGAAAAACCTATGAAACTTTCCATTCATTTTCATGCAGAATATGGAATGAAAACATATTTCATTTTACAATGGGGATATTTAAGTTGCAATATTACATTTTTTAATCAATCCTAAATTTTTTATTGGAGAGTCAACATATTATATTGAGTGCAGTGCAAAGAGGGAGTAAAATTTTATATCTCTAGTCAAAATTATATATCATCTATAAGGATTTTTCCACATCTATGTAATTTTTGGTTGGTAAATTTGATTGAATATGTTGTTAATTTAATTGGCAGCCACAACAATAACCAACTGGAAACTTCCGGTTATGTTATGTTCTCTACATGTCACATTATGATTGAAAATATTTGAACATAAGCCATTTGATGCATGGGTTGTAATAGGATTTGGTACTTTGAATGGTATCTATATTGAGGTTCTAAACCTCTGTCTAGGTTTTAACTTTGTTTGATTCTATCAGGTATTTTGAAGCAATGTAGATTATTTCCTTGTTTCAACCTTACAAAACCATTACGCTAAGTGTGGATAGATGTTTGATTTTTGTTTTTTTCATGAGATTGAAAGTAATGAAATTTCATTTGTGTTCATTTATATGAAAATTTTGGAAATTATTCCTTGTACTCTTCTTTTGGAAACTCTCTATTTCGAAAAGGATTTCAAGTGAGTGTAAAGTAAATTGTTACTCTTATAACTTGTTGCATTCAAGCTGAATAAACATGATGATTTGATTATAATGATTAATCATTTAATATTTGAATCATCTTTTTGTATTTTTATTCACTACAAATAATGATAGGAAAAAGTATTTGAAGTCTTATGATGTAATATACCAAATTTCTTAATTTCAAGTTGTTGGCCGGATAAATCAATCTTGCAGACAAGATCGATCTCCCTAGTGTCAGAAGACAATCTAGCAACAAACGAACAACTAAGTTTATCTTTCTCTAAATATATTCATTTTACAAGTAAATGGTATGAAGGTGTCGATCCTACCTTAGATCCAAATGCTTATTTGTAACCATAGTTCTTCCGTCGCATCAGTAGTTCTTCCGTCACAACAATAATCCTTCCATCGCAACAAGAGTTCTTTCATTGCAACAATAGTTCTCTTTAAATACCTGCAATCAAAAACAAGAAAATATTAAATAGCACCTATATAACAAATAATTATAAAACATACCTATCATAGTGATGAAGGAATCTATGAAATAAACGATCAAATGATAGCTTATTAAAATAAACAATCGAATGAAAATTTATTGAGAAAAACAAAACTTGATTGTATTAATCTTAAAATAGCAGAAGAACCTTACAACCTTAGCCTTGATGTTGAAGAGGCATTCCCGGGGTCTGAAGTAGGAGTCTCCTCTACTTTGATAATTCCTACACTCTTCCTCCAGGAGCACATAGAGGTATGTGATCTTTCCTCACAAAAGCTCAGCAGAAAGAAGTCTAAATCTCAATAGCACTTCACCTCAATCACACACTAAAGCTTGAACTCCCTTTGAGGCTACCCAATGCCTCTTTTTATAGATCAGATGAGGAGGTTAGGGTTCCACCTATGAAGGGATAGGATCCTCCTTCAAAGGGATAGGCTCCTCACATCAAGAGGTTAGCTCCTTAAGGTGTGGGATGCATGAACCTTATTAGAGCGTACTCATCCCCAAAAAATCTCACCCAAAAGCTTCTAGAATTGACCAAAAAACAAATTTTTAACTTTGGTTTCTCGCTCTTTTGACTTTGAAGGGGGTATGTCGGCATTACATAGAGAAACTACGTTCTGGAATGCATTTTTGCTTCAAATTACCTGCGTACCCTAGCCAGGAACGTAGGTAAGCTTCACATTACCTGCGTACCCAGGGTTTTGAAGCTTTTTAGGGTTTTCTTCTCCTGTTTTAGGGCTTGAAATGAAGATTAGAGGTTGTAATACTTGCAGAGGACGTAAGTATGAGTGACAATGAGCTCATACAGTCAGCAGAATGTCAAGGTGACAGTTTTTAGTGCAACAGATTGCCCCCTTAAGTGCGAAGTCTGGAATAGATGAAGATGAAGTCTGTCATATATGAAGAGTGAAGTACTTTATCATTTCAAGGATCATCCTATGGACACCCAAGTCGGAACCTATAAAAACATTCAATGCAAAATATATATATATAAACATATCATCACTGAGGTAGGCATTCCCATACTCAGATCAAAACTAACTAAAAAACTGATTTAAACTGTTCTGATACAGGAATAATTTTCAATACATCAACAGTATAGAAGTGTGTAGACACAGTATGGATGCAGCCATCTATTTATGAATAGTCCACTATATAAATGAATAAAAAAATTTCTCGCAACCTGGATGGTAGAAACTAGATATAGGGTCTTGATTTCCGTTTCTCAAACCAGTACGATTCTATCCATGTGAATAAATGTGTCGAAGTCAAACATGGTAGAAACCACTTGATTACCAGTCAATAATGTAAACTGTTAACAAGTGTGAGAGTAACCACTAGTAATGTCGATGGCTCTCAAAGTACTCAGTACAATCCATGAAATGTGAATGAATGATCTGAAGTCAAACATGTCACGGAATCATTCGATCGAAGGTCAATGATGAAACCTGTCGTCGAAGGCGAGAAACCTGCCATTGAGGCATGCAGATTTCAAGGTATTGACTATTTCTGGATCAACTTCCTAGATAATGAGCTGTCGTTGATAGAAAGTGATCCGTTGTAGGCAAGCCCACAACACGAAATAATAGATCAATTTTTGAAGAAATATATCAGCAAGAACTGACTCAGCGATGGTCAAAATGGAAGACAAATATTTCGCAAATGAATGGTTTGTTTGAACTGTCCTCTTGAACACATAATGACACTGCAGATGGTTTGGTGACAATTGACCCAAAGCTAATACCTAGAAACCAGCTAAAGAATTTCAATATGGTTTTATTAACTGTTAGGTAAAGGATTTTCCCAACCCAGGTGAACAAAAGTGTCATGTTCAAGAGTGGTAACGGTTTTCTGAATAATAAAAATGTAACAAATAGGTTCATTTTTCTCTCTTTTCCCCCACCATTTCTGGCAAGTACCTCTTTATTTTTGACAAGCTTGAGGAGGATAACATTAGCTTGTTTATAAGCTCATCCTTCGGATGAGTCCAAATTAGTTTAAGATTCGAACCCTAAGAAGGGCTGGTTCGTTCCTGCTTAAAAATTGAACAGGTCCTTTACTGTTAAATTTTCACGAGCCCATTATAGGAGAAACTCGGTGTTTTTCAATTTTAGGGAGTCAGAAGAAAAACTTAAGAAAACTCCGTGGGTGTAATTTTTCATAAATTTAGTCTCTTGAGCCCGAAAACGGATAAAATAATGCGGGAGAGAACTCTATTGACCGTAATTAGTCAATGCATACGTTTTTCGTAAATAGTCCATTTCAGTCCATAAAAGGGATAAACTTATACTGAAAGGACGATCATTCATTTACTTTAACGAGTTCGAATAATCAAGTGCTCGACAATCTTTTCAATTTTTGAGAGTTTGAAAAGAGTTAAAAAGAGGACTCTAGGGTTTCGCTTTTTTGTAATTTTTTGAAAGAGTTCGAAAAAGTGATAAAAGTATGCTCTTTGTTGAAAAAATGATCAGTTTTACCGAAAAATCCAATATTCTGCACAAAAACTCGAAACAATTACACATACCTGTTTAAGATAAATAAAAATGTTTTCAAAAATTACCTTTTTAAAGTGAAAAATAAACAAATTAAAAATTCATTTATTCGGAAAAACTTATAAAAAGGAATTTTTTAACTTCATTTTTACTATTTGAATTCAAAGTGAAAAAGTGAGAGCTTTTGGATAAAAAAAAACTTCCTGTGAAGATTCTGGAAAATCCGTTTGTCGGAATCAGAAACTGTCAGCTCCAAGTAATCTATATAAATTCTGGACCAGATGAGGGCCCAAGTTGATCTCCTAATTTGGATAGTGAACAGGTGGGACACACAAGACCAATGTTTCTTGTTTCTCGGCCACCGGCTCGAAATCGAGCTGGAGGACATATATTTTTTTTAACTGGTTTGTCCAAAAGGGGCAGACATTTATCTCTATTCAGGACTAGAACAGGTGGTCAGTCTGTTGCTAGTCTCAAAGCAGAGTTTTACAATGGTTGAGTAGACCCCAAGATAAACGGATAGATATCAAAACTATTATCCATCCTGAGTTCAAATTTATTGTGTTCATTGTTATTAGATTGTACAGGACTGCAGCATTACATGTTTCCAATCTCATGCTGAGGGCATTGAGATTGTTAGATTTCTGTCGGCATATTTTCGTTGGTTGAATAACCAACTCTTTGTCATTAAGGATTTTTCATACGCCGGGATGGACTACCGCGGCGACAGAGACATGGCTTTTCCTCCAGGAGAGCAATGGGATGATTCAAGTAAAAATCATTTTCAACACTTTCTAAGTCCTAATTTTTTTTTTTTTTTTTTTTAATTTTAAACCGTCCAACACAAGATGATGTATAGTTTGAAGCGCACTTCTATGCTATGATGTATCACTATTACCGGCTATCTGTGTACATGTTATCAAATGTTGTCTAATTTACTGTTTTGATTATTGCAAATGTCTATTTATCATACTAGAAGAAATTGCATCTGCTAATGTATTTAAATGTCTTCGAATATGCTAATATTCAATGTAATCAAATTCATGTTCCAAGATACGAACTCTCAAAAATAACCTTAATAAAACTAGATTCCTACTGGCATACACTCTGTTAAGCTGTAATGCAATGAGTTTAGAGTCCAACCTAACAATCAAGCTCTGAATCCCAAATGAGATGGATTCAGATAATAACTCAATCACTGCACTATACTCTGCAATGTCATTTTTTGTTTGACTAAGGCTTACCCCATGCATAGACACTAACTCGTCAGAGGGTTAATAGATAACCCAAGCTGCGGAAGAAATGTTCTGTGTACTACGACAAGCACCATCACCAAAACCAATGTATGTCTGAAGAGACTATGACATCTGCAATATCAAGAGTAAAAATCAGATAAGCATGAATAGTGATAAGAGCACACTCTAAACTAGGCACATTTTTCTAATCTAAAACACACCAACAGTAAAGAAACTAATCTAATAAAAAATCTCCACACCAAATTTAAGCATAATATCTCTTCAGATAAATCCCATTTTTGGGTTTATCTAAAGGGACACCGTCAAAATCTATTAGCTCATAGGCCCCTTTTGCTAGCTTTCGCTTAACAATGAAAGGACCATGCCACATAGGCACAAATTTTCCAGCCCCTAGCTTATCGTTGACTTGATCGTACATTAAAACTAGGTATCCTTTTGAAAAATTATGAGGTGTAACATTTCTATCGTAATGAGCTTTTATTCGTTTGACACGAGCTTCGTTTGCTAATGCAGCATTTTTTCGATTCTCATCTAGTTAAGCCAAGTAAAAAAAAAGCTTCTCCTCTTCAGACGTAGCTGGGAGTCATTCTATGGCTAATTTCAATGATGGAATTTCGCATTCAATAGGAAACACAGCTTCCAAACCGTAAACCAGTTGAAAGGGAGTGAAACCAATTGATGTTTTTACTAAGGCTCGATATACCCAAAGTGCTGAAAATAACATGGAATGCCAATTCGACTTATGAATACCAATGATTCGTTTGATCATAGTGACTAAAAATTTATTGATAGCTTCAACCAAACCATTAGCTTGCGGGTAATATGGAGTAGAACTATCGTGGCGTAGGCCAAGTTGATCTGTCAGTTCAGTCATCATGATATTTTGAAAATGACTTCCATGATTTGTAATTATGGCTTGAGGAGCATCGAATCTAGCAATTATATGATTGAACATGAAAGTTGTAACAATCTTGCCATCTACCAAAAATGTAGGCATCGCCTCGACCCACTTAGTAAAATAATATACCACTAGGATAATATACGCATGCCCCCCAGCCGAGTGAGGGTTACATGTAATAAAGTCAATACCCCACTTTGAAAAAGGATCGACAACAATTATAGGGTGAAGAGGAGCTGGTGTTGCATGCATTTTACGATCAAATACCTGACAATAGTGACATTTCCAGACTGCATAGATACAATCTTTGAATAAGGACGACCAGAAATAACCAGTGCACAATATCTTTTCGGTTTTGGCATACCCAGACATATGACCGCCATATACTCCAGAATGGCAGTCATTTAGAACCTTCTCAGCTTCTTCGTGAGTAAGACAACATCGGAAAACAGAGTCTGCTCCATGATGATAGAGTGTATCACCAATAACATTGTATTGTTGGGATTGGAAACGTATTTTCCATCGCTGAGATCGTGAGATTTTAGGCCGAAAAGATTGGGTTTGGAGATAAAAAAATAATATCTCCATACCAAGGATCAAGAGTACTGATAAGAAACAAGGATTCGTCTGCAATGGGCTGCTCCGCCACAGTTTCAGTATCAGTAGATGGGAAATCACACATCGGTTCTGCAAAAACCAAAGATTTCTTTGCCTTGGATTTTCCAAATTCCAAGTCAAATTCCTGCAGGATAAATATCCATTTGGAATACTTGACCCCTAGCAATTGTTTGGTCAAGATGTAAATCATAGGGTTATAGTCATAAATTACTGTGGTTTTGCATAATAAGATGTAGTGACGAAATCTTTGGACAACTTGAACAGCTGCCAAGGCCAATTTCTCCACATGTGTGTATTTGATTTCAGTCGGATGCAGATTTTGACTAAGATAGTAAATCACATGTTCATTGTTGAATTCATCTTCTTGAACTAAAACCATCCCATTGGTGGAATGAGAGGTGGCGAGGTACAAAAAATAGTCCTGGTTGTAATTGGGAGGATGTAGTAACGGTGCAAGGGTCAACGTGTGTTTGAGTGCATTAAAATATCGATCAGCAATCTCATCCCAAAAGAATGGAACGTTCTGTTTTAACAACCTGGTAAAACCCTTTGTTAACTCGGCGTAGTTAGGAATGAAACGACGTAAAAAGTTTGCTTTCCCCTGCAAACTTTGGAATTGGCGCAGAGTCGAAGGAGGAGGTAGATTGACAATAGCTTCGACCTTCAACGAATCAACGCGAATGCCTTCTTTCGAAACAATAAATCCCAGTAAGTGACCTGATTCTACACAGAAAACACATTTGTGTGGATTCAGCCGAATTCGATAATGCCTACATCTCATAAAGATAGCTCGTAAATGAGTGAGATGGTCGGCCCTACACGATGAATGAGCAGGTAAATCATCGAGATAAGGCTGCACAATGTGCTTAATGTCATGACCCGTGTAAGACATAGCCCTTTGAAAAGTTTCCCCAGCGTTCTTCAATCCAAAGGGTAGTTTGCAATAAGAAAATGTCCCCCATGGACAAATGAAAGTTGTTTTTGGCTGATCGGCAGGGAGTATGTTTATTTGATTGTAACCGAAAAAACCATCCGTAAAGGAGAACATTTCACTGCCGGCATAATCATCAATTATTTTATTGATATAGGGGGTTGGATAATTGTCTTTAGAACAAGCTCGATTAATATCCCTATAGTTGATAAATACTCTTATCATTCCTTGTTTTTTGTTAACAGGAACAATATTTGATACCCAATCGGTTAAAGGAATTCGATAAATGAAACCTGCATGAAGTAATTTCTCAACTTTGGCTTTGATAGCAACATCTTTTCTCGGATGTATTTGACGTAAGCATTGACGAACAGGTTTGGCATCTGGGTAAGTCTTGATTTCATGTACAACAATTGACGGATCGATTCCTGGCATTTCTTCATATGACCAGGAAAACATGTCACGGAATTATTGAAATAGGGCTTTATAAGATTGGAGTTCATTGTCCGTACAACAAGCACTTATATGAATGTTCTCAATTATTCTTGGCTTAACTGAAATGTCAATAGGAATTGTTCGAGAGATATTTTCCAAATTTAACTCAGAATCAGGATTTTGCAATGGATTTTATGGTTCTTTGACGTATTCAATTGTAAAAATAGAGGCGAAATATTTTCAAAATGATCCAGCTTAGGTTAAAATGAAGATCGGTGATGTAGATCTTCCCATGGTAAATCGTCAACACACAAAAGTTCATGAATCTTCTCATCAATATGAACAAGATTGGGAAATGTCGTTGTGGCTGAGCTAGATATAGAAAGTGATTCCTCATGGATCACATTCATTGGATCAGTTTCGGTTGAAGAAGGATGGGAAAGAAACTGTACAGCCTGATATGCAATTTCAAGGGGACTCAAAGGCATCGCGCCATCAAATGAATCCACCTCGGAATCGGAAGGTACGATCCAAGTATCATCAAAAGTAACAGTATTCGATGAAATCATATGAATATTTGCAATATGAGGTGATACGTTAGGAGCAGGAAAGGAAAAAGTTCCTAGTAAACCAGAATCTTTAATCAAACCTACACCAACATCCTTGTAAGGGATAACCGTTTTACCGACGTGTTGGATTGTTTATGTAGAGGCTAAATCGGATCAGAATTAAGTCAACTGGTCTATTGTAATGATCTTTCCTTGATGTGGAAACTTGATAAGCCGAAAGACCAATGAAACAACAACAGTCATAGCATAAGACCAACTGCGACCCAGGAGAAGGTTGTAATCTAGAGGGGCATCAACCACCTCCACATCTAGATTTACGGTTTTGCCTTCGACCCCTATAGGTAAATCCTGCAAAATACCAAAAGGATGGAACCCTCGGCCATCAAAAGCCTTTAGAATTTTCGGAGACTGATTGAGTGTAGGAGAACCAAGCAATTTCCAACACTGGATCGACATAATACACGTAGAAGCCCCTTCATCAATCACAGTCCGAAAAATGGGTCTATTTTTTACTAATACTGGAATCTGGAAAGCCATTTGATGGGGTAGGCGGAGTATACTATTCTCTAAATCAAATATTATTAGGTTCGAATCCTGAATATCGACAGCTCCTATGGCAAAAAAAAGTAATTTATGCTGTGTTGGGCATGATTGCAACACTTCCAAAGCTGACATTGCTGAAGGGGAAATAGCTAAGTCCTCAACAATGTTGTAATTCTGAGCAGCTCTCGCATGTGGATTGAATGCTGATTTACAAAGTACACCTTTAGCAAGCAGTTTGATTACTAGGTCTGGATTGGGTTTCTTGATCTGTACTAGATTAGAAATAGGAGGAGGTGTAGTTGATGTGTTTGAATTAGAAGATTCTACTTCTTTAGCATCAACATGATTTTTACTACCATAATCTTGCAATTGCATCGCAATCCTGACATGAGACATCATCAGAATGGGCTCTTCTGAGGCATTCAAGGTGGAACCAATCATCTTACTATCTTGAGTAGGAAAAGGATCCTTCAAGACAGCAGGCTATTGAGAAAATTTAACGAATTTCAAAACCTCTGCTCGATGTGGGCATTCTTTAGTAAAATGATCCTCATCACAAATGAAACAAGGATATCGAGGCTTGAGTTTTTCTTCATTAGATTCATTTTTATCTGTTTTATCTTTTGAATTATGTTTGTTTTTATTCTTCCCCTTCATTTTACAGCCAGATTTAGATTTGGCCGTAGATGTCTCTACGACATGAATGTGGGCAGAAATTTCAGCGGAAGACTCTCCTTTCGGGGAATCAGGTAAATTTATTATAGGAGAAGAATTCTTTGAATATTTATTCTTGTTTTTAGTGTTAATTGTACCAATCATACCATTAGCGGCATGAGACCCTGAAGGAGCTGCAGTTATTTGACTTTGTTTTGGAAGATCGGGGATTTTTTCATATAAAGTACCTTACTGCATATAGACGAGGTCAAGGTACTGAGCTTGAGTAATGACTTGCTCCTCAGTAAAAACTCCTGCCTTAGCTCCATCTTCAGTGATTTTGGGTAATAATGATTTAACAAACCATTCCGCCAAAATTTGATCCGGAATGAAAACTTTCACTAAATTCCTTTTACGTCGCCATTCGTGAATATGATCAGAAATATATGTGGATGTGGATTATTTTAGAGAAGTCAATAGTTCCGTGCCATTGTTGTATCTGACAGGAAACTGAAAGTGAGTTAAGAAAGCAGTTGCTAACTAATTGAAATTATTAAAAGAGCCTCATGGTAACTTAATGTACCATTTGGCGGCAAGACCAATAAGAGTTCGTTGAAAAAGATGTAAGTGAATTGAATCATTAATTATCGAATTAGACGCACACCAGAGGTGATAATTCATAACATCATTTGATGGATCCTCTCCTGACTTACCCTCAAATTTCAGTATATCATTGGGCAACTTATGTGGCATTGGCAGCCAATACGGATGATAGAAAATTGGATCATTCATAAGGCCTGAAAAATCATGTAAATCCAAAGTTGCAATAAATGGTAACTGATGGTTAGGGTCGCAAAAACCTTGAGTAACAAGAGAAGTTCCGGGAGGAGGATACCTAGGATAACTCGGAATCGGATTTGCATTAGGAATGGTATAACCCCCCGGGAAACCAGGATTAACCAGGCCAAACTGTGGTTGTTGAGGCTGTTGATAAGTATATCCAAGGTACGGTTGATACTGATAAACTGGGTTTTGTGAAACATGACCGAATTTATATTGTCCTTGGTACGGTTGATACGTGAATTGCAGTCGAATTATAACAATAATACTTGTACCAGCTTGTCCCATAGGTATCTGTACCGAAGTCTGAACTGTAGGTCCTAACTAGGGTACAGAGACTTGAGGGATTTGCACGGATGCAGGGATAGAAGAAATAGGAGCTACAGATACTCCAAAAACAGGTGTTATAGGTTGAACAGATGTTGCAGTAGTTGCAGCAGTTTGAGGTGGAGTGTGAGGTGTACTAGGCCCAGACTGCTGAACAGAAGCAGGTGCAGGGATTTGAACAGTAGGTTGGACAGGTTTTTAGGTTGGACCAGAAACCAAAGGCTGTCTAGGTTGACTAGATAACTGCACATTAGGTTGCATAGTCTGTTGAATTTGGGATGGATCCCACATCATGTTCATTCCGGGGTATTATCCCGTAGAAGGTTGTACATATGAAGGACCATAACCTGGTTTAACATAGGGTTGATAATTAAGTGGTAAATTTCCAACTCCTTGTACAAATGATTGACCAGAAGGTGGTTGAAAACCTTGATTTGGGTACTGACCTTGAGGTTGATAACCGTGAGGCACGTACTGAATCTTGGGTTGATAAGGACCTTGAGGAACATAATAAGTCTGGGGTCGACCTTGGGGTATGTACTATCCTAAAGGTTGATAACCTTGAGGTATGTACTGTCCTTGAGGTTGTTCTCCAAAATAATATTGTCCTACAGTTTGTCCTGGGAAAAAATTACCATGAAATTTCCCCCTAGGCAGTAATTGACTGCCTTGAGGTTGCCCTCCAGGTGGTAACTGACTGCCTTGAGGTTGCCCCCCAAGCAGTAACTGACTTCCTTGAGGTTTCCCCCCAGGTGGTAACTGACCACCTTGAGGTTGAGGATTTGGAATATTACCAGACATCATAAAGATTTTCTCTGCATTCGATGTTTCAGTTTTAATTCCATTAAGACCAGGTGATAATACTTGTTAAATCGGTTGAGGAGATGCTCCTAAAAAAGTACCAGAGAGAGCCTGATACCTTGAAGGAACAGAAGGACCACCGTGTAAAAATTCTTCCGGTGTTTGGGAAAACATCAATGACTCTCCTGACATGATAGATGAAGGATAGTAAGCTCTAGGAGTAGGATGAAATGGAATTTGAGGTGGAGAAAAAGCAAGACCCGAGTTTTTTTAAAAATTGGTCAAAGATAGATACCAAGCTTCGCTACTAATAGGGCTGTAGAAAATGGATTCATGCTCCCTAATATTCAAAGACTGAGGGGATTCGGGAAGAGATACTTCTTTGTTTGTATTAGCAAGTTCTTCAATGGAAATGAGGCCAGATGGAAAATCTTCAGTAATAATATTTCTTACCCTAGGTGAACCAGGATCACTATAAGTTGGAGTAATAAATCCGGAGGATGTTTCCAAAACAGAAAGTTCAATCTCAGGCTCAGAAATTTCAGGTTCTTCAGCTAGTTCACTAGAAAGAGAAATACTCCTAGTAACTTCAGAAACTGAAATCAGTTCTTGGTTGTGTTCTGTCGTGGGTATTTGATGATCAGGATGAACAAATATAGAGGAACTTCCAATTTCTGTCGATCTAATTCTACCGCTACTAGATGATACTAGAGAACACGGCCCTTCAAGCTAACTTGGTGTATATTCAGGGGGCTTACCCTAAAGTCTCCGGGATTGTCTCGGTAACTCTGCCATGATTAAATATTAATCAATCACACGAAAAACAAAGAAAATTTCAATAAAAACACCTAAAGTATCTAAAGAAACAAATAGCTGAAGCACACGCTTAAAAAATATAAGAGTTCAAACCACGCACAAACAGTAACTTCCCGTACTAAAAACACTAGTTGGTGATGAAATCCAACTTAGTAAAAATTTAATACAGAAAGGGCGGTTGTAACAGTACCCCGACAACCTGCTTAATGAAACAGACTGATGCAAGTTTCTTCACAAAACCATCTCGTGTGAAGAAAACCCCCTAGAGAGTCCAAGTGAGTCTAGTCGACGTCTGCTCCAGGTATAGTAAGATATTTCCTTCACCGTCATGTTAGGAAATAATCTTAAGTTTATGGACACTAAGGTTACCAACAGTAACAAATACAACTGGGGGAACAGTCTACGATCTGATTCCACGCGCAAGGGAAGAGTAACAAAGCTCAATCCCCTTGAAGGCTCCTCGACATGGTCAATCTGAGGTTTACCAACAAGTGACCCTAGGCTCCTCGACAATGGTTAATCCGAGGTTTACCGTTTGTAATGCGCGCATATATTCTATCTTTCCCAATGAAAAAGAATTGATTGTCTCAAAGGTTCGGACACGATCTCATGATTAACTCCTTTAAGAGAAGCTTCCTAGATTGTACCAATTACAATTGGATTTATTTCCTACCGCAAGATTTATCTACTTGTTTGTTTTTACTATCTTGGAGAGTTAATTACTCCCTACTCCAAGATACTAGCCTAAGCTATATTGGTGATAAGAGCCCTAGAAATAAAAAGATTACTAGTTCAATTTTAATTAAGCATTGTTTTTATGGGTTGTTCTTTAAGTCAATAGGTATGGAAATGAAAATTTTATGGTGTGAAGACACAACTTCCAAAAATACTAAAAAATGCACCTAAAATGATAAACAATTCATTTTTCTTTCAAAGAAATTCTAGCTAAAGAAAGAGTTCGAGAATGCAATTCTTTTAAGAGACAATTCTTTCTTTAAACATGAAGAATAAATGGAAGAATTTTTTTTTGTCTTTTCAATAAGAACTCAAAACGAGACAAATAATCAATGCTCACAATAAATCCCTTTCTCTTTCAAAACTCAAAACTACAAAAAACAAGTTTTCTTTCAAAAGAAATTTAAAAGTTCTAAAAAGCACTCAAAACTACGAAAAACTAATTTTGAGATATACAAACTTTGAAAATATAATTGAATAAAAGCTTTAATTTTTTTTGAGAATGTTTTTCTTAGTTTTTCAGTAGACTAAGGATTCATTTTCCCAGAATAACAAATAAATCAAAAAACATCCTGATATTTTTTCTTTTGTAAAAATGAAATTCAGAACTTATAACGAAGTTTTTTCAAAGATTTGCAAAGAGAAAACTAGATCTATTTCTCAAAAGAATGAATTTCACAAACAAGTCAGACTCATCAAGAAGATAAAATATACCAAGGTGATCTAAGTCACTTTTAAGATTCTAATCTTTGGGTCACTATAGAGACAAAGAGAAAGCCACTCTAAAAATGCAAAACTTCTAAAAAATCATTCAAAACAAAAGTGCTATGAAATTAATTCACAAGATATTTTCGACAAAAAAAATATAGATTTGGGTAGACACTAAAGAATCCTAAATCAAATATAAACTAAACTGAAATAATAAATCTAATTTTTTCAAGACTTTTAACAGGGTCTGCAACGATGTGCTGTCCCCATAAAAATTCAAGAAAAACAAAAAAACTTCAAAACTTTTCAAAGCAAAGTAAATCTAAGTTACCCAAACCCATACAAATCAATCAAAAATTAGAAAAAATTCATTTTCTCAAATCAAAACAAAGGAAAATCAAAATAAGTTCTTTCCCCGGCGGAGTCGCCAATTTGTTGGCCGGATAAATCGATCTTGCGGACAAGATCAATCTCCCTAGTGTCAGAAGAAAATCTAGCAACAAACGAACAACTAAGTTTATCTTTCTCTAAATATATTCATTTTACAAGTAAATTCTATGAAGGCGTCGATTCTACCTTAGATCCAAATGCTTATTTGTAACCGTAGTTCTTCCGTCGCAGCAGTAGTTCTTCCGTCACAACAATAATCCTTCCGTCGCAACAAGAGTTCTTTCGTCGCAACAATAGTTCTCTTTAAAGACCCGCAATCACAAACAAGCAAATATTAAATATCACCTGTATAAAAAATAATTATAAAACATACCTATCATAGTGATCAAGGAATCTATGAAATGAACGATCAAATGATAGCTTATTAAAATAAACAATCGAACGAAAATTTATTGAGAAAAACAAAACTTGATTGTATTAATCTTAAAATAACAGAAGAACCTTACAACCTGAGCCTTGATGTTGAACATGCCTTCCCGGGGTCCGAAGAAGTAGTCTCCTCTACTTTTAAAATTCTTTCACTCTTCCTCCAAGAGCACATAGAGGTATGTGATCTTTCCTCACAAACGCTCAGCGGAAAGAAGTCTAAATCTCAACAGCACTTCACCTCAATCAGACACTAAAGCTTGAACTCCCTTTGAGGCTACCCAATGCCTCTTTTTATAGAGAAGATGAGGAGCTTAGGGTTCCACCTATGAATGGATAGAATCCTCCTTCAAAGGGATAGGCTCCTCACATCAAGGGGTTAGCTCCTTAAGGTGTGGGATGCATGAACCTTATTAGAGCGTACTCATCCCCAAAAAATCTCACCCAAAAGCTTCTAGAACTGACCAAAAAACAAATTTTTAACTTTGGTTTCTCACCCTTTGAATTTGAAGGGGGTAGGCAGGAATTACATAGAGAAACTGTGTTCTGGAACACAGTTTTGCTTCACATTACCTGCATACCCTAGCCAGGAACGCAGGTAAGCTTCACATTACCTGTGTACCTAAGGTTTTGGAGCTTTTTATGGTTTTTTCTCCTGTTTTAGGGCTTGACATGAGGAGTAGAGGTTGTAAGACTTGCAGAGGAGGTAAGTATGAGTGACAATGAGCTCATAGAGGTTGTAAGACTTGCAGAGGAGGTAAGTATGAGTGACAATGAGCTCATACAGTCAGCAGAATGTCAAGGTGACAGTTTTTAGTGCAACACAAGTTACACTTGATTAGATCCTTATGCAATGATCGAAGGGTGAGTATGATCTATATTTACTTTTGAAATGGTCTTGGGCCTTTATTTTACAATATGTAGGAATGTTAGGTCCATTCCACTACACCTTTGCAAGCTATTGTACAAGAGGTTGGTGCTAAAGATACATTCATCCACTCTAGTGGACTATTTCACTTTGGGAACAAAATTAAAGACTAAGAAATATCACAAAAAAAATAAAAGTTATCTGTTATGAGGAACAAATTACATAAGAAATAGAATATTTGTAGAGAGATTATGTAGCTTGAGTGTGGTAAATGTGAAGTTTTTATTAATTTCATTTACGTCTTGTTTTCGAAAAGGGTCTTTCTGAAAATCAGTACTATTTATCTTTAAGATTTCAAGACATAATCTTGCTTTTATCGTAATTGTAGTATTTTGATGTTATGTAAAATTGTTTTCACATCCTGTTCATATTTTTAAAGGCATACCATAAACATCAAAATTTTCACATTTTGTTATATAAATTATATATATTTTTTAGCTATTAGAAATGCATTGTTTCTTTCTTCAAAATAGTTGAACCATTGTGATGACTACTCTTTTTTCTCATCCTAGTCTGTATTTCAGTGCTAGTTTCTTTTGCTTCATGTGAACCTTTTTGTATTTTTATTTTGTGTTGACTCTCTCCTAGGATTTATATAGATGTGTTCAAACAATTTTTTCATACCCATTAATAAATCCTTCTTGCATTGTAATAAAACCTACAAATCAACAACTTTTGACACTTGATGAATGTTTTATATGCCCATTAATTGTTTTCAATAAATTGATAGGTTCAAATCGAGAAGGGAGTAGAGTCTATACACCTTTGTAGACTATAGAAGTCAATTTTTTGTGCATAGGTGGATCCCTTGTCTCACAAATAAATGGGTCTCATACACCAATTTGGTGTCTAGATTGGCCATGACCTGAAAATTATATTATTATTATTGTGATATTGGTGACTAGTGTAATGTCTTGCTCTCAAAACCTTATATTATTTTACTTCTTTGATAATTTCTCTCTCTCTATATGTGTGTGTGTCTGATTAAATATGTTACTCTCAACCCATTATATTATTTACCTTTTTTTAGAAGCAAAGAGTATCAGTCTCTCACTCCTTTACAGACCAACAAAAGTTATATTTACAGTCAATGCACTCCATATTTGTGGTGCATCTAGGTTAAAATACTAAAACTAAACCTAATTCTAATTCTAGATTATGAAATTTAACCCTACACTTGCTTGAGATAATGCCTAGATTATAATTTGCAATAAGGAGTAGCAGGTGTGCATACAAGAAAGCACCGGCTTAGATATCTGGGACCTACTTTGATGCTCAACTTGTGCCTATTTCTTGAACGAGAAAAACAATATGAAATTATAAAACCAACTGAACTCAAAGTGGAATTTCCTAACCTAAAACAATGGGAATCTGAGTTTAATAGCTGGTAGAAAAACTCAATATATACTAATATTGCACATGAATGCCCTCTTTTCTCCTACTTAACTATGCTTACCTCAAGCTCTATTGTGAACACGAATATAGGAAAATTGTAGCCATAATTACTATTGTATGGACCCACATTTAATGTACCCTTACTGCTATATGGACATGATGTTGTTCTTACCAACAGTGTGTGATATGCTGTTCTGAGAAGATTGATGTAGCTAAACAAGGTAATAGTCTAACATCTTTCTAGGTAGTCAATTTTTGAAGCAGTGTATGAGTAGTTTTGTCAGTCAAAAAAAATACTAGGGAGGGAAGTATCTATCTTCCATCTTACTTTGTTACTTGGTTGGAAGAATAAGAGGATATGATAATTATTCTTCCATTTTTGTGTGGTATCAGGTTGTATGGATATGGTTGGAGCCTGTTGGAAATGTTGTCATTGATGGCAAAGGAAGTGGCACAGAAGGAGCATCTGAACAGCAACAAGGCAAAGAAATAAGCAAGGAGCAGCATTACACAAGAAGCAGAGATAGTAACAAAGATACCAGCAGAAAGAGCAAAGAAGCAGAAGGGAAGCAAGGTAGATAAGGAATTAAGGTAGCAGACAATGCAGAGACAGAGTAGGAGAAAAAAAAAGGCCATCGAATAGAAAAGAATAAGTGAATGGTAATCTGTGATAAGTAAGAAATCCATTGAAGGAATTAATGGTTGCAGAGATATGATGAATATAGCAAAGATTACAATTACAATGGACCATAGTACAGTGATCAGCTTGCGGAATCAAGAACTTGAGTGTGCAGCGGAACTGTGACAGGATAGAACTCTGAACATGAAATGGAAGGTTGATATAGTATATATATCATAGCATAATTGAAGACAGAGTGATATTGTTTTGTGTCGAGGTCAGAAGGCAGCAACCGGTGTAAAGAATGTACGTTAAAAGACTCAAACAAAATTGTTGTTGTGTAACTAGCTTCAAAAATAGAAGAAAAGAGATATCAACGCCTTAGAAATAAGCCACTTCGAGGGGGCAACCTCCAATACATTACATAAATGAAAAATTCTTGGATGATACAATTTACAAACCTCCTTTCTATATATAGGAGTCCATGGGGCCATAATGTAATCCTAGTGGGCCACAATGTAATCCTAGCCAACCTAACAATAATAATTTAAGGGCACAATAATAACAAAATGGGGGTTACAAGGGTTCAATAATAACAATAAGGGGGTTAAACTAACCATAATAAAGGACTATACTAGTGATATAGGGACCTAACATGCCCCTCTCCTTCAAAAAAGTGTTGTCCTCAACACTTGAGTAGCTCCGGGTGCTTCGGTATAAAATTCTCATCCTCCCATGTAGAATCTTCAGTGGGTAAGTTCTTCCACTTGATGAGATACTCTGAAATTGATCGATTCCGTAGCTGTCGAGTTCTTGTTTCCATGACCGCTTCAGGTTCCAATATGATTTTTCCTTCCTCATCAAGTTCTCGCAATATTGTTTGAACTGGAAGATTTTCACCTATAACCTTCTTTAAGCATGAAACATGGAAAACTGGATGTACTCGCGAAGAAGCAGGAAGCTCCAATTTGTATGCCATAGAACCAATCTTTTGCAACACCTTGTAAGGACCATAGTATTTTGGTGATAATTTATTATCCTTCTTAGCTTGCTTGAGGGACATTTGTTTGTATGGTTGTAGCCGTAAAAATACCCAATCTCCTACATCAAAACTTCTCTCGCTGCGATGTTGATCTGCCTGTTGTTTCATTCGATTTTGTGCCAAAGTCAGGTTATCCTTTAAGAGTTGGAGAACTTCTTCCTGATGCTCGATGTGATCTTCCTGATTTGGATTCTCCAAGACAAAGTTGTGTCTAATCTCCCACAATGACCTAATTATGGACTAGTTCAGTAGAGCGAACTTGTACGACTTGCCACGTGTCACTGTTTCGTCCTTTGTCTCTGAAATTTATAGCCAAGAAACTACAGTACGTTTGATTGTGACCACTTTTTACAACACTCCAATCCGATGCCCAGAGAGAGAGTTATTGAAATTTTCCCACGATCACCTCTTTGAGATGAAATTCAGGAGCCTGAAAAAGCACTACCTTCCACAGATCATATCTCCAAGAATATTGCGAACCAAGCTCTGAAATTTTTTGACGAACTTCCTCAGGATTTCAGCTTCGCACCATATGAATTTCGCACTCTGAACCTTTGTACAAAAAACACGAGTAGCGCAAATGCCACGATGACCTGCTTAGGAGCCTAAAACAATAGGAGCCTAAAACATTACCTAATCACAGATGATATCTCCTCAAATAGTAACCAAGCTCGAAAGTTTTAGACAAGCTTCTCGTGATTTCTGGCTTCCCACCCTAAAAATTTCAAACTTTCCAAACTTCAGAGAAAAAAAAGTTATAGCGAAAATGCCACGATGACCCGTTTGGAGCAGCGAAACCCTAGAATCCAAAGCTCTGATACCAAATGTTGTGTAACCAGCTCCAAAAATAGAAGAAAAAAGATATCAACGCCTTAGAAATAAGCCACTTCGAGGGGGCAACCTCCAATACATTACATAAATGAACAATTCTTGGATGATACAATTTACAAAACCTTTTTTCTATATATAGGAGTCCATGGGGCCATAATGTAATCCTAGTGGGCCACAATGTAATCCTAGCCGACCTAACAATAATAATTTAAGGGCACAATAATAAAAAAATGGGGGTTACAAGGGTACAATAATAACAATAAGGGGGTTACACTAACAATAATAAGGGACTATACTAGTGATATAGGGACCTAACAATTGTGAACAAAGCGTTAAACCTAGCAATGGAACTATAATAAAAGGCAAAACCTTAAAGCGCAACTTAATTATAATAATACAGTGAAAAGGCAACGGAACCCTGTGTAGAAGAGCGAAACCATGACCAAGTGAACAATGAAGGTGGTTTACGATTTTCATCACACCACCTATGCGGAGTGAGTGGTATTTGAGGAGTTGGGAGCAATTCCATAAATCACTCGACACATGGCAAGGAGGACCCACGGAAAACTGCTTGTCACTGTGTGCCATCGTGCGTGATAGTTCGACCCAAGATGCCTAGCGATATCGTTGAGCACCGTTGATATGGGAAGGGGTCATCGGATGGTCATCATTTGCTGAAGGTGCGCGAATATTAACATAGGTACGGCGGGCCATCGCACGTTAATGTTCGGCATCGGAGGTCGAGCGATATGCATATACGCCGTTGATCTAAAAGCTTGCTAATATAACGGTGATCGGACGTTGGACTTGCGCGAAATTTACTTATGGTACTGTGCGCGTATTTGATTGGCTATTGACTATATTTGTGGGCCCGGGGTCAAAGGTTTATCATATTGTTTTAAAGCGTTAAAATGTGAAAGTTTAACCTTAATTCTAAAGTTAAGTTCAGAAGTATTAAATTAATTATTTAATTACCAAGATCAATAGAACCGTGAGAGTTATGGAGACCCCGCTGGATTATCTATTTTGACCCCGTCCAGGAATACCATTAGCGAGTGAATGGTTTTGACCCAAGGTTTTAATAAAGGCGAAAACTATATAAGGTGATGAGAATCATGAAGAACGTGTGTGCATGCGTAAGGGTTGATAATAAACGAATCTCTTTTAGAGATATCTGTATGAATAAACTCTGATATATATTTATCTGTGGTGCACCTGTGAATATGATGATTAATCAAGATCTGTAGATTAGATAATGATTAATTCCTGGTTTAATCGACTGAAGAAATCATGAAGAACGTATGCATGAGTAAGGGCTGTGAATGAATACTTCACTCTGAAGTATATCTGTATGGAATGGGTAACAGATTGTTGAGAGATCTGAATTAAGGATGCACCTCTGAAGAAAATAATTAAATCTGGTGGCCTGCAAGGTATGTTGTGTGGAAGTGGATGAAACGTGGTCCACAGTAGATCTGAGGGTCGAAGCCTTCAGTGAGGGGGGTTGTAGCTCCCTTCCAGTGGTAGCTGGTAAACGAGAGCATGGGGTTGTAGCTCCCTTCCAGTGGTAGCTGGTAAACGAGAGCAGGGGGTTGTAGCTCCCTTCCAGGAAAGGCTGGTGAATGAGAGAAGGTTGTAGCCTTCTGCAGGTGGGTGCCTGTGTGCTGGTATAAGTCTGCGCCAGCATAAAATTCTAAGAAATTTTCTGTATAATAAATATTGAAGACTGAGATAACAACATCGGTGGTTTTCTCCCGAATTGGGTTTCCACCTTAAATCCTGGTGTTCATATGTGTTGCTTATGTTTGATGGTTTGTTTAGTTATTTATGTTCATACTTACTACTTATCTGATGAATAAATTATGCAATGATCTGAGTAAAGACATAATAAGATCTCTGGACATACAAGTTGGATGCAGTAATGTAACATGTGGTTTTAAGAGAAAGAAAAAGTAAAAATTGTCAGTCAGCTCTAAATACTGATTCACCCCCCCTCTCAGTATTTTTCCCAACAATTGGTTTCAGAGCCAAGTCCTTTTGAAAAAGCTTAGCCGCTAGAAGGAAGATCAAGCAAGATGAGCAATCAAGATGGAACAACATCTATCAGGCCTCTGCTCTTTAATGGAAACAATTTAATCTTCTGGAAAACAAGGATGAGATCCTATCTTCAGTCTCTGGGAGCAGAGGTATGGGCAATTGTTGAAGGATGATATAAATATCCAGCTGCAGTACCAACAGATCCAACGGAAAGAAAGAATTCTGAAACAAATGCAAAGGTGGTCAATGCCCTATTGGGAAGTCTAACTGAATTAGAATTTGTCAAAGTCATGCAGCTAAATACAACAAAGGAAATATAGGACAAAATCATTCTAAGTTATGAAGGTGATGCAAAGGTAAAAAGTGTTAAACTCCAAACTCTCAGAATTCAATATGAGAATCTAAAAATGGATAATGAGGATAGCATTGCCAATTTATTTTTACGTCTTGATGACATTGTAAATCGTATGAGAAATCTGGGAGAAATAATAACCGAATCTACTTTGGTTGAGAAAGTCTTAAGATCACTAACGACAAAATTTGAGTCAAAAGTTTCTGCTCTTGAAGAAAAGCAGGATCTTCAAAATCTTACTATGGTGCAACTTCATGGCATACTAACTGCATATGAAATGAGAAGAGGAGGACCATCTGAAGTCAAAGAAGTAGTCTTTAGAACTTCTACAAAAGGGAAGGAAGTACAAAAAATAGAAGGATCCGAATATATCTCAAAAGAAGATGAGATAAACTATGTAAAGAAACTTCAACTTGGCACAGGATGGTTCAGAGGTAAGCTTCCTTTCAAATGTTTTGATTGTGGAAGAGTTGGTCATTATGCTACTAAATGTCCTTATAAAGAAACACATAAAAAGGGGAAGGAAGTAGCAAGAAGGAATAAGAATCGTTTTAGTACTAGAAAGAGTTACTATACTCATGAAGACAATGATGGGTTATCTGATAGTGAGGAAGAATGTGAACAAGATGTTAGACTTCTCATGGAATTTGAAAGAGAATCTAGAGAAGAAAAGGATACTTCTGTGGATGCTCTATAAGACAGTTATTTTCTTGAAGAAAACAATAAACTCAAAATTTTCTTAGAAGAGAGTAAAATAACCATAGAAACTCAGAAAAATCAGCTTGAAGAAAAGGAGAAACACAATGAGAAATTAGAGTGTGAAGTAGTAAGTCTAAGAAAAAAACTTGAGAAAGTAAAGACTCTGAATCTTAGATTTTCTAAAGGATCTGAAACCTTAGATGAGATTATCAAGGTACAACATTCTCCTCTTATAAAGACAGGTCTTGGATATATCAGAGAATCTTCTCAGGCTTCAGAACCAAATTATCTAAAAGCAGTTATAGTGGGCTTACAACATTGTGCCACTCAGCAAGGCAATAAAGAATCTTTACAAATAAAGCATGATCATCTCAATTCAAAGAACACTAACAGGAATTTCTTTCAAAGAAACACCAATCAACAGGTAAATTCAAGTATAAGACTTTATGATCGCAGAAATTTCTTCTTCAATGGACAATGTTTCTCATGTCACAATTTTGGTCATAAAGTTGTTCAATGTGTTGCATATAAAACCATCATGACAAGAGAAGCAAGAAAGAAAAGGATTGATATTGAAATAAAGAAGAATACTTATAACAACTTTTCTCCTCTTCAAAATGAAGTTGAATGTGCTTATTGCAATAACTTTGGCCATGAGAAATCAGAATGCAGGAGCAAAGTTCAGCCAAAAGAACATGTTCCTTCAAGCTCCAAAGTATGGAAAAGGAAGGAATTACAGGTTGAAAATTGTGGCATAGAGTTATTTGCAGAAGATGAAGAAAACCAATGGTACATTGATAGTGGATGCTCAAGACACATGACAGGTGAAAAAAACAAACTTCTAGCATATAGTGCTTTAGAAAAAGAAAAGAATGTTACATTTGGAAATGATACTCCTGCGGTCATTAAGGGAAAAGGGTTTGTTTTTCTAAAAGAAAAGGTGAAAGCTAATGAAGTTATGTATGTGGATGGATTAAAGCATAACCTGTTAAGTGTAAGTCAAATGTGTGATCAAGGAACTGAAGTTGTATTTAGTTCAAAAGAATGCGTGGTACGTGATCTTGATACAGGTAAAGCAATTATAAAAGGAAAAAGAACTCCAAGCAACCTGTATGTATTGAAGAACTACAAAGAACAATGTTACTTGAGTAAATATTCAGAAAATTGGCTATGACATAGAAGGTTAGGGCACCTGAGCTTCTCTCAAATCAACAAATCAAGTAGACTTAAAGCTGTTCGTGATCTTCCCAATATTACTCTACCTGAAAATATCATATGCAAATCTTGCCAATTTGGTAATAAAACCAGAGTAAAATTTAATGCCAAGGAAGGATCATCAAGTAAGCCTCTTGAACTCATTCATACTGACATATGTGGACCTATGAAGAAAAAAGCACCACGTGGTGAAGAATACTATATCTTATTCATTGATGATTTCTCTAGAATGTGTTGGATTGGGCTGCTTAAACACAAAGATGAAGCATTTGAGAAATTTCAGATTTTCAAAGCACTAGTGGAGAATGAATTAGAATTAAAAATCAAGTGTCTTAGATCCGATCGAGGAGGAGAATATACATCCAAAGAATTTCTTGAATTCTGTGAACAAAACGGCATAAAAAGACAGTTCTCTGTAGCTGGCACTCCACAACAGAATGGTGTTGCAGAGAGAATGAACAGAACAATTCAACAAATGGCTAGAGCTATGCTTGATGATTCCGGAACACCTGACACATTTTGGGGAGAAGCAGCACATACAGCAGCAAACATTCTCAACAAAGCACATGTTTGTGTAAATAGTGATAAAACTCCATATGAACTTTGGTATGGTAATCCTCCCACTATAAAGCATTTTAGAATTTTTGGGAGCAAATGCTTTATCAAGAATAATGATGAAAAACTTGGCAAGTTTGAACCCAGAGCAGATGAAGGAATATTTCTTGGTTACTCCTCTAGGATTAGGGCATATAAATGTTACAATAAAAGACTTCGGAAGATTGTTGAATGTATAGATGTTGTTATTGATGAGTCTCCAGCAGCTCCAAAAGAAGAAAAACAAACAACAAATGAAGACAATGATGATGACATATATCCTTCTACATCAAATAGTAATGATACAAACAGTGAACCCAATGAAGAACCCGAAGATGATTTGTCTGAAAAGGCTCCATCTAGATATGTTCAAAAGAATCATCCAGAATCTCAAATTTTGGGAGAAAAGGGATCAGGTGTACAAACAAGAAGGACTCTTGTAGGATCTTCTAGCAATCTGGCATTTCTATCCACTATTGAACCTCACAATGTCAGTCAAGCTAGCAAAGATGAATGTTGGATTCAAGCCATGAATGAAGAGCTTGATCAAATTGAAAAGAATCACACTTGGGAACTAGTACCAAGACCTCATGAAAAAAATGTCATTGGAACTAAATGGATATTCAAAAACAAGTTAAATGAGAATGGGGATGTTATAAGAAATAAAGCTAGACTTGTTTGCAAGGGGTATGCTCAACAAGAAGGTATAGAATTTGAAGAAACCTTTGCTCCTGTAGCCAGAATTGAAGCCATAAGAATGTTTCTTGCTTTTTCAAGCTTCCAACAAATCAAAGTTTATCAAATGGATGTTAAATCTGCTTTTCTCAATGGTGATCTAGAAGAAGAAGTTTATATAGAACAACCAGAAGGATTAATTTTGGGAAATGATGAAAAAATTGTTTGTAGACTTAAAAAGGCTCTATATGGTCTCAAACAAGCTCCAAGGGCATGGTACTACTGTCTTGACAAATATCTTCATCAACAAGGATTTTCAAAAGGGTCTGCTGATAGCAACTTATACGCAAAAACTGAAAATGACAAACTATTGATTGTGGTTGTATATGTTGATGATATCATTTTTGGAAGTAATGAAGTGTCTATGAGTCAGAAATTTGCTTCTGATATGCATCAAGAATTTGAAATGTCTTTGCTTGGGGAACTAACATTATTTCTTGGCTTGCAAGTGCAACAAGCAACAGATGGCATGTTCTTATCACAAGTAAAAGACCTCAAGCAAATCCTGAAGAAGTACGGCATGGAAGATTGCAAACTTGTAAGTACACCAATGATAACCGGATGTAATCTCAGTTCTAATGATGATTCCCCCACGGTGAATCAACCAGAATACAGATCTATGATAGGAAGTCTACTTTATCTCAGTGGGACAAAACCAGGCATCATGCATGCAGTTGGGATTGTTGGACGATTCCAAGCTAATCCAAAAGAGTCTCATCTTTAGGCTGTGAAAAGAATATTCAAATATCTACAAGGAACTCAAGACTTTGGACTATGGTATCCAAAGAATGCCGATCTTACTCTTCATGCATACACTGATGCAGATTGGGCTGGAAGTGTTGATGATCGAAAAAGCACTAGTGGTGGTGCATTCTATATGGGGCCCCGGTTAGTATCTTGGTTTAGCAAGAAGCAAAGCTCTATTGCCTTATCTACAACAGAAGCAAAATATGTGGCTGCCGCATCATGTTGCACTCAACTTCTCTGGATGATGCAAACCTTACAAGACTTTCAAATAAAATTTTCACCTCCTATCTCCATTATGTGTGACAATACAAGTGCCATCAGTATCTCAAATAATCATGTTATGCATTCCAAGACCAAGCACATTCCCATCAAATATCACTTCTTACGTGAACAAGTGCTTGAAAAAAAGGTGAAATTGGAATATGTTCCCTCCAAAGAACAAGTTGCTGATATATTTACCAAACCTCTACCCAGGGAAGCGTTCGAATATCTCAGACAGAAACTGGGAGTAGTCTCTGCCGTGCAGAGGATGAGGTCTACTTAAATACAGAAGATTAAATTGTTTGTGAGGTGCTGTTAGGCATCTCTGATTGCACAAGCTAAGGGGGAGCATTGGTCATATGAAAAGGATGCATTGTTGGTCATATTATGTTTGAAGATGCAGCATGATCTCAGGGGGAGCATGGTATTGTCGGCTCAAAGGATCTTGATCAACTCTTTGCCATTGATGTCAAAGGGGGAGGAAAAGCCACAAAGGGCATCTATAAGACAATCAGAGGAAGAGTATTGCCATCAATGCCAAAGGGGGAGATTGTTGGAAATGTTGTCATTGATGGCAAAAAAAGTGGCACAGAAGGAGCATCTGAATAGCAACAAGGAAAAGAAAGAAGCAAGGAGCAGCATTACACAAGAAGCAGAGATAGTAACAAAGAGACCAGCAGAAAGAGCAAAGAAGCAGAAAGGAAGCAAGGCAGATAAGGAATTAAGGCAGCAGACAATGCAGAGACGGAGTAGGAGAAAAAAAAAAGGCCATCGAATAGAAAAGAATAAGTGAATGGTAATCTATGATAAGTAATAAATCCATTGAAGGAATTAATGGATGCAGAGATATGATGAATATAGTGAAGATTACAATTACGATGGACCATAGTACAGTGATCAGCTTGCGGAATCAAGAACTTGAGTGTGCAGCGGAACTGTGATAGGATAGAACTCTGAACATGCAATGGAAGGTTGATATAGTATATATATCATAGCAAAATTGAAGACAGAATGATATTGTGTTGTGTCGAGGTCAGAAGGGAGCAACCAGTGTAAAGAATGTATGTTAAAAGACTCAAACGAAATTGTGAACAAAGCGTTAAACCTAGCAATGGAACTGTAATAAAAGGAAAAACCTTAAAGCGCAACTTAATTATAATAATACCGTGAAAAGGCGACGGAACCCTGCGTGGAAGAGCGGAACCATGACCAAGTGAACAGTGAAGGTGGTTTATGGTTTTCATCGCACCACCTATGCGGAGTGACCAGTATTTGAGGAGTTGGGAGAGATTCCATAAATCACTCGACACGTGGCAAGGAGGACCCACAGAAAACCGCTTGTCACTGTGCGCCATCTCGCATTATAGTTCGACCCAGGATGCCTAGCGATATCGTTGAGAGCCGTTGATCTGGGAAGGGGTCATCGGATGGTCATCATTTGTTGAAGGTGCACGAAGATTAACACAGGTACGGTGGGCCATCGCACGTTAACGTTCGGCATCGGAGGTCAAGCGATATGCATATACGTCGTTGATCTGAAAGCTTGCTAATCTAATGGTGATCGGACGCTGGACTTGCGTGAAATTTACTTATGGTACCGTGCACGTATTTTATTGGCTATTGAATATATTTTTGGGCTTGAGGTCAAAGGTTTATCATATTGTTTGAAAGCGTTAAAATGCGAAAGGTTAAACTTAATCCTAAAGTTAAGTTCAGAAGTATTAAATTAATTATTTAATTACCAAGATCAATAGAACCATGAGAGTTATGGAGACCCCGCTGGATTATCTATTTTGACCCCATCCAGGAATACCATTAGCAAGTGAATGGTTTTGACCCAAGGTTTTAATAAAGGCGAAAACAATATAAGGTGATGAGAATCATGAAGAACGTGTGTGCATGCGTAAGGGTTGATAATAAAAGAATCTATTTTAGAGATATTTGTATGAATAAATTCCGATATATCTGAATCTATGGTGTACCTGTGAATATGATGATTGATCAAGATCTCTAGATCAGATAATGATTAAGTCCTGGTTTAATCGACTGAAGAAATCATGAAGAACGTATGCATGAGTAAGGGCTGTGAATGAATACTTCACTCTGAAGTATATCTGTATGGAATGGGTAACAGATTGCTGAGAGATCTAAATTAAGGACGCACCTCTGAAGAAAATAATTAAATCTGGTGGCCTGCAAGGTATGTTGTGTGGAAGTGGATGAAACGTGGTCCATAGTAGATCTGAGGGTCGAAGCCTTCAGTGAGGGGGGTTGTAGCTCCCTTCCAGTGGTAGCTGGTAAATGAGAGCAGGGGGTTGTAGCTCCCTTCCAGTGGTAGCTAGTAAACGAGAGCAGGGGGTTGTAGCTCCCTTCCAGGAAAGGCTAGTGAACTAGAGAAGGTTGTATCCTTCTGCAGGTGGGTGCCTGTGTGCTGGTATAAGTCTGCGCCAACATAAAATTGTAAGAAATTTTCTGTATAATAAATATTGAAGACTGAGATAATAGCAGGGGTGGTTTTCTCCCGAATTGGGTTTCCACCTTAAATCATGGTGTTCATATGTGTTTCTTATGTTTGATGGTTTGTTTCATTATTTATGTTCATACTTACTGCTTATCTGATGAATAAATGATGCAATGATCTGAGTAAAGACATAATAAGATCTCTGGACATACAATTTGGATGCAGTAATGTAACATATGGTTTTAAGAGAAAGAAAAAGTAAAAATTGTCAGTCAGCTCTAAATACTGATTCACCCCCCCTCTCAGTATTTTTCCCAATAGAGCCTTCAATATATTTTTACTTAAAATATAATTTTTCTTGTTATCATAAATTTTTAGTTAACAACACTTCAAAATTTTTCATTTTCCAGGCTCCAATTAAATTTTTGTCAAGCTCGTCCTCTTTTCAATCTTTAATTGAGGATATCATTAAGATATTCATTTGCATTCTTTTATGGTATTAATCTATTTGTGGTAATGCATCTCGTACTCTAATGGTGTCTACATATTTAAAATAATGGAGTTATAGCTGTAAATATCTTTAGATATTATTTGGAATGATGTATATTTCTAGTGCCTAACTGTCCATATTAACTTGAATAGGATATGCTCAAAATTGAGTCAAATTGCATCAACAAATATTTTGTTTTGAGGTGTTATCTAGAAATATTGTTGGGGAATGAGGTGCATTTTTAGGTGAAATCTGTTGAAATGGTTTTGAATTCATCAAATAATATATAATTTGTTTTTTTAGTCAGATCAAAAGGCTTGGGAAGGCAAGTCTTTACTCTCCAGCAAACTTTGTTATGAGGTTTCAAGAACAAGAGGACAAAATTGTTCTTCCATTTCTGTGGTGTTGGTATGTATGGATATGGCTATAGCCTCCAATATTTTTTAATTCAAACATAACTGTTATTGTTCAAAAAATTCCTATCCTACAAAAACTTTAACATTTATTGATAGGCTTCAAATAATTTTTTGTAGGCCCAACTCTTTTCAATTTTTATTTTAGGTTCTCTAGATGTTTATCAATATTCCTCTTTATGGAACTAATGTTTAGAGGTATGGCATCTCATACTGTAATGGTTTCTCCAGGTTTAAAATCATGGATTTGTAATTGTGAAGGAATTTAGTATGAAAAAATATTATTGGGAATGATGCATCTTTCCAGTACTTAATTGTTTCATCTTTGGAACTGGGTAAAACGAGATCAACATATAGTTATGTTTTATAGTATTATTGAGAATGCTTACAGGCCATGATATGTTGTTCTTATGGTTAAAACTAATAGATAGCTACACAGAGGAAGGAAATTGAAGTTTCTTGTATAGCCTACAATTTTTTTAAATTGGGACTTGTTTTTTTATATGAGATACATTTACTCATGAGATGTTTATTCTATCCTTTTTTATAGAAATTTTTGCAACAATTTTTTAACATTTGAATTTGGGATTCGTTTATGGCTTATGTTGTTATCTCTAGTTTTTTTATTATGTTTTCTCCCTATAAAAAAAACATGTGTTGCATTTAAGTGCAGGTCAAGGATGGTGAAACAACACCTCTCTTCATCCTCGAGAATGGATCCAACCAGGGGAATGATAATGTTAATCCTAAGGGGCCTATATGGGAATCAAAAAAGGATCTTCATTCTTAATTTAAATATTTATTTGAGGAGTGATATCAATTCCTAAAGCTCCATTCTCTGATGAGAGTCAACTTATTTGAGTCTTTTTTCTAGTATTTAATTTGGTAAATTTTAAAAAAATGTGGTTTTTTTAATATTCTATATTATTCATTCCATACACAGTTGTTGAAAGCAGAAGAGAAACATAAAAAATACCACCACCAGTAGAACTAATAAAAATATCAGTAGTAGAAGCAACAAAAATAGAAACAACAATAATAGAAGAAGTGGAAACATCATCACGATCATCATCAGTAATAGAAACAACAATAATAGTAGCATCAATATAGCAACAACAACATCTGCAAATTTAGCAACTTCAAATGTTGTAGAGGAAAGCACAATGACAACAACAATGCAAAGATGTGGTCCATCTTTAAAATGGATCTTCTAATGGATTAGTGAGTAATGATTCCCTTATCTGAAACCAAGGGACAAGAATTTCCATGCCAATGAGGATGTATGAGGAACGTCTAAAGCTAATGCATCATAAATTTTCCATGGATTATGGATCAATGAATGTCATGGATAGTGTTTAGATGTATCTTAAATAGTGAAGAGACTAAAGTGAAATTCCAATGGTATTGATAATAATGTATTTCTTGCTCCTATTTTTACTTTCATTATTTTATTTTATTATTATAATTAATTGGTTACAACCAATGGTTGTTGCCCCCTGTAATTTTTTGCAAAGGTTTGGAGACGATGTTGGTTAGCTACTGGAACGAAACAAGACACATATATCAAAGTCAAAAACTACACCTAAGTAATATTCAAGGTATTATATTCTCTCACACAGACTTGTAACTCAATCTTCTATAATTTCTTTTAGGCTATATGGGTTTAGTTTCTTATCAATTTTCATGTTACATATACAATAAATTTTTACAAATTACAATAGGTAATATGACAGCTGCTCTTCAACAAGCTCAAGATCATAATTAGAAACTTCATGTGGCCACACAAGTGTGCTAAGGAGATTTCTTGATAATGTTTATACAGGTCATCAGAGCCAGCCATTTCTATTGATTTCTTGTATAGAAATTTAATGTACGTAGAATGGACATAGTTACCACTATCAAGGTCATTTAATTATAATCTTTTTACCACACAACGTTTTTTTCATTTTGTCATTCATCAAAGCTATCATTTTGTCAGTGGATTCTTAGGGCTCATCTACTGTTTAATTCACAAAAGTAAATATTCAATATTTTCACTAGAAATTATGCATAGTCAAATAATTCTCATACATAAGATTTCCTTGGTCGGAGATATTTCCATCACCTAGAATTTTTCTTTAGATCATCTCAAGTGTTTAGGAATTAATTTGTCATGGATTTTAATTAATATATAATGATTAAGAATTGATGTAAGAAGAGATTTCATAGACTTTGAAAAAAATGAACCACTATACATTAATTTTACTTAAAAAAAACTCATTCCTTAAAATCCACACTTTCATATGTCAAGATTAGCTACATATTGAATGATGTTAAACACATCCTTAATCTCCAATGGTATAATTATAGTAGACTTATGATCACCCTTTCAAATTAATTAACAAAAAATAACAGTTTATTAAAGCCTGCAACAAATATTTTCTGAGAATATATAACTTCTAAACTATAATTATTGATATTGTTCGTGCAACATCCATGTTACTAGAAATATTCTTCCTGTAAGAATGTCCATCTTTGTCAAAATATATAAATTCGTGGTAGATACTAGCAAGGTGTTAGTGTTTTCTAGTCCTTTTAGTCACCAGTGATCAAATGTACTCTTACAAGAATTTTGATAGGGTCCTACTGCAAATTTTTATGGTTTCAATAGGGTTTGAAATAAAACTTTGGTCACTCATTAGTATGTCTAGGTGTGTTTTTTTTTTTTAAGTTAGGCTAAACTATATTAGATCTAAAAGAAAATTTACATATGCATAGGGATGAGATGGTAAGTGGTGCTTAACCAATCCCAGCCTTATTAAACAGTCATTATTTGCGACCTTAGTAAATAACATAAAACAGTCATTATTTACAAAGTGATCCGTAACATATATAAAAACAAAATATCTGTAGTATAGGATGAAATGAAAAAAAAATATAAAATAACCGAGAAACTGCGCAGTCATGGTGTTCCTTCATCATCCTCTATAGTAGGGTCCTCATCCTCGATGCGACATCCATATTCCTATACAATGGCCTCCTCCTCAGCAGTGGGCTAGTACGGGGGCTTTGGGAGGGCTACATGGATGACATGAGCAACTGGGTACTTAGCATCTGGAACTCTGGTCCAAACTCCATTTGAATACATGATCCACATGTTTGTATCCTCCTATGGGGGCTAGTGAACTAGGAGAGGCTCAGTTTTTCGAGGATTGAGCAGCTCAGAGTGCATAATGGTGGACTTCCTAGGGCCTCTTATTCCCCTCTTATTCTCTGGAGATAATAATGTCTCATCCTGGGTGTACTCAGACCTTTGAGTTTCCTCCATGTGATGGATGCTAGAAGAGGAGGCCTAAATGGATTCCAAACGGTGGTCATGTCTCCGGTTATAGTGACCCGAGAACGCACCTTTTTAGCTACCCCTGATGTTCTTTTGACATTGTCTCGAAGCCATTGTGGGGCTAATCAATCGAAGGGGGGAGACCGAGCTCAATTCACTGAGGTGTGTAGAAGGAGATCATGAAAAAAATAATCATAGCGAGCGAGTGTGTAATAGGGGGTCACACAACAAGGGGGCACGCAGAAGGGGGGTGCATAGAAAGGGAGCCTTCCTTAGAAAGCACGCAGTGGGGAGAAGCAAAAGGGGAGGGGTTTTCCATAGGAAGGTGTGCAGCTGTGGGGCACACCGAGGGGGCACACAACCAGGAGACAAACAAAGGGAGGAGCGTGTTGCAGGCTGGCGCATGACAGGGGGCATGCGTCAGGGGGAGTGTGCAGTAGGTGGAGCGCATGGGGAAACTGGAGTAACATCGAGATGGAAATGGAAGAGGAAGAGATGGATCTAGAGGCTGGCTATAATAGTAAAGGGATGACAAAATGAGGAATAAAAATGTCTTTTGAAGACATGTGGCATGAGTGCATATGTTGTGGCACACTTGCAGATGTGAGTTGGGACAATTCACTTGAGATTGCATGCGATCCAGTGTGTGGCAGGAGATCAGGTGCAACAAAGTATCAGCGTTAATGATTGCAGAGATGAGGTTTTGCATTAGGTTAAAGTTTTATTTGTAGGGCGCCGTCATTCTGAGCGTGGGAAGATCTGGCTTCGCACATCGGGGCATGTCACCCTCATTCGGGGGAGTTTGATCCTTTTGGAGGAGAGTTTGGCAGATCTCTCCCAAGGTTTCGTCCTCAATATGAGAGAAATTAGAGTGATATAGCGTTGAATGGCTACCCATTCCTTTATTGGCCAGTAGATCTGCTACATTGTTTTCCTTTCTGCACACATGGTGGAAGGTAATCACCCTGTTGTGCTGCAGCAACTGTTCTAGGAAATTGAGATGATTAGCTAACCTCTAGCTGGTAGAAACCTTTGAGGGAGGTGTGTCGTGGAGGATGAGGGTGGCTGCTTGAATGATGAGTTGCGAGTCTCCTTCCATTTAGAAAGGGAAAAAGTTAAGGTCAATGGATATCAAGATGCCTTGTGTAAGCCCCTCCAGCTCCGCGGATTTGTTGTTGTCCCACCCCAAATTTCCATAGTAGGGGTGTAGGGGATTACCATTAGAATATCTTAAGATACCCCGAAATATGGCTTCCCTGGGTTGTCTTTGGAGGCTCCATTGAAGTTTCACTTGAAAAAACCAGAGGGGGGAGAGTTTCATTTTTCAAGTGCATAGGTCCTACCAGGGCTCGAGGAGGAGTTGTGCATTGTGGGATTATTACATATGTGCTAATTGTTCCAAATGGTACATTCAGCTTTGGTTTTCGAGAAGTCATCCTTCCCCTAGTGAGCCATGTCGAGAGTTTCTTCTAAGTTGATGTGTAGCTTTTCCTAGATGTGCTCTCGATTGGAAGCAGTGTCTTTAAAGATCCTACTATTTCTTTCTTTTCATAGGTTCCATGTGAGTAGACATGGAATCAGCTGCCAGAGATGATTCAGAATATTGTTGGAATAGGGATTATCTCATTTTCTAATGTTATTGGTGATGTTTCCCTTGTCTCAATTGGATCTTCTGCAAATAATTTCAATCCTCTCCCAAAAGGTATTGGAAATGGGGCAGAAGTCCAGCAGATGATCGATGGCTTCAATGTCATTCTGACATAGAGGAAACCTCGAAGGATCCATAAAACCACACTTCAAAAATATTCTCTGATGTGAGGATGTGTCTTTTACTAACCAGTCGTAAAAATGTATCTAGTTTGGGCCAAAGCCTAACAGTCCATATCTTCTTCCATATCTGATTTGTGGGGCTAGGGTTTGGTTTTTGTAATAGATGATAGGCTTCCTTAGTTGAGTAATTACCACTTGAATTATGGCCCCATCATAGAATTTCTGGCACATGATGATTTCCAATTCTTCTTTTTTTAGTTAATTCCTTCAAGATATCTCTTTTTTGTTCATTGTTCCAGTATACTTGCCATATATTTGTGTGCATCCAAGTCTTGTATCCTTGAGTAGTTTCATTGGTCCAAAATTCTTGGACACAATTGTGTTCTCTTTCTTGTAAGACTATACTCCAGAGGGGGCAAGGGAATATTGAGGATAGACTGGGAATTTTATACCATGAGTCCACCTAGAATATGGCTTGAGTTCCACCACGCAGTTCCCAGGAACTATGATTTTGGATAAGTTGTTTTTTTGGCTAGCTTCATTCCAGATTTGGGATCCTCCAGGAGAAATTTTGAATCCAATTAGTTCCTCTTTGGGCCAATTTCTGCATATTTGATGGCCCATACAATTTCCCACGAGATATGAGGGTTGGAGACCCATTTCCACCTTATGTTGGTGCCCATGATGATATTTTTGTGCTTTGGATCTCTCAGTCTCAGCCCTCCCTAGACTTTCAGTATACAAACCTCTTTCCATTTGACTAGTGCCCACTTGTGCTTATCCTTCGATTCCCCCCAGAGGAAGGTTATTTGAATATTGTGAATGGCTTTGAGGACCCATTTTGGAGCCACTAAAATAGAAAAGAGGTATATAGGTAGGGAATGAAGAAAAAATTTGATGAGAACTAGACATTTGACAATGTTGAGGGAGCGATGGTTCTAGGTGGATAGTTTAGTCTCCATTACATCCAACAGCTCTCTCAAGGAGGAATTTTTGATAGCTGAGTCTATGAGAGGAGCTCCCAGGTATTTGGACAGCAGAGAGGCTATGATGAAGTCCAAGATGTGAGCTATGTTATTCTGGGTGATAAGAGGCATGTTAAAAAAGAATATTTGAGATTTTTCAGGGTTGATAGTGGTTCGAGGCTTCAGAGAAACAATCAAGAAGGGACCTCAGGGTGCAAGAGTCCTATACGGAGGGGTTTCCCATGATCATGTTTTCATCCACAAATTATTGATGGGAGATGTGAGGGATATTGTGAAGAGGAATTCCATGAAGGTTATGAGATTGAATCGAGCTCTTTATCAGGCAGCCTAGGCCCTTAGCCATAAGAACACAGAGAAAGGGAAAGAGATGGTCCCCTTTTCTTATACCTCTGGAGGGTTTGAATGTTGGAAAGGGGATGCCATTGAAAAGAATAGAGATTAAAGGAGAGGTTATCAAGCTCATGATCCAACTAACCGAAGTTTGGTTGAGGCCAAAGGCAAGAAGAACTTGCTTTATGTAGTTCCAGTTGAGCTTGTCAAAGGCCTTAGACAGATCAATTTTGAGTAGCATGCCCAGTTTTTTTGATTTTTTTAATGAGTGTATGAACTCATGGGTTAGAATGATTCCATCAAGGATCTTCCTACCCTCTACATAGCCCATTTTCTCTAGTGAGATGAGCATGGGAAGAATTTGCTTCCATCTGTTAGCTATAACTTTGGAAATGATTTTTAAAATTACATTGCAGAGTGTTATGGGTTTGTACTTACTTGGAGAAGCCTCATTATCTTCCTTTCGGATGAGAGTGAGGAAGGTTGCATTAATATTTGGAAGAATCCATTGGGTTTTGCACGATTCCTTCACTATTCTGTAGACTTCATCTTTGATAGTGTCCCAGAAGAAATGGAAGAAGTTGGTGGTGAATCCATCCAGTCCAGGGGCTTTCCCTTCTTTTAATTGCAAAACCGCTTGTTCGACTTCAGTCAATGTTGTGGCTTTGAGAAACATCTTGTTGTGATCCTCGTTGACCAGTTTTGGGATATACTGTGTGATTCTTCCAATGGCCTCCTCTTGTTGAATGTTGGATTCTTTGAGAATTTCCTTGAAGTGATTAAGTAGTTCCTCAGTGATGTCCTCATGTTTTTCCATATGCTCCCCATTTTGATTCTTGAGGAATTTGATTTTGTTGTGCATCATGTGTTGGATTGTGGAGAGATGAAATAATTTTGTGTTCCTTTCTCCATACTTAAGCTAACATATTTGAGACTTATGTTTCCATAAGATCTCTTCTTGACTTCTTCTTTCTTCAAGATGGGTTGTTAGTGCCTTTTCCTTGGTTTCTGAGTCTGTTGATCTTCCTTCTAATATTATTTTTTATTGTAGCTCCTTCATTTCTGCTTCCAGATCTCTTTGATCTTTGAATTTGTTGCTGAAGGTGGTCTTGTTCTACAATTTCAGTTCCCCCTTGAGAATCTTTTGTTTCTACTGGAACTGATACATTTTTGTGCCCAAGGGTGGTGTGAGGGAAGCCCACCAATCCAAGATAAGGTATTTGAACCCTGGATGTTTGAGCCAAAAGTGTTCAAAGAGAAAATGTTTAGTGGTGGCTATACATGGTCTCAGCCATTGGAGCTGGATCGGCGAGTGATCTGAACCTAAGGCTGGGATGATGGTGGCTGCGAGCTATCCTCCTAGGTGGATGAAGTATTTCATTATGAGGAAGAGGTATAATATGGAATCAATTTGATGAGGTCCACCTCTTCTATTATTCCAAGTGAAGATGCCAATGGATTTTTGAATATCTATAAGATGATTTCCTTGGATGAAGTCATTGAATTTGGTGTTGTCCATATCAAGGTGAGATGTTCCTCCTTTTTTTTCTAGAAATGTTGTGATCATGTTAAAGTATCCTCCAATTGGCTAGAGAGGGTGAGTGTGCTAGTTTTTGCGATTTGATATGCTATCTAGAAGCTTTATTTTTTGCTGGTGTAACTTAGGGAAGTAAAAATTTTTGAGATGTCCATGAATTTTAGTTCCAATCAGATGAAAGGAAGCTTGAATGAAGTGTTGATTGGCATGACTATTCTCTAGAGTGATGGAGTGAGAATTTCAGATAATTTCTTGGCCTCCTGGAGCCCCATTAGTGTCAAAAGAAAGGGTGTTGCATCCTTTCCATAACCTTTTGAAAATTGTATCCAGAGTAGAGCCAGAGCCTTTGGTTTCTTGCATAAAGAATATTGCAGGGATTTACTTAGTAATTCTTTTCATGATTAACCTATGCTTGAAGGGATTGTTTAGCCCTTGGATATTTGATGAGATGATATTCATTGAGCGGGGTTGGGAACTACAGAGTAGAACTTGGTCAACTTGGGGTATCGCCCAAATTATACTAGCTCTTTGACCATGATGACCGTTCGCTACAGATTGGTTTTTCTTCCTCATTTTTGGGATTTTTTCAGAATGATTTTGGTGTTTAGGAGTGTGCCTCCTTGAATGCCAAGAGATGGTATCAGTTGAACTCTAATAAGACTTTCCTCCAATTTCTGGATCTGGTGCTATGGAATTAATGAGAGATAGTCTTTCCGCTTGCATGCATCTTCGAACCCCATGATGTGAAGGTCACCATAGTCAATGCTCTCAGGTTCTTCTTCCATTTCTTCTGTGGTTGAGTCCAAAAATGAGCCTTTACCTTTTTCTAAGCTATCCCCTGTGTGCATAGAGGACTGTGGAATTAGAAAGGATTCCAGTTGGATTTTGTTTTGTTGAGTCTTTTAGGCCTGGGGATTCTCCTACAGGGGTCGCTCCAAGTCTCTTGGAATTTCATTCTCATTTTCATTCAGTTGAGTTAGAGCTTCAAAGCTATTGCTTGAGGCTGGAGCTCTTTTTTTCTAGTTCGTATTTGACTTCTTGGTGTGCCTTTTCATTCCAAAAACTTTTGTGAACCCCTCATTGTCTTTGTCTATTGAGTCATTAATCGAATCAATTCTTTGGTTTAGGGGGGAATATCTGAATATTTGCCCATGTTGGTGAAATTTTTGACATCTAAATGAAACATTTTCAAAATCTTCTATTTGAATCCACTCTTAGTCATCATGGAGTAGGCTTACCTCATCAGGGAGAGACTTTCCAATGCCCATGTATATGAAGATCCTTACATAGGCTACATGTCTATTGGTCTTTGTCTCCTCCACAATTTTAATGAACGTTCTGAGAGATTTGTCGATGTTCCAAAGGGTTAAATCATCCCAATACTCGTAGGGAAGGGTGTATAGCCTGACCCAGACTAGATCCCAGGTGAAATCTTGCTTATTCGGGTTGAAGCATTCAGTCCAGTTGCGCATTTATAGACTGGCGGAGTAGAAAAAGTATGGCACGTCGTCCATGATTCAGTTTTTGTCTTCAATGCAGGTGAATATCACGTTGAAGAAGCCCTTGGCACATAGCTATAGATTTATATGGCCCTTGGGATTCCATTTCAAGGTGATCTAGCCTAGAAGTGATTTTTCTGTACGCCAGAAACCCATGAACTTGCCTATCAGTGCATGGTCCTTCATGTATTGCATTTTTTCATTATTTCGATGAGCCAGGAGATCAATCTTGGTTATTTTGGTGGCCTTGGATATGCATGTGGAGGATGTGACTATTTTTTCTTCATGAGATGCTTCTATTGGAAATTTCGTTGTAGGAGACGCCCCAACTAGGTTAGGGAGTGTGTCAAAGTCTTGCTGACATTAGCGGTCAGCCCTTATCGCCGCTCCAATGGATGGAGAACTAGAGGAGGGGGGAACGGTCATCCCCCCGCTGTTGTCTATCATGAAGGAGCCTATATGCACTCCAGAAGAATGCAAAGGCCCCAATTCTAGAGAAGATTTTTTTCCCTAGGTATCCTGCTCAAAAGCCACCCAATCCTAGGTGATGGCGACAGTGTTTCTTCGGCTCTTGTTTTCCTGAGGTGGAACAAACTTAATCCGAAACTGGTATCTCTAGGTGTGTTACTAATCCTTTAATTTCATGTTTTTTCCATGCCATAAATCATTTTGAGGAGTCATCAGTGAAGTGTCTTCATCACCATCTCAGTCAACATCACCATGGTCATCATTCTGCTCATCATTTCATGTAGTGTCACCATTAGATCATAGGGTCAAAATCATAAAAATAGGTTATTTTACCATCAAAATAATCATTTCAAGGAGCAGTAATAGTGAAAAATATTCAATAAAGGTTTCAAAGTGTAATTTTATCTCAATCATGATGTAATATGAATAAAAGGTGCTAAGGTTGCAGTTCACTATCAATTCAAATCAAAATGTGAAAGGACATGATGGGGCCACTACTCCACCCAAGAGAATATTGACCTTATTGCCTATAAATTGATTAAATAAGCTAATAATTCATTCATTCCATCTTCATAAGACACCACTCCATCAGCAAAAGTCATTCTTACCCCCTGAAAAGAAAATTTGTTTTCCCAAGGGTGCGAAATCACTATCGCGATTTGCTTTTCATTGTAGTGCTGCGCTTTTCACAAAGGAGGAAATTCTTCGATTTCAAGGGTTTTATTTAGAAAAAAAAAGTTCAAACACATCTTACACAATTAATTAGACCTACTTGACACCTCCTGTTATCAACTTGTCCATTAAAATCAGTGAAAAGTCAGTCAATTACCTCTCCTAACATTTTCGTTGTGTTTTTCATATTCTTGGTCAATTTGTTGCATAGCTATGTTAAAACCATGATGTTAAAGCTCATATTCCCTCCCCCACCTTCCATATACTACCTTGTACACTTCACCTCATCCCTTTCATTCATTTCCATCATTTCCTTATAAACCCTAGCCTAGAATACAATTTCCTAGGCTTTGCCTATGTTTTCCCCTTTTGGACCCCTTCCCCTCACTTATTCCCTGAAATTTCCCTTTTCCCTACTTCATAAAATATATCCCTACCACCCTAAATTTTACCAATAATTTAGAAGACCCCTAACCCCTTCATCTCCCTTCATTCCTAAAACATACCCAAATCCCCTATTTTTCCCTACACTAAACCCTAATTTTCCCTCCCATTGAGCTAGAGTTTGCTATGGATTCTGAAACCTCTGAGCAAAGGATGCATAAGGGAGGTTAGACAGAAGGTATGAGCCCACTATAGCACATGAGATCATTTCTTGACCCTTCCTTAAGAAATCATTCCAGGATGCAGGTTTCCTTCCCTTTTTCCAAAAGGTTGAGGAACTTGGTTTTCATGAAAAACTTACTAGCACTTTTGCCACTAGTTTGAAGAGAGATAAGGTGATGATTGTAGGGGTTTTGTTCACTCTTTTCGCAGAGGCTATTTGCATAGCTACAAAGATTCCAAACAATGGAGAAACTTGGTTCAAGAATAGAGACCTTGACATTGAAAACTACAAAATATATTTGAAACTTGCATACAAAGCTGCTCCAAAACACATCTTTCCATTCATAAATTTGTTGGAGAATTATGACCCTCTCATGATATTGTTCATGAAATATTTCACATGTGAGGGTAGGTACTCAAGGTTATATCAATATCATGTGAGACTGTTGATGCATTTCACCAGTGTAAAATCTCTCAACTTGCCTCAATACCTTTACAAAATCATGGTAAAAATGGCAGAGAAGGTAAATTTAGGAGAAGATTATCATGCTATTTTGTTTTAACATGGCTTGGTGAAAATCCTAGTTTTCCATCAGCTCACACAGATAAATTTGTCTTGGGATGGTTTTATATATCCAACTTCTCTTTTGTCTTCTCTGACTCATTCTAGCAGTCACTGTACACCTCTGACTTTACCAGCACAACAAGAGGTGGTTTCCACAAGAAAACCTATCACAAGAACTCCCAGGGAAGAGGTGAAAAAGACCTACACTAGAGGAAATAGGCTAGTGTTTGCTCTAGACATCGTTGAAATGGCCAAGCCTACATTAGGTGAGAAAGAAACACCATCAAAGCATGATGCACCATTGCAGGACGAGGAACAGGTTCATCTTGACACTAATATAGCACATCTGGAAGTGTGTGAGGAGGAAAAAACAAGGGATCAGATCATCATGGAGAAGGAGGTTGAGAATAGAGAGCTCAAAGATATTTTTTCAAAGGAAACTTTCTTGGACCCATTCTTGCAATAGGAGAACAGGCATTTAAAAGTAAATCATCTACTCTTAAACAATCACAAAGAAGATTTAGGAAAGGATGATGCCAAAGGTAAGGAATTTTTCTATTTTTATGACTTAGAGGATCAAGAAGAGAAGGTTAAATAAAGGATACCGAGAACAAGTAGTCTCAATAGGGTACTTAAGCAACAAAAATAACAATCTCCACCAAAAGGTCAAATGATTGTTGATGAGCTCATTTTGGCAAAAAATGAGAAAGATAGAGAATATTGGATTCACAGGATAAATTTCCACTTGGAGAAGCTTCTTAAGAGGGAAATTAGGAATAATAACCTACAAATACACATTTCCATGCATTAATATAAAAGGAAAAAGGTCTCCGAAATCAGAATCAAGCAATTGAAGAAGAAGTTGAAGCAAACCCTAATGAGGAAAAAAGAGAAGGATAAACTTGACTTGCTCACTGAGTCCTCCCTCATTACTTGAAATATCATCTCCTAGCTTCATGGAGAAAATTTGAGGTAATTTTGAATAAATTTTGTGAAATTTTGGTTTTTTGTGACTTTTGGCCTAAAGAGGAATATTAGTTCAGCTAAAAGTGCAGCGCCTTGGCGTCGTGCTTTTTCCTCAAATCGCCAAATGCCAAAAAGTCTACCTTGGTGGATACCTAGTACCCTATAAATGACAACTATGCATTTTTTTTGCCTTATCAACAAACATATTGGGATAAAATTCCCAAAACAGGTCAAAAAGTCACTTTCTGCCACCTTTTTGGACTAGGCATTGCACTTTTGGGAGTAACTTTGGGAGAATGAGCTTTTCTCAGTCTTAGAGAGGTCATTTTTCTCACTGGATGTGTCTAATGACAACTACACATCCTAATATTTCCATTGGTACCTTCAAAGCTGGATTTGGAGTAGTGGAAGGCCCTCAAAAGTCCCGTCAAAGATTTGCATTGTACTTTTCTCTGGTGACGTTGCGCTTTTGCAGGTGGCACTCTACTTTTACCTGTTAGTCAATTTTTCAAGGTTTATTTAGTCAAACTTGGTTCCTTGTGATGTAATCTCTCAATTTTTTATTTTACATGATGGGATGAATCTAAATGGAACTTTTAATTGTAATTTTGAAGTATATCCATGCTTATCTCATAGTGGTATAGTGAAATGTATCAGTTGGTCTGATTGAGGAGAGTTTGTTTAACCTCCTAGTCATTAGGTCTTGATAGAGATTATTGTGTAAGTTGTTCCTACACTAAGGGTTTCAACCCCTGAGATAGGGGAATTTCTTTTTACTGTATATGTATGTGTTTTTTAGTCAATCTAAAGGTTGGATATTAGAGAGTGGAAGTCTTGTAGCTTGTACTTCATCACTTTGACATGGAACCAAAGGACAATTGCAGCTATTATTCATAAATTCTTGTTGTGTGAGTTTGTGACTATGTTTTTCTTTAGTTCAAAATGTTTATGAATGATAAATTAGTCTCCTTACCATATATGTTCTCTTTAGTTATTTTCCTATGAGTTATTAAACATAATTCTTTTGATCAAGCTCTGTTTTGTTAGGAATATCATGTTTGTGTGTTTTTTCTTCTTGAGAAATGAACTCATGGTATACATGCTCATTTTGACCTTCTTTCTCATTCAACCCTACACTACATCAACCAACTCTTAAGCTATCACAAAAGCATGCCTACCCTACTCCTCTATATCTCTTGTAGCTGAAACCTGTGAGACTAGACCTAGTTCCTTGATTTTCACTCCTGATACAGAAAAAACCCTTAAAAACTTCAAACCCTAGAGCTGAACTATAAACCTAAAATCAATTCTTGTATCAGTCAAATCCTTGGCTATGAGTTTCATAGAGAGGGCCCTCTCTGGTTTGTTAGGGCTAACTTCCAAGCTAAAAGCTTGGTTTGAGGTTACCTCCCTTGATCTCCTTTCCACCTTGGGATATTGGGGAGGCTAACATAAGGGAAATGTAAAATCTAGTAAAGAGCCATATGAAATATCTAAAAATTCTCAAGTTGTCAAAACTACCTGTTACAAGAGATGTAATAAATATAATTTGCCATTTATTTGGTTGTGTTATGCATAACATTTTAGTAAGGTGTATTTAGGTTTCCATGCTTTGCATAAAATTTCAGAGAAACTAGAAAGGACTCTAGTAGGTTCAAAATTTCCATGTTAACTCCCTCCTTTGAACCAAATTGGGAATATATATGGCATGCATGTGCACTGTAGGGACAAATGCAATATCTGAAGGGGAACTACAATTTCACTACACTAATATCAGGGTAGCATCATGTTATAAAGACTATAAATGAAATTTAAAGAATAATTATAGGTCTATTAACACCCAAACCCATCCGGATCAACTAGGGAAGATGCTAATGTCACCTTGCACAATCCCTCTACACTTCATGTTACTAATTTTGTAGCTTCAACAGGGGAATCTCTAACATAACATATTGAAATTAAAACTTAAAAGCTAATTTAAAGAAGTGATTGATGCCTTCAGTATAGTGGGTGATGGATTTAATGATAAATACAAACTTAATAAAGTGGGTTATACACTCCCCCGGATGCAGATGATATGGATCGCACATATGGACACTACCCCTCCCATGCTCGAGATGATGAAGATCTACTATTCAAGCCTTCACCTGAAGCAGATCCACCTCTCTGCAATAATTTGCATTAGGTGACAGAGGCAAGGCATCCAGAAGATATGCAAAGCCAGCAACCACCCTGTGTGGTTCCTCTCAGTTGTAATCATTCGAATGAGCTCCCAGATGGATATGCCACCAAGCCATAGCTTGAAGTATAGGATCCCACATGAAATATGTTACAACATACACCTGCAAGCATGTTATAATAATTCTCATCATCTGAGATTGTGTCATAGGCCTATAAAAGGAGAATCCCTTCTGTATAATGTTACCCAAAGTCTGCTCCATCTGGCCCTTTTGTTTCTGTTTCAGCCCACCTGTGTGCCCTGCCCATTGTGCAGCTCCCTCCCCAGAGCTACACTGCGTAGATCCTTCCTTGTCATGCACATCCCTGAATTCACACCTCACCTCACCTCCCTCATCCATGCTAGCTTATCTAGATGATGTGTTCTTATCAACAAGTTCTTCCAGCTGTGCAAGCTCCATTTGCGCACCTCCCTACCCATCAGCACTTTGTTGTGCACTCATTATCTCAGGATCTCACCCCTTCATCATACCTCTCACTTCCCCACCTACCCTTTGTTTCATCATCCCATGGCTCTGAGACTACGACAAAGAAAAATCAGAGGTTTCCAACGAGGTGTGTTCCCAAGACGCTACCAGCGAAGGCCTGATAACCGTTTTGAGTCCTTTGAAGGATCCTCTTTGGGTAGTCACACCAGGGATGCCCCCCAGAGCCCTACACATGACTAGGAGGATAAATCCCACATTCATGAAACACAGAGAGGTAGAAGCCAACCAAGGAAATCCACCATTGCACACCAGGAGCACCCAAGGCCATGCAAAACCAAGCCTCTTCTAGTTCAGGAGGTAGAGGGGGAAGACATGGAAATTTGGATAATGGAATTGGAGGGAACTTGGAAGCAGATACCAGATATTGAGTACTTGGTCGCCCCCATCTTCTGTGCACCTACCTCCAGGCCTCCGTGCCAACTTACTACTGAAGAGGAGGCAATAGCGTAGGAGCATGCTTACCGTATTGATGAAGAAGCTCCAGACACAGAGGATGATGCAGATGCACCATGACTATGTAGTTTCTCAGCTTTTTCTATTTTTGTTATCTAGCTATTAACATACAACCTCTACCTTCATTGGTGCCATGACACATTTTTTAATTTTCTGTCTAATGTTATTTCAGGGTTGGTTTCCTCCAAGGAGGCAGCCCTATACATACATAACTATGAAAGAAACAAAGGTTTGGATTGGTTAACCATTGCTTACCAGCCCAACCTGTAGCATATGTAATGTTTTATTTTGAATCAATATAGTTTAGCCTCAGTTACCAAAACAAAAAAGTGGGTTATACACCCAAAACCTTAGTTTATAAAATTTCACATTAAAACAACCAACCTCATCAATAAACAATGACTTTTCATGAAGAAAAAATAACCTTTATTTGCACAACTGCATGTTCAAAAAAAAATTTAAATGTTAGCTTCACCCTCAAAGTGTCGAGAGGGAAAAAACTATCACTTCCTCAACACCTTATTCCCACATTGCACTGGGACATTTTCACATGTAAAATACAAGGGAAACTTTCAATTCTCATTGACGAACTAGCTTGATTAAAACAACATGCAAGGAGTTACAAGGAGTAGAAATGAGAAAATAAACGGAAGGACTCAAGAAAAACCAATAACCTCAACCAACTATCCCTCTCTTATAAACTAAGAATGGTAATTTACAAAGCAAGTAACCAAATAAAAGATGAGTAAAAACTAAAAAAGAGCCAAGTAAATAACTTTCCTTTCCAAAATGGAAAAGTTGCTTTCGCATAAAAAAAGTGTTCTTTCCGAAGTGAGAAAAGCATGAGATAATAAAAGGAAATTGGTTTTTCTCACATAGGGAACACATTCTCAAAACATAAGAATAGGAAAAGAAATAATAGCACATGTAAGGCGAATATTTACTTTTTAGGGTGGCGTTATGAACATAAACATTAATAATTAAATAAAAATTAGAAAAAAAATAGTTAATTAATGGTTAATAAAGAGACATGTGAAAGGACATGTATCAACTAAAAGATGTGACTCTTATGAAATGGCACTTTGCCTAGTATTTATATGAGGTCTGTCATTGAACAATCATCATATCATATCACTTGTACTTAAACATTTTATACAAAAATATTATTTATCCTATGATTGATATTTTCATAATCGAGATATTATAAATATAATTGTGTGATTAAAAAAAAAAATCTTAGCAGCCTTTAGGTGCACTTCTCTTGAAGTGAATGGCTGAGGTGGGGGTCCCAAAAGTATATTGCATGGAATTTTTTTCAAGAAAATTTCTTTCTTCCAAGTATAGAATTTTTAAAATCAAGATAATGCAAAAATAATATGTAGAATTCTCTACCAAGCTTACTAGTTTCCAATTGTAGAAGGACAAGGTAGGGTCCATATATGAAGTGCATGAGTCTTTATTCTAGAGAGTGTCACATTCCAAGTACAAAAAATATCAGTAGAACTTACTTGGTTGTTGATTTCGATGATTCCCGCAATAGAATCAAGGGTTAAAATGTCGCACATCTCATATGGGAGTTATGTTTGTATGAAAGTGCTCCCCCTACTCATTTCTGTATGATAAAAATACTTCAATTAAACCAAAATTCAATAGACTACAAATGAAACCTACTATATAGTTTCATCACCTTTTAAGTACAAAAACTATTAGTAGAATTTACTTGGGTTAGAATATTTTCTTGCAATAAATTGTTGTTTATAATATTCTCCATATCTTGGATGTTGATTTTGATGCTTTCTCTAATAGAATCAATGGTATTCATGTTGCACATATCCTACATCTGTTATGAAGGAAACAAGGATATGTATGATAATGATCCCCCTACTCATTTCTGCATTTTGAAAGTACTTATGTTAATCCGGAATTCAATAGATTGCAAATGAAGAGTATTGCAGGAATATGTGCAAGGTGTTAATTTTTCATAGAATACATTGATATTTTATTTCATTGTTTCATTTAATCATAAACACATTGAGTTCACCCCATATCATTTTATCATGATTTATATTTACAGTATTAACCACCAGCATATGCAACTATGTAGAAAGAAAAACGACATCATCATCAATTATGCAGTAAAAGATAAAGGAACAAAGGAAGAAATGAATGCGGACATATAGACTCCAAGATTGGTTCGAGACCAGGGAAAAACCCACTGTGGGGAAATCCCTTGCAAATTATTCTTCTTGGATCGCCATCAAATGATTCAGCAAACAAGAGTATAATGATCGATTGATCCATATCTTCATAATGTAATAAAATAAATAGTATATGAATAATATAACCATAAGCGTACTTCTGTTGAAGGATCCTAATTCTAAGAACTATAATGTATTTTCACTACCTGTAGCATATTCTTGACCATTGTTGTCACTGAGTGGAAACTTCATATGACTATAGATGCATATCTGAGGGTCCGATCTGAAGCAAAAATATACGGAACAGATCTAAAACACAGATCTAATAAATCAAAAAAGCCAACAAAAATCAATTATGAAATCCTAGATCTGAATCCAGGACACTACCAAAATCTGACTACGATGACCTATGACTGTGTAGATGAAAAAATGCATGAGAAAATGGGGTTTATCAAGCACACACATGCTCAGAAATCCCTCAGCCACACCCAAAGCACTATGTGCATATGGCTATGGGTCCCTAGCTGTAGGCATAACAAACTGTGCCTGAAGCTATGTCTTAGATCATCCTGATATGGCCCTAAAGCCCTAGTCACTACGTTGTCATTGTGTTCCTCCAGCTATGACACTCTGGCCGTAGACATAATACATTGTGCCTATGTCTAGAGTCAGGTTTCATCAGTTCAATGGCTACATACAGAATAGAAAACCATAATTTTTTTGCAAGCTTCAAACATGTGATTTCGAACCCTGCACAAACCCTTTCCGTCAAACTTGTGTGAGCCAAAATAAAATGGATGAACCAAAAAAAACAATGAAAGTAGAAGATCACTTAAGAAAGTTTGAGAATGAGCTTAAGGTTTCTTCTATTTATATGCTTTCATGTGGGTCAACTTGGGGTTAAGGCAAACTCAACCAATTCCACATATTCATAGGTCGACCCATTACATTTCACTTTAATAAATAAAATAATTCAAAACTTAACTTCTGCTCAATCGATTGGGGTGATCTATAGGTTGGATTTTTTCCTCTCTGAAAGATGAATATAATGCAATTATGATATCAACCATCTGAGCTGCCCAAAGTGGAATTTGATCACAATTGTATAATTTTAACACTCCCTCTCAACCAAGGAGAATTCCACCTATGAATATATGTTCGTCAATCAATATGCCATTTTGGTATCTTCATGTATCATCACATATTGTCATTGATCATATATATCATGTAATTTTCATGTTGTGACCATTACAAATCATCAATGTAATTCTCATGCTTATTCCTTCTTATCTCATGATTGTTTCTACTCGTATTTTGAACATTCTTAGATCTAGAAGAAGATTAATTTTTCACTGGAGGGGAGCTTAGGCTAATATTTTGAATCTCTGTTAGCGGGCTACTACCTGGAATATCATCATCGGAGAGCATATTATCAAGGAGCACATCTCAACTTGTAACCACATCAGGGAGCATATCTTGACCCAGAATCTCATGTGAGATATTTACATATACAACCCCATATCAAGAAATAGGATATCCAAACACACATGGGAGCCCATCTCGACCCTAGGATTACATCACGAAACACAATCTCAACTTGGGACCACATAGGGTTATCTCAGCCCATCATATTTTCTATTGATATTTCCATCGATGATCCTGAATAGTAATGTGGTAGAACACCTACATCATAATAGACTTGGTTTTTACACCCCAAGTACACTCTCAACTCTGGCCAAAAGAGGAGCGATATTCCCGACAAGCCTGAGTTGTGGGTATGATGCCAAATGGGGTATACTCTACAAATACCAAATAGTGGAGAAACATTCTCTGAAGATAAGGGTAATACCCTATTTTCCATATTTCCCTCTACCCTAGGAGCAATCTATCTCAATTCCTAATCTTGAGATCTCAGTTAGGGAGGAGTATTTGGCTCAATGTCCTTGATCAGTGCTGCTCTCATCATACTCAAATCCAATATTTTCTTCTCTTAATAGTATTTGATTCTTGTTCATACAGGAAATCACATCAAATTAAATGTTAGAACACAAATAATTATATAAAATCACAAATGGATACCATAATCATCCTCCCTCTCAATGAGGTGTCAATCATAAGCCTAAGCTTGACTTGAACAACCACACTATCTCAATGAATGGATAAATATCAGTCCCAACTATATATATATATATATATATATATATATATATATATATATATATGGGGTTTGATTTCATCACAGTGTATAAATGTATTATCCAGATCATGCTCAGACAAGTCTCTAAGGAGATTCTACATCCTACCTCATAGCTAGCCATGCTAGCAATATCGTAGCCAACCTCGATCAAGTTATGGACCATTCATTCAAGATATGATGGCAGATATCATATTAAGGCAGCATCCAAATGTGCTCATCAATAATGATCCCAAACATCATTAGTACATTCATGCAACTACATATCATAGGAGAAATATCTCATCCTTTAAAAGTAGAATGTTTCATGAAAATATTTTAAAGTTCGTTCAATGGAAATTGTGAACGAAACAACTCAATCATGAATTTAATCATGGTCTATACACATCATATACAGATGGAAGTTCAAAATGGAACATAAATTCTTCAATTAACTATCATATGAAATGAAAAGTTCAACAACGTTTGAACTTTAAATCACAGTGTCCAAGGATTTACATTTCCATTACACAAAGACATTTTTTTTCAATAGATTTTCAACATTGTATTTCTTTCCCAAATTCCAGAAATCAATTCAACATGCCATGATACATCATTTTGAGATTCAGGATCCATATCCCTCTTACTTAGTTCGATCGAGGCTCATCACCTGTCAAGGGTAGACCATCAGTATGTAAAACAAAATCCATAATCAAAATCAAGTTCATACCTTGGAACTCATCATCCTCACTTCGTCAGATAACTATGAAATATGGACAAATCTGACTCACGACGCTTTCATCACCCAATGCTCTTTGCAAGCATAATGCCTTATCAAACCAACATAATCAACCTAACATAAACAATGTTATGTCATGATGTCAAATCATCAGATTTTAGAAGCCAGATAAAAGCTATTATCAAAGACATTGATGTCATAATATCAATTCTTTCAACCATGTGACACATAGAGCTCATACCAAGTCTTGAATTCATTTACTGTCAATCCATTAAGTTTGTCATTTAACATTCCATTACAAGCCATTTTTTTCACTGGATGTAAGTTCATACATCAAGGTTAAGTCGTGTAGGTTCCATATTCATACTAAATCACAACAACCATTGTGCTAGGAACAAGGAGGAACTGAGAAAAATTATGAATACTCACAAAATACACTGAAGGTCACTATTCCCACATAACGTTTTCACGAGGGAAAATAAAAAATCAATATATCAATTCCAAATAGAGAGATCTATAATCCAAAGACATGTCTCAATCATCAATTCAAAGTCCTAAAACATCATGTCAAAGTTTGAAACACAAACCATCTATATCAATCAGCCAAAACATGTATCACAAACTTCAAACATAATGACATATTCATATGAATGTCTCGATCACCTAAAAACACAATTTTTGTTCAAACATTCAAAATTTACCTACTAATAGATCTTATTAATATCAGTAACACATCTGCAGAACTAACATCTTCCATGTGACCAGTTGATTTCATGCTCAATCCTTTATTTACATTGATCAACAATTTAACCCAAAAACTTCAAAAATCAATTTAAAATGGTAGGACATGTAATAGATCCCTTGATTTAGAGTACAAACTAATTTTTTGTACAAACATCAATTTTGTGTCTATTAGGCATAGTTGCATCTATGGGCCTTCCTTGTGTGAGTGAGGCTAAGACATCTATTGTAGATAAAAAATGCCAGTTACCCCTAGCTCATAGTAGAACATGTAATTTCATTTTCATTCATATCACCAAGATATATTTGCTGGAGTCATGAAAAAAAAAATTGTTAGATCATAAACACATATTTGTCATAATCATTAACATCATGTCATCAATCAAGGATTGGACTTGAAATATTAGGGCAGCAGACGAATGTGGCACCATATCTCAAATATTTTGAGTGAAAAATATTTTCTATAAATTCAATACATCAAGTTAGGGCATTCAATCTCACCATATGACATCAATACATGACCATAGGTAGCAAGAGATCTAGAATATAAATTTCATAGATATACCTCTATCATAAAGGTTATAAATACCATGCTTATAATGATCAATAGGATTAAGATATATTATTCAATAAAACACTAGAGTCTCAATCTCTCTTTCCATGAGCTTTCATAATGCTTGTCACAAGAATTATAAATACCATATAAATGAGGTAACCTTATATAAGAGATCCAACATTTCTTATGCATATCAAGAGTCAAGAGTTTCATTTACTAGAGTTAGAATCAGGATCTCAAAAACAATAGATGTTAGCCAAACATCAAGTTATGCCACTATATCCAAGATCAACAATAAATATCCTCATGGAATCAAGAAGATCATCATGATCAAAATATTAAACATCAAGTGTGTCATTTTATCATAGGAAACATAAATCCAAATCACTTTCATATGCATGCATGAGCCATTTATGAAGGATACATTCTCAACATACCATAGGGCTTACCTAGCCATTCAATGTTATAGCTTAATCAAAAAATTAATACAAGATACCATGCATACCTTATAATATTCAAATACATGTGCGCCTTCACATAGGAAACTTGTAGTGCTTGTCACCTTTTCATCAAGTGACTCTTTACCCTTTTCCAAATCTAGCTTTTCTTTCCTACATCTCAAATGATCCTAAAGATGGATCTATTTATCACATCTCATCAAGAAGGTTAGAAACATATAGGTACTCAAGATATACATTTAGTAAGTATAAGAAATGATCAAAACAATAATCATAATAGCCTGATCCATAAGTCAAAACAAGAGTAAAGATACAAAGAAACATCAAGATTCAAGAAGTAATTATCATCAATGAGAGTTGATCATCTCCCCCTTGAACCAACCTTCAAGAGGCATCCATAGACCACATAACAGTGTTGGCTTCAGTCAACTTGATTAAAAAATAGGTCATCTAGGGCATCATCAAATCAATACCTTGTGCTAAAGCATCTATATCATGCTAGGGCTTCATACATCAAATCTCAAGTCTTTACCATAAACTAGGGTTTATCTCAAACCTTAACCATCAAATCCTTATCCTATAACTACCTATGGTTTTCTTCATACCCTATAATTCTTTTAGGTCTCTAGCATCCTCTTCTTGCTTTCATCAAAAGTGTCTCCATGGGGGTTATCTCCATGGATTTTCTTCAGCCTAGCTCTGAAACCATATTAATTTTTCATATGGATACATTGATATTTTCTTTTATAGTTGCATTTATTCATAAACACATTAATTTCACCCCATATCATTATATCATTATTCATATTTACATTATTAACCATCAACATAAGCAACTATGTAGAAAGAGAAATAACATCATCATCATCTATGCAACAAAACATAAGGGAACAAAGGAATAAAAGCATGCACACATATAGACACCAGGATTGGTCTTAGACCAGGGAAAAACCCACTATGGGGAAGACCCTTGCAAATTATTCTTCTTAGATCATCATCAAACGACTCAGAAAACAAGAGTATAATGATCCATTAATCCATATCTTCATATTGCATTAAAAGAACTAGCATATGCATAATATAACCATAAACATATTTTTTCTGAAGGAACTTGATTTTGAGAACTGTAATGTACTATCACTTCATGTAGTATACTTTTGAACATTGTTGTCACTGAGGGGAAACTTTGAAGAACTGTATATGACTCTTTGAGGGCTCGATCTGTAATGAAAACATAATCAACAAATCTACATATTTGCAGATATAAAACACGAACCTAATAGATCATGGAAGCCAACAAAAATCAACTATCAAATCCTAGATCTAAATCTAGGACACTACCAAACTCTTATTGTGACCATCTGTTACTATGTAAATGAAAAATTTCATGAGAAAATGGGGTTGATCAAGCCCATATCTGCTCGAAAATCCCTCAACCACACCCATAACACTTTGTGCCTGCAGATATGGGTCCCTTACCTCAAGCATAACACATTTTTCTTGTGGTTATAGCCCAAATCAGCCTGATCTGGTCCTAAATCCCTAGCTGCTACCTTTCCATTATGTGCTTGCGACTATGACACCCTGATCACAGGCATAACATATTGTGCCTGCGACTAGAGCTTGGTTTCTCCAGTTCTATTCTTGTAGCCATAATAGAAAAACCTAATTTTTGTGTGAGCTTTGTGCCTGTGATTTCATACCTTGGGTGAACACTTTCTGTTGAACCTATGCAAGCCAAAACAAAATAGATGAACCAAAACAAAGAATGCAAGTAGAAGATCACTTGAGCTAGTGTGAGAATGAGCTTTTAGGTCTCTTCTATTTATACGCTTTGGTGTGGGTCCACTTGGGGTTAAGGCCGACTTAAAAATTCCACATGTGCTTAGACTTCCCATTCCATTTCACTTTAATAAATAAAATAATTCAAAATTTAAATTCTGCTCAACTGATTCGGGAAATATATAGGTCAATTTTGGTCCTCTAGAAAAGAGAAATCTAATTCAATTATGACCTCGACCATTTGAGTTTTCCAAATTGGAATTTGAATGAATTTGCATAATTTAAACACAAGTAAAGAAGAGGTTGTGTTTTCCATTGTTCCACCAAATTTCCAGGACGTTGTAGTGGTGAAACACATCCAAGGGACATGTGGAAGCACCTGCCAAATTCTAGGGAATAACATAGGGGTAATCGGAGCCTCCTACATAGGGGACCTTTGCTGAAATACTAAACAAAAATATAAATATGTATGAAATTTAAAACATAAATCATTGAAATATTACACAAGAATGAACCATTATGTCAAGTGGGCCTAGCCCAAGTGGTTGTGAGGAAAATTGTTATCCTCCCCACCCAAATTCAAATCCCACATGGTGAATTTATACTCTTTGTGAGACATTTACTAAATATAATGATAATTCTCATATTTTTGAAAAAAACACGAGCTTCTACAAAACCTAGTTTACTCTAAGTAGAATCCTTACAATGAGGATAAGTTCTTGGTAGTTTCCCCAAGATATATATTTCAAGTAAACAAAAAACACAATTTTCTAATAACATACATCATTATATGTAACATAATAAACCATATATATATATATATATATATATATATATGTATGTATATGTTGAATCTGCAGTTGTGCAAACCCCAACAGTTGTGTCATTTTTAATGATGGAGGGCCACATTGCATATCAACACCAATACTATTTATATAAAGTAAACATTGGATCTCCAGTTGCAATTATTCTTAGTAACCATAAGAAACAAGTGTCACAACTCATTCCCTCACATGTACATATTACTCAAGCTTGAGGGAATCTTCCCACTACAATGTTTTGACCTACTACCTAGCAAATTCACTTATTCTTTTTTTACAGTATTTTGTGAATTTATATCAATGGTGTTATTTTTGTTTATTCATTGTAGTTTGAAATGGTTTATGTCTATCTATGAATGCTAAGCCAATGTTCATGCTAGGGGAAAAAGTTTTAATTATTGCTGACCCTTTATTTTCAATGATGTTGTGATAGCATGGGCAACTACAACAAACCACTTCACAGAACATGTTTGGTTATATTTAAGGTCTTCCTACCACTATTTACTAGTAATTAAATAATAAAAATCCATCCTTTCAAATTTGAAGACATCATATTAATATATTTATTCTCTTTGAACCCAAATTATTCCTATGTTGGCTACAGGAGAAAGATGAGATTGATAACCAAGAAGAAGGGGAAGGATCACTACCTCGAGTAAAGAGAAGGTTAAAGATGAAAGCTGAGTTGATGTAGCAACTAATTCCACGAATATCTACTGTGATTGTTCATGGAAAAGCAAGTGTGGAATATGATAATTCAACATATACTCTTTCTAAAATAGCCTTGCAAGATGCATGCCAATTAGCTTCCACCTCCAATAAATATATGGGAAAGAAATCCGAAAATGAAAACTTGTATGTATATATTTGGCTTCACTTAGAATAATCAATAAAATGTATTACAATTTGGATTTTTTTAGCTCTACTTGTAGTTTTATATCCATTCTGTTGTTTTGTAATATTGAATATCTCTATTAAGTTACTTTTTCTATCATAAATATGCAAGTTTTCCTTTTAACATGAAGTATTCTAAGAAATATTGTACACAATTTTTTAATTTCCTGAATTGTCTGTCACATGGTCAAACTATATTTTTTCAGTACCAAAATAATTTTATGAAAAAAATGAATTCCACTGCTTCATTTCACAAGGCCTTTGGGTAGCTTCAAAAACCTAAAATATTGAATGTCAACTTTGTTTTGAGGATAACAAAAAGCTTCATGGATAGAGCAAATAATTTGGAAGATGATTTCTCTAGGTAGTATTTCTCTTTGAACAAGATGACAAGTTGCAGTGCATTGTCGATATTTATAGTTTTTTATCAAGCTTCAACAAAAATCTCATCCTTTTTAATTGATTATTAATTGATGGATTTGTTATTTCTACTTGTTTCTCTTTGTTGAAGTTTTTGTGCTAACTAGTTTGAACTAATTGATGATCAAACATTGGTGGTATTGTTGTAATATGTTAATTTTTTGTTTGTACTTAATGAAGTATTTGTTGTGAAATATCAATCGATTTTATATCTTGGAAATTACATGGTAAATATGGGAAAACTATTGGTGCCTTGCATGTAAATCTACAAAAATATCAAAACTACTCTTATTTTATATTTTCATTATAATGATCACTCATGTTTGTTTTTGACTAATTGAGGATGGCCACGGGTGTTCCCTAAAATTGGAATTTCGGTGTTGGAATTCATGGTGGATTTTCCTTTCAAGAATCATATAGCAACTGGAATCTGAAAGTTGCATTCCAAAATAATCCTATGTAATTACTAGTGGTGATTGCTACATATTTTCGATGTTGGAAATTTTTTGTAAATCACAGCTAATATATTGTAACACAAGTCAAGAACAAAATGGGAATGGAATTTTTTTTTGAAATTTATCCAGTTATATTGTAGTCACCCATAAATATAAGAAAAACATTAATAATTTGATATAGACTAGTTGGCTTATTCATATGTGATAATGGACCCAAATAGTAGTTCTTATCTGATGAAATGCTCATCATACTTGGGCATTCTTGACATCATCAACCTGCAGCATTGGACTTATTCACTTAGCCTTCTAAATTATTCATTTGTATACATATATACGAGTATATCCTATTATTATATCATTTTTACTTCATTTCGGTTTATTCTAGAGTTAGATTTTGAATTTTCTAGGATTTTTGTTTGCACTCCCACATTGTATAAGTAATCTAAAACTTGAGCATATTAACATGTAACTTAGTTGGTATGATTGTGCCTAATATTTCCTTGAAGTTTGAATAATAATTTTACTAAGGTGTTGTTTTCTATGGTAACATTTTATTTTCTTTGTTTATGTAGGTCATCTGGCCACATAGTGGCCACTATTGCCCAACCGAAGAAAACTTGTTCGAGTTTCTTGCTTTTATGGGGAAAATTGAATTGAAAATATTGTTGATGTTGAGGTATATATCGTATAAATCCTTTATAGTCTAATTTAGTTTATATTCCAGTGTTTATTGTCTTTCATGTCTTATACTCTGCATTGTATCTTCTTTCTTTTTCAGAAAATGAACTCAATATTGATGGTAAGAAGTAGGAATTGAAGAAAGAGGAGAACAATAACAATCGAGCAAAAAAATTAAAATTAAAGAGACAGAGAGAGAGAGAAGAGAATTGGTTTAATGATACCTGTAGAGCCAATATCCCGCATAAAACACACACATAGAGATTGATGGTCAAGTATTCAGAGTTGTTGAATTCACCTGCAATGCCTTGGAAAAACAATGATAATGTTTTGAAGTGATGAAACAATCTTTGATGTGTAAATTTTACTCCAACCAATATTAAGTTGGAGACTCGCATTGTAATACTTGACATTTTATAAAATATAATTTATGTGTTTGAAATTATTTATAGTTGCACTTGATATTATTTAGTATTGTAATTAACAAATGAAAATTTGCGTTTTCATATTAGATGAACATGTAAATTGTATGACATTTTTTAATTTAGTTATAAAATCATACTAATTAATTTATGTTGATTAATAATGAACACATAAAATCAATCTAAAACTACTAAATTAGTAGTTTATGTTGATTAATGATGAACACAAATAAAATGAATATATGACTAAATTAGTTGCTTATAATGATTGTTAATAAAAGTAAATGAAATGAATATAAACTACTAAATTTTTCATTTATATAATCAATATAAAACTACCAAAAAAGGATAAGTGACTACTATAAATGGTAAATTTTTTATTACAAATGATGACTAAATTTTGCATATATACGACTATTAGTAGCTAATTTACAATATCTTATAACACTACCAAAATTTACTCATATTTATTTGGTCATTAATTTGTTTCAAACAAAGACTAAAATTTTCATATATATATGAGTATCAGTAGCTAATTTACAGTATCTTATAACACGACCAACATTTTGGTCATATTTCTTTAGTCATTAATTGTTTTTCTCAGGTGATTATTTAGTAATATATTTTGTTGTATATTTAGTCATTATTTGTGGTAATTAATAACTAAATCAATGAATAAATTAGAGACCAAATTCAAATATACTACAAAACAATAAAATTAAGACAACCAATTAATGACTCAGCTAAAAATTACTAGAAGTTGGTCGTGTTATAAGATATTGTAAATTAGCTACTCTTGGTCACCGACCGAAAAATAGTCGTTTATATCAAAATTTTAGTCGATTTTTAATATAGGAATTCATGATATCCTTGGTGCCCCGTTGATAGCTTAAATGCATGGTATGAAGGAGGAAGTTGCTAAGTATTTAGTAAGAATATATCAAAACGAAAATCTCTAGCTCGCCCAACCACAGTTAATTTTAGTGGCCACCATTAATTTCTCACCAGACTGCCATATAAAGGTGAGAAAGTGGTAAATACTTCTAACTGCAACAAGTGGCTTGAAAAATTAGCTAGCGAGTTATCAGTGAAGAAATCATGAGGGTTAGTTATCAATAAAGTTTAGGACCCCTTGGAAATATGGACTTACATGATTGTGTCCCTCTATCTCACACCCTTTGGTTATCCCTTCAATGCCAAATGAAACATTCTAGAAGAAATTGGTTAGATTGAAGCATATAGTAAGATGTACAATTCAATGGAGTACCTCACAAACCTTATACAGACCAATTTTAAAAACTACTAGAACTTAGGTAAACACATGTGTTTCCCCTCCTTTCTTATTTTTCTAGCAATGAAGTCCAGTCTATTAATTCACTAGTATAAAATGGCTAATTAGTTACTAAAAAAATCACTATAATTTGCATATAAAGGACCAATTTTGAATCGATGACCAGTAGTAGCTAATTTACAGTGTCCTATAACATGACTAAATTTTAGTCGTTTTTAGCTTAGTCATTAATTAGTTGTCTCAATTTTATTTTATAGTAGTATATTTAGTCATTAATTCAATCATTAATTTAGTCATTGATATAGTCATTAATTATTACAATTAATGAAAAAATATATAATAAAATATATTACTATATGATCACTTGGGAAAACCAATTAATAACCAAAGAAATATCACCAAAATGTTGGTTGTGTTATAAGATACTGTAAATTAGCTACTAATAGTAATTTATATGAAAAATTTAGTCATCGTTTGAAACCAATTAATGACCAAAGAAATATGACTAAATTTTGGTCGTGTTATAACATATTGTAAATTAGATACAAATAGTCGTATATGTGCAAAATTTAGTTGTAATTTGTAATCACAAATTTATCATTTGTAGTTATCATTTATCTTTTTTTGGTACTCTCATATTCATTATATTAACAACTAATTTCGTAGTTTAGATTCATTTCATTTACTTTCATTAATAATCATTATAAATGACTAATTTAGTTGTATATTAATTTTATTTATGTTCATCATTAATCAATATAAACTACTAATTTAATAGTTTTAGATTGATTTTATGTGTTCATTATTAATTAACATAAATCAATTAGTATGATTTTGCGACTAAATTTTTAAAATTTCATACAATGTGCAAGTTGATCTAATATTAAAACACAAAGTTACATATGTTAATTACAATACTAAATAATATCAAGTGAAACTATAAATAATTTCAACCACATAAATTATATTATATGAAATTTCAAGTATTACAATACGAGTTTCCAACTTAATATTGGTTCGACTACACATGAAATACTGTTTCATCACTTCAAAACATTATGATTGTGTTGTCGAGGCATGGCAGGTGAATTCACCAACTTTGAAGACTTTATCATCAATATATACATGTGTGCCTCATGTGATATATTTCCTTTAAGGGTATCACTAGATCAATTCTCTTCTCTCTCTTTCTTTCGACATTTGTTGCTTCACTGCTATTGTTCTTATCTTTCTTCAATTCATTATTTTGACCATAAAAATTTGAGTTACTCTTATGAAATGGAAGAAGATATAATGAAAACTATATGACATGAAATATGATGAACACTAGAATATAAAATAAAGTAGACTATAAATGATTTACACAACATATACCTCAATGTCAAGTATGCCCATGCAATTTTTCCCCAGAAAATCAAGAAACTGGAACAATTTTTCTTCAGTTGGGAGATAGTGGCCACTATGTGGCTAGATGACCTATATAAACAAAACAAATAAAACTTCACCATAGAAAAAGAACACATTGGGATCTTAATAACAATCATTTCAGCTAAGTTACAATCTAAAAATATCAAGTTGTAGATATCTTGTGAAAACAAATGGAAAGAAAAAGACAACATCTAATAAATAATGTATGACAACTAGCTAGAAAATTATATTATAGAAAAAAAAAAATTTCTCCTATGGTTACCCATACATGTGGGTGGATAACATGCCCCAATATGACATGATCCTTAGGGTTAATATGAAGTAAACCTTCTACTAACATAAAAATTGATTGGTTTCTTCTTGGCCTTGCCTCTCCTTTGTGAGTCAAAAAAATAAAATAAGTCCCCATACTATCATTTTTTCATTTTATCTCCACATGCCTACCAAAAATTTCATATATGCCAAACAAATGGAATTTTGGAATTGTTTCTAAAACTATGTCATTTATATCCCCTTCCAATGTATCTAACCAAATGTGCCCACTTTATTTTCTTCTTTCATATCAATTTACATCCTAAGAAATATTTTTTTCAAAAACAACGACAACCCCAATCTCTCCATATCCTAATGCTCATCCATATTTTCCATAAACCATAAGAAATAACACTCTCTTATGATCAACATTGTACAACAATGAGGCTACACAAAACTGACTATTCGTATAAAATAAAAATGAAGTTATTGGTATAAAAAAACAATGAAGCTTAATTTATATTGCTATAATGAGTCTTACTATCTATTGGTAACTACAAAAAATATAAATGAAGTTATTGGTATAAAAAAACAACAATGAAGCTACACAAAACACTCAGTCAATTGGTATACACTCCAAACATAATGAGAAAAGGAGGAGTGCATCATTCTCTACCATGCATTCTACCAAATAAAATGTTAAAAATACTAGAGGAAAACTCTCTTTTTTACAATGAATTTTAAGAAGAATAAATGGATATTTAGTTCCTTATATTATATTTTAAGAAACCCATTTGCATTCTAATTTTGAAGTACCTCCATGCAATGAGATATAACATTTCAAGTTTCCACATACATCATAGAGATTCAGGATGATACTTCCATAAAAAGAAAAATAATTAGACACAGAAAAATAACATACTTGTGACAAGAAAAGGTATGCAAAGGAGTAGTTATCTTGCACAGATCAAAAAGTTTCGCAGTTCTGTTTGCAGATCTGATGCAGGGGCATTAGAGTTTAGCCAACAATGTGAAATATTGTTCACATGTTGTGGCTAGATGAGTTTGAAAATTCATTTACTGATAAGTAAAAGCCGGTTTTACTGAGAGGGGTGGATCTCTTAACAATTTGTTATGATTTATTTCTTTAATAAATTAGAGAAAATATTTAATTTGATTTAGAGATAAAGTTGTTGAATAGGTGTGAGGAAGATTGAGCAATTTTTGGTTTGTTAATCATATATATGTTTAGTTGATAAAATTTAGGGAGATATTAGATAAAGAAGATTTTGTTCAAAATAGAATAATTCGATCCTGAGAAAGAGGTCGGTTTCTTTGTAAGAGAATTATAAATTGTAATATTCGAAGAAGAGGAATTCGAATTTGGACCATGGAGGACTTAACTTAGAGGATTTGCCTCTGTTTTTAATAAAATTGCAGAGTTTCATTCATCAGTTGTTTCTTTGCAAGTTCCTGGAGGTTTCAACTTCAAAATTCTATTTGGTTTTTGCTTATGCTGTGGAGAAGTTGAATTAATAAATTCTATGTAAAATTTCTGAGCGTTTAGATTTGCGTGAAGAAAATAATTTACATAGATTAGCCCTATGTGTAAAATATGCAAGAAATCGAAGTGAATTACAATTTTGTGTTTGAGTTTGATTAAGCGGTGCGTGTCTCTATTTATTAAATTGCTGATTGGACTGAAAATTTACCCATGTTATTAGTTACAAGCAGTGAAAATTGATCCATGATTGTGGAGTGTGTGGTTGGAAGAGAACAACAAAATACTTGTGAAGTTGCAATTGGGAAGGAATGCAGTGAAAAACTAGTGGAAATCCACGTTTAAACACAATTTAAGTCAAGGTTGAAGGTTGCCTGGTATTGTGAAACCATACCACCGATATCGCATTGTGGGTGGGCTGGAAGTGGTCTCAACTGAATTCAACGTGATCCAATCAAATCAGAACATGTCATCTCAGCAATACCACCAATGTCGCATAGTTTTTTAGTGTTAAAGTTCTATGGGAGAATGAACGTGATATCCGTCGATTTGGTGTAGGAAGGCATCCAACGTTGGTCACATTGTGAGATGGTTAGAGTTTTAATCAAAGGTATGGACCCCACACATTACACAACAGAACTTTATTAAAAGATTTGAGTCCGAGACATTGGCTTAAGGTTATGAGTTTTAATGATGGTTGGGGTTTGGATATTTGTTCCAAGGGTTTTTGAAATGTTGATTCAAATGCATTTTAATGCTATCTTCCAAAAAAAATTTAAAAAAGATGGTTTAAGCGCTTTATGATTGAGATATAGATTTAGAAGAACTTTATTAAAATCAAGGATCATATTGTTTGAATTTCTATAAAATCTTGGATTTATGTTCATTTCATTAATCGAATTTCATAAATTTTGTGAATGAAAGTAATAATAAGGAATTGGATTAGACTCCTCTGGAGTTAGAACATATTGTGAGCAAGTTTGAACATCTCTCCTTAATGCCTCCACCCACACTGCCAAAATTTGTGGTATCAAAGCAAACTTCAGAGAATTTATCAGATATTGAATAGGCTTCCAAAATCCAGAAGAAGAAATCTAGCATGGTGGTTCAAATTGGTAGAGATGCTGCTGGTAGAAGAAGAGGTAGGCCAATTGCTAATGCAGAAGTACTGGAGACTATGCAGCAGATTCAAGCCAGATTGGAAGAGATTTAATTAGGAAATCCAAGAGATCCTGAAGATGTTAGTGAACCTGAAGTTGAAGAAGAAGAAGACAATATTGAGCTTACCCCCGATATGAGATTTCTTAAATCAGTTTTAGGCTCTACATCCAGGCCTAGACTTGAAGTATCAGCTTTTGCAGGAGGATTGAATCCAGAGGAATTGATAGACTGGATCAATGAGATGAATAAATTCTTTGATTATGAAGATATGGGTGAAGAAAAGAGAGTTAAATTTGTAGTGACAAGGTTGAAAGGACATGCAACACTTTGGTGGGATGGAGTGAAAGCAAAGAGAAGGAGAGTTGGTAAGCAGCCAGTCAAGAATTGGAACAGAATGGTGGCAAAGTTGAGAGGTAGGTTTTTTACTAGTGATTATTAGCTTACATTACTTAGACAAATGCATAATCTTAGACAGAGATTAATGACAGTGAAAGAATACACAGAAGAATTTTACAAAGTGAGCATAAGAGCTGGACAGATCCAGGACACAACAGAGAAGATTGCCAGGTATGTAAATGGTCTCAGATTAGAGACTCAGGATGAGATAAGTATATTGTCTCCTAAGACAATAGAAGAGGCTTATCAAATGGCCTTAAAAGCCGAAGAAAAACTCCTGAGAAAGAAGTCTGCGAAAGGAAGAGGTACTTTCCGAGGAAAGGGAAGTCAAGGTGGTAGAGGAAGATCTACAACACCAAGAGATGGAGCTAGTGGCAACTCACCTCAGCATGCACAAATAGAAGGTGATGCAAGTGGCAGAAGGAGTTCCCACAGAGGAAGAAGAGGCAGAAGTAAAGGAAGAGAAGTGAGATGTTAAAAATGTAACAAATTGGGACATAGAGCCTATGAATGCCCAGAGAAAGAGAATATGGGTACAAGTCAGAGAAATGAAATTGTTGCTCAGATTGAAGAAGCAGCAAATTTTCCTGAAACAGAGAAATAAATTATGCCAGAGAAGGGAGAATCTTTGGTTGTTAACAAGGTTTTGTTGAAACAAACAAAGGAAGTTGTTGAGCCAGCACAGAGGAAAACGTTTTTCAAAAATGTGTGCAAAGATTAAGGGAAATGTTGTCAATTGGTCATTCATAGTGGCATCACAGACAATTTGGTCTCTACAGAGGTGATAGAGAAGTTGAAATTGAAGACAAGGGAACATCCAACACCCTACAAGGTGTCATGGCTTCAAAAGGGACACCAGATGATTGTGAAGGAATAATGTGAAATATAATTGCAGATGGGAAGCTACAAGGATAAAATCATGTGTGATGTGATGCCTATGGATGTGTGTCACATACTGCTGGGTAGACCTTGGCAGTATGAAAGAGAAGCAGTGAATTATGGTAATAGGAACACTTACAAGTTTTTCAAGGATGGTATGAATCAAACATTGTTACCTATGGAAGAAGGAGACACATCAAGCAAAAAGTTTGATCCAAATACTTTATTGTTGACTAGGAAAGAATACTTGCAGCAGATTGAAGATGAAGAGGTAAATTTTGCTTTAGCTTGCAAACCTAAGGTAGCATTTAATTCTACTAAAATTTTTGATTTGCCAATTGAAATTCAAGAAATGTTGGACAATTATTGTGATATTTTTGTGGATGATTGCCTGATGAATTACCACTTGTAAGAAGAATCAGCCATCAGATAGATTTGATCCCAGGATCAAATCTGCCAAAGAAAATATCTTACAGAATGACTCCTCCAGAAAATGAAAAAATCAGAAAGCAAGTGCAGGAATTGGTTGACAAAGGTTTGATTAGAGAAAGTTTGAGTCCTTGTGCAGTACCTACAATGTTGAGTTTGAAGAAAGATGGAGGTTGGAGAATATGCACTGATTCAAGAGAAATCAACAAAATAACAATCAGGTATAGATTTCCTTTACCCAGAATTGAAGAATTAATGGACTGTCTGAGTGGAGCAATATATTTTTCAAAACTAGATTTGAAAAGTGGGTATCATCACATTAGGATAAGAGAAGGTGATGAATGGAAAAAATCCTTTAAAAAAAATGAGGGATTATATGAGTGGATGGTAATGCCCTTTGGTTTATCAAATGCACCTAGTACTTTTATGAGGCTCATGAAAGAAGTATTAAGGGAATTTATTGGTAAATTTGCAATAGTATATCTGGATGATATATTAATTTACAGTAAAACAAAGGAAGAGCACTTGAGGAATCTTAATTATGTCTTAAGGAAACTACATCAAGAGAAGTTGCTGGTAAATTTAAAGAAGTGTTCATTCATGAGAGAAGAATTGGTATATCTGGGTTTTGTTGTTTCTACTGAAGGGTTAAAGATGGATCCAAAAAAGGTAAAGGAAATTATGGAGTGGCCTTCACCAAAAAGTGTTTTTGAGGTAAGAATTTTCCATGGACTTGCTAGTTTTTATAGAAAATTCATAAGGAATTTTAGCAAGATTAATGCACCTATCATTGAAATGATAAAGAAAGACAAACAACCATTTAAATGCACTGCTGAAGCTGAAATAAATTTTTAGTTTTCGAAATAGAAAATAACTGAGAAACCTGTCTTAGTTTTGCCTGATTTTAACAAACCATTTCAAGTGAAGTGTGATGCCAGTGGAAAAGCTATTGGAGCTGTATTAAGTCAAGAAGATAGGCCTGTAGTATATTTCAGTGAGAAGTTGAATGACACAAGGAGAAAGTACTCTTCTTATGACAAAGAGTTTTATGCAATAGTACAATCATTGAAGAAGTGGAGACATTATTTAATGTCTAAAGAATTTTTACTATATTCAGATAATCATGCTTTACGGTATATTATGCAGTAGCCTAAATTGAATCAAAAACATGCTAAGTGGGTTGAATACCTTCAAATTTTTAACTTTGTTTTGAAGGACATAAGTGGCCAAGAAAATAAGGTAGCTGATGCTTTGAGTAGGAAGAACATTCTTGTTCAAGAAAGTCAAATTGAAGTCGTAGGTTTTTATTTTCTTAAAGAACTCTATAAAACAGATTTAGATTTCAAAGAAGCATTTGAAGCATGCTGTAATCCTATTTTGCTAGATAGAAGTTGGTGGTTAGAGTATTTCTTGCAAGAGGGTTTATTGTTCAAAAGAAAACAATTGTGCATATCAAATTGTTCCATGAGGGAGAATTTAATCAAAGAGAAGCATAGTGGTGGACTTTCTAGACATTTTGGTATTGATAAAACTTATGAGCAGCTGAGCCATTTTCATTATTGGCCAAAGATGAGATCTGAAGTGGAAAATTATGTGAAGAATTGTAAAATTTGTCAGTATGCAAAGGGGAGAAGCCAGAATTCAGGTTTGTACATTCCATTGCCTATTCCAGACAGACCTTGGGATATGGTAAGTATGGATTTTGTTTTAGGATTACCTAAGACACAGAGGGGGAATGATACAATTTATGTTTTTGTCGATATATTTTCAAATATGGCACATTTTATTCCATGTTATAAAACCAGTGATGCTACTCATGTTGCCAATTTATTTTTCAAGGAGATTGTTAGATTACATGGGTTGCCTAAAATTATTGTTTCTGATAGAGATACCAGGTTTTTTGGTAATTTTTGGAAGACATTGTGGAAGAAACTTGGTACTAAATTGAGTTTCAGCTCAGCATATCACCCTCATACTGATGGACAGACTGAAGTAGTGAACAAAAGCTTGGGTAATATTTTGAGAAGTCTTGCAGGAGAACATCCTAAGCAGTGGGATCATATCTTTCCATAGGCAGAATATGGATACAATGATTCACCGAACAGAAGTACATGAAAAAGTCCATTCCATATAGTTTATGGGATGCACCCAAGAGGAGTATCTGAATTGAGGAACTTGGGAAAAGCAGAAATGAGGAGTGCTGATGGAGAGGATTTTGCTTCAAAGATACAAGCAATACATGAGCAGGTAAAGAAAAAGCTACAAGACAACAACATCAAGTACAAGAACAGAGAAGATTTGAGCAGAAGAGAAGTTAATTTTCAAGTTGGTGATTTAGTTTTGGCACACTTGAGGAAAGAAATATTTCCAAAGAGACAATATAACAAACTGAAATTAAAAAAGATAGGACCATGCAGGATATTAAGAAAATTTTCTGCAAATGCCTATGAAATTGAATTGCCATCTGACATTGGAATATCTCCAATATTCAATGTTTTTGATTTGTACAGGTATGAATATGGTGGCACAAATGAAAGACCAGAAGATAGAGAGCATATTGACTGGGTAAAACAATTACCTACAGCACAACCATTACAGCCAGAGATGATCTTAGACAAGAAAGTTTTTAAGAGAACCAGAGGAAAAGAGCATTTCCAATACTTGATCAAGTGGAAGGATGAGCCAATTGAGGATGTTACTTGGATGAAAGAAGTTATGTTGCAGAAACTGGGCAGTTCTATGGAGGAGCTCATGGACGGGAGCCCATGAAGAATTTTTTCCTCAGGAGTCTGATGCAGGGGCATTAGAGTTTAGCCAGCAATGTGAAATATTGTTCACATGTTGTGGCTAGATGAGTTTGAAAATTAATTTACTAATAGGTAAAAGCCGGTTTTACTGAGAGGGGTGGATCTCTCAATAGTTTTTTATCATTTATTTCTTTAATAAAATAGAGACAATATTTAATTTGATTTAGAGATAAATTTGTTGAATAGGTGTGAGGAAGATTGAGCAGTTTTTGGTTTGTTGAGCATGTATAGCTTCAGTTGATAAAATTTAGGGAGATATTAGCTAAATAAGATTTTGTTCAAAATAGAATATTTTGATCCTCAGAAAGAGGTCGGTTTCATTGTAAGAGAATTATAAATTGTAATCTCCGAAGAAGAGGAATTTGAATTTGGACCATGGAGGACTTGACTTAGAGGATTTTCCTTTGTTTTTAATAAAATTGCATAGTTTCATTTATCAGTTGTTTCTTGGAAAGTTTCCGGAGGTTTCACCTTTGAAATTCTGTTTGGTTTTTTCTTATGTTGTGGAGAAGTTGAATTAATAAATTATGTTTAAAATTTCTAAGCGTTTAGATTTGCATGAAGGAAAGAATTTACATAGATTATCCCTCTGTGTAAAATATACAAGAAATCGAAGTGAATTACAATTCCATGTTTGAGTTTGATTGAGCGGTGAATGTCTCTATTTATTAAATTACTGATCGGACTAAAAATTGACCCACGTTATTAGTTACAAGCAGTGACAATCGATCCATCATTGTGGAGTGTGCAATTGGAAGAGAACATCAAAATACTTGCGAAGTTGCAATTGGGAAGGAACAGAGTGAAAATCCAGTGGAAATCCACATTTAAACACAGTTTAAGTCAAGGTTGAAGGTTGCGTGATATTGTGAAACCATACCACTGATATCGTGTTGTGGCTGGGCTGGAATCGGTCTCAATTGAATTCAATGCAATCCAATCAAATCAAAACATGTCATCTTAGCAATATCGCCAATGTCGCGTAGTTTTTTAGTGTTAAATTTCTGTGGGAGAATGAACGCAATATCTGTTGATTTGGTGTAGGAAGGCATCCAACGTTGGTCGCATCTTGAGATGGTTAGAGTTTTAATCAAAGGTATGGACCCCACGCATTACACAACAAAAATTTATTAAAAGATTTGAGTCTGAGACATTGGCTTAAGGTTATGAGTTTTAATGATGGTTGGGGTTTGGATATTTGTTCCAAAGGTTTTTGAAATGTTGATTCAAATGCATTTTAATTCTATCTTCCAAAAAGGTTTTCAAAAGATGGTTTAAGTGCTTTATGATTGAGATATAGTTTTAGAAGCACTTTATTAAAATCAAGGATCATATTGTTTGAAGTTCTATAAAACCTTGGATTTATGTTCATTTCATTAATCAAATTTCATAAATTTGATGAATGAAAATAATAATAAGGAATTGGATCAGACTCCTCTAGAGTTAGAACATATTGTGAGAAATTTTGAACAAATCTCCTTAATACCTGCACCCACACTTCCACCAAGATAATGTATCAAATACCCACTCATTTAAATAATTGAACAAGAGACAATTAAACTGAATAAATAGGAATACACTTTATCAGAAAAAACAAAAATAATACCTAAACCAAAAACAAAACTCATACTACAATATAAACAGGAAAATAAAAATTATTGATATGTTCATGAATTGAAAGAGCAATGAGAACAATCACACAAGAAGGAAAGTGTGAGAGAAAATCAAACTGTACACTCTATATTATATTAGGTATATACAAGAGTATAAAATTAGTGGATAGAAATATTTTATGAGTTAGGAGAGTGATAATATTTCACCCACCTCATTGTAATAAACCTACATATATAATAAATTTTGGATTAAATCAACTAGGCCTAAGTCTCATCACTCAACTAAGTTACAAAAATTACATCATGGAAGAATAGCCTAGCCTCAAAATGAATTTTTAATACAAAGCAAAAAATGGATTATTATGAGTGTTGTAGCTTCTAGAGACAACCTTGAGTTGTTAAAGATGTTGGAACACCTAATCCTCTATGGGTAGGTGTGGAATGTGAAAAGTCACAATGGAGTCCAAGTGACCTTGGAATATGAAACCAAGAGTCACACCATTGTACTATAAATGTACATCTTTGTATAATCGAAAATAAGAAAGCCTCATGCTTATCCTTCATTGTGTATTGAGTCTCTTGTGTGTGTGTGTTTATTCCTCTCATACACCATGTGTGTGTTTAACATGGTATCTGAGATGAGACGTCCATAACCAGCTCAACCTTGAGTGAGCCATTTGTTTTTATGGCCTGTGCATATCTGCAAAAATTCTTGGCATTTTTGCAGCACTCAAATATTTCTGCAGCATTCAATAATTTATTTTGAGAAGAGTAGCATTCAGAAATTGGCAGCATTGGTTTTGAAGAGAATTAGCATTGTGCATCTGAAGGTTTTCTCACTGCTCATTCTTCCTACAATTTCTGCCCATTAAATTCTGCATTTTGGAGAGCTGTTGTAAAAATTGTTTAAAGTTGGTTTCTGAAGAAGTTTATGAGTTTTTTAGTGGAAAATATTTCTGAGTTTTTTCATTGAAAATTTCTACAATTCTGGGCTCTTCTGCTGCTGGGCTATTGGAAAAATTTCTGGAAAATCTCCAATCCTACTATACATTTGGAAAAAATTTGCATTTCTCCAGATTTTATCTCTCTGTTTTTTTAAAATAAAACAAAAAAATAAAAATAAAAATAAATCGAATCAAGCTACAGGCCCTCTCGGCCTCGTTCCCTCTTTCTGTTAACCAAACTACGCCCTTCCATCCCACACTACACACAGTGCTCCACACGCTCACCCCCCATCGCTCCACCCAAGCCACATCCCATTTTCCATACCCCTCTGCAACGCTTCACGGCTAGACCCATTACCTTGTAGACCCTTATCCCACCCCCTCTCCAATCGACTCTCCACAAAAACCATCAGGCCTATTCCGATACCCCGACCACTCCGCCCTCAGCCTCTCGGCCATAGACTCGACCTCGCAACACTCTACACACAAGCCCTAACCCTCAACCCTCTGATCGCACATCCCACATCTCCTACGACGTTTATCCCTCCCCTACGCCTCTACCTGCAACACACTCCTCCCGACCCGACCCCCTAAATGCTCCGCCCACCTCTCACCATACCTCACCCCTCTCCCTACCCCACCTATGCGGCCCCCTCACCATGCCTTGCTCACTTCTCCACTCGCTCCTCGGCCCACACAACACCCTTATCACTCCATCCTCTCCAGCTCTCACCTCGAGCTCCCTCCCACGTGCCTCTGGCCGGCCCCTCCCTGCAATACACTCCCTCCCTCTTACACCCTTGACCGCTCATCTCCCTCTACGAAGATTCTATCTCAACCCTTCCCTTTTTTAATTACTATCCTATTTTATCCTTTTAAAATTTGACTTCTAAATTTTTAATAATATCTCCTCCCTCCATTAATAAAACCCCCTCCATATAATACCTCCTCTATTTTTAATATTCGCCCCTTCTATATAATACCTTTCCTCTCCTTTTAAATTAATTCCTTTTGTTAATAAAAATCCCCCTTCTCCATTTTTACTACAATCCCTCCTCCTCATTTTTTAATTAATCCCAATTAATTTATTTTTTAATTATTTTTTAATTAATTAAAAAAAAAAAAAAAAACAGAAGAGAGAGAGAGGAAGGACATTGAAGACGAGAGAGAGGGGAAGGACATTGAAGACGAGAAAATGAACAACAGAATTGAAGAAATGGCATGGACTATACTTATAATAAAGTGAATTTGACATTGTGTGATTTGTGGCATAAGGGTGATTTTCTAAAAAAATTGACATTTGAAGACGAGTTGTTATTGGTGAAAAACAACTGTTTGTTGAGGCCTCTTGCACAAGTGTTTTGCTGCACATTTTTGCTGCACATTGTATTGAACTGACATTGTATTGTGAGTGGAATTTTCATCTTCATTCATAATCAGTATTTGAGTTGTTGGATTGTTGATTTCCCTCCATCATTTGAGGAGCAGATTTTGTACTTTGAGATTTCCATAGTTGGAAGTTCTCTTGAGTCATGTGTATTTCTTGAAATCAAGTTGAATCACATTGTAAACAGGTGCATTTTTGGTTGAAGCCGACACCCTTTCATTTTTTAGCCTAAGTTGTTGAAAATGGCTAAAATCAATGAGGCATTAGAGTTGTTGAATAACCTCATTCATTCAAATGTTCATGATATGGTAAAAACGAGCAAGAATTCTCTTTGTAATATTCAAAGTTGTTTGCAAAATGCACAAGAAAAGATTGAGTTTTGCAGTTGGAAACTCAGCTTCAGCAAGACGAACTTCAGCAAAAGAGTCACCATTCTGAACCTGTGTTTGTTCAGAACATTGTGAAAGACTCCCATCAGTAGCAAGTTAGTAAAGTTGAGGTTGATTCCCATTCATTTCCTTGTACTTGAGCAGATGTACATGCAGATGCAGCAGTTCAACCTGCACTTCTAAAGCCCATCATCATACCTTGGGAAGAGCTTTTCCACAACAAGCACAGAATTGGTCTTGGATATGACAAGGATGTGACCTTTCATATTCCAGACTACACCAAGCCCATCATATTTCAGAGTGTCGGATTCTTGTATGGCAGTTCACTTGAACCTGTTCTAGATCCTGCTCCGCTTCCACAACAGATTGTAAAATTCCAACACTGTGATCGAGTTGGCCATATGAAAGATCATTGTTTTGATATTCATCTATGCAAGCACTGTGATCGGCACACTCACTCTTCAGACAGATGCTTCAGAAACAAGCCTCCTGCAAGAACAAAGATTCATCTTGGATGGATCGCTTCTTGGCAATGGGCATCAGCAGCCAAGAAGATGTTTAAGTCGCATGCCAAAACATGTTCACGAATATTGAGAAAAATTGCAGTTGACTTTTCGCCATCATCTCACCTTGTCCCTGACAGGGGGGAAAATGGTGGTCATGTACAAGCTTTGACAATAGATCAAGCGAGCCTGAGCCACAATCTCTCATTCCATGTTCCGAGTTGTAGCCAGAGACATAGCAGTTCAAGCGAGCCTAAGCCACAATTCGTCATTCCAGATTCAGAGATGTAGCCAGAGATACGGATGCCCATGAGCATGCCTTTGGTTGGTGGACAACCTTAAACCATCATCTTTGGTTGGTGGACAACATTAAACCACCACAAGTAGTAGACCTCCCTTCTTTTAGGTCGAAGGTCTCGCTTTCATATATGAGGAACACTTCCTCTAGCAGAAGCCTTCAGCTTCTTGCCAGCTTTGGTTGAGTTCCAGGAAATGCTTCAAGCATTCTAGAGTTGTTGGTAATCCTAAAACCATCACAGGTAGTAGACCTCCCTTCTTTTAGGTTGAAGGTCTCCCTTTTTTATGAGGGACAATTCCTCTAGCAGAAGCCTTCAGCTTCTTGCCAGTTTTGGAAGAGTTCCGGGAACTGCAACAAGTTTTGCGTTCCAGTGTTTGTGGTCATCCTAAAACTACCTCTTTTTTCCAACATTTCAGAGAGTTGATTCAGCCCAAGTGCTGCCATGTATACTTTGCAGATTCGTATTACAACTCTTTTCTTGGACTCACACATACCCCTTCGGATTAAGGGGGGATGTTGGAACACCTAATCCTACATGGGTAGGTGTGGAATGCCAGTAATGCAATGAGTCCAGTGACCTTTAGATATGAAACCAAGAGTCACACCATTGTACTATAAATGTACTATGTCAATATAAATGGAAAATAAGAAAGCCTCACACTTATCCTTCATTGTGTATTGAGTCTCTTGTGTGTGTGTGTTTATTCCTCTCATACACCATGTGTGTGTTTAACATGGTGTTTAAAAAAATACCATTGCCTAGGACATCTTAAGACAAGAGGATTTTTAAAAGATGTTCGGTACGCTGATAGGAGAGGACCTCTTGTTTCTGAAATATGGTTATTAAATTTTTTGGTGTTGGCCCTAGATATCAGAGACAAAATTATTTACAAGAACTACATCTAGTTGTATTGATAAAAAGTCTCTAAGAATGAATCTGAAGTAGTCATGAAAGTGAACTATTGTGAGCTGGGCCAAATGTGAAATCAGTGAACAGTTACAAGGATAAATGGGTATGAGACAAAATGCAAGAAGATGAAGAAAGTATTAGAGTAAGGCAGGCTTATACAGACCTAAGAATCCACCCTTCACTAATATTAGAAGAACAACGACTTGTGAGTATAATTTGGAATGGAAATTGCACCTCTAGCCATACTTAAAAAGTTACAGACAAGAAGATATGAGTATCAGTTACGATAAATTCACATCTAACAGATTGATTATTCACATTCCGAAAGCTACGATAACAAGGGAATGATGAAAACATGATGAACATTAAATTTAAACACTGCTGAGAAAATACATACTGTTAACTCATCTCATTAGGAATCCATCACAACAACTGATTAACTTCACTTCCTTTCCTAAAAGGGATATTTAGATATACACTATGAGAGGATATCAAAACTTTACAAAAGAGAGAATTCACAATCAAAAAGTTCTTCTCAGGAAAATCTGGAACCATTTCTCGGTTTCTGATTTCATCTTTTATAGCCTTACAGATGAGCTCTGAGAGAAGATATTTTCCAAAACAAAATATTCCTCTGATGATATTTTCTATTCAAAGTCTCAATCAAAAACCAAAAATGATGATGAGGAATAACAGCCTCTCATCACATACAACATGGCCAAATGAAGGTTCTAACTAAAATAATAACAATAAATGGAAAATAAAGAGTGCATAGGGTGAAATAAATATTTCACCCAATTTTACAATTCATGAGAAATAAAAGTAAATAGGCCGCGTGGGCCAAAACATGAGTTTCACTATTTGTGGCGAAGAGGGGTGCCTGATGGCTGCTGACTTGGACGAGCTGATGACAAGGATGAACCTGTTCTGTGACCAGAAGGAGGCAACGACTAATGAGAGGATGTCGATACTGGAGTACTAGCATATTCACTGCATTTTTGCCACACACTCTCTTCTAGGGGCGGCATGGTGGTAAATCTTTCAACCATCACCCGGATATCTGTGAGGTTCATGTAGTCTACTCCGATGGCTAAGAACTATTTGACCTAGCAGAGGAGAGAGAATTATTTACTTAGAGTGGCTATTATTGTTTCTTCCTTCAGACGGACAACCTTTTCCAAGTTCCAAGGGTAAATCGTCCTTTTTCATGATGTTTGTCATTTTTTGTTCATAAGTCATTAGCTCGGAGAATGCAGAAGTTTCACGGTTCCAACATGATGGGAGGCATGCCTCCACTAGTTTATTCCACCCTTGATCGAAATATTCAACTTTTCTTGAAACCTGCTTTAAACAACTCAGCATGTGAGCATGAGCGGTCTCCTTCTCGATCACTCTTCTAACTTCCATTACCTTTTGAAACGATCATTCATTCCCTGACTGAGCAACTCCTCAAGATCCACTTCATTCAGGTAACGGATAAACCTCTTAGCCGTTGAAACCTTTTCTTCTCCTTCTACGTGCCCCTCTTACAATGGTACTCCAAATAAGCAAACCACAATTTTCTTATCATCAATCAAAGTGAGGTAGTTCCAATACTGTCAGACCTCTGATATTATATCAGTCCAAATTAGATGCCTGGCTTCCAAGAGTGTCATATTACCCTTCATCTGAGCAGTCAAGTCTTTGATGGACTTGTCCTATGACTGCTTTTCTCTTTGCAATTTTTCGACCTCATTTGGCAAGGACGTTACCACCTTCTGATTTGTTGCTAGTGTAGCTTCCATCTCCTTTAGTCTGTAGTGAGTTGTACATGATTCACTTTCTGAAACATTTAAATCATACAAGGCCTTGGTCAGTTGTTCTGGGGTAGTTTCGGGCTCATCGGATGTCAGGGCCACGCATACATGTTGGCCCCATTTTACCTGTAAGTCAGACAATATTTGTTTTAGGCCTAAAATCTCTGCGGCCTTTTGAGCATTATCTTCCTGCTCCTTAGATAGTGATTCAGTGAGAGTCGATTACTTCCTTTCCAGTTGGACCAATTCAACTGTTTGCACATGTTCCCCGATGGGTACATTTAGCTTCTGCTTCAACTCAAAGTTCTTTGCTTCCAGATCAGTGATAAGCTTTTGTCAGACTGCATCCTTGTCAGCCCCTTTATCCCTTATTTCTTTCTTAAGGATTTATAGATTTTTTTTAATCGCTATGGCACTAGCTCTCTCCCTCTTCTACTTTTCTAATACTGAGCCATGCTTACCCTCAATTTTCCTCATGGCAAGTGTGAGTTTCACTACCTCATCCCGCAACATGTCTCTAACACACTAGTGTAAGACGAGCTTATATGTTAGTGAGATATTGGCCAGGTTCAAAAATATCTCTAGGGCTCGGTAATGACTTCCATCGGCTAAGGGCTACAACACTGCCAATTGGATAGAAAATATGAGTTGTTCCTTGTCCATGTCTAGCTCGATGGTGAGTCGAGTATGATATTTTTCAATAAACCCGGCTAATTCAGTTCTTAGCTTCTCTCTTGTGGTCCTATTCCTGGTACTTATCTCTTCCCTTACCTCTACTCTGTCAACTGAAATTGCCTACAATAGCCGAGAAGGGCCTGACGAAGAGGCATCATCGAAATCAACCATGAATCCTGCCTTGTTTTTATCAGAAAATCCATATTGGGAAAACTCTTCCTGAGATGGCTCCTCCATACATTCTCTGGCCCTTCAGTTCTCTGTTTCTTATAGGGATTAGTTCCCTCGTCCATTTCCATGCCCTCTTGACTTCCTGAGGCATCTAAATCATCTCTTATCCCTTATTTTCTGTCTCCACGGACGCATTGTCGCCCTTCCCTTCTACGGCTGAAGACTCGACCTCCATCTGTGCATCCAAAGGCCATGTATCAAGTTTATCTCTCCACTCAATGAAGGACCTAGTCTCATGTACATAATAAGTCGACTTTATTTTTCTCTTATTATTTGAAAGGACTCCTTTCGGGTCATAGGGCCAAAATTTTCCTTGTAGCAGGATCATCCCTTGAAGCAACGTTTCCACTGTGGCATACGTCATCCTCTCCGAGGGTAAGCCTTCCTGTCCTTCCACCTTCTTTTGATGCCGACGGAATACCCCACCCATGTTCCATTCCTTTGTGTCTCTGCTATATGGAACACAACTTTCATATTAAGTCTATGTTTCACATAAAATCTCCCATCCATGCTTGTGCCTTAAGAAAATTTCCTATCAAAGTCTCTTTCAACTTACTCACCCTGCCATCCTTGTAAATCTCCTCTTTTTTATCTTGGCTTCTCTTTTTCTTCGTGTATGTGGTGGATAACCAACATTGGCTCCGCCCAGGGATGGCATGCTCATCCTTGAGGGTGTCGAGAACTTCGCAAACCCTTTGCATGATATTCATCAAGAGTTAGAGCCCCCTTCAAAAATTTCATGCATTCCTATGATGAAACAAACATAAACAATAAATGTAAAATGGAAAGTATATACAGTATACACAGCATGCCTCGAAGAGCTTTGTTAGCATTGAAAGTATGGTTTCAAAAACTGCCTATTCACAGGTGCTTTGATCAAGTCACCTTCTAGATTTTCCAGTACAAAGGTTTTGTTTCCTTTTACTTCGGCAATTTTGAATGGCCCAAACCACAAGGGGTCGAAATTTCCATGTTTACCTTTATTTTCCCTCCTGATATCCCATCTCAGCACTAGGTCCCCTTCTTTCATTTCTTTATCTTTCACATGCTGATCAAACAAGCCTTTCATATTCTCCTGATATTCTGATAACCTGCTATTCACTAGGTTCCAAGTCTCCTCCAACTCAACTAGCTGGTTCATTTTACTGATGAGGTTGTTCGGTTCTTCTTGCCTGTCTTGGAGGAACCTGGCGATAGGTAAGGCAAGATGAATTGGAAAAACTACTACTCTGCCATAAACCAGTTCATAGGGTGACTTACTTGTGGATATTTTACTGGTAATACGGTTCACCTAGAGTGCAAATTTTAGCTGGGAGTCCCAGTTCTTTTGATATTCGCTTATAGCCTTCTTTAATGTCCTTACCAAAGTTTTGTTTGAAGACTCGGCTAGCCCATTCCCCTGGGGGTAATAGGCTATAGAGTGCCCCAAGGTGACATTATAATATTGATAGAGGTTGGTGAACTTGGTGGATTTGAGAGCTTGAGCGTTGTCTGTCACAATCTTGACTAGGCAGCCAAACCTTGATATGATATTCTCCTCCATGAACTTGATTATGACCGCATCAATATCATTTCTTTCGAGTATCACCTCTACCCACTTAATGAAGTAGTCAGTGGCAGTGAGGATCCACTTATGCTGACCACTTGATGCTGGGTGAATCTCTCCAATAAATTCGATGCCCCACTCCTGTGAAGGTTCTTCGATATGTACTGGTATCATGGGAAAGGGAGCAAAATTTTGTTTTTCCGTGAACCTTTGGCATTTTTCACACGTCCGAACCCAAATATGTACATCTCCAAATAGCTGAGGCCAAAAGAAGCCAACCTTCAATATCTTATGAGCCATGGACCACCAGCTGTAATGTCCCCTGCAAATGCCTTCATGAAATTCGGCCATGTCTTCTTCCACCTCTGACTCTGTAAGACATAAGAGCAAGATTCCTGAAGGATCCTTCCAATATAGTCAGACGTTTGCTACAATGTGTTTCTGAGATTTCAACCTCACAGTTCATTACTTTGTCTTATTGAAGTTTAAGGGACGCCGGAGAGTCAAAAGATATTCTACAATATCTTTATACCAAATAATGAGCAGATATTTCATGTGCATTTTTTGTGTTGTGGTCTCTATTCCGGGATGTTATTCCACACCTTCGAGCACTTATCCTCCTTCCATAGATATATTTATGCCCAATGCTTGATAATTTGACTCAGACAAGATTCTTGCTAGCCCCTCTCCTTTGATGAGCTTTGTGGGGCGAATGTCCTTTTCATATTCTTGAACCTTGCTGATCCATTTACCTCTCTTGCCTTCACTATCTCCCTGAATGAGGATGTCTTTCATAGCAGCTGTGGGAACGAAAGAAATTATGGCTGACCGCAGCACATACATTCAAAAATATTTCAGGGACTTAACCAGGGCATACGCCTTCTTCTCCAAAATATTATATTTCAACTCTACGTCCCGAAGTACCTGACTAAAGAAGGCAATGGCCTGCTCATACCCATCTACATTTTTCTGCAATAACACTGTAGATGTTGTGTGTGGATATGAAAATGATAATATCATGAACGGCTTACCATAGTCGGGACCGACCAATACCGGGGCTTCTGCGAAGGCACTTTTGATTCTATTGAATGCCTCTCTTGACTCTGTCATCCATTTTACTTCATTTTTTTTTCTAAGCATCTCAGTGATGTGTCGAACTATTTAAGCATAGTTTGGAATAAATATCCTTAAAAAATTTATGTGTCCCAGGAACACCTGAACTTCCTACTTGTTCTGAGGTAGTGATATGCCATTTATTACCTCTACTCTTTTGGGGTCGATTTTCACCCCTTCTTTTGTTACAATATGTCCCAGTAATTTTCCTTCCTCTAAAGAAAACATGGAATTTTGACGATTAAGTGATAAACCATACCTGTAGCACTTGTCAAAGGTCTGACACAGGTGCTCAATATGTTTAGCATCATTCTTTGAAAACACGGTGATATCGTCCAAGTATATCACCACAAATTTGTCTTTCTCTCCCATAAAAGAAATATCCATCGCCCATTGGAAAGTAGCTCCTGCATTTATTAGGCCAAATGGAATTCGGGCATACATAAACATTCCCCATGATGTAGTGAATGTCATTTTCTTTTGATCTTCAGGGAGGACTGCCACCTGATTATACCAGGAGAAACCATCCATCATAGACATCAGGGAAGATCCCACCACCTTCTGCAGTATGTGATCCATCTTAGGAAGGGGATATTTTTCCTTGAGAGATGCCATGTTCAAATTCCAAAAATATACACATAACCTTATTTCCCCATTCTTATTTTTGACCGGGACCAAGTTTTCCACCCACTCTGAGTATCTCAAAGGGACTATGATCTTGGCCTTCAAAAAAATTTTAATTTCTTTTTCAATGGAGGGAAGTAATAACAAATTAATTTATCTCAGATTTTTCTTATGGGCCTTAACATCCCCTCTAAGTGGGATCGTATGCTGAATGACTTCTACGTAAAACACTTTAAGATCTTGGCATGACCAAGAGAAAACATATCTGTAATATTGAAATAACTTGAAGTATTGGTCTTTATAATATTTTGGGACTCCTTTAGACAGCTTTATGATTTTTGGATCTCCCTTTGTCCCAATATTTATGTCATCCACCTGGTCTTCCTGGGTCAATTTGTTGGGGCTAATCAGGACATCGTTTTGGTCGAACAATCTCTCCAAAGGCACAAGACCTCTGGGAATCACATTCCCTTTTAATTGCAGCACACTATGTCCTGCCACTGTCTATTCCCATTTATTCTGAGGTTTCTCTTCAATTTCCTCTTCTACAACATCAATAACTAGGTTAGAGAATTCTTTTATAGTCTCTATAAAGTGTTTTACTTGCTCCTCGTCCTCAAACACCTCCCAGTGTTTGATGTTATCTAGGATAGAGGGATGATAACGTACTTCAACTTCATATCTGAGGAGCGGATTCTGTGATGGACAAAAATTTCTTGCTGCAACAGTAAGGGAGTCAGCCATCCTATTCTGATCTCTCGGCATGAATTATATGCTAAAAGCTAGGAAGAAATTATCCACTAGATCCCATACTTCCTTGTTGTAAGCTCTTAGCTGAGGGTGCTTACCTTGCCATTGATTCTTGACTTGCCTCACCACCAGCTCTGAATATTCGAAGAATTTGAGGCTTTGAATATTCATGTTCTTAGCAGTCTGTAGCCCAAAGAACAGTGCTTCATACTCCGTCACATTATTTGTAGCTTCATACTCTAGCTTGAAAGAAAATTGGACCAACTGTCTGTTAGGTGAGATTAGAAGAACTCCAGCTCCATTTCCTTCCCTCGAATTTGCCCCATCAAAATGTAGAGTCCATATGCCCCTCTCTCCATTACTTGCAGACTATTCTAGCCTCAAAGGATTGAATGTTGGTTCCTGTAAAAAATCTTCATCCTCCTCAAGCATCAAACAGGAAAACTTTCCTTCCTTGCTATATACAGGGGAATTTACTACCATCGGCTCTAGTCACCATATTCACAAATCTGGATTCCCAATATAGCCTCCTTTCTTGTCTGCTGAATACTGGGATGGTAGAATAAGTGAGGTCAAGTTTAATCAACCCACCTATCTTAGTTCCCCATGACCTGGATAATAGCATCCCAAACCAGGCTGGGATATCAGCAACCACTATGTCCATGACAACACTTTTGGGTGGGATCTGAGCCAAGTTCACCACCAAGTCTTTAATCATTCCAAAAAATTTGACTCTTTTGGAGTCAAAGGAATATAGACCTTTGTATGGGCGTGTAATTTTTAACCCTAGTTGCTCCATGACTGATAGAGGCAGTAGATTGTGTAAAGCCCCTGAGTGCAACATACAATTGTGCAGTAGTAAATCATGAATGACCAAGGATACATAAAATGGCGGAGTTGCTGAGTCCAACTCTTCCACATGTGGGCCAAAAACTACCACAGGTATTTCGTCCTGAAGGTTAAGACTATCCAGTGGAGGAGCTACTCCATGAGGGAGCATAAACTGAGACACCTCAGCTTTGTAAGAAGGCTGCTTCTAAAACTCGACTAAAGGGACGGGGATTTTCACCTTCTCTAACTCTTTTTGGAGATTAAAAGCAGCAGGATTCTTTTTTGGAATGACTTCTTTAGGCTCTTTAGGTAGGATCGAGGGCTTCATGATGGTTGAAGTATCTCTAGTATTTGTAAGGGGTTCAGGGATTGACTTAGATGAAGAGGGAGTGGCAGCTTTTTGATGCAAGGGCTCTTCTATGGGCTTCTTACCTTTGCTATCAACTTTCTAGGGGACTGGATCTTTTGGAGGTGACTCTTCATCTTGGTCTTGAGTACGAGTCCTCTTTCTAGAAGATCAAAGATCGTACTTCTTGTGAAATTGATCTTACATGAAATATACAAACTTCCTGCAATAATCATCGATGTCTGGATCCTCGGGGGAGTTCACCTTCTCTTCTTCATCTTCCTGTAGAGTAAGCTCTACCTCTTCACCCTCTGTGTAAGCAAGGTACTGATCATCCTGCTCGTCAGGGGAATCTTCAGCTGCACCTTCCATTTTTCCTTCCAAATAGAGAGGAGGTTGTATATGTTCTTGTTGTTCTTTCCTCTCTCTTTGTAATATCTGCAGGGGTGGTTTTTGATATTATGGGTTGTATCCCCTATTAGGAGTGGTCTGGGTAGGCTGAGGAGAGGCATTCTTAGCTTCCAACTCCAATTTCACCAATTTATTTGAGAGATTCTTTATCATGTTATTCATTTCTTCAATCTTATAATCTGCTACTTCCCTTTCTTGATTTGAAGAGGAAGCCTCTTCTTTACCTTTTCGATGGTCTATCCTCCCTTTTCATTTCCCTGTAGAAGTGAAGTTGGCTTCTATTTCTAATGCATCAGTCCAGGCCTAGTCCAATGATGCATATTTTCTTTCCCTTAAGGTGAAACCAAACTCTGATTCAAATGCCCCCATGAAAACTACCTTGGCTGCTATCTGAGGAGGTTTCATATCATCTGGTAGGTTATTGTATAGCTTGTTGAATCTCTAGATAAATTTATTCATGTCCTCATTATGTCTCTTCTTCAAGGCATTGAACTCTGTAAGACAATAGCCATGATATCTCTTCTCTCCCCACTTGCAGGTTAAAGCATTATCCATCTCTTCCTAGGTGGTGATGGTGTGGTCATCCAAATTTTTGAACCAATTTCAAGCCTTCCCATCCAGATATTGGAAAAACACCCTCGAAACTACATCCAAGTGTTCCACATTGAATTCTTAGCAAAAGCACATAAATCTTCAATATGCTTTTGGGTGGCACTACTATCTTCCCTAGTGAACCGGGGTAAGAGCTTCATATAGTCTTGATGAATATCATTTAGAACTTGGGGTAATGCCAAGGGGGCATATTTGTGTAGCAGAAAGCCAGGAACAACCATGGGAGGTGGTGGATTTAGAGGAGGGTTTTGATGAATGATAATAGGTATGTGCTGAGTGGTGGCTTACAAATTTATCTGAGTAGGCATGATCTGAGGGATGGCAACTTGCTTGATCTCTTCAGCTTTGGGAGTAGGATGCAAGGGGATCCCAGATGTATTTACTGAATCTGCTTCATCTTTTATCTCAGAATCATCCATAACAAGGTTATCTAGTGGGTATTCAAGTACTTAGGTAGTGGATCCTAGGCCTTGGACTTGAGCTTGCTGAGAAGAGGATGTGGAGTCTTCTAGTGAGAACCTTGGTATATCAGTCTGGGATGGTTGCTTCTCTTTCCATATCCTTTTGAACAAGATATTTTGGGGTCAGAAACTAAGGGTTTTCTCAATTGGGAGGTATCTAACCTTAGATGTGGCTTGTGATAAGCTAGGATTGTGAATGACTTTGTACCGTAAGGAACAGTGGAGTCACCATGGTGAGGGATATACAACTCTCAACCCTTCATGCTCACCTAATTTGAAGGGTGAAATTTATTAGTTGTATCCCAGGGAAAAGATCTTCAACTTCGTTCCCCGGAAACGACGCTAAAAAGATGTTGTAACTCCTAGAGACAGCCTTGAGTTGTTAAAGACCAGTGCCTAGGAAATCTTAAGATAAGAGGCTTTTTAAAAGATATTTGGTAGATTGATAGGAGAGGACCTCTTGTTGCTGAAATATGGTTAAAGTTTTTGGTGTTGGCCCGAGATATCAAAGACCGAATTATTGACAAGAACTACATCTAGATGTATTGATAAAGAGTCTCTAAGAATGAATCTGAAGCAGTCATGAAAGTGAACTCTTGTGAGCTGGGATGAATGTTAAATCAATGAAAAGTTACAAGGATAAATGGGTATGAGACACAATGCAAGAAGATGAATAAAGTATTAAAGGCAATCTTATACAGACATAAGAATCCACCCTTCACTAATATTAGAAAAATGTAATATTCTAAATTCAGAACAGCTAGCAAGGCATGACTGGAAAACGCATTTTCCAATAATGGCTCCTACAGGAATTGAAACCAAGACCTAGATCCCTTAGAAAAATGTGTCTAAGTTCTCAATCCCAGAGGAGGCTCCAAAGAAATCCTTCTAAGTGGGTTAAACAGATCTCCCACACTTAGATGCATGGAAAATTTTAGGGGCTAATATTCGCAAGTGGGCTAATTTTCCATGATTTTTCCAAAAAAAAGATTCGCCAATTTCCATTTTTTTGTAAACATGATTCGCCCAAATTTTACAATATAAAATTATTTTACCTTAAAAATAGCCAACATTATTTAGAGACTATATATAAAATAGTTATAAATTTTTATAATTTTACAAAAATATCAATAAAATTTTATAGTTCAAATATTAGGGACTAGTGAAATTCGCCATCATTTTAAACTTCAAGATAATTTTCCATCCTTAAAATTATCCCTGCTTAGATGTCCTCAGAAATTTCCCGATGAAGGGACTGCAGCAATACATGAACATGAAATGGAGCAACAACATTATTTTATGAAGTCTGCACACATGAAGAATTATATAGCCAACCAATGTATAATATAGCATCAAATGTGTACAATGATTTGAGGAATCAATCACTCAAGCTGGGCAATGAAAGCCTCAATGAGACATGTACAAGACAATATAGAAACACTGCTATGCAGAAATATCATATGGCTAAATTAACGCAGTTGATTGGAGACACTACAACAAAATACATGACAATAGAATGATATAACAATATCAGTTCAAAAAAATGAGGAGAAATCTCTCAACCATGGAAAACACTAATACAACACTATTACACAATCCTTATAAGGATTGGTTGTAATACAAGTACAAATGGAAAATCTGCAGAAATGTCGGAGTTGCTGGGTAGCAGTTACAACTCTAAAAATAACTAGAGATGGATGAATATGATGTGCAATCTGAAATAACCCTCCTCCAACAGATCTCTCAAGTTTTAGGTTTATCCTATCCCTAAAGATCTCTTCCTCCATGATGATGGTGCAACCTCTCACTGCACATATGCACTGAAATAACACAGTATGGCGAATGGACTATGCTGTCTATGATGGGAGATGCTTGGCCTTGATGCCAAGATATGAAAATAAGCTCTGAAACCTTCCTTTCTAACCTTCCCGATGAATAGAGACTCCCTCCTCTGAAATATGAGACAAGGAATGGTGTTGTGGAACCCCTCCACTCCAACACCTAGCAACATTATTTTATACTTCAGCAGAAATAATGTAGTGACTGAAGAAGTGGCTTTGGCCTTGAGCCAAGATGTGGATAAAATGAAGAGAAATACTTCAAGAGGCCTCTTGAGAAGGAGAGGAAATCCTAAGCAGGAATCCCTCGTGCTAAGTAGCACTACAACTCAACTGAACAGCTGGAGACTGCAAATAGTCTGAACAGACAAATATCAATATACTCAAAGATGTCTCACTATGGCTACCTCTTCCTCCTTATATGCAAGTGAATTTCTCTTTGCCCTATACCCCACACATTAGGGTTTCTTCCACAAAGAATATTCCTCCCTCTCAAATTGCGTTGTCTTCCCAAGGAAGCCACACCTCTTAGGCAGCGTTATTGACTTGGTCAAACTTGACCTTGTCCTCATGCAATTGCCCCTTTTCACACTCAAAGGTGAAAAATGAAGCTGCTCCAATGATCCTTTTCACACTATGAAGGATATTATTCCTACTCATGGGCCTTTTACCCATTTTATTCATCTCCTAGATGATATAAGCAAAAATTAATATTCCAATTTGCTGCATGCAAATTTTGGAATATTATAGTCCTCCCCTCTCAAAGATTTCTTGTCCTCAAGAAAGTGCAAGGATAGACTGGGTTATCTTCTCCTCTCCCTGTAGCATCCTTGTATGATGATCTCTTCTAAGGAAATTAATGTTATCTCATCAATCAAGCCTCCACATTCTTCATCCTCAGCATGCAAGTTAGCTATCAAGCCATCATCATGTAAAGGTGAAATACTCAAGAGGATAAAAAAGTGATGTCTAAAGGTTCCCTTAAGGAATGGGATCTAGAATCTGATGGGAAATATCTCTCTCATATGGATCCTCCATCCCCAAGCTATAAGCCATGAAAAATGAGTCACCCCCCAACTAGGAAACTCCTGAAAACTGTCCTCCACCTTTGGCTCCGGCAAAGTAGGTGGGCTGAAATTCTGCACATGGTAAGCAATGTAGCCTACCCCACACTGTCATCCTCTCAACTTATGATAAGTGTAGAGAAAGTGTTGATCCTGGGCTGAAAAATACTTTCCCTCAAGTGGCAATATGAAGACTAGATCCCCATGGATCTCTCCTCCAACACTACAAATCATGTTGGCCCAAATATCCCCATATATGATGAGCTGGAAGTCATCATCATATGGCATCATATCCATCATATGGCTCACCTCATAAGGTAATAAAATCGTTGCTCTAGTGGCCATACCATCTCCCATGTTCCCCTTAGAACATGTAGTGCAGAAAGTGTGGAAGGATTCTCCCTCAAAGGACACATTCACCCAATGTGTCTCTCTCTCAAACATGATCCTCATAAAGACAGAAACAATAGAGCCATAGGGAGAAAATATGACAATCATATTTTCTACCATATGCAACAAATGAGAAGGAAAATGGTCCCTCAAGTGCAACTAGCGCAGCTTGACCCTCAACTGCAATAGAGACTAATAAAATGAGTGGCTTTTCAACCACTTGCCTGCTGCCCCAATATCCTCATAAGTATGGAGGAAGTGAATGATGTAATGTGTGCAATGATCATGTCCTCCATCATATGCCTCTTCCCCAAGCCCTCCTAGGGAATGGTCATCAATCATGATTATGGTCTCAAATAGACCATGAAGCCTAAAATAAAGAATGCTCCTCCTTGGAGCAACATGCTTCACATATATGGTTAAGGGACATACATCATATAAATAATCATGTAAACAATCATCAACCTTACCATATTTTCCGCTCATACAAATGTAGTGGCTCATAGATGAGTCTCCTTTCAACCTCAAAGTGGAAAGAGGTGGTTGTGCTAACTCCTCCAAAGAGTTATGTCTCTCCTCCATCTCCATCTGGTCCATGCATCTCTTCATATGCTGATATATCTCCTCCTCAAAACCCTTCCAAAGATACCCTCCATGATGGTGTGGTATGCTCTCATATAGCAAGTAGGGCTGAAAAGTAAATCCTCATAAGCTCCTTGTAGCAACTACTCCTTGAGCTTAGAAGCTCTAGGTAAGAAGATCCTACCATGATAGAAGATGACCCTATCTCTAACTGAATATGCCTCCTTATGCAACTGGCCATCCAATATCATACAAGTAAAAAGATCCTTGGAATACTCCACCAACAGCTGGGAGTTCCAATAGGGATCTATCTTCCATAGTGACAACGCTGATGATCTCTCATGAAGAGCATCTTTCATATGGTCACCATCTTTGTTGACATCTCCCATGTCAAAGATGCAAGTTGGAAGGTTGTTATCCTTCCCTTGTTGCTTCTGCCACAGCGCAGAATCTGAAATGGAAGTGGGTACTGATGATGTTGAGGGAAGGCTCCCTCTCTCCTTGAGTCTACCCAAGAATCCCAACACTGTATCAAGCTCTGCCAAGGTTCCCACTCCTCTGAAATCACTGAGTGATGCCTCAACATGTGAAGCATCTATCCCCCTCTGTTGATCTAGTGGTCTCCCTAGAAAAATGTCTCTGTGTAATGAGACATCATCCTCGAGAGATGACTGCATAAATGAATGAAAAAATCTATCCATTCTTCTGCTGCACAATCCAATCACCTCCTTAGGTGCAACAACCTACAGAAATGGATAGGGATGTGTACTCCTCATCTCAAGATGCTAGGTCTTCTCCCTATCTCCTCCTTCTGTCTCCATGGTTCCACACCTCCTCAACAATGGCACAGGTAAAACATGAGTTGTGCCTTAATCTCCACACATGAGATCTTGGGGACTTCCTTGCAAAGATGCAAGCATCCCTCTACTTGCAGCAAGAGCTCGTCCTTCCTCTGCATGAGGTACTAGATAATATCTATACATGACAACGTTGTTTCCCTCAATATCTGCAACATGCATGGGCAACCCTCCAATGATTGGATCCATTTTTGAAAAAGAGATCTCTCTACTCCTTTGCTCAAAGGGGTGAGATTGAATTTTCTCCTCCAGCAAAGTATGGTGCAAGTTCTTAGCCTTCCCCATGGTTTTGTGAGATGATATTGCGTTCTCATGCAAGGTTTTTATTTGATTTTTCTTATTTATTCCCACCATGTGTGTCTCATGAATCCATCTATCAAATATTTTCACTAATGACTTAGTGAAACTTGAATAAGATGCAATGCTTACATTTTTCAAAGAAAAGGATTCAAATATCCACCAGGCATAAGCTTTACCTCTCAAATGTAGCACTGCAACTTTGATGGCTTCATCTTCAAGAATGTGGTGCTGTTGCAAGAAGGTATCTAGCTCCTCCACCCAAGCTTTGGCTGAATATACAAGTGAACCTTCAAAGGTAGATATATGAAATCTATCCTGCTTCTCTCTTCCTTTCACCTTCATCTTGCAAATCTCTGAAAAACTGAGATGATCTTGGAATTCCTGAGTTTGAGACTCATACTCCTTCCGGAAATCACTAAGATTTTTCCTCCTAGCAACCTCTTCTCGAATCTCCTCTTTCCATCCCTCTTCCGGCAATCCTGGGCATGTGACTGCGCTATGTAATAGGATGTGTAGTTTCTTGCTCACACTCCTCAAGTGTCAATCTAGAGTTTGTTTTAGATTCAAACTCTTCTGGAGCTTCTCCATACATCTCCCTCTGGATCTTCTTGAAATCTTCATGAATAATATGTACAGATCTAGGAAGAAGCTTTGTAAGCTTATCCCCTTTTTCTTCTCCAAAAGATGGAGTCTTTTTCATGCTCATCTATTTGTCTCCTTCTTGATGAGAATAGGAAGTGCAGGGTTCTTCCTCTTCTTTCTGCTTATCCTCCTTGGGAAGGTCCTTCATGGATTTGAAATATGATGAGATAAACACCATCCTCTTCAATATTTTGATCTCTTGGGCTTAGACTTACAGGCTGAGCCAAGAAAGATGCTTTGATACCACTATAATATTCCAAATTCGGAACAGCTAGCAAGGCATGACTAGAAAACACATTTTCCAATAATGGCTACTACAGGAATTGAAACCAAGACCTAGATCCCTTAGAGAAATATGTCTAAGTGCTCAATCCCAAAGGAGGCTTCAAATAAATCCTTCTAAGTGGGTTAAACATATCTCCCACACTTAGATGTCCTCAGAAAGTGCCCGATGAAGGGACTGCAGTAATACATGAACATGAAATGGAGCAACAACGTTATTTTCACACATGAAGAAGTAGATATCCAACCAATGTATAATATAGCAGCAAATGTGTACAATGCTTTTAGGAATCAATCACTCAAGCTGGGCAATGAAAGCCTCAATGAGACATGTACAAGACAATACAACAACACTGCTATGCAGAACTATCATATGGCTAAAATAATGCAGTTCATTGGAGACACTGCAAAAAAATACATGAAAATAGAATGATATAACAATATCAGCTCAAATAAATGAGGGGGAGCAAGCTTTCAACCCCGCAAAAAAATAATACAACACTAGTACACAATCCTTAGAAGGATTGGCTGCAATACAAGTACAAATAGAAAATCTGCAGAAATGCAGGAGTTGTCGGGTAGCAGCTACAACTCTGAAAATAACTGGAGATGGCTAAATATGATGTGCAATCTGAAATAACCCTCCTCCAATAGATGTCTCAAGTGATAGGTTGATCCTATCCCTAAAGATCTCTTCCTCCAAGATGATGGTGCAACCCCTCACTGCACATATGCACTGAAATAACGCAATATGGAGAATGGACTACGCTATCTACGATGGGAGATTATTGGCCTTGATGCCAAGATATGAAAATCAGCTCTAAAACCTTCCTTTCTAACCTTCTCGAGGAATAGAGACTCCCTCCTCTGAAAGATGAGACAAGGAATGGTGTTGTGGAACCCCTCCACTGCAACACCCAGGAACACTACATTATACTTTATTAGAAATAACGTAGTGACTGAAGAAGTGGCTTTGGCCTTGAGCCAAGATGTGGAGAAAATGAAGATCAGTCCTTCAAGAGGCCTCACGATAAGGAGAGGAAATCCTAAGCAGGAATCCCTCGTGCTAAGCAGCACTGCAACTCAACTGAATAGCCGGAGACTGCAAATACTCTGAATAGACAAATATCAATGTACTCAAAGATGTCTCACTATGGTTGCCTCTTCCTCCTTATATGCAAGTGAATGTATCTTTGCCCTGGACCCCACACATTAAGATTTCCTCCACAAAGAATATTCCTCCCTCTCAAACTGCGTTGTCTTCCCAAGGAAGCCACACCTCTTAGGTACCGCTGTTGATTTGGTCAAACTTGACCTTGTCCTCATGCAATTGCCCCTTTTCACACTGGAAGGTGCAAAATTAAGCTACTCTAGTGATCATTTTCACACTATGAAGGATCTTATTCCTACTCATGGGCCTTTTACCCATTTTATTCATCTCCTAGATGATATACGCAAAAATTAATATTCCAATTTGCTACATGAAAATTTTGGAATATTACAAAGAAAAACGACCTGTGAGTAGAATTTGGAACAGAAATCATGCCTTGATCCATATTTAAAATGTTATAGATAAGAATATATGAGTATCATTTATGATAAATTCACATCTAACAAATTGAACATTCACATTCCGAAAGCTACGATAATAAGGGAATGATGAAAACACGATGAAAATTAAATTTAAACACTACTGAGAAAATACATACTGTTTACTCATCTCATTAGGAATCCATCACAACAACCGATTAGCTTCATTTCCTTTCCCAAAAGGGATCTTCATATATACACTATGATAGGATCTCAAAACTTTACAAAAGATAGAATTCACAATCAACAAGTTCTTCTCTGGAAAATATGGAACCATTTCACGGTTTCTAATTTCATCTTTTATAGCCTTACAAATGAGCTCTGAGAGAATATATTTTCCAAACCAAAATATTCCTCTGAAGATATGTTTTGTTCGAAGTCTCAATCAAAAACCAAAAATTATGATGAGGAAAAACGGCCTCTCATCACATACAGCATGGCCTAACGAAGGTTCTAACTAAAAGCATAATAGTAAATGGAAAATAAAGAGGGCATAGGGAAAAATAAAGATTTTACCCGATTTTAAAATTCATGAGAAATAAAAGTAAATAGGTCGCATGTGCCAAAACATGAGTTTCACTATTTGTGGCGAAGAGGGATTCCTAATGGCTGTTGACTTGGACGAACTGATGACGAGGATGAACCCATTGCGACCAAAATGAGGTAGCGACTGATGAGAGGATGTTGATACCGGGGTACTGGCATATTCACTTCATTTTTGCCATGCACTCTCTCGTAGGGATAGCATGGTGGTAAATGTTTCAACCAGGGCCTGGATATTTGTGAGCTCCATGTAGTCTACTTGGATGGATAAGAGCTATTTGACCTGGTAGAGGAGAGAGAATTCTTTACTTAAAGCAACTATTATTGTTTCTGCCTTTAGATGGGTAGTCTTTTCCAAGGGTAAATCAGCCTTGTTCATGATGTATTTCATTTTCTGTTCATAAGCCATTAGCTCAGAGAATGCAGAAATTTCAAGGTGCCAGCATGATGGTAGGCCTACCTCCACTAGTTTATTCCACTCTTGATCGAAATGTTCAACTCCGCTTGAAACCTGCTTTAAACAACTCAGCATGTTCATGCAAGCGATCCCCTTCTTAATCACTCTTCTAACTTCCATTACCCTTTGGAAAAAATCAGTGATTCCTTGAGCGAGAAACTCCTCAGGGTCCAGTTCATTCAGGTAAGGGATGTACCTCTTAGCCATTGAAACCTTTGCTTCTCCTTTTGCGCGCCCCTCTTGCAACTATACTCCAAATAAGCAGACCGCAATTTTCTTATCATCCATCAGAGTGAGGTAGTTCCAATGTTGCCGGACCTCTGATATTATATCAGTCCAAATTAGATGCCTCGCTTCTAGGAGTGTCATGTTACCCTTCATCCAAGCAGTGAAGTCTTTAATGGACTTGTCATGTGCCTATTTTTCTCTTTGCAAATTTTCGATCTCATTCTACAAGGACGTTACCACCTTCTAATTTGTTGCCAGTGTAGCTTCCATCTCCTTTAGTATCTGGAAAGCTGTACATGCTTCACTTTCTGAAACATTTAAATCAGACAAGGCCTTGATCAGCTATTCTGGGGTAGTTCCAGGCTCATCAGATGTCAGGGCCATGCATACATGTTGGTCCCTTTTTACCTGTAAGTTAGAAAATCTCTGTTTTAGGCCTAAAATCTCCGCAGTATTTTGAGTATTATATTCCTGCTCCTTATCCAGTGAGTCAGCGAGAGCCGATTTATCCCTTTCCAGTTGGACCAATTCATCCGTTTTCACATGTTCCCCGCTGGGTATATTTAGCTTCTGCTTCATCTCATAGTTCTTCACTTCCAGATCGGTGATAATATTTTTTCGGACTGCATCCTTATCAGCCCCTTTATCCCTTATTCCTTTCTTAAGGTTTTCTAGATTGTTTTTTATCGCTCTGGCACTATCTCTCTCCTTCTTCTGGTTTTCTAATACCGAGCCATGCTTATCCTCAAGTTTCCTCAGGGCAAGTGCGAGTTTCACTACCTTGTCCCGCAACATGTCTCCGACACACTGGTGTAACCCGAGCTTATCCGTTAGTAGGATTTTGGCTGGGTTCAAAGCGATCTTTAGGGCTCGGTAATGACATCCATCGGTTGGGGGCTACAACGCTGCCTATTAGATAGAAAATATGAGTTGTTACTTGTCCATGTCTAGCTCAGTGGTGATTCAGGTATGATATTTGTCAATAAACCTGGCTAATTCAGTTCTTAGCTTCTCTCTTGTGGTCATGTTCCTAGTACTTATCTCTTCCCTTACCTCTACTCTGTCAACCGAAATTTCCTACAATAGCCTAGAAGGGCCCGACAAAGAGGCACTGTAAAAAGAAACCATGAAGTGTTGGGAAGTTTAATTGTCGGATTAAACCTCTCAATATTAATTATCAATCTGGGAGTCGTAAACATGATTTGTACTGCTTATTGGCTCAACTTGTTGATCAGAGTATAAATATGTTCCTTTGTAATCATAAACCAAACACTGGAATGAAACACACATTGGCTCGCAAACAAGCAATCGTGAAAAGGAAACCTACTTAATAAGTTTCACTCCGTTGAAATGCAATTAAACTATAATGAAATTCAAGACAATCCTCAATCATTCTCGCATTCGCATTAAAAATCTCCTATGATAACTTAAAAACCTTAATCTAATTATTCCTCTCATTAACTTAAAACTAACACTTGAAATTAATCTTAAAATAAGAAAAATACCACACATTACAAATTCACGCCTTAAACTAGCTAAAACTACTTGTTAAAACAAATTCAGGAATCTAAAATAACAAAAGAAACAATCCTAAGAAGAAATACTTAAAAGATCCTAGAAATTGCATCGCAAATGATCTATGATAAATCCACACACATAACTAAAATTACTCTTGATAACAAATTCAAGATTTGAATTAACAGATTAAAATCCTAACTAACTACTTTACTTCATGTAAAATAAAACTTAAAAAGATCATATTGAAAACAATCTATAATAACCTTCAATTCAAATATTTTAATGAAATAAAAACAAGCTTACTCTTAAAATCATCAAAATCATGTCACTCACTAACTAAAACTAAATCACGCTTAGGTAAATCATTAATGAAAACTAAATCAATGCTACCTACACAATCAAATCAACAATCAAAAGCTCTTATAATGAAATGATTTATACTAAAAAAACAAAAAAAATTCTAATTAAAAAAAAATCTAATTATTAACATTAAATCAAATGAACAAATTAAATGAACATTAAATCTGCAAATATTCAAAAAAATTAAGTAAAGCAAACCATGCCTAAAATCGAAGTATTAAAATATATTCTAACTCTGCAATCAAACTCAAAAATTGAAAAACAAAACAATGATCTAAGTAGAATTAAGAAATATTAAATACTATTTAAAAAAAAACAATTTAAAACAAAAGATAATTCTACAATTTAAACAAATCCTGAAGCTATGAAGAATGAAAACTCGACTCCAGGTTGCAGTGGATCCTTGCCACTCCCTGGAGCAAGTCCTAAATTAACTCAAAGTTAAAAAAAAATTACAATGCTTATGTGAAAACAAAACAAATGTAGAAGCCAAAATAAATCAAATCAAAACATCTAATCAAATATGAATCAATAAATACATTATCTGTTGCTACATTACAATTATTGTGCTGGGCAATTCATGCTGGATACGCAAATTAGAAGAGATTAATTTAATTCTAAGTCTGAGAAAGTTGACTTTTACATCTGAGAAATCGATTTGATTGCTTCTTTGATTTCATGCCGGCTCCTTCATTCTAATGGATGACTCCCTCTTATCTGATGTGCACAATGCTCTTTGATATCCATCTATCTAATGTGCAGCTCCCTCTGTCTTATGTGCACAACGCTCTCCATCACTCCATCTATCTAATACTCCTCCTTCTACAACTACTCTATTCCTCCTCTCATCGACTTCCGACAACTGATATATATATATATATATATATACATTTTTTATTCCAAAACTGGAAATTCAATCAGAAAAACATAGAAAATTATTGGTTTTACAAATTGTCATAATAAGAATTAGTTTTCAACAGAATGCCGAATTCATGAAACTTCTCCTCTTTTCATGGGATTTTATTGTTGCTGGAAGATGCGTTCTTAGCTTCTAGAAGAAAATCTCTTGTTCAGGATGTGAATCACGTTCCCTTCTTGGTAGCCTCCGATTCAACCCGGCAGGCATGTTCACACCTAGTCGAATGCCAAGCCTACCATTTGAACGAATCTGGCATTACTCATAGAGTGATTTGCCAAAATATGAAGTATGTTGTCCCTTTGATAAAACTGCATGTGAGGTTGAAGTAATTACATGCAGGTTTATGGCGTTGGTATGAAGTTCTCGCGGGAGGCATGCATATGTTGCATAACAAGAAAATACCACCATCTTAGCATTTATACTCATGGCTGATCTGAAACATTTTCTAAGTTGACTCGGCATTGGGAAAGAAGGTCTCTCCCTTTTAACAATCAATCTTAATGCTCATCTATGATATATTTTTATTGATTCTGTGTTTCAAGTACTAATACTCTTTATCTCCCATGATGGAGGACTGGAAGCCACAACTACTTGAAATGCATAGACACAAAACTTATCCTACAAGTTTGATTTATTCTGAGAATGCCTAGATCATAGTTTCCTGATACCCATAATCCTAGACTGTATAATGACATCTAAGATTTCCTAGAAATTTCTTGCTGGTATGTTGCAAATATTGTATTCGAAATCCAAAATTGTTGCCTGGAATATCTCAACAAAGACTCTAAAGCTGTATAAGTACCCGGCAAGTTTCCATAGGAATATTATCTTGGATGCAACTTGTGCATTTTCACATAACTTGCATTTTCCCTAGATTATTGTTCGAAGGAATTCACCCTACTAGTAAATCGATTTCAACATTCTCTCTGGACATGAGTATGTTGTTTCCCACTTCCAACTAGCTTAGGAAAAGCATCTTCTAGCCTTTAAATATTGATTCCAGTCATATCCACAAACTATCTGGAAATCAAGGTTGTAAATAACAATCCATGTAGACTTTTGTTCATTCTAGAACACATACAACTTCAATTGCATTCACACAAGCTACAGAATCAATGATATAATGTTTACATGCTTGTATTATGTTTTTGCATGTTCTTTGCAAAGAATATCCTGAGTGCGCCTTTGATTTTTCTTTGGATAAACAAACAATGATACCAGAAATTGTGGCTCTCGTTCTTTATGTGAATGACAACTCCAACTTCCCTTTCAATTACTGCAACAGGTTACATTCCAACCAAAAATTGGTGCATCCTAATTCCTTTATTCTTCTAAGAAGAAAATAACAAGACAAGTTGTTTTCATTTTCTGCGTACAACTCCAAATTACAAATTTGAATCATCGATCAATGTGCTTGATGAACGGATCTAAGGGTGCTAGGTGAAATTGGGCACAACAACTAACATTTACCCTAACATTCTCTGCTATAAACCCAATTTATGCTAGAGTGATGCATGATCTTCGTTCTTATGAAAATATCAAAATGACATTTAGGCATTTGGAACCATATCATCACTTTAACACATATGAAATCTATCTCTCAAATGCCATTTGAACTATGATTTCACAGAAGGATATTAATCTGTCTCCATTTTGTAGGCCAAAAACCTGCCCAAACATAACCAGAGTAGCAATATTCATAGAGACCCAATACGTTCACGTTTAGGAGTTGTCTTTAATGGAATATTCCCCTGACGATAACTCCTTCCCGAAGCCGAATTTCGCCAAACGGTTTTTGGGTTATAGGAAACATGGTGCTATGAACACAACCCACGTCTCAGAATTTAGATATTCTGCTCCATTTGGTTGCAAATTGGATATTTTCACCTACAACAATTCAACTACCCAGCCGCTACTTTTATGCATTTGGTGAACTTGCACTCGAATGCATTCCTGCACCGAACCTTCCTGCAACCAAGAAGTAATTTATTAAAAACACTCATTAATTAACTAAAAACAAGAATTTATAATTTAATAGCTATTGTTTCTAAATTCCTCTAATTAACAACATAATGGATTAATAATGATTAAAAACACTAGGTACAAGCATGTAATGATGTGATAAATATCGTGAAAATTTGGGCAAAAGTGCGGCTCAACATGAAGCCTACCTTGTTTTTATCAGGAAATCCATATCGGGAAAACTCTTCTTGAGATGGCTCCTCCCATACATTCTCTAGCCCTTCATTTCTATGTTTCTTATAGGGATGAGCTCCCTCGTCCATGTCCATGCCCTCTTGACTTCCTAAGGCATCTGAATCATCTACTTGTACATTCTTTCATGTCTCTGCGGACGCATTGTTTCCCTTCACTTCTGCGGTTGAATACTCGACCTCCATCTGTGCATCCACAGGCCATGTATCAAGATTAACTCTCCACTCAATGAAGGGCCTAGTCTCATGTACATAAGAAGTCAGCTTTATTTTCCTCTTCCTATTGGAAATAACTCCTTTTGGGTCATAGGGCCAAAATTTTCCTTGTAGAAGGTCCATCCCTTGAAGCAATGTTTCCACTATGGAGATGGCATGCCTCAAATCTATGGTGAAGGGGCCAACAGAAGTTGGGAGTTTTAGAATATATCCTTTCTTCGCAAGCACGAAGTGGATCTGGTCAGCCTTCAGGGTTTTAAGGATGAACTCAATGGAAAATATTCGCATAGCTTGAGACACCGGCAAGCGGTAGGGAGGTACTTCCATGCCATAGACCCTGATATTGGTGTAATCATCATACAGGTACCAGTCCCCTATGCTATCTTCCTCATGGAATTGCAGCCAGTCCTTCTGCTCAGGAAATATTCTAGGTGGAGGACTATCATGTATTATGGCATAGGCTATGGACATGAATTCATTTAAGAACCTTGTATACCATTTCCCCCAGGTTGTTGACGAACTGAAACATTCCACTCAAAGACGGTTATTGGTTGGCTATTTGTCCTCAAAAGTTTCTCAAGGCCTAGGCTCTCAAACTTATCAGCATGTTCAAATAAGAACAAATAAAACAGTAAAGAACAAAACCTAAAAGACTCATTAGAAGGGAATTCTTGAAAATGATTTTGAATAGTCGAAGCTAGGAAAATGGGGATATTCAAAGGTGTACCCTTTTGCGTCATGATCCATAGAAGAGCTATACATTTTTTTTACACTCGCTCAAACTCTTTAAGACCTAAAAACCCTGAAATAAGAGCTAGGACCAACTGCACATTTTCTTTGAAAGTGGAAAAGGGAACAACGTTCGAAGGCGGGAGAGCTATTAGGCGAGAATCTGAGAGGAGGCTGAGAAAGTCGCTTTGTTTCTTCTAGGGTAACTTTAAAAATTGATAGGAAAGGGACAACTCAGAGAACTTGACATAATTTTGATTGTGAGGAAAACGAAGGGATTCATTTATGATTTTGGGTGATATGCAAAAAATATTGTTGCCCTAAGCAGATAGGAACTAGTCCCTGCACTCGTCATAAGCTTCATTGATCCAACAAATGAATTCGGGAACTGGGTATGTGGTTAGGGAAACTTGGCAGTACAGACCAGACTCAACAAATTTGAACCTGTCTTGACCCTTTAAATGGCATTCGAACAACTCAGGTCTAATGTGGGCTACATTGAAAGGGTAGAAGGGTCGTGAATTTGCACATGGGCGTCGATAAGGGGTTCAGGTCCAGGGACAACCTTGACCTCGTGGGCTTGTGGGGTTTCAGGCTTAGAATTTCTGGACTTCATTTTCCCCATGACCATTTTAAAATAAAAATTGAAGGAAAACGATCAGATGGAGGAACAACTAAATACCTGCGAACAGTGAGGAGGCCCGAGGGGAAAGTGACGCGGGGTTGAAAATGACCTACTACTAGAGTTCAACCTTCGTTGCGCAATAGACCCGTGAAAAACAAATATTTTACCCCGTCTGGGAGTAAAATGAGACTAAATCAGACCAAGATTTGCGGAATATGAGGAGAAGGTGACAATTGTAGGGCTGACGTCATAAGGACGTCGACAGTGGGACACATGGCGATAGGTTATTGGCTATCAAAAGCCAAGTAGGTGAAAGCCACATGTTAAGGTTAAAGCATGTACCAGTTTCATACCACCTTCCCTAGACTTACCTTACCTTTACTTACTTGCGCCATATGCCCTTCTTGGTGGGCCCGCTTTAGAATTCTGGCAGGGTTCATCAGGGCCTTATTGTTCTATTCTACCACCCCACGGAACATTTTCCATTAGTCCGCCACCAAGTGATGTCACCTTCTCCAAGGGTAAGCCTTCCTGTCCTTCCGCCTTCATTTGATGCCAATGGAATACCCCACCCATGTTCCATTCCTTTGTGTCTCTGCTATATGGAACACGACTTTCATATTAAGGCTATGTTGCACATCAAGTCCCCCATCCATGCTTGTGCCTTAAGAAAATTTCCTGTCAAAGTCTCTTTCAACTTACTCACCCTGCCATCCTTGTAAATCTCCTCAGTTTTATCTTGGCTGCTCTTTTTCTTGGTGTATGAGGTGGCTAACCAGCAATGAGTATTGGCTCAATTTTTTTTCTGCATCCTACACCTTACTTGGATGGTATTTATAAATTTATCATTTAATATAATTTGAACCCTTATAAGTTATATATTGCTTGATGTCCTATATATTTCTCTTGGTTTAGAATCTATATTTTATAACAAACATGGAAAATATTTCTTGGATAATAAACCTCAAAACCAAGTATGATTTTCCACAATCTTGCATGGTAACGGGGTTATAAGATATTTTTTTTTGTTTTCTGAGTTAATGAAGAAATTATTAATCCTTTTACCCTTTTCTATTTATCACCAAAATAAAAACAAAAGTAGGCCATGTTACATCTATCTAACAAGAGATCCTATTAACCCCAGATCTGTAATTAATGGTAGTTGAATCCTTGGGCTACCTGATATATATCACATAGAGTGGACAAGGTTTAATAAAAGGAACTCCCTTCTCTAAAAAAGGAACCAGGAAGCCAATTAATGGGAATTTTGCAGATGATTCCTCATATCTCGGAGGAACATGAATGAGTGGAAATAATGATGGGCTACCTTCAAACCTACCTATCTCCAAGATCATGAATTCAATGTGGCAAGACACAACCAAGTGTTCTAGACAATGTTTGTGAAACCACACTAGTTTGGTAGCTGATAAACTCTGATCCTGAAATCAACACGGTTAGAGACGTAAATTCATTGGTATCCCCTTTAACTTTCAGGATTGACACAAGAATATTTTGGACATGGTCGTTCAAGGAATGGAAAAGTAATTCAAAATTTTTTGACCAAGGTAATGGCTAACACTACTAGGTTTCAAATATGAACTAAGGTTCTAGCTTCCACCCCATCTACATTCATCTTGTTGGGGTTCATCATTTATTGCATAACAACATCATGAGAAATCTCTTTAAAAATATTTGGGTTAATAAGGGAGGAGGCAAAGGCTTCCATTACTTCAAAGGAACACCTATTGCATCTGAGGATACATGAGGTATAGGAATAATCAAATCCTATACTTAGGGCTCAAGCCTTATCTTTTTTTATTTCATGTGGACTCATTGAAGTACAGAAATTGGTTTTTATAACAAACATATCCAATATATTTTCAAAAGTAATTCACCTTCTTGACCATTATCTCATAACATTCATTCATAAAGGGGTTTTATAATTCTAAAAAATAGAGTCAATATTTTGCAGTCATATGGGGGCATTTATATGTATTGGGGGTTCTAAAAAAGGTATTTAGTAAAAATAGGGGATACGTAGTAAATGTAAGGTTTTTTTATTGGAAATATGTATTGGGAATGGGGTTCAATAGAATACTTTTGGAAGAAGAATAATATGCTAAAATATACTCCTGATGGAGGGCTATGATTTCAGGGGTGATTGTTCTGAGATTTGGCACCTTATATCAATGTTTTCAAGAGGAAAAATTGGAGATAAATCATAATATTCTTAAGTTAAGATAATAGGTATGTTTCTTGCATAAATTTGAGGCCAAATTATTTGTACTACTCAAAATAATTAAAGGGTTTGAAATTTGTGAAGGAGGCTAGCATTTTGTACCTTCTTTTTGAGTTTATACCAATGGGCCGAGATTGGTCAAAATTTGTCACCTAGTGAAGCTCTAGTTTCATTGATCTTCCCATATTGTAACATCTCTTTGAACTAAGCAATAAAATTAATGATTTTCTCTTATTTCCTCTTTTATTAGTATTTCCCTTACTTTTCATGCTAAGTGTTTGATGAAATTATTTCACTCTAATTGTTTGTAAAAATTTGTCAAAGAAATTTTGTTTATGAAGGAATATTTTTCATAATTTAGAATTGGTACATAATAGTGGTATCAATACATGCTCCTGGCTAGCTATGAGATTAGAACATATTTAAAATAATAATTATGGAACCAGAATAAGAAGTTCTAAGTTAACTAGGAAAAACAATGTTTCCAAATGAAAAATTTTAAGACCATATCCAATCATTCATAAAGGTAACATAACTCTTGGAAGCCTGGATATCATCAAGGGCTGCCAAGAATGGAAGAAGTAAAGACAAACTTGAATATTATACAAGTAGGATTAAAGCATTATTACATTTAGTTGAGAAGACAAATAAGGATGAAGACATGGAAGAAATTGATTCCGTACAGGATCCTGATGTAGTTGACACTTTGAAAAATCCATTTAGAGGGATCAAAAAGTAAAATAAAGATATGGGAAAGATGCTAAATCATACAAAAGATATAGCTCCTGTATTTGAAGTTGAAGTCCAAGATCGAGATATCAAGGAAAAATTTGGAGGAATTTTGCATGTTGAAGAAAAGTATAGGATAGACAGTTGAAAAAATGACCTAGCACTTTCAACAACGAATGAATTAGTGTCACTATTTGCTGACCAAAATCCTTCTACTTAGTTACCTAATATCACAATTATAGTTTATGATCGAGGCAAGGGAAGATATACACTTAAAATGGGAGGTTTTATTATCTTTGAGGATTTCTCGGCTATGGAGGTGGACCATTATAAGACGCTTTGGAGGAAAAGTAACTACAATCCTATAATCCACAAGAGGTGAATCATTATAAATAGGTACTACAAATTTTCCCAATCCTACAAGTTATGTGGCTCATGGTTTCTCAAAAAATGCAAGAAGTAAAATGATATGGTAGTATATGTTATCAAAATAATGGAATAAAATTTGAAACAAACATACTGAAACCCATTTCTAAGTAATCAAAAAGTCCCGAAAGTCTGAAATATTACATTGGTTTATTGGAAATTAGAATTGTTCATGAAGTTGTTGGTTTTGTTTGGAAATAATAATGATGGAATTGGAAAATGGAGGGTTGATAGTAATGTGTTAGAGGTGGGAAAGAAACAGTTGTAGGTAAAGGATTGTAAATCGCACCCTACCCTTACTGGGTTGCAGCATCCACATTTGCTACATAGTCAGAAGGTACCCAAATTCCTCCAATAACTACCAGTTGAGGTGCTTGGAGATTTGAGCTTGGTGGTGAAGGTTTGGGACTTCTAGCATGCACACGATGTTTCTGTCCAAATCCATAAAATAAAACCAACAAAAAATATCATTTTCAATGAAATATACTTTCAAAATGACATATAAGATAAATTAGGGGTTTGGAAAATATGTTTACGTGCAAATGGATTTTGACCTCATCATTGGTAAGCCCATACACCTTCATCAACTCTCTCATTTTCTTTCGTGTGGAAACTGAAAAAAACACCAAAATATTAAAAAATCATTATTTATATGGGAACAGAGAAAAATAATTTTTAATATGGAAAGAAATGTATTGGACACCATGTGCCATCTGGTAAAATTAGGCATAGACACAGGACCAGACAACCATCTCCTAGTAATAGACTCCATCTATCTAAGTCATAATCCAAAATATATATAAAACATGATATAAATAAATATATTAAGTAAAATCCCATTATAAGAAAATCCTCACCTTGTGAGCCACGAAGCTACTGAACAACATTTATAAAACATCAACACAGTTCAGGTGACCAACACCTTCTACCCTTCCTTTTCGTTTGAGCTTGAGCTGTATTACGTGTAGTGGGATATGTGTTAACCCCATCGATAACATGAATTTTTTCCTTTGCATATAGTTCAAGTGACCAAACCCTTCTACCCTTCTTTATGTTTGAGCTTGATATGTATTAGGTATAGTGGGATATGTGTTAACCTCTTCGATAACTGAAATTGTTTTCTTTGCATGCACTAGTGTATGTACCTCTTTTATTTATTTGGATCTATTAATTATGGTAGTAGTGGTGGTAGTGACATTCAAGCACATTATTTCATTGGCCACTAAATGTTGAGTGTGATGGCTTGCTGCAAACTAGCCATTTTGCATCATGCCTAAATAGAAATACAAAGAAAAACATACTGCTAGTGTTCAAGATATTCCTGACTGAGGTGAACCAAGAACTTCCCCTTCTTTAATGAGGTCATTTAGTAAAGCCTAGAAAAATTTAATTGTGTAGAAACACCAGTTTCTCCAACAATTTCTTGAAGCAATCCATGTAAGGAGCTCCAAAATGAAGATAAGTTGGTTGGAAACATAATTCCTTGTGTTTCTCCACATAGAATGGCACTAATACAAGAAACATATGAAGATGTATAAAGTTAGTTGCCTTCCAATTTCCCCTGTACCTGAATACACACATAGTTTACAAAAATAAATCACCAAAGGAATGCCCAAAACACTTCCAAGGTAAATTAAAAATAGAATGAAAAAAATGTTTAAAATCCAAATGGAAATAGTGGTGTTAGCCCCCTAATTTTCTCTCTTTTTGCCATTTTCCCCTTCCTAAATCATAACCATTTACCTTTTTTTTACCTCTTTTATGCACCCTCATCTTGCACTAGTCCAAGCACGGTGACATATTTTGTATAAACTTTATTTTTCATAATTTTAATTCAACTTAGCATTAATTAGTTATTTATTACATGTTTTCTTACTTTTAATCACTCGTTAGAGTACTTACCGTGACCGTTGATCCTTGTGTAGGATTAGATCTTGCACTGTTGCCAGCGCAACAAATCCTTGCACTAGATCCGAACCTCCTTGATCACTGCCTTGTTCTGAGCAGCTTCAGCCATGACAGCAAGATCGATCCAAAGGTAGCCAAGACTTAATCTGTGAAGGACGAAAGCTGGAGATTGGCTACAACCGATTTTGTTAAACTATATAATTTTGAAGGCCGAAAAGCTAAATTCTGTGTTTGGTTATGTAATAGGTTGAATGATATATTTTGGTCTTTTGCCAAAGATCTATATAATGTAGAATGTAAATAGGACTAGGGAGGAAGTTTTGATAGTAGAAGAGAATAGAGACACAGCCAGAGAGGCGGTAAAAGTTTGTTGTATTTTTTTATTGCCCGAATCTAGGCTGAACGATGTATTAATGTATGTACTTGCCTCAGTGAATTAATAAAAGGGAGCTTTGCCTCATGTTTCATAAATTTTGTTTCTTTTTTTGAGTTGATGAATTGATTAAGGTACTGAGCAACGTTTTGATTTAAAAGGGAAATGTGTTGATTGGCTAGGGCCCAGCCAACCCAACACGTTTACCCCATTTCCTGTTTTCCTATAATTTGTGTTTACGTTGTCAAGTGTGATTTAATTTTGAGCACATGCATTCTTGTCTGAGTGAAAACGGATCCATTGTGTGAGGTAGATAAATTTCCTTTTGCTACAATTTCTTTTCCTGTGCTTGATTTCAGATTGGTTTTCCTCCGCCTGTTCCAAGCAGGAGAAATAATCTTGCACCAATGCACGTTGGTGTGATATCTCCTTTTCTGCAATTCTGTTTGATTGGTTTTCTCCGCTTGGTCCAAGCAGGAGAAATAACCCTGCACTAGTGAATGTTGGTGTGATATCTCCTTTTTTGAAATTATTTTTGATTGGTTTTCCCCACCTGGTCCAAGCAGGAGAGATGAACCTGCACCATTGCACGTTGGTGTGATGTAGCAAACCTTCTTAGTCTACTTCCCGCAATCTTCTTTCTTTCATTAAATGCTTATGACAAGATAAATGTATATTGATTGTTTCTTTATTCCCGCACTCTGTTAAGATAAAAAACATTCAATTTTTATGTGTGCAATTTGAATTAACAGTATAATAGCACTTCCAATAATTAAGCACTCATTTTAAGAATTAAATGCTAAGTGCAGGAAGCTATGATCCAGTGTAAGAACTAGTTTCTTGCCACAAGATATGAGTGCTTCGAACCTGGAAAAGTTCAAGCCCTTGCATGAAGTAAAAATCCTTTAGTAAAGACACCATTTATACCTTCTGCATAGATCTATGTTCCTTCACTAGTGCAAGCAGACTGCGATAGTGCAGGACAGATTAGCGCAAGAAGGAAATCGGTAAAGGAGCAAATTTAAGGGCACATCTGAGGAGATTGCTAAGTGTCACTGCTAAAGGAAAACACACACTCATTAGTTAAACAATAATTAGCTAGTGTGATTTCCTTTTATCTTTAATTCCCTCTTGTAAATGCATTCTTCCTTGTTCCAGTCTTAGATTATTTTGATGGTTCAAGTTGCCTTTTCTCTTTTTAATTTAATTTTGCAATATTTCCTTTAAAGAAAGTAGGGATTTATATAAGAAAGATTCATACCATCTCTGGCATTTCCTGTGCTTCGCCTCTAGGTTTATGGATCCCCTGGGTTGACAAATTAAGTGTTGAGGAGTTTTCTTAAGTGTAATTCCTGCACCCAACATTTTGACATCGTTGCTAGGGAGGCGATTTGATTTGGTAAGAATTTTTTTATTATACAATAGAGGTAATTTTTCCTTTATTTTTGCAGTATTGTTTCGAAAAGCTTCTTTGAAGGAATTTTACTAGTGTTAATTGATTTTTGACAACATTTTTACTAGAATTTGTTGTTATTTTTCTTTTTTAAATGAATGCCTAGAAAAGGTAAGGGTTCGAAGCCCACTAAGGGCCAAAATAATTCTGAAAAAAATTCTCATATTGGATCTCCTTATGTAAGAAGGAAGCCTAATCCAATTCAAACCCGTCATGCAGGAACAATCCACCTGGATTCTGGTGACAAAAGCTCAGGTATGGATCAGCCTGGTGAGAGTGGTACAAGTAAAAGGGAAACAATGGTGGACCATGAAGATCATTTGGAAGGTACTAGTGAAAACCAGGTAAGTAAAGAACAATCCACTTTTGTGTTTCCAATTGTGGATCCTGATACTATGGTGCAAATGAAAAATATTCAACCATCAGATCTCCCTCATTTCCATGGAAAAGTTCATGAAGATCCTGACTCTTTTCTATTTGATTTTGATATTTTGTGTAGAATTTATGATTATTCAACTGACGCTCAGAAGTTAAGATTATTTCCTATTACTCTCAAGGACTCAGCTCTATGCTAGTTTATGGGGTTAGGAGGAAACACTATAAACTCTTGGGATCAGATGAAGAGAGTGTTTTTATCTAAATATCAAGAATAATGCAAAACTCGGGACATGCAGGATGAGATTTTTACAATCATACAGGATGATGATCAAACTCTTGAACATTACCTAGAAATATTTCTGTATATTTTACAAAGGTCAAAACTTAAGTTTGATCCCAGTAATATTAGAAACTTGTTCTTAAGAGGACTTACAAGTAATTCTAGAAATAATTTAAATCTATTAGGACAAGGTGATATTTCTCACCAAACTTTTGAAAATTTTTGTGAATTATGCATGAAATTTTCAAGAAATCAGTATAGATCTGATAGAGGAACTCAAAATAGAAATAGAAAAACTGAATCTACTGATGCTATGATTATTGGACTAGAAAATAAAATGGAAAACATGAAAATTGATATAATGAATATTGTTACCAAACAGTTAGATTCTTTAAAATTTCAGCAAAAACTCATGAAGGAACAAGAGTCATTATGTATTTTCTATCCTAAATGTAGAGACAAGCATCCTCCTAAAGAGTGTCCTATTAATTTGAAAGAAACTAATAAGTGTGCTATTTGTGGAGAAGACCATGTCACAGAAAAATGTCCCTCTATACCTGGAATTAAAGCTGTATTTACAGGGGGACAACTTGAAGTTGAATACTTGTATGCTATGGAAGCAAGAAGGAATTGGCCTCATTTAGGTGCAGGTATACCTCATGAATTTTCTCCACACTATTTTGGCTATAATTCACATGCATATTCTTATCCTAACACTAATCAGAAGTGGCAATATGGGAATCAATATCAGAATGGGCAAACTTCTCAACCATGGCAACAAGGTTGGAAAGGACCAACTCATTCTCCATACTCCCACCAGCCACCTATGCAGTCATATCCATCTATGCATACACCTTATTCAATGCCTCAACTTCTGAGTCAGTCTACTCCACCGTTGCCTTTACCTCCACCCTTTCGACCTCCTCAGTTGCCTTCTCAACCTATGCCCAATCCTAACAATAATAAAGCAGTTCAAATTATTTGTGTAACAAAACCACCTTTAACATTCAAGTACTAGTCTATTCCAGTTGGGGTTCATGATATTCAATTAAGATCTGGAAGGATTTCAGAAAATCAGAAGCAACCTATAGTGATTGTTGAAGAGAAAGGAAAAGAGGAAACACTTAACCATTCTTCGAAAGATGTCACTAAGTAGCCCTTACCCTCTAAATCCTTGCCATCTTCTTCCAACCAGCATCCCTTCCCAGAGAGGCTATTAATGAAAAGAAGTGGGCCTATTTCTGAGACTAGTTTGGCATATGAGCTTCGAAATATTTTCATTAAGATACCTTTTCTTCAAGCCATTAAAGAGATCCCCATTTGTACCAAGATTATTAAGGAACTCTTTCTCAAGAATCTCGGGAGGAAGAGATTGGAACCCCAAACCATTCAATTTGTTGGTAGGGCAGCAGAGTTGATGACGAGATGTGTGTCTATGGAAAAATATACTGATCTTGGAAGCCCTATTGTCTCAGTTCAGATTGGTAATTTCCTTGTCTCTAATGTTCTTATAAACCTGGGGGCAGCCATTAATGTCATGACTAAGAAAACCATGGATCAACTTCGGTTATCTCATATTTTCCCTACTCCCACTGTGCTTGAATTAGCAGATATATATAAAATTAAGCCAGAATGAGTATTGGATGATGTGATCATCTCATTAGATTCTTGGGAATATCCTGCTGATTTCATTGTGCTTCAGCCAAAGAACCCAGTAGGAGGACATCCCTTGATCCTAGGTCGACCATGGCTTGCTACAGTCGATGCATATATTGGATGTCATTCCAGTGATATTTATATTTCGCATGGAGATTCCAGGAATAAAGTTACATTATACCCCCCTACCAGATCCATTCAGGACCTTCGAGATACTTTATGGTTGGATCAAAGCAGTGATGAGGAGACTCAACCCATTTCTCTTATCCATCATTATACTGGGTCTTCACAAGAATATGAGATTCAAGATTTCCTGAATAATATAGACACTATGCCTAATTTTGAGCCATTGAGCCATATTTTCAGCCTAGATTTTCAAGATAATCATGATTCTCATTCTTCTGTACCGTTGCATTTGACCACTCCCTTGAGTAATCCTGAGCCTAACACTACTCTTTTTGAGATTAGCCCTACTAAATCCTTGCATATTAGTTCAGATTTGGACTCATCTCAGCAGGAGCAGCTTGTGAATTTGTTGCAAAACCATCTTAGTGCCTTTGCTTGCAGCTATGAAGATATGAAGGGAATTCCTCCTGAAACTTGTACACATCATATCTATATTCAGGAAGGAAACTGACCTGTCCGACAACCCCAAAGGCAAATGAATCTAGCTTTAAGAGATATTGTGAAGGAAGAAGTACAGAAACTCTTGGATGTCGATTTTATCTATCCTATTTCTGACAGTCAGTGGGTCTCTCAATTAGTGCTAGTACCTAAGAAAGATGGAAGATGGTGTATTTGTATTGATTATAGAGAATTAAACAAGGCCACTCTCAAAGATTACTTCCCTCTCCCTTTCATTGACTAGGTGCTTGATACCCTTGTAGGAAAGAAATATTTTTCCTTTTTGGATGGCTTCAGTGGCTATAACCATATACAGATTGCACCCGAAGATCAAGATAAAACTACTTTTACATGTCCATGGGGTACATTTTCTTATAAAGTGCTTCCCTTTGGTTTATGTAATGCCCCGACTACCTTTCAAAGGGTAGTCCTAGCCATTTTTGCTGATCTAGAATTTGCAGAAATTTATATGGATGACTTTTCTGTGTTTGGTGATTCTTTTTAGGAAGATCTCAAAAATTTGGAGAAAGTACTTCTCCATTGTCAGGAAGCCCATCTTGCCTTGAGTGACAAGAAATTTAGATTGATGTACAAAGAAGGAGTGACACTTGGCCATTTGATTTCTGGTAAAGTTATCTAGGTTGATCCAGCAAAGATTGAAATCATTCTACATCTTCCTACACCCGAAACTCAAAGGGAAGTAAGAGGTCATTTAGGACATGCTGGTTACTATAGAAGATTCATTGAATTTTTTTCTAAGATACCTGCCCCTCTTTTCTAACTTCTAGCTAAGGATAGTGAATTTTCTTGGTCCACAGCTTGCCAACAATATTTTGAAACATTGAAGGAAAAGTTGGTACAGGCACTAGTTTTGAGAGGTCCTAACTGGTCCTTGCCTTTTCACATTTCCTCTGATGCTTCAAATTTGACTATTGGCATAGCTTTAGGACAAGAGGAAAATAAGCAATCCTATGCTATTTATTGTATTAGTAAGAATTTGTCTTCCACTGAATTAAATTATACAGTTACAGAGAAAGAGTTTTTAGCTGTAATTTTTGCAATTAATAATTTCAGGCACTATATTATAGGATATCAAGTATTTGTACGTACTGATCATTCCGCAATTAAATATTTGATTAAAAAACCATTGACTAGCGGTAGAGTGACTAGGTGGTTGCTATTGTTGTAGGAATTTAATGTTATTATTGTTGATAGACTAGGAAAATCTAATGTTGTAGCAGATTTTCTTTCTAGATTAGATAATCCCGGTGAAGTGACTCCTATTAATGATGATTTTCCGGATGAAAATATTTTTGCAATGTCAAGAGATTCTCCATGGTTTGCTGACATTGCTAATTACTTGGTTACTGGGAAAACACCACCCCACTTGTCCGCTCAAGAAAAGTATATTATTCAGAAAAGTGTTACATACTCCTGGATTCAAGGAGATCTCTTTTACACTGGTCTAGATCTGATTATCCGTAGATGTGTAAGAGAGGAGGAAGTATTTGACATATTGAAATATTCTCATGATGAACCTTGTGGAGGCCACTTCTCTGATAAGCGGACTGCAGATAAAGTATTGCGTGCTGGTTACTTTTGGCCTTCCTTGTTTAAGGATGCCAAACAGTATGTCAGGTGTTGTGTAACCAGCTCCAAAAATAGCAGAAAAGAGATATCAACGGCTAGAAATAAGCCACTTCGAGGGGGAAACCTCCAATACATTACATAAATGAACAATTCTTGGATGATACAATTTAAAAAACCTCCTTTCTATATATAGGAGTCCATGGGGCCATAATGTAATCCTAGTGGGCCACAATGTAATCCTAGCCGACCTAAAAATAATAATTTATGGGCACAATAATAACAAAATGGGGGTTACAAGGGTACAATAATAACAATAAGGGGTTACACTAACAACAATAAGGAATATACTAGTAATATAGGGACCTAACATGCCCCTCTCCCTCAAAAAAGTGTTGTCCTCAACGCTTGAGTAGCTTCGGGTGCTTCTGTATAAAATTCTCATCCTCCCATGTAGAATCTTCAGTGGGTAAGTTCTTCCACTTGATGAGATACTCTGAAATTGATCGATTACGTAGTTGTCAAGTTCTTGTTTCCGTGAATGTTTCAGGTTCCAATATGAATTTTCCTTCCTCATAAATTTCTAGCAATATTGTTTAAACTGGAATTTTTTCACCTATAACCTTCTTTGAGCATGAAACATGGAAAACTGGATGCACTCATGAAGAAGTAGGAAGCTCCAATTTGTATGCCATAGTACCAATCTTTGCAACACCTTGTAAGCACCATGGTACTTTGGCAATAATTTATTATCCTTCTTAGCTTTCTTGAGGGACATTTGTTTGCATGGTTGTAGCCGTAAAAATACCCAGTCTCCTACATCAAAACTTATCTCGTTACAATGTTTATATGCCTGTTGTTTCATTTGATTTTGTGATACATTTAAGCTATCCTTTAAGAGTTGGAAAACTTTTTATTCATGCTCGATGTGATCTTCCACTACTTGCACCTTAGAATTTTTTCTTAAAGATGATGTGATGGATGGTGGTTGATATCCATAAAGAGCCATAAATGGGGTCATTTTTGTTGCAGCATGGAAGGAAGTGTTATGCCACCATTCAGCGAGAGGTAACCACTTGACCCATTGTGTTTTTTTATCGTATACAAAACAACAAAGATATCCTTCCAAACATTTATTCACTATCTTAGTTTTCACATCAGATTGAGGATGATAAGATGAGCTATGAGCTAATTGAGTACCTACACAAGAAAATAATTATGTCCAAAAATTTCCAGTAAAAATGGGATCTATGTTGCTTAAAATAATCTTTGGGTTTTCCACGTAGCTTTTGAATTGTTTCCATAAATGCAATAGAAATTGTACAGACTTTAAATGGATTCAATAATGCACAAAAGTATGCATACTTGGTAAGTCTATCAACTACCGCCATGATGACACTCTTTCCTTCGGACTTAGGTAAACCTGTGATAAAATCCATTGAAATCTCTTCCCAACATTGACCTGGAATGGATAAAGGATGTAGAAGTCCTGGCGTCTTAATTGTTTCCACTTTATTCTGCTGGAAAACCAAACATTCTGCCACAAACTTTTGAAAATAAGATTTAAGGCCATCCCAAAAAAATTCTTTCTTCACCCTGTGGTAAGTTTTTAAAAATCCTGAGTGTCCTCCTAAAGGAGAAGTGTGCAATTCCAGAAGAATATTTTGTTTTAGTTGGGAATTCTTACAAAGATATAAGCGATCTTTGTACCATAAGGAATCATTTTTCCAACTAAATGTATCCGATGTACTAGGATCTTGCTGCAACTTTTGAATGAGTATCCATACATCTTTGTCCTTCTTCCATTCATCTCTTGCTTCAGTTATCCAATCTGGTTGGATAATAGAAATGGCACAAAGCAATGCTTCCACCTCTTCATTCTTTCTTGAGAGTGCATCTGCAACAACATTAAGCTTTCCTTTTTTGTATATTATTTCAAATTCATAACCCAACATCTTTGTGACCCATTTTTGTTGCTCTTCTGAAGATAGTCTTTTCTCCAAAAAGTGTTTAAGACTATCATGATCAGTTTTTACCTTGAAGTGTCTTCCCATTAGGTAAGTTCGCCATTTCTTTAGTGCATGCAGTATTGCTAACATTTCTGTCTCATAAATAGGTTTATGTAAATACTTTCCTTTGATTGGACGACTTTCAAAAGCACTGGGTCTTCCTTTCTGCATTAAGACCACACCAATTCCATTTCATAAGGCATCACATTCCACAATAAATTTTTTTGTGAAGTCTGGCGTAGCTAAGATCGGTGCTAGGCACATTGCCTCTTTAAGATGTTCAAAGGCCTTAGTTGCTTCAGGAGTCCATGAAAATGCATCTTTCTTCAATAATGTTGTTAGAGGTGCTGCTATTATCCCATAATTCTTAACAAACTTGCGATAATACCCTGTTAACCCAAGAAATCCTCGCAACTGCTTTATGGTTTTCGGGACTTTTCATTCCTTAATGGCTTTAATTTTGTTAAGGTCTACCTTGACACCCTCGTGAGATACAATCTCACCCAGATATTGCACCTCTTTTACTCCAAAGAAAGATTTAGATTTTTTTGCATATAATTATTTCTCCTGCAATAGTTTGAGCACCCTGTCAACATGTTGAACATGATCCTTCCAAGACCTGCTGTAGATTAGTATATCATCAAAAAATACTAGCACAAATTTTCTAAGGAAGGGTTTGAAAATGGAATTCATCAACCCTTGAAATATAGAAGGTGCATTGGTAAGGCCAAAAGGCATGACCAAAAATTCATAATTACCCTCATGATTTCAAAATGTTGTTTTTGGAATATCTTCAGTCTTCATTCTAATTTGATGATATCTTGAACGAAGATCCAACTTGGTAAAATAAATTTCTCCATGTAATTCATCCAATAATTCATCAATCACAGGAATGGGAAATTTGTCTTTAATGGTGAGCTTATTGAGCTCCCTATAATCTAGACACATTCGCCATGATCCATCCTTCTTGTGTACCAATACTACAGGAGCAGAGAAAGAACTTTGACTGGGTTGAATTATACCCGCCTCTAACATTTCTGCAATCATACGTTCAATTTCGCTCTTTGGAAGTAAGGATATCTATAAGGCCTGATGTTTGGAGGAACACTTCCTGGAATCAAATGAATAGCATGATCATGATCACGAATAGGTGGGAGTCCTTTGGGAGTTTCAAACACCTTGGAGTGATTGTCCAAGACTTGTTGGAGATCTGCAGAAATAGATGATTTTGATGTCGGAACTTCTAGTGAGCATAATTGTGCAATTACGCCTTGTTGTTATTTCTTTAGAAGCTTTGTCATGACATTAGAGCTTATTATCCTTCCCGGCTTCCCTTCAATACCCCGTAATTCGACTTCCTTTCCTTCTGAAAAAAATTTCAAGAAAAGTTCTTGAAATTAAAAGCTACCGTCCCCAAAGATTGTAACCATTGTACTCCTAGTACAACATCAGCACCTCCCATAGGAATGGAAAGCATTGGACTAGTCAATACATATTCCCCCATGGTTAGCTTGATATTATGGCATTTTCAAGAGAAATTTATAGTTCCTCCATTTGCAACCATCACTTGACATTCTGGTGCTGGGTATAGGAAACAATTTAATTCCTTGGCTACCTTATAATGAATAAAATTATGGGTGCTACCCGAATCAATCAACACTATTACCCTTTTCTTCTTTATATGTCCTTCTATCTTGAGAGTTTGAGGAGTGGTAATTCCTGCCAGTGCATTACACGATATGGTCGGATTCATTTCTTCCTCTTCTAGGGGTGGTTCCTGGTGTATATCCTCTTTTTGTTCATTTTCTTCTTCTTCTTCACAATCTATGTAAAATAATTTCTTTTCAGCACACTTATGACCTTTAGTGTATTTGCTATCACAACTGTAGCAAAGCCCTTTGCTCTTTTTTCTTCCAATTTTTGTGGTGTCAACCTTGTAGGTTGTGGAAATCTAGGCGTAGAAACACTTCCTTCTTTATAGAATTGAGTGGTAGGCTTCCTTGTCGCCATAATTTTACATTCAACTTTTCTTGCCAACCTGAATGCCTTCTCCAATGAATCAGGTTCTAGAATGCAAAATTCATGTTGTATGTTATCCTTTAAAGTGCCTATGAAGAGATCAATCATGTGTTCCTCTAGAATATCATTTACCCTTATATTCAATTTTTGGAAGTCCTCAATGTGCTGCCCCACGAGACCCTTTTGTTTGAGATTTATCAATTGGCTAAAGAAGGTGTTGCTCTTTGTATCCTCATAATGTGCTATCATTTCCTCTGTAAAAATTGACCAAGTGACAATTTTTTTACGAGAGCAAAGCCATCGATACCATACAAATGTATTTTGTTCTAAATGTAAAGTTGCAATGCGTACCTTTTGTTTGTTTTTCACATTCTTGAGATCAAAATATTGCTCCATCTATAGTATCCATGTTACAGGATCCTTTCCATCAAACTTCCTCATATCCATTTTTGGAATATGGTGGTTCTTCCCTCCAACAGTAGAGTTTATGAAATCATGATTAACATTTGTTTTGTTCTCATCATGAGTTTCCTCTGCTATCTTTTCACCATTAGGAAACATTTCTTGTATCAACTTTGTCAAACCTTCGATGTCTACTTTTAGATCCTTCTTCATGTTTTCCATGTTGTCTTTCATTTTTTCATCGATCGTCGCTTCCATGTCATCCATCTTGGATTCCATGCCCACTTCCATGCCATCCATATTAGCTTCCAAACCATTAATCTTAGCTTCCACGCCTTTCTTCAAACCATCCATCTTAGTTTCCACGTCTTTCTTCAAAACTTCCATTTCATTTTTTGTTGTTCTTTGCGAGAGTGAAATTTGTTGCACTTGCTCTTGTAATCTTGATATGTCATGTTGCCATTCTTCGTCTTCATGAGTCATAGTAGAGAATTCTAAAGGCTTAATGGGTGTTGAATTCTTTTTAGGGGCCATTTTAGAATCCAATATTGATATCTATTCTACAATATGCCCTTGGAATCAATTCAACTTGATTCTTCAAATAAGACTTATGCAATTCAGAAAAAAATACACACCTTTTACTTGCTTTGAGGAGCTCGATATTGAAATTAAATTATATCTGTAATTGAAAATATTAATATCTGAAATTCATCCCTGTAGTAGCCCTCTAAAGCTTCTTCCAAATCCCACAAGTCTGATCTAATTTGGATTCTTCAAGACAAAGTTATGTCCAATCTCCCACAATGACCCAATTTTGGATTGTTTCAATAGAGGGAACTTGTACGACTTGCCACGTGTTACTGTTTCATCCTTTGGATCTAGAATTGATAGCCAACAAACTACAGTCCATGTAATTGTGACAACTTTTTACGGCACTCCAATCCGATGCTCAGAGAGAGAGTTATGAATATTTTCCCATGATCACCTCTTTGAGATGAAATTCTGGAGCCTGAAAAAGCACTACATTCCACAGATCATATCTCCGAAAATATTGCGAACCAAGATCTGAAATTTTTTGACACATTTCCTCATGATTTCGACTTCGCACCCTAAGAAATTCAGATTCTGAACCTTCGTAGAAAGAAAGTTATAGCGCAAATTCCATGATGACCTGTTTAGGAGCCTGAAAAAAGACCTAACTTCCACAGATCATATCTCCGAAAATATTGCGAAAAAAACTCTGAAATTTCTTGACGATGTTCCTCAGGATTTCAGCTTCGCACCCTAAAAATTTCAGATTCTGAAGCTTCGTAGAAACAAATTTATAGCGAAAATACCACGATGACCTATTTGGAGCAGTGAAACCCTAGAATCCAAAGCTCTGATACCAAATGTTGTGTAACCAGCTCCAAAAATAGAAGAAAAGAGATATCAACGCCTAGAAATAAGCCACTTCGAGGGGAAAACCTCCAATACATTACATAAATGAACAATTCTTGGATGATACAATTTAAAAAACCTCCTTTCTATATATAGGAGTCCATTGGGCCATAATGTAATCCTAGTGGGCCACAATGTAACCCTAGCCGACCTAACAATAATAATTTAAGGGCACAATAATAACAAAATGGGGGTTACAAGGGTACAATAATAACAATAAGGGGGTTACACTAACAACAATAAGGGACTATACTAGTAATATAGGGACCTAACATCAGGCGATGTGATAGCTATCAACGAATGGGCCAACCTAATCAAACCAATGAAATTCCTTTATGCCCCAAAGTTATGATTGAGCCATTTGAAAAATGGGCTATTGATTTTATAGGGCCATTAAATCCAACGTCATTAAGTAAAAAGCATATTTTAGTTTGTACAGATTTTGTTACAAAATGGGTAGAAGCTAAATTTGTTTCCTTTGCTACAGAAAAAGTTGTTGTTGATTTTCTTTTTACTGAAATCTTTAGTAGATTTGGTGTGCCTAGAGAAATTGTTTCTGAAAATGGTCTATATTTTATTTTTAATCTGGTACAAGGTGTGATGGAGCAATAAATGATCCGACACAAGAAATCCACGCCGTATCACATGTAAGAAAATAGCCAAGTGGAATCCACAAACAAAGTGACCGAGTTGATTCTTACAAAGACAGTAAATATGCATCAGAAAGACTGGGCTGAAAGATTACCAGAAGCTTTGTGGGCATATAGAACCACTTGGAGAAATAGCACAGGACATACACCATATGAGTTGGTATATGGCAAACAGGTTCTGTTACCAATTGAATTCCAGATCAAAAATTTCAGAACTATAGTTCAGTTAGGACTAGATCTCTCTGAGGCACAACAAAAACGTCTTCTCCAATTAAATGAGTTAGATGAATTTTGTAGCAATGTTGTTTAGCACAACATACTAATTCAGCAGCAACGCAAAAGGTGGCATGACAAGTCAATTGATATTGCAACAAGATGTTGAGCTTAGTGAAAAGAATCACCTTCACTAAGTGGGCCCGCAGGCTATTTTTGGCGCAAAGTCTATTTTTAGACACGTTGATCATATTCTATGAGTTGCAGGATGCTATTTGTGGATGGTTGGTCAAGTTGGAAAAATATATGGACTTCTGTTTTTAGACATATTGGGCGAAATCTATTTTTAGATTGCCAGTCTAAAAATAGATATGTCGAATATTATTAGCTCTTAATGATATTTGGACTCTAAACATTATCTTATCCTCTTGAAGCACTTCAATTAAGTGCATAGATGTGGCACAGGAGCTGACAGAAGGAATTATGCTATTCCTGAGGGTTAAGTGGAGCTACTGCATGGAGACTTTAGTTAGAACTCATGTGACATAGTTTGGTGGAGTTATTGAAGTAGTTGGTGGAGTTGTGTTTAGTTTAACTGAGTTAAACATAGTTGAGCTAGTTGTATCTAGTCTAACTGATTGATACACTAGTGAGAGTGGTGTGAATTAATTATTAATTAATTCACTAATTATTAACTCATTAATCAACTAAAGAATACATCATTTAGCTACAATGCATGGACAGTTTCAGTGGAGACCACTGAAGAGGTAGGTGAAAGAGAAATGTGACTATCAGTTGTGACTATAATGTTGCATGATTTGCAACAAAAAGTAGTTGGAGATGCCAATGATGATTTCATGAGAAAGGCTGGATAAATTCGAGTTCATTCAGAGCCATTATTCAGCAGTGATTGCGCAGTAGAGGCAGGCTAGCAGGTGGCAGAGATTGGAGCATGTGTTTTTCTAGATCGGACCTGATTACTGTGTAGCAATTGGAGATTGTACTGAGAGCTTGTGAGGAGCTTTGTATGATTATTGTTACATGATCTCTATGAAATATAATATACAGATAGTTGGGGGTTTTCAGCTTTAAGCTTTCCTATAAAATATTGTGTTCATATGTGTGAATGTTTGTGGTTTTAATGTGCACATGCAATTGATTTTATTTTCGCAATTAATGATCAACGGTAGAAGATATTCTGTATTGTGCATGAAGTCAAATAGTCTGTGATCATGAGAATCTCAGATGTATAACATATCAGTTATATAAATTTCTACATGGTATCGAAGTGATATTGATCATTGGAGTATGCCCTTGAGGGCAGCTCAAATTATAATTCATTGAAGGACAAGATGGAGGCGGTGCTGGGTTGAAGGAGTTCATAGAAGAAGAAATTCCAAAACCTGCTTCTAGCAATGCTATCGCACTTGACGCATGGAAAAATAAGACAGAAAAATGTCAAAGGATTCTGTTGGAAGGTGTGAAGGATCACATAGTGTCCAGCCTTCATGGTAAAGCTTCTCCATTTTTGATGTGGAAAGCTTTGACAGATTTTTTCCAAAGCAAGAGCGACCAGAGGAAGTTGGCGCTCAAGGATAAACTCAGGAACATAAAAATGGAGAAAGGTGACAGTATACCCAAGTACCTCACGAAGTTTGCACCGTGCAGGTATGAGCTGGGAAGTGTGGGGGTTACTGTAGATGACGAGGACTTGGTGAGGTTGGCTCTCCTTGGGCTTCCGAAGAGTTGGCATTCATATCAGGAATCTGTTCATGGTCGGGAGAAATTGCCAGGATGGGAGTGGCTTTGGTCGGATCTTGTGCAAGATGAGATAAGTCGGAATACCAGGGACGGATCTTCATCGAAGAGTGCAGATGAAAAAAATTGTGCTTTTCTGCCAAATCAAGGAAGGGGAAGAGCAATAAGAATGCTTCTCAATCCGATGAGAAAGGCAAGAAGCAGGACATGTCCAAGGTGAAGTGCTTTCACTGTCACCAACACAGAAATTACACCACTAATTGTCAACAGAAGAAGAAAAATAAGCAGGCTCCTAGATCTACAACTGGAGAGGCCTTAGCCTCGTAGTTTGAGATGGATTTTTCACTGATCACATGCTTGGTCTCAAGTATGATGGGTTCAGTGTGGTTTCTTGATAGTGGTGCGTCTTTTCATATGACCAGAGACAAAGATCTGTTTACTGATCTAGATGAGAAAGATCTTCGAGTGCACATCGAGATGAGCGATGATGGTAGATACAGTGCGACCGATATCGGTACCATTTCCTTTGAGAGGGACTCTGGTAAAACCTTCGTATTGAAGGAAGTGATGCATGTTCCAGGATTGAAGAAGAATCTGATCTCAGTGGCCATGTTATAATACAAGGGATATGATGTTGTCTTTAGCGAGGGAAAGGCTTTCCTGCGCAGTAGGGCAACTGGTGAAACCCGGAGGATAGGGGTTCGAGTTAAGAACCTTTATCAATTACAAGTAGATGGCTGCGCAGAAATGGAAAGCAAGGTAGAAGGAGTGGTGAGCCAGGATGAGGGTGAGCTATGGCACAGGAGATTGGGCCATCTTCAGCATGGTGCTTTGAAAATTTTGCAGCAGATTTCTACTAGGCTTCCCAAAGGTACACTTGCGTAGTCAAATCAGTGCAAGGGATGTACTTTGGGAAAATTTTTGAAAGCCACATTTCACGAGAAGGATAGTCGCGCCACGAAAATCCTTGAGAGAATTCACACAGACGTGTGTGGACCTTTCTCAGTAGCTTCGACAGCAAAGCATAGGTACTATGTGATATTTGTTGATGATTTTTCTGAGAAGTGTTGGATCTTCTTCATGCAGAAGAAGAGTGAGACATACTCAAAGTTATGTGAGTTTAAGGCACTGGTTGAGAAAGAATCAGGGAAGCAAGTGAAGGCTCTTAGGAGCGACAATGGTGGTGAATTCATCTCTGGAAAATTCAAGGACTTTTGCAGCACAGAAGGAATTCGAAGAGAGCTCATAGCACCTCATAACCCATAGCAGAATGGGGTCGTGGAGCGAAAGAACAAAATGATCGTGGGTGCTGCATGGGCGATGTTTCATGATCAGGGCCTTCCCATACACTTGTGGGCTGAGGCATGCAATACTGCGGTTTATGTTCAAAACCATTGTCCTCACAGGATACTTGGCATGAGTACACCCGAGGAGGCGTTTTCTGGTAAGAGGCCTGATATTTCTCATTTGAGGATTTTTGGTTCACCTATTTACATTCATGTGATGAAGGATGCCAGGAAGAAGTTGGAGCCGATCGCAGAGGTTGGGATATTTGTGGGGTACACTGATACACCCCACAACTATCGTGTGTATTTGCCAAACAGTTGCAAGACCGTTGTGCGACGGGATATCAAATTTCATGAGGAGAAAGCCATGAATTTTTCGCTTGAGAGGGAGCCACACTTGCATGCAGATGAGGAGCTATTAGTTCCTAAGGATGAGCCTCAAGATGTGGATCAGCCACAAGAGGAGGTTCATGGAGTGGAAGATACCACTCATGCAGCGCCAACTATCAGAGGGCGGAAGCACACTACAGAAGCTGAGCGACTGATTCAGGATGCAGAGAAGATTGTGGGAGCACCTACATCACAGTGCAGATAGAGACAATCACCTGACCAGTATACTGGATACATGGCTCTTATGAGCAAGTGTATCATGACAGAGCCATCCTCTTTTGAGGAAGCTGTGGAGGACCCTGCATGGGTAGATGCCATGGTGGAAGATTATGATTCGATTTTCAGAAACAGTGCATGGGAGATTTTCCCAAGGCCGGAAGGGAAATCAGTGGTAGGTTTGAGATGGATCTACAAAGTGAAGCAAGTAGCTTACGGAAGTGTGGAGAAGTACAAGGCAAGAATTGTTTCCCGAGGCTTCTCACAGATTGAGGGGATCAATTATGAGGAAACATTTGCACATGTCGCAAGGTATTCTTCCATACGGATGATTCTTGCTCTCTCAGCACAAATGGGGTGGCACATTCATCATATGGATGTGAAGATTGCATTCCTCAATGGAGTGATTGAGGAGGAGGTGTACATAGAGCATCCTGAAGGTTTCGATATCTTCAGCAATGAGTCGCATGTATGCAAGCTCAAAAGAGCGTTGTATGGGTTGAAACAAGCACCTCATGCTTGGTACACATGGATAGACAATTATTTTACCGGACTTGGATTCTCCAAGAGTGAGGAGGATCCAAACCTATACCAGATTGTGGTGGAGGGTAAGTTGTTGATCATTATACTTTATGTAGATGATTTGATTCTAACAAGTGATGAACTGTTGATACACTCATGCAAGGCTGATCTTGCAAAGGATTTTGAGATGAAGGACTTGGGCCTCCTTCATTATTTCTTGGGATTGGAAATTTGGTAGCACAGTGATGGATTGTTTGTGTCTCAAGGAAAGTATGCCCAGGAGATACTGGAGAAGTTCAACATGCATGGCTGCAAGCCTATCGACACTCCTCTTCCTGGTGGATGGAGGAAAGAGGATGCTACATCGGCAGAGGTAGTGGATGCCACTATTTACCGATAGTTGGTGGGGTCGCTCATGTATCTAGTCAATACATGACCTAACATATGCTACGCTGTTAACCAGCTTTCACAAGCTATGGTTAAGCCTACCAAGCTCTTTTGGAAGGCAGGCAAGCATGTATTGAGATATCTCAAAGGCACATCAGGATATGGATTATGGTACAGACAATCGGATGAGGTGAAGTTGTGTGGCTTTATAGATGAAGATTGGGCAGGGAGCCCAACGGACAGAAAGAGCACATATGGAGGGATTTTCAGTATCGGGTCAACAACAGTTTCTTGGAACAGTAGGAAGCAGATATCCGTGGCACTCAGTTCAGCAAAGGCTGAGTATATGGCAGCGAGTTTGGCTGCATGCGAGGCTATATGGATGAGGAAGATCCTGGTCGGGTTGTTCAGCTCACACTTAGATCCTACTGTGATATAGTGTGATAATCAGAGTTGCATCAAAATCTCGGTTAATCCAGTATTTGATGATAGATCTAAACACATTGACATCTAGTATCATCATATCAGATATTGTGTGCAGCAGAAGATCATGTTACTTTCATACATTCCCACGGAGGATCAAGATGTTGATATCTTGACAAAGGCGCTCACCAGGAGAAAATTCGAATACCACAGGGGCAGGATCGGGGTGGCAAATAACCCCTATCTTGTTGAGAGGGAGTGTTGAGATTGCAACAAGATGATGAGCTTAGTGAAAAGAGTCACCTTCACTAAGTGGGCCCGCAGGCTATTTTTGGCGCAAAGTCTATTTTTAGACATGTCGATCATATTCTATGAGTTTCAAGATGCTATTTGTGGATGGTTGGTCAAGTTGGAAAAATAGATGGAATTCTATTTTTAGAAATATTGGGTGAAATCTATTTTTAGATTGCCAGTCTAAAAATAGATATGTTGAATATTATTAGCTCTTAATAATATTTGGACTCTAAACATTATCTTATCCTCTTGGAGCACTTTAATTAAGTGCATAGATGTGGCACAGGAGCTGACAGAAGGAATTATGCTATTCCTGAGGGTTAAGTGGAGCTATTGCATGGAGACTTCAGTTAGAACTCATGTGACAGAGTTTGGTGGAGTTACTGAAGTAGTTGGTGGAGTTGTGTTCAGTTTAAATCAGTTAAACATAATTGAGCTAGTTGTATCTAGTATAACTTATTGATACACTAGTGAGAGTGGTGTGAATTAATTATTAATTAATTCACTAATTATTAACTCATTAATCAACTAAAGAATACATCAGTTAACTACAGTGCATGGACAGTTTCAGTGGAGACTAGTGAAGAGGTAGGTGAAAGAGAAATGTGACTATCAGTTGTGACTATAGTATTGCATGATTTGCAACAAAAAGTAGTTGGAGATGCCAATGAGGATTGTGTGAGAAAGGCTGGACCAATTCGAGTTCATTCAGAGCCATTCTTCAGTAGTGATTGCGCAGTAGAGGCTGGCTGGCAGGCGACAGAGATTGGAGCATGTGTTTTGCTAAATCGGACCTGATTAGTGTGTAGCAATTGGATATTGTACTGAGAGTTTGTGAGGAGCTTTGTATGATGATTGTTACATGATCTCTATGACATATAATATAAATATAGTTGGGGGTTTTCAGCTTTAAGCTTTCCCATAAAATATTGTGTTCATATGTGTGAATGTTTGTGGTTTTAATGTGCGCATGAAATTGATTTTATTTCCACAATTAATGATCAATTGTAGAAGAGATTCTATATTGTGCATGAATTCAAATAGTGTGTGATCAGGAGAATCTTGAATGTATAGCATATCAGTTATATAAATTTCTACAAATTCTATTCAGAAAAATCAATTCCAGCCAGGTGATTGTGTGCTCCTTTGTGATTCTAGATTTAAATTTTTTAAAGGGAAATTCCATACACGTTGGATGGGACCTTATGAAGTGATCTGAGTATTCGATAATGGAGCAGTAGAAGTTAAAACTATTGATGGACAAAATTCAGTATTCTTGGTAAAAGGACACAGATTAAAGAAGTATTTTCAGCCACTTGCTAGGAAAGATTTTACACAGCAAGGCCAACAGCAATTCGGGACGGTAGTGGTGGATGGTAATACCAACCTTTTGAAAACATGAATTCTTATTATTCTTAAAGAAAGATATATTTAAAATACAAAAAATAAAAAGTAAAGAAAAAAAAAATTCCTGTAATTATGAAAATTAGTTTGCTGACATGATTGCAGAAGGATCAACCTGAAAACCAGCTTACTGGCAGGAAGATCAAAAATTTCTAATAAAAAGAGAATGTTTCTTTATCTTTAGATATGCTAGCAACCACCAAGTAAAATCAGGTTCAGCAGAACCAACCTTTATACAATTGGGGTAATTAGCATGGATATTTTTATTCAAGTAACGCTTAATTCTCGTTGCAGTTATTTTTCTTGCACCAGTGCAGGTAGACCTTCCAGAAAATTTTCTGCCTTTCTTCATAATCCACTTTCGTAATATTCCCTCATTTTTCTTCTTCAATCCCAGAATGATTAACCTTCCCATATTCTTCTGAATTTACCCTATCCGTTTCATAAAAACCCCACTTTACCCTTGAATATTTTTCCCTATCCCACTTCTGTTTATCCCCTCTTGTGGTACTATTCCTGGAATCCCTGTAACAGAATTCCTTCCCATTCTGAAATTTCCCTATTCCCACTTCTTTGTTCCCTCATGAATTCATTGCAGGATCTCCAAAAAAAAGAGAAAAAGGATATGTTCTGAAGCATCAAGAAAGGGTGAAGAAAAATTCCAGTATAAGTTGAGGAAGCCATGTTGGAAGTCCAGCCTATAATTTACTTAAATTCCCTGTTTTTTTTTTAGATATTATGCTTGCACTAGTGCAAGCATGTCGTCCTATATAATAGGTGCAAGCATAATGGTACCAGCAGAATAGCATAGTTTAAGCGGTGCAAGCAAACCAGTGCAAGTATGCACCCTGTCAAAAACATAGTACAATTTGTTCTTTTCATAATCATATGTCATAGGAAAGTGGTCATCATGAAAGTTTATAAGAAGTCCTTTCACTTGTTGATGAGTACTGGTGCTATCATATTAACTAGGAGAAAATTATTTAAAGTACAAGGTGTTTTTAAGCTAAGAATCATGATCATTTTTTAATGAATGCTAAAGTTCTTTTTTGAATTATGAAGGAGTGCAGAAGTTTTTAACTGTTGCTTGGATATAATTTCCCCTTTCCACCATAATCCTAGATGTCCTTCACTCGTAATGATTACCTCACCTAGCCGTTAAGACGCCGCCGCAAGCACCAGTCTGGCATGATATCAAAGATGTCGCGCATCCACAGCTATTTCAGTGGAATGAATGGGTGATAAGATGAAAAGGATGGTGGACAGTTGGATCCCTATCTATAAGAACCAATTTTTCCCAGTGTTGCATGTAAATTCTTGATTGTTCATAACCATTAAGTAGTGATGCCACCTGTTTGAAGCGAACCTTTGTCTCTCATTAGGGTAGAACACACTGCTGAGTATCGTAATAGTCTTGCACTATTGTGAGACTCAGGATTTCTTCAATTCTTGCAAAATTTTGATGGGCACAATAGTGAAGTGGCCCTACAGTTTTCCAAAAGTTTCAAAAATGGCTGAGTAAAAATTTTTCGTCTAAAATTTGAGGTTACATAAGAGTTTATAGCAGTAGCGACAGGCTTGGAAAATACTGGTGAGCATTGGTTTAAAAATAAAAAATTAGAAAGGAAGCGATGGCATCATTTCGTCATCGACAAGAAGATGAAGGTAGATTGGAAGAAAGGAATTCCGCGCAGTGCCCTACTAGGACAGTGGCGGGACCTCGTTTTCATCCTACAGAAATTTGTAACCTGTGAGGGAAGGTACTCCCTCACTTTTGTGTACCATTTTAGGATGTTGCAGCATTTCAAAGTCGGCTAGCATGCCTAGTGGAGGATTAATTTCCCCCATTTTTTGCTAAAGAGTTTGGGAAAAATGGCCAAGGGTGTGCGGGACAGATGGGCAGACCAGGCCAAAAAGAAGCTATATCACCATGGCTTGATAAATATTTCGGTTCAGAAACAATTAGAAGTTAAAGGCATGACCTGGGATGCACTGTTAAAACATATACATAAAAAGACAGCTGCTAGAAAGGAGACAGAGGACCCCACTAGCACAAGCAAGGGTCTGAGTAAGAATGTAAAGGGGAGTCCTTCTTGTACCAGTGCAAAAAGGAAACGACCTAAAAAATCGACAGAAGAAAGGGCCCCATCTCCAAATAAGAAGACAGCTAGTGCACTTATTGAAGAGACTCCTTCTACGACACCAGTACAGGCACAGACCCTCGAAGAAGACAACCTGTCAGTCCTTGCGGACGCAAATTTTTTTGTAGAGGTCGAAGATGACACTCTGTTGGCCTATTTCATCAAAAATGATTGGAAAAAGAATGAATGATATAGTGCAGGAAAAGAACCATAGTCCCCATAGGATGTTGAATCCCCTTCTGCACCAGTGCAAGAAGAAGAAGAACCAGAAGAAGAAGAAGAAACAACAAAAGAAGAAGAAGAACCAGAAGAAGAAGAAGAAATAGAAGAAGAAGAAGAACCGGAAGAAGAAGAAGAAGAAGAGGAAGAAGTGTTTGTTGAAACCATGAAGGATATTGAGGTCCCTGAGGAAGACATAGCTCCTGTCGAGACAGAAAAGGAAGGAGATTTGGTAACTCCTACTACTCTGATAGTTGAACTAGAGCTTCAAGTGCAGAACTTAGAACACCTCATAGCTAAATCCTAGAAGGATAAAGAATAGAGTAAAGAAGAATTAACTGCGGAGATCCAGAAAAATAAAGAAGAATTTAGAGTTTGGAAGTACTAAGTTGCGAAATTTTTCAGGCAACTTAGAAAGGTGCCAAAGAAACTAAATAACATTAGAAAGAAGAAGTTTGAAACATTGCAGGCTGATGTCAGTATGTCAAACCAGGATTAAGCTATAATGCTCAAAGTTTTGAGGGTTGTTTGCAAAGGTAAAGAGTTGTGTGAGGACACACAACAACTTAGGGATGGGAGGATGTCAGCCCCATAATTTTCTCTCTTTTTTCTATTTTCCCCTTCCTAAATCATAACCATTTACCTCTGTTTTACCTCTTTTATGCACCCTCATCTTGCACTAGTCCAAGCATGGTGACACATTTCGTATAAACTTTATTTTTCATAATTTTAATTCAACTTAGCATTAATTAATTATTTATTACATGATTTCTTACTTTTAATCACTATTTGTAACTTATCGATATCTCCAATGTTTATTTGGTAATTAGAGTACTTACCGTGACTGTTGATCCTAATGCAGGATTGGATCTTGCACCGTTGCCAGCACAACAAATCCTTGCAGCAGATCCGAACCTCCTGGATGACTGCGTCATTCTGAGCAGCTTCAGCCACAACAACAAGATCGATCCAAAGGCAGCCGAGAAATAATTTGTGAACGACGAAAGCTGGAGATTGGCTACGACCAGTTTTGTTAAACTATCTAATTTTGAAGGCCAAAAAGCTAAATTCTACATTTGGTTATGTAATTGTTTGAATGATCTATTTTGGCCTTTGGCCAAATATATATATAATGTATAATGTAAATAGGACTAGGAAGGAAGTTTTGATAGCAGAAGAGAATAGAGACACAGCCAGAGAGGAAGTAACAGGTTGTTGTATTTTTTTATCGCCCGAATCTGGGTTGGATGATGTATTAATGTATGTACTTTCCTTAGTGAATTAATAAAAGGGAGCTCTGCCTCATGTTTCATAAATTGTGTTTCTGTATTTGAGCTGATGAATTGATTAAGGTACTGAGAAACATTTTTAATTAAAAGGGAAATATACTGGTTGGCTAGGGCCTAGCCAACCTAGAACATTTACCCCATTTCCTGTTTTCCTATAAAAAAAAATTACGTTGTCAAGTGTGATTTAATTTTGAGCACATGCATTCTTGTCTAAGTGAAAGCAGATCCATTGTGTGAAGTAGATAAATTTCCTTTTCCTACAATTTCTTTTCCTGCACTTGATTTCAGATTAGTTTTCCTCTGCCTGGTCCAAGCAGGAGAAATAATCTTGCACCAATGCATGTTGGTGTGATATCTCCTTTTCTCCAATTCTGTTTGATTGGTTTTCTCCGACTAGTCCAAGCAGGAGAAATAACCCTGCACCAGTGAAATTTGGTGTGATATCTCCTTTTCTGCAATTATGTTTGATTGGTTATCCCAGCCTGGTCCAAGCAGGAGAGATGAACCTACACCAGTTCACGTTGGTGTGATGCAGCAAACCTTATTAGTCTAATTCCCACAATCTTTTTTCTTTCAATAAATGCTTATGACAGGATAAATGTATATTGATTTTTTCTTTATTCTTGCACTTTGTTAAGATCAGAAGCATTCATTTTTTATGTGTGTAATTTGAATTAACAGTATAATATCACTTGTAATAATTAAGAACTCATTTTAAGAATTAAATGCTAAGTGTAGGAAGATCTGATCTGGTGCAAGAACTAGTTTCTTGCCACAGGATCTGAGTGCTTCAAACCTAGAAAAGTTCAAGCCTTGCATGAAGTAAAAAGCCTTTAGTAAAGACACCATTTATACCTTCTGCATAAATATATGTTCCTGCACTAGTGCAAGCAGACTGCGATAGTGCAAGACAGATTAGCGCAAGAAGGAAATCTCTAAAGGAGCAAATTTAAGGGCCCATCTGAGGAGACTGCTAATTGTATCTACTAAAGGAAAACACACACTCAGTAGTTAAATAATAATTATCTAGGGTGATTTCCTTTTATATTTAATTCCCTCTTGCAAATTCATTCTTCCTTGTTCCAGTCTTAGATTATTTTGATGGTTCAAGTTTCCTTTTCTCTTCTTAATTTGATTTTGCAATCTTTCCTTTAAAGAAAGTAGGGATTTATATTAGAAAGATTCATACCATCTCTGGCATTTCCTGTGCTTTGTATCTAGGTTTACGGATCCCCTGGGTTGAAAAATTAAGTGTTGAGGAGTTTACTTAAGTGTAATTCCTGTACCCAACAAGTGGAACCCCTCATATGAACACTCACATAAGGACAATAAATACATACATTGTCTAATTCCTATTTGATTGCAATGAACATAGGTAAAAAATTGTTTCGCAAAAAAAATAGGTGGTGGACTAGATGTCGTCCACCCATAGATGCTACATTCTTGGCTTCCCATTGATATTACATTATATGGTGATGACTCCTTTGAAAATAACTCAACTACACCATTAGCACGTCCATGCATATATTAATATCTGGGTTTTGGAAAAACAACAGGGTGAAAGGAAGTAATATGGAACATATATTTTAATGAGGCAAAAAGGCACATGATCATTTTGAGAGACCCTCCCTTCAAATATATATAAATATGCAAATCAAATCCATCCTGTGAATGAAGAATAAATAAATATATGGAGGGAATCCATTATGGGAAATATTCCGTTAGCTCAAAGGCCTTTGCAGAAAATAATGGTGTTCAGATTCATGTTGATATCTCCATTTTAAGTGAACATGATAAAATTTTTTGGAAAGGATGGAAGTAGCGTTCAAATATTCCCCTTCATTTGATAAATCACCAGAAGGAAATGACCCTAGACCTAAAATATTCAACTCCAACTTCTTTTAGAAAAGAGAAATACCCCTCACATGGAAACACAAGAACAAAACATTGTAAATAAAGTGTACCTTACTATTTTGAAGCAGTATGATTTTTGATTCTATGTGTTTCCATCATGTGGAACAATATCTTTCTCCAAACATAGATTTATTATGCCTCATAATGCATATGAAGCTGCGAATTTCTAAGAACCAGTTCAAAAATTGTATACTTTGTCAATCCTAGTGGGTTCGTTGCAAAGATCGTGAGGTATCCATGACCCATATTTTCCATGAATACCCTTTAATGATCTCATTATGGAACTTAATTATCTATGAGATCAATATCCCTTTTTATTGTAGACCATCCAACTAGGATCAAGTTTTTTTTTCTAGTATATGACCACACTTCCATGAGAACATTTTCCCTTCTTTAGCAAAAATTGGGGACAATTCCCTCAGTAGGGAGAAAATGAAAATAGTAAAAATATATTTTATTTATGCTAGAAACATTTCTAGAAATAATTTGATTTCATGTCCTTATCACATTAGAAAAATTATTCTTATTAAGTATCCTATTTTAGGTTAGTTTCATGAAAAGCTAACTGTTTATTTTTTTTCTCAACTCTAAATTTTTCGAGCAAATTTATAATATAAATATGTACGACATAGAAATGGAAGGGAACCACAAATAAGATACATACTCAAAATTGACAATGGATGTCAATACTTACATCATCATCCACTAAAATAGTTCCACAAGTTTTTTCGAGGAGTGACTGGCATAAAAGTGAATCTTCTGAACAACTCTCCATCTTGGAGGGGGGAAAATTTATGTTTGCTTTATCAATATGAAAATATTCTTCCAAATTGTTTTTTGTGTCATGAAAAGTGTCTTCCTTGGTAACTATTTTTACTTTCTCCCCATGTTCTAGTTGAAGATCTGGACCCACTTCAACAAAAAATTGGTTTATTTAATTTCCATATTCATAACATATACCTGACACACCTTATATGGCTCAAAACCTAGAAGAAAAATTACTTTTAACACATTCAACTCATGGGTCTACAAGAAGATGTCAGAATCAACTACTCTTCATCAATATTTAGCACTTTCAAATCAAGTTTCATCTGGCTCTATTTTCTATGCTAAGGTTTATTTTGATCACTTTAATGATAATTTCGGTGTTTGCACTGAAGGGTTATCCGATTTCTCCTACTTGATTCTCCATCTAAGCAATGAAGTTCCATCCTCGAGATCCAGCCATGGATCTGGCTCCCTGAATTTTCTCATCCTCGATGCCAAGGTTGATCTTAATTCCTCCCACCCCTGTAAGGAAGTAATCGCTAGCATTGATCTATATTTTGTGTCCTCCAATGTGGAGATCTCAGATATGGGTGTTCCTACCCTCGATTTCAAACCCCTTTAAGCATATTTTGACGTTGAATCTACTTCATTTTCCCCTTGTATCCCTTCGACCTTGATGCCATCTCCATCTGCACCTGTGTCTTCATCTGAGAGTGAGCCTCCATCCCTTTCGATCACTTCCAGTGAATCCCTTTCTCTAAACCTTGCCTCACTCAGATCTCTGCCTCAAAATTTCTTCCCTGCCATCTTTATCACATTGGTTCCCATTCTGAGACCCCCTCATCCCAAATTTCCCTTATTAAGATCAGTCATGTCCATTTTTGTGGTGGATTTGACGCATAGATGTACGAAATCACACTAGTTTAAGGGGTGTGGTCTACCCCTTTAAACTATTGGTAACAGGCAGAAAGTGGTGGACTTCAAAAGCATACAATCTAGAGGAAAAAGCATGCAAATGTATACTCAAATTAAACTAAAACTAAAATACAAATATATATAAGCTATTGAAGAGATTCAAACGATAATAATACAAATGGTGGCTCTAGGCCCCTTCTTATAAATCGTTTTATACAAAGAATAAATTTTACCCACTTGCCAAAGGGCCCCTAGAAAATGGTTATATGTCCCAATGCAAGGATGTTGTTTTCCAAGCTCTGCCTCAGTGCAGTCTCCCTCTCTCTCTATTGTGATGGAATAAGATTTTTGGGTGGCCAAAAATCGAGTCCCCTCTATCTCTAGCTCCGGGTCAGACACTACTGGTATTTCTTGGGCAATTCTGGCCAACATAACAATGTGATCACCCATTCATCTTCTCATGGTGGCCTTATATAGGGGATTTCAAATCTTCCTTCCCTCCCTTGGTACATGGTGGATGGTGACCCAAGTGAGAGGTATGATTCCATTGTGTGCTCCAAATATTCCATTGTGTGCTCACATAGTGTTTAAGGAGGCGCTGGTGGTTGTCCTTAGGTGGCTTCATGTAAGGAGTAACTTGTCCTTTGCTTGGTGTGGTCTCGGATAGCGACATTTTGCCACTTTCAGGAATGCGCACTTATCGAGAAAAAAGGCATGCAAAAGACGCTCTTCTCGAAGGATAATGCGCACAAATAACATTTTATGACTATTTCAAATTTGATTTCCTTTAAACCTTTGGGATTTTAAATACTTTCTAGATTCCATAATGTCCTCCTGCCCTGTAAATCCTCTGGCTTGACATTAATTAATGTCTTCTTCTGTTGTGCGATTTTCCATTGTTAACAGTTTCCCCATAATGTGTGAGGTTTAGGAAGGAATGTATAGCTGAAATACATTATAGTTTCTTTTATGTATCATGCGTAGAGAGAGAGGGAGACCTGCGTGAAGCTTTGGAGTTGAAAACACCCTGCACCGTTTCCAAGAATGACAATGTCTAATGGATCCCTGCAAGAAAATAAAATTTACAATATATGTAAAAAATTTCAACGATGCGGGCATGTCCCATGCTCGTGATGCTATGGCTAGTTAAAAAAATTTGACATATATATGTTCTGTATGTGTCACTATTATGGTAGTGATGTTGGTGGTTGTTGATGACGACTGTTAATGCCCTTAGGGGAGTTTTTTCTTTGATGATAGGTGGAATGTGGTATCCATATGTGTAAAATTGGTATGGAATAGCTGCACAATGTATGCATAGGTGCTGGCTGGGACCTTCCCATGTAAGCATTGTGGATAGAGACGCTTATGGAGGCACAGGTCTTTGACCGATCTGATCAAATTGTAATGGTTGTAAGGTACGATACCATCCTGACATGAAAGCTTTTGTCATAGTCGAATGTTAGGAGGATCGATGACATCTGTGGACAATGATGTCTCTCATAGTGCCATCCGAGGACGCCCCTTGTATGGAGAGAGGTGATCCAAGGTATCGCTTCCTTTCTGGAATATGGGTGTTGAAGTCGACAAAATGGAAGCCTCAACCAAACGAGGGGTCACGGATATGAGGAATCGGGGACCTGGATGTGGCGAGTTTAACATAGGCATGTTGGTGAGAGGTGACTAAAAACTGATGACGGGGATTCAGTGGCCCGGGGTCAAAGTAGAATTATGTGGCTTGGCGGCAGTCATAGTTATTTCTGAAGGGAAAATCCCTGGAGTCGGTAGGACTTCCACGGTGGGTGTAAACTGACTATGAATTTCATGATGGTGCGTGCGTGGGGGTGAAATACTCCGACCAAGGGGGACTAGGGACTGCTGTCATGGGAGAAAAGATGAAATGATAGGGTGAGTGGGAAAAGTGAACTGTTTGATATCTTTGTACACTTACCAAAAGAATAAAATAATGGGGTTTGGTTCATACAAAACACAGAGACCGGTACCCAAAAATATGAAGTTTTTCACTCACTGATGGTGTGAGGAAGGTGTTTTGCTAAGGATGGGGGTCCCATTGGTTGGTCTCATGTGTGGGGTTGATGAAGCAGATGAACAAGTGTCGCAGATGGGATTATTCTGGTGGAGGTATGGTGGGCCAAATACGATGCACGGTGGTGCGCATTTGATCTGCTTGTACAACCCGATCATCCAAGAAGAGGGTGTCAGCTTATATGGTAAACTTTACCTTATGCATGATGAATGGATGGGCATGAGGTGCTTCCCAGACTGAAGTCGTATGGCCATGGCATCACTGTTGCTATGATATATGGTATACTTTGGGTGACGAGCGCCATGGGGGGGAGGCTTTACTGACCAACGTGGATGTTTATCATGTGCAAGGTGAGGTGATGATAAACACGGTCGAATATGAGGACCCTATGGATTATTTCTGATGGAGAAATGATGTCGGGATATGAAAATTTTTCTGGGACTCTATCATGTTCGAGGTAGAATGATACCTGCTCTGGAACTTTTAGTAGATGGTGCTATGAATGGTTTGTGGGTTTTTCCTGCAAACACAGATTCCTCAAGTGAAAGCATCTTATTTTCATCAAATATTATTGAAAGGCATGAGATTTAAAAAGGAATATGAGAGAGGGCATACCTGCCGGCGCTGAAAATTTAATTTTCCTAGAAAGAGAAAGTGTGGCATTGCTTTCGTTCATCATGGAGTACTGATGATGGTGTGACTTACGACTTGCAGAATGGACCTTCCAATCTCCTGTTATTGACCTCCAAAGTTTTTGAAAAGGGTGATGAATAGGTGAAGATGGCCCTTGTTCAATTGATTTGTACTTGCTGAGTTTTGAGACATCAGAGGCATTTGCGGAGCATTTCTTGCCATTGCGGTCAGCCCATGTACCAGGGAATAGCGATACTATGCCGAGGTAACTTCCATGGCGTCCTACATTTTAATTTCTACATTTTGATGGTGTCGAGGGTCGTATTTTTCCCTAGATTGCAGAGGCGATCTAGGAAAAAGTGTGCCTTTCTTGCACGCAATTTTTAGGGACAAGTGCGCGAGGGTGCTCTGTTCCCTAATTTTAGAGCACCTTAGGCGCGCCTGTGAAAAATACAGGCATGCAAAGGCCGATGTGACAAAATTTTTGGTTTTTTGTCTATTTTTTGGGATTTTTCTCTGTACTGATGGGTACCTGTGTTGATGACAATTTATTGTGGAGGGAGCGGGACTGGCCCAAGATCCGGATCACTCTAGCTACTGATGTTGGGGCACAACGTCAGTTGGCCGCATGGGGCCTTCTGAATTTTGCTGAGAATGAGTTTCTTCGGTCTTAGGACTGATTACTATGATACTTTATTCAGCACTAGCGCTGGAGGCACAACATGTTCATGTTGCAGGGGACGAACCTGGTGATTCGTCCCAAGACAGATATTAACTTTGTGACCAAGTTACTACCTCACGGGGAGGCTTTGAGATATCCACTCTCCTCTGGGAGTGTGAACTTTGATAGATTCCAGAGGTGTCATTGGGGGGGGGGGGGGTTCCTCTTACTGAGGTATGCATCAACTCTGGTAGTGATTATACGATTAGCGAGGTTGTTTGCTCCGCATCCATCGTCTGGCCTGCAGGTTGGAGTTTTGCGTCGGTTGAGGTACGGGCATTTCTTTGACTTCGCCCGATTTTGATTTGATGTCATGGTGTCGCAATTGAACAAGGTCAAAAATGGATCGAGGTGATTTGTGTATGCCAGTATCCTATGTAGCATCATGTATGAGAGGGTGGGGCTGCTGAGGCTGGTGGTGGCGGTGCCTATTGGGGGGCCACAGGAGCCACGTATGAGGAGGTGGGCTCTAGTGATGCCATGGGGCGATGGTGGCATGGTGGGGCATTATTGGAACGCCACGGCAGAGTCCATGTTCGAGGCCAACCCACAGATGTTCTTGCCATACCCGTATGCTGGAATGGACTTCTACGGTGACCCAAACATGGGTCTTCCATTTGGTTATGTTTGGGGACCTGCATGTATGGTTTCTATATTTTTTATGCATTTTCTTGAGTATGTATGTAATTATGTGCTTTTCTAGTGACAATGACATTATTTTGGTTACTTTGTGCAGATTTTGGCGAGGTAGGCCGCCCCATGGCCCAACTGGTGGGTCAGGATCCTCTGCGATCACCTAGGGGTGGTCAGGGAGGAGGTGATGCAGGTGGACTAGGTGGTGGTGCTAGTGGAAATGGTGGAGATGATGCTGGCCCCTCAGGTGAGGTAGAAGCTCGGCTGCTATATGGGTTGCGGCTGAGTAAGCTCGTGTTGATGCGACAGAGGCGCGCATTGCAGAACTGATAGCTCAGGTGACTGCTCTTAAGGACTTCTGGGGTCAAGTGGATCACTTGACCTATGGTATGCCTCCTCGAGGTTTCATGGATGACTTCGAGGAGGTTTAGTCAGAGACAACGATGACCCACAAGAGGGACTATCGACCCACTCAATGTCGGGTGGCGATCGTAGTGGTGACAGCAGCTCCAGTGGTGGTACTGGGAGTAGTGGTGGGTCTAGGCATCCCCCTTAAGGGGGAACCCCCCTAGAGTAGTTTTTTACATAGGGAAAGCACCTGTTAGCCCCCTATGAAATTCTTGACAAGCAAGCTGAGGGCTATATCATTTTGGAGACCTTCAAGGAATGCATCTCCTCTGAAGACACATCATCCTTGAATGTCTTCTCCCAGCCTCTGCTTTTCAATAAAATCCCCTCTGCTGATTTTCCATCTAAAGCCTCACTGGTTATAAATGCTACTCCTAAAAGAACAACATTGCCCCTCATACTCCTACAAAACACCACATTCTCACCTCCTTTCCCCCCTTGGTCAAATTTCCCCTTTTTTATTTTTCCTATTAACCCCTAAATCCCCTCTAAAAATACCTACACCCTTTGTTTTCCCAAATCCCCCCTCCATCTTCCTATCGTTACCCTTATAAGGCTTCAAAATTCATTGAAAAGGCTTAAAAACCCACTCTGAACCTTATATCAGGCCTAGCTCTCTCCTGATAGCCCCGCACTCCTTCACCTTCCACGAAACCCAGCGCTATGACCAAGCCCCGACACTGAAGGGCACTCATCGTATTTGTTCATCAGGCGCAGCCTCAGCCATAGATCTTGATTGATCGGACGGTGGTCATTAAATCCCCAGTGCCCACATCTCCCACGTTCATTTTCCCTTATTGGACCATCGTCGTCCATTCTCACGAAGATCTGACGGTTCAGAACCTCTCCGCCCAGTGGACCCCACCGCGCACTCTTCCAAACCCGCCGGTTTTCATCGCACCGCTTCTGCGCAGATGGCGGTTTTCCCTGAATGCCTAGCGATTCCATACAGATGCCGACGCATGTCTTCTGTATGACCCCAAAACCACCCATCCCCCACGCATTAACTTTCAACCATGTATGCCGAGCGAAATCGCTGTCAGCCGTCAAATCTTGAGCGCCTCATCCAACGGTCGTCATTCATCTGAGCTGCGCACTGCTTAACCCCTGTTCATCGCACCTCCTAGCCCACAGTCTGTCATCCTCCGCCGTTGATCTCCACCACGAACGATGGTCTAGATTCATCCACCCGCTGTTGAGTTTTCCACCATCGCCCGGTCCCGCCACGTCATCCCACATGTACCCTCCGTACAATCTTCCCGTCCACTCATATTTATTCGTTCAAAAGGGCCATTTTCAATATTTTTCATTGAAATTTCATTTTCTCTGCCTATGACTCCATTCCGCCACCTTTCTCCACGCCATGAATGTTTCCACCATGTTCCTGCACAATTCCACCGTTTGTTCATTCTGCATGGTCGTTCCCATCGGCTCCATCATGTCCGCCACCCCCATTGACAGAAGGATCGAGGAAGACCATGTGCAGAGGCTGTATTCAAAGCCTGATGTTATAGGAGGTGTCTTGGAGGGTGTTTGCGCCATAAATTCATCAAAGGATAGAGTTTAAACTCTACTAACCCTCCGGCGCCATTGAAGCTCAGAATGCATGAACAGAGACAGTACGGGAGTGGCAGAGAGCTCGAGGCAAGAAATAGGAGACTTTTGAGCTTCTTCACGGATTTTAGAAGGCAAAGGTACAAATTTGAAGACCCCGTGGATCGTTCAGATGGTCAAATGCATAGAGATATAGTATTATCAGGGTTTCCGTATCAGCAAAGCGTTCTTCCATGAAAAGACACGGTACACATCATTTTTCAGTCTGCATTGTGTCCAAATAAATATTTACGCCCTTTCAGCAGTCCCATTACATCAAGAAACATTTGTTACACGGTATGGTTGACCGTAGCATCATTATTTCACCATTTTTGTTCAGTCACAGAGAATGGCGGTAGTACTGCAGCCAGAGTGCCAAAAGTAAATGCACAGATTTAAAGCAATATGGGTTGCAGCTTTCCTCCTCTACGGAGCTTCAACTCTTCATTTAATTCTTCACCTACCATCTTCTGCTTTGTTTTCCCCTACAAGAATCCAGAAGAACATATTGTAAAGGTTGTTGTCCGGTTGTTCGGCTATTTCTATTAAAGGGATTCAGTTTGACTGTTAGAACAGTTTTGGGGGGGGTTACAGAGTAGTTTGTATGTAATAGGCTGGGAGGAGAAAGTATAGACTGTAATAGCCATTGGGCTTATTGTACATGAATGGTTTTTCATCAATTAATCAAAGCACATTTCACAGTATCCTGGTCTATTACTATTGGTGATGTTTTTCCTAACTCTGTTTATTACATTTTCATACTGTTTCATGTTCTTCTGGTAGGCAACATAAGTATAACATAGGATTCACCCTTGTTAGGTGCCCTATGTTTCCTACTCTCCCTACCTTTAATGTTTTCTGCTTTATGTGCTATCTGAGAATTGTCTTCAGTTGATTTAACCAGTGTAGTGGATGATATTTCCTACTCTCTGATGTATGAATTAAATGAATCAGTTCTTATATATTCTTGTTGGGTCTAAGCTGGAAGATTTGGGAACACTGGGGATTAGTGTTAGCCCTATCCACTAAGATCCTTGTACGACCCGCTGGCCTTTCTAAGATCCCTTCTGTTAAAATTATCCCTGTTTTCCCTTGGAGTTGCTAAAGCTGACCTGGAGTTAAATGACCTCTGGTTCGATCTATAAGCTGCCCCTTTGTCCTTCCCTTGAGAGTTGCCTTTGAGTATGTCCAAGCAGGTCAGGAGTTAAATGACCTCTCACCTGATCTATAGAAAGAAATTGGGCTGCTTTCCTTCTTTCACTTTCTCTCCTTAATGTTCCATTCCATCATCTATCTAAAAGATCCTTTAGTATAGATGACTTGCCCTCTGAAAGCCTTGGCTAGTTGTTGCAAGTAATTCTCCTTTCATGACTCCATAGCCCAATGGATGGCACTTTCTTGACCTATCTCTTTACTAAAACATCTTGCTATTTGTTCTTTCTCCATTACTTTCTCTGATCCCTATGATCTCTTGGCTCAACCCGGCAACCAACCACCCAAATTATTTTAAACCTCCTTTGTTCTTCATACTAGCCTAATACCTCATTGTGAGCTTCAAGACATACATACTTTGACAATCATAGAGAGATCCCTCTCTACAGCCTAAGGAGGGCTAGATCTAAGTGCAAAAAAGTGGTTCTATGTTGACTCTGTGTTTTGGTCTTGTCAACCCGGCCAAAACATGGGAACCCCCAACATAATGGCAGCTTAAAATTTGGGGACTTGTTGTTTGTTACTCAGCATTTTTAAAGCCCAGAGGCTAGGAAATCACGGTTGGGTGATGATTGAAAGTGCTCCTTTTTGTAGATCAGCCTCTCTGCTTCATTGAGTTTCCATCATACTCTTAGACAGAGCCTGGAAAGGGCCAGGTAGCCTCCGGATCTCACCCTCTTTGGAGGTGACATATCTGGTAAAAGCCCTCCCAGTCAATCTCTGGTTGGAGTTAGCTGTTTTTTAGGAGATTCCTGAAAGGTGATAGTGCCTGAGCACTGTGGTGGATAGTGTAACCCCTTCATATACATCCACCTGGTGACTCCACACTCCTTAACTCCCAAAACACCAAATGACTTCACTGGTAGAAGACTCTGAGCTGGTTGAGAAGAAGCAGTAGCCTTATTTGCATAAGCATGAATCCAAACATGGACAGAGATACACAGTATGATGCCCTGTATAATCAGTTAAATGAATTAATAGAAACGTTTGGTAAAGTGCTGGAAATGTACATGGCTAACCTGAATGCAAACGATGATTATTTCAAGCAGCCCATGCATATTCCAGAACAAGAACAAACTCAAGACCTAGAATATGACCAAGACATGTATGATGCTCAAGGAAGACGAGGAGGAAAGTGATTAGGAACTGCCTGATTGCTCACCCATGTCTTGTGTTACGCTGACTAGGAAATATCAGGACCTACTGGCAAAAGCTAATGGGGAACGCTGCCGGGAGGAATCAAGAGACCATATATAGGAGGCAGAATCTGGTATGGAAGAAGAAGCCCAAGTAAACATCCCGCCTCCCAGTCAGCTAATACAAGAGGATGAGGACTGTTGTTCTTCTAGCCATGATGAAAGAGAAACCCCTCTTTTGATAGAAGAAGAGATTGATCGGATATTAAACCAGCGGTCCACCTCCGAAATATTTTATGGAACACATGCTCCTTCTCAGTCATCTCTTGAGTTTGATGATACAAATCTAGAAGACTCTTCTGTGGATCAGGACGAAGAAAGACCTACTAAAAATCTAGAAGGTTTGCTGGGTGACATTACTTACAGTTATGATTTTCTTGTTTATGATCTATTTGATGATGAGTGTTTTCAAAGGGAAGCCGAGCTTGCAGGACCATCATCCTTATATTCATGGGAGGAAAATTAGAACCAGCACTTTCAGGGGAGTAATGAAACCAACCGGCCTATCTATGGTACTGATGGGGAGAGAAATGATAGTATAATAGCTGATGAATATTATTTGAATATTCATTCTGCTTTACCACATATCATCAGTAAGACAGCAGACCAGCAGCTTTCCTTTTCAGACGATAAGGAGAAAATCAAAAAAGAGATTCTTGGGCTAGATGAAAATAATGAGTCTTCTCTTGAAAAAGAGGAAACAATGGGACAAACCACTGCTGAAGAATACATAGATATTTTCACAGAGCTTAGCACCTCAGAGCAGAATATATCAGAGCTCCAAGAGGGCAACACTGCCATATATGATGAGTCCTCCAGTTCAGAAAATGAAGAAGATGAGGGAGATTCTCTCCCTCGAGAGTGCTTTCTTCTTGATCCAATGGAAGAAGAAGAGATCCTGGTTGAAGCCTGCCTGCCAAATATTCATAACCAGGTATCATATCATGATCCTTATGAACATTTCCTGCAAAGATTTGAAGAAGGATCAAGAGTCTTTTTGAGCAGCATGTTGCAAACAGAAATAAAAATTTTCAAAGCTACCGTTATTGAACAAAACGAGTGGGAGCTAACCTGCCTATCCAGCCTGCTCAAAGAGTTGAGCAAGAAATACCAGTCATGGGATCACTTGAAGGACTGGTTGCATTGGAAGACAATGTTTGTAAGCTAGACTGTAAATATTCCAGTTAGAGTAGGGTAGGTAGGAAAATCTCAATAAAGCTCAGTGTGTGAGCATGTAGTTAGTTGTTTTTAATTTATGCAAAGTCCAGCAGGTCAGAAAGTCTAATCCTGGCTTGACCTTTTTTCAATTTCTGTCTTAGAATGTAGAGAAGAAATCTGCTAGACAGTTTAATCCTAGCAGATACTAGTTTAGGTAAAGAACCTGTGAGGCCAACAGTCTAATCTAGTCTCATGGAGTAATAAGGGTAGAAGTAGAATAGGTTTATTTTCTTGTTTGTAAAAACATAAATGATGCAAAGGGTCTGCAAGTCCAAATGCACCCAGAAGAAAAATGCTAGGATTGTAGGATGGGTAGGTAGATTGTCGGGAAAATGTTTCTGTTGATGTAATGTCTTCACAAATTGTGGCAGCTGATCCAAAAGAAGAAAGGGATGTGCCAAGCAGTAGGCAACTGGCCTACTCCAAAGATCTATTCTCTGAATTCTTGACTCCTTCAAGAAGAAGCCATCCCCATGTGGAGCCAATGTTAGCCCACCTATGAAATTCTTGACAAGCAAGCCGGGGGCTATATCATTTTGGAGACCTTCAAGGAATGCATCTCCCCTGAAGACACATCATCCTTGAATGTCTTCTGCCAGCCTCTGCTTTTCAATAAAATCCCCTCTGCTGATTTCCCATCTAAAGCCTCACTAGTTATAAATGCTGCTCCTAAAATACCAACATAGCCCTACATACTCCTGCAAAACACCACATTCTCACCTCCTTTCCCCCCTTGGTCAAAGTTCCCCTTTTTTATTTTTCCTATTAACCCCTAAATCCCCTCTAAAAATCCCTACACCCTTTGTTTTCCCAAATCCCCCCTCCATCTTCCTATCGTTACCCTTATAAGGCTTCAAAATGCATTGGAAAGGCTTAAAAACCCACTCTGAACCTTATATTAGGCCTAGCCTCTCTCCTGATAGCCCTGCGCTCCTTCACCTTCCACGAAACCCAACGTTGTGACGAAGCCCCGACACTGAAGGGTGATCATCGTATTTTTTCATCGGGCGCAGCCTCAGCCGTAGATCTTGGTTGATCGGATGGCAGTCATTAAATCCCCAGCGCCCACGTCTCTCATGTTCATTTTCCCTTACTGGGCCATCGCCGTCCATTCTCACGAAGATCTGACGGTTCGGAACCTCTCCACCCAGTGGACCCTGCCACGCACTCTTCCAAACCCGCCGGTTTTCATCACACCGCTTCTACGTAGATGGTGGTTTTCCCCGAATTCCCTGTGATTCCATACAGCTTCTGACGCGTGTCTTCTGTACGACCCCAAAACCGCCCATCCCCCGCGCATTAACTTTCGACCATGGATGCAGAGCGAAATCGCTGTCAGCCATTAGATCTTGAGCGCCTCATCCAACGGTCGTCATTCCTATGACCTGCGCACTGCTTAACCCCTGTTCATCGCACCTCCTGGCCCACCGTCTGTCGTCCTCTGCCGTTGATCTCCGCCATGATCGACGGTCCAGATTCGTCCACCCGCTGTTGACTTTTCCACCATCGCCCAGTCCTGCCACGTCATCCCATGTGTACCCTCCATACAATCTTCCCGTCCATTCATATTTATTCGTTCAAAAGGGCCATTTTCAATTTTTTTCGTTGAAATTTCATTTTCTCCGCCTGTGACTGCATTCTGCCACCTTTCTCCATGCCATGAATGTTTCCACCGTGTTCCTGCACAATTCCGCCGTCTGTTCGTTCTGCATGGCCGTTCCCATCGGCTCCATCATGTCCACCACCCCCATTGACAGAAGGATCGAGGAAGACCATGTGCAGAGGCTGTATTCAAAGCCTGATGTTACAGGAGGCGTCTGGGGGGTGTTTGCGCCATAAATTCATCAAAGGATAGAGTTTAAACTCTACCAACCCTCCGGCGCCATTAAAGCTCAGAATGCATGAACAAAGACAATACGGGAGTGGCAGAGAGCTCAAGGCAAGAAATGGGAGACTTTTGAGCTTCTTCAGGGATTTTAGAAGGCAAAGGTACAAAGTTGAAGACCTCGTGGATCGCTCAGACGGTCTAATGCATAGAGATATAATATTATCAGGGTTTCCATATTAGTAGAGCGCTCTTCCATGAAAGGACACGGTACACATCATTTTTTCAGTCTGCATTGTATCCAAATAAAGATTTATGACCTTTCAGTAGTCCCATTACATCAAGAAACATTTGTTACATGGTATGGTCGACCATAGCATCATTATTTCACCATTTTTGTTCAGTCACTGAGAATGGCGGTAGTACTGCAGCTAGAGTGCCAGAAGTAAATGCACAGATTTAAAGCAATATGGGTTGCAGCTTTCCTCCTCTGCGGAGCTTCAATTCTTCATTTAATTCCTCACTTACCATACTCTGCTTTGTTTTCCCCTATAAGAATCCAGAAGATCATATTGTAAAGGTTGTTGTCCGGTTGTTCGGCTGTTGCTGTTAGAGGGATTCAGTTTGACTGTTAGAATAGTTTTGGGGGGGGGTTACAGAGTAGTTTGTATGTAATAGGCTGGGAGGACAAAGTATAAACTGTATTAGCCATTGGGCTTATTGTACATGACTGGTTTTGCATCAATTAATCAAAGCACATTTCACACGATCCTAGTCTATTACTATTGGTGATGTTTTTCCTAACTCTGTTTATTACATTTTCATACTGTTTCATGTTCTTCTGGTAGGCAACAGAAGTATAACATAGGATTCACCCTTGTTAGGTGCCCTATGTTTCTTGCTCTCCCTACCTTTAATGTTTTCTGCTTTATGTGCTATCTGAGAATTGTCTTCAGTTGATTTAACCAGTGTAGTGGATGATATTCCCTACTCTCTGATGTATGAATTAAATGAATCAGTTCTTATATATTCTTGTTGGGTCTAAGCTGGAAGATTTGGGAACACTGGGGATTAGTGTTAGCCCTATCCACTAAGATCCTTGTACGACCAGCTGGCTTTTCTAAGATCCCTTCTGTTAAACTTATCCCTGTTTTCCCTTGGAGTTGCTAAAGCTGACCTGGAGTTAAATGACCTCTGGTCCGATCTATAAGCTGCCCCTTTGTCCTTTCCTTCAGAGCTACCTTTGAGTATGTCCAAGCAGGTCTGGAGTTAAATTACCTCTCACCTGATCTATAGAAAGAAATTGGGCTGCTTTCCTTCTTTCACTTTCTCTCCTTAATGTTCCATTCCATCATCTATCTAAAAGATCCTTTATTATAGATGACTTTCCCTCTGAAAGCCTTTGCTAGTTGTTGCAAGTAATTCTCCTTTCATGACTCCATATCCCAATGGATGGCACTTTCTTGACCTATCCCCTTTACTAAAACATCCTGCTGCTTTGTTCTTTTCTCCCATTACTTTCTCAGTCTATGATCTCATGACTCAACCCAGCAACCAACCAACCAAATTATTTTAAACCTCCTTTGTGCTTCATACCTAGCCTAATACCTTATTGTGAGCTTCAAAGACATACATACTTTGACAATCATACAGAGATCCCTCTCTGGACCTAGGAGGGCTATATCCTAAGGTCTAAAAGTGGTTCTATGTTGTCTCATCTTTTGGTCTTGTCAACCTGGCCAAAACATGGGAACCCCAACATAATGGCGACTCCGTTGGGGACTTCTGAGTGCATTTCACCTTAAACATTTTTAAAAACTCAGAGACTTAGAACTCTGGTTAGGTTGACAGTAAGTCACTCCTTTATTGAATCGACCTCCATTATTGAGTGTCCATCATACTCTTAGACAGAGCCTGGAAAGGGCCAGGTAGCCTCCGGATCTCACCCTCTTCGGAGGTGACATATCTGGTAAAAGCCCTCCCAATCAATCTCTGGTTGGAGTTAGCTATTTTTTAGGAGATTCCTAAAAGGTGATAGTGCCTGAGCACTGTGGTGGATAGTGTAACCCCTTCATATACATCCACTTGGCAACTCCACACTCCATAACTCCCAAAATACAAAATGACTCCACTGGTAGAAGACTCTGAGCTAGTTGAGAAGAAGCAGTAGCCTTCTTTGCATAAGCATGAATCCAAACATGGACAGAGATACAAAGTATGATGCCCTGTATAATCAGTTAAATGAATTAACAGAAACGTTTGGTAAAGTGATGGAAATGTACATGGCTAACCTGAATGCAAATGACGATTATTTCGAGCAGCCCATGCATCTTCCAGAACAAGAACAAAATCAGGACCTAGAAGATGAGAAATACATGTATGATGCTCAAGGATCTGTAGAAGACGAGGAGGAAAGTGATCAGGAATGGCCTGATTGCTCACCCATGTCTTGTGTTACGCTGACTAGGAAATATCAGGACCTAATGGCAAAAGCTAATGGGGAACGCTGCCGAGAGGAAACAAGAGACCATATAGAGGAGGCAGAATCTGGTATGGAGGAAGAAACCCAAGTAAACATCCCGCCTCCCAGTCAGCTAATACAAGAGGATGAGGACTGTTGTTCTTCTGGCCATGATGAAAGGGAAACCTCTCTTTTGATAGAAGAAGAGATTGATCGGATATTAAACCAGTGGTCCACCTCCGAAATCTTTTATGGAACACATGCTCCTTCTCATTCATCTCTTGAGTTTGATGATACTAATCTAGAAGACTCCTCTGTGGATGAGGACAAAGAAAGACCTACTGAAAATCCAGAAGGTTTGGTGGGTGACATTACTTACAGTTATGATTTTCCTGTTTATGATCTATTTGATGATGAGTGTTTTCAAAGGGAAGCCGAGCTTGCAGGACCATCATCCTTATATTCATGGGAGGAAAATCAGAACCAGCAATTTCAGGGGAGTAATGAAACCAGCCAGCCTATCTATGATACTGATGGGGAGAGCAATGATATTATAATAGATGATGAATATTCTTTGAATCTTCATTCTTCTTTACCACATATCATCGGTAAGATAGGAGACCAACAACTTTCCTTTTCAGACGATGAGGAGAAAAGCAAAGAAGAGATTCTTGGGCTAGATGAAAATAATGAGTCTTCTCTTGAAAAAGAGGAAACAATGGAACAAACCACTGCTCGAGAATACATAGATATTTTCATGGAGCTTAGCACCTCAGAGCAGAATATATCAGAGCTCCAGGAGGACAACATTGCCATATATGATGAGTCCTCCAGTTCAGAAAATGAAGAAGATGAGGGAGATTCTCTCCCTTGAGAGAGCCTTCTTCTTGATCCAGTGGAAGAAGAAGAGATCCTGGTTGAAGCCTGCCTGCCAAATATTCATAACCAGGTATCATATCATGATCCTTATGAACATTTCCTGCAAAGATTTGAAGAAGGATCAAGAGTCTTTTTGAGCAGCATGTTGCAAACAGAAAGAAAATTTTTCAAAGCTACTGTTATTGAACAAAAAGAGTGGGAGCTGTTGTTGATCCCCAAGATTTTTCTTTCTTTCATCTTAATTTACCCCATTTTCCTTTTTCCATTGTTATCCTAGGCCCAATTGATCAATGAAATTAGTTAAAATTACTTTTAGAATGATTAACATGGCTAACTTGCTAAGTTTTGTGATTTTGTCATTGTAATGCATTGTGAACTGAAACTAGCTACAGAATGCAGACATTCTGTAGCTAACCGCCAATTCTGCAGCTATCTTCACGTTCAAGCATGTTCTAGGTTTCCTCTCAGGAAAAGCCACACATGGGTATATTCCACATCATGTCCTCATCGTTCGTTGCTCACCATGAAGAATGAACCGAATTCTGGACGTGGTTTTGGTACGTGGGAACTCATTCAAGGAGACAGACTTCTAATAGGACTAGGACAGTCCAGATGTCCTTTGTCCCTTTACGCTGCCATCTTTAGAGTCCTAGTACGATTTTGATAAGGAAAGACAATGATCCCCGTATTGTTGCAAGTTCTGTTATGTAGATTTGTTATAAAAGCACTTGGGAAACCGAGAGACAAGCTCTAGATTTTGCTTAGATTTCATGGATTGACTACTATATTTCTGAAGACCGAGAATACTCTGTTTCAAGTTATTTTCCTTTAATGAATAAGACATCATTGCTTTGAACGCGTTGAGTTGATTTTGAGTTAGATTCCGTCTGGTGGTAGAGGGCCCCTGCCTCCTGCACGACTTTACTTTCGTAATTTAGATAAGTATCTTAGTTTGTTTTCACGTTTTTGAATTTTGAGTTCATAGTTAATTCCATTAGTCACTGTAGCTATACTTGTTCTAAGAAAATCTTCCAAAAGATCATGATAATGAATGAGAAATGGTTGTAGTGTTGTAGGTTTTAATTGCAATTTCTTTTGTTCATTATCACATTTGAACTTATTCTAATAAAACTCTTCCAAAAAATCCTTATGATGTCTAAGGCATGACTGTGATACTGAAAGTTTCAGTTGTTTGTTTACACTAAGTAGCATAGCTGATCTTACTCTTAAAACGCTCTTCCAAAATATCATAATAATGGGTAGGAGATAGTTGTGATGTCTTAGTTTTTAAATTGCTTTCAGTCTTTATGTTTGCATTTGCACTGAATTGTACAACCAAGATTGTTCTAACAAGCTCTTCCAAAATACCATTCATGATGGACAAAATAGGCTGTATAATCCCATAGATTAATTGCATGATAACTTAGTTAGGGTACTCCGGAGTCAAATTGCATTCAATTCATGCTATGTTATTTCGTTTTAAGTTTGATAATGGCTTGTTAGTTCAGCACTGTTTATTGTAGACTAGTGACATCTTAGTTCAGTTCTAGCTTAGCTCATTGTATTTACATTCCACATTTAGTTGTCATCCATTGCATATTAGATTACATTAGTTGTTAAAATTAAACACCACGGCCTTCATTATTTACAAAACCGCTTTTGTTCCAAATATATAATTGACTCATAACCATCTGGACAGAAGACAGTATCATCCCAAGGCCTGAAGCACTTTTGCAACCTATTTATCATTTCATAAACAAAGCCTTTCCTCAAAAGACTACTTTAAAAAGAAATCTATAACTTTTGAGTAAGGTTTAGTGATATTAAAACTAGGTTGCAGAATAGAATTAGGAGCTAGTCTTAGAGTAGAAATCTTATGATGTTACCAATGTTCTTCTCCAAATATGTTTCAACAAATCTTTAATCATGGATAAGATGTTGTATCATTATAAGCTGATTGTTTAATTGTTTAGTTAGGAGAATTTGTATACTTAGCTGCCCATTTCTCAAGCTCTTCCAAAATACCTTTAATGAAAGAATTGGACAAGTTAAGTTTATGCTTTGATTCATTTTCTTGAAGTCATTATCAAGCTTTGTATTCTGCTTAGTCATAGTTTAGGTTTGATTCTGTTTCAGTATTTGCATTTGCATTTGTCATTTGTCATCAATAAATTAGGCTTCACTCTGTTTTTAACCAGCAGCTTCTTCCCACTAGCATCTAGTTCTTTTCCTTGTGAACATAAAACCATCAAAAGACCAAAAACATCATAAAACACTAAACACAATGCATTAAGAAACAAACACTTAGGCACATACAGTGCACTTCACTTCAGCAGTTTACCAACCCTGGTTGACAATTAAATGAACTCAATTTAGGAGACTAGGTTGAGCACAAACAGCTGCCCTGCCTATCCAGCCTGCTCAAATAGTTGAGAAAGAAAGACCAGTCATGGGATCACTTGAAGGACTGGTTGCATTGGAAGACAATGTTTGTAAGCTAGACTGTAAATATTCCAGTTAGAGTAGGGTAGGTAGGAAAAGCTCAATAAAGCTCAGTGTGTGAGCATGTAGTTAGTTGTTTTTAATTTATGCAAAGTCCAGCAGGTCAGACAGTCTAATCTTGGCTTGACTGTTTTTCAATTTCTGTCTTAGAATGTAGAGAAGAAATCTGCTAGACAGTTTAATCCTAGCAGATACTAGTTTAGGTAAAGAACCTGTGAGGCCAACAGTCTAATCTGGTCTCATGGAGTAATAAGGGTAGAAGTAGAATAGGTTTATTTTCTTGTTTGTAAAAAAATAAATGATGCAAAGGGTCTGCGAGTCCAAATGCACCCAGAAGAAAAATGCTAGGATTGTAGGATGGGTAGGTAGATTGTTGGGAAAATGTTTCTGCTGATGTAATGTCTTCACAAATTGTGGCAGCTAATCCAAAAGAAGAAAGGGATGTACCAAGCAGCAGGCAACTGGCCTAGTCCAAAGATCTATTCTCTAAATTCTTGACTCCTTCAAGAAGAAGCCATCCCCATGTGGAGCCACTATTAGCCCCCCTATGAAATTCTTGACAAGCAAGCCAGGGGCTATATAATTTTGGAGACCTTCAAGGAATGCATCTCCCCTGAAGATGCATCATCCTTGAATGTCTTCTGCCAGCCTCTGCTTTTCAATAAAATCCCCTCTGCTGATTTCCCATCTAAAGCCTCACTAGTTATAAATGCTGCTCCTAAAAGACCAACATTGCCCCTCATACTCCTGCAAAACACTACATTCTCACCTCCTCTGCCCCCTTGGTCAAAGTTCCCCTTTTTTATTTTTCCTATTAACCCCTAAATCCCCTCTAAAAATCCCTACACCCTTTGTTTTCCCAAATCCCCCCTCCATCTTCCTATCGTTACCCTTATAAGGCTTCAAAATGCATTGAAAAGGCTTAAAAACCCACTCTGAACCTTATATCAGGCCTAGCCTCTCTCCTGATAGCCCCGCGCTCCTTCACCTTCCACGAAACCTAGCGCTGTAACCAAGCCCCGACACTGAAGGGCGCTCATCGTATTTGTTCATCGGGCGCAGCCTCAGCCATAGATCTTGGATGATCGGACGACGGTCATTAAATCCCCAGCGCCCACGTCTCCCATGTTCATTTTCCCTTACTGGGCCATTGCCGTCCATTCTCACGAAGATCTGACGGTTCGAAACCTCTCTGGCCAGTGAACCCCGTCGCGCACTCTTCCAAACCCGCCAGATTTCATCACACCACTTCTGCGCAGATGGCGGTTTTCCCCAAATGCCCAATGATTCCATACAGTTTCCGACACGTGTCTTCTGTACGATCCCAAAACCGTCCATCCCCCACGCATTAACTTTCGACCATGGATGTCGAGCGAAATCACTGTCAGTCATCAGATCTTGAGCACCTCATCCAACGGTCGTCATTCCTCTGAGCTGCACACTGCTTAACCCCTGTTCATCGCACCTCCTGGCCCACCATCTGTCATCCTCCGCCGTTGATCTCCGCCACAATCTATGGACCAGATTTGTCCGCCCGTTGTTGACTTTTCCACCATCGCTTGGTCCCGCCATGTCATCCCACGTGTACCCTTCGTACAATCTTCCCGTCCATTCATATTTATTCATTCAAAAGGGCCATTTTCAATTTTTTTTGTTAAAATTTCATTTTCTCTGCCTGCGATTGCATTCCGCCACCTTTCTCCATGCCATGAATTTTTCCACCGTGTTCCTGCACAATTTCGTCGTCTGTTTTTTCTGCATGGCCATTCCCATCGGCTCCATCATGTCCGCCACCCCCATTGACAGAAGGATCGAGGAAGACCATGTGCAGACGCTGTATTCAAAGCCTGATGTTACAGGAGGTGTCTGGGGGGTGTTTGCGCCATAAATTCATCAAAGGACAGAGTTTAAACTCTACCAACCCTCCAGCGCCATTAAAGCTCAGAATGCATGATGAGAGACAGTACGGGAGTGGCAGAGAGCTCGAGGTAAGAAATAGGAGACTTTTGAGCTTCTTCAGGGATTTTAGAAGGCAAAGGTACAAATTTGAAGACCCCGTGGGTCGCTGAGATGGTCCAATGCATAGAGATATAATATTATCAGGGTTTCCATATCAGCAGAGCGTTCTTCCATGAAAGGACACAGTACACATAATTTTTTCAGGCTGCATTGTGTCCAAATAAATATTTACGCCCTTTCAGCAGTCCCATTACATCAAGAAACATTTGTTACATGGTATGGTCGACCCTAGCATCATTATTTCACCATTTTTGTTCAGTCACAGAGAATGGCGGTAGTACTGCAGCCAGAGTGCCAGAAGTAAATGCATAGATTTAAATCAATATGGGTTGCAGATTTCCTCCTCTGCGGAGCTTCAATTCTTCATTTAATTCTCCACCTACCATCTTCTGCTTTGTTTTCCCCTATAAGAATCCAGAAGAACATATTTTAAAGGTTGTTGTCCAGTTGTTCTGTTGTTGCTGTTAGAGGGATTCAGTTTGACTGTTAGAATATTTTTGGGGGGGGTTACAGAGTAGTTTGTCTGTAATAGGCTGGGAGGAGAAAGTCTAAACTGTATTAGCCATTGGGCTTATTGTACATGACTTGTTTTGCATCAATTAATCAAAGCACATTTCACAGGATCCTGGTCTATTACTATTGGTGATGATTTTCCTAACTCTGTTTGTTACATTTTCATACTGTTTCATGTTCTTCTGGTAGGCAACAGAAGTATAACATAGGATTCACCCTTGTTAGGTTCCCTATGTTTCCTGCTCTCCCTACCTTTAATGTTTTCTGCTTTATGTGCTATCTGAGAATTGTCTTCAGTTGATTTAACCAGTGTAGTGGATGATATTGCCTACTCTCTGATGTATGAATTAAATGAATCAGTTCTTATATATTCTTGTTGGGTCTAAGCTGGAATATTTGGGAACAGTGGGGATTAGTGTTAGCCCTATCCACTAAGATCCTTGTACGACCAGTTAGCCTTTCTAAGATCCCTTCTGTTAAACTTATCCCTGTTTTCCCTTGAAGTTGCTAAAGCTGACCTGGAGTTAAATGACCTCTGGTCCGATCTATAAGCTGCCCCTTTGTCCTTCCCTTCAGAGCTGCCTTTGAGTATGTCCAAGCAGGTCTGGAGTTAAATGATCTCTGACCTGATCTATAGAAATAAATTGGGCTGCTTTCCTTCTTTCACTTTCTCTCCTTAATTTTCCTTTCCATCATATATCTAAAATATCCTTTAGTATAGATGACTTTCCCTCTGAAAGCCTTGGCTAGTTGTTGCAAGTAATTCTCCTTTCATGACTCCATAGCCCAATGGATGGCACTTTCTTGGCCTATCCCCTTTACTGAAACATCTTGTTGCTTTGTTCTTTTCTCCCATTACTTTCTCAGTCTATGATCTCATGACTCAACCCAGCAACCAACCAACCAAATTATTTTAAACCTCCTTTGTGCTTCATACCTAGCCTAATACCTTATTGTGAGCTTCAAAGATATACATACTTTGAAAATCATAGAGAGATCCCTCTCTGGACCTAGGAGGGCTAGATCCTAAGGTCTGAAAGTGGTTCTATGTTGTCTCATGTTTTGGTCTTGTCAACCGGGCCAAAACATGGGAACCCCAACATAATGGTGACTCCGCTGGGGACTTCTGAGTGCATTTCACCTTAAACATTTTTAAAAACTCAGAGACTTAGAACTATGGTGAGGTTGGCAGTAAGTCAATCCTTTCTTGAATCGACCTCCATTATTGAGTGTCCATCATACTCTTAGACAGAGCCTGGAAAAGACCAGGTAGCCTCCAGATCTCACTCTCTTCGGATGTGACATATATGGTAAAAGCCTTCCCAGTCAATCTCTGGTTGGAGTTAGATGTTTTTTAGGAGATTCCTAAAAGGTGATAGTGCCTGAGCACTGTGGTGGACAGTGTAACCCCTTCATATACATCCACCTGGAGACTCCACACTCCATAACTCCCAAAAGACCAAATGACTCCACTGGTAGAAGACTCTGAGCTGGTTGAGAAGAAGCAGTAGCCTTCTTTGCATAAGCATGAATCTAAACATGGAAAAAGATACAAAGTATGATGCCCTGTATAATCAGTTAAATGAATTAATAGAAACGTTTGCTAAAGTGCTGGAAATGTACATGGCTAACCTGAATGCAAACGATGATTATTTCGAGCAGCCCATGCATCTTCCAGAACAAGAACAAACTCAAGACCTAGAAGATGAGAAATACATGTATGATGCTCAAGGATCTATAGAAGACGAGGAGGAAAGTGATCAGGAACTTCCTGATTTCTCACCCATGTCTTGTGTTACGGTGACTAGGAAATATCAGGACCTAATGGCAAAAGCTAATGGGGAACGCTTCCGGGAGGAAACAAGAGACCATATAGAGGAGGCAGAATCTGGTATGGAAGAAGAAGCCCAAGTAAACATCCCGCCTCCCAGCCAGCTAATACAAGAGGATGAGGACTGTTGTTCTTCTAGCCATGATGTAAGGGAAACCCCTCTTTTGATAGAAGAAGAGATTGATCGGATATTAAACCAGCGGTCCACCTCCGAAATATTTTATGGAACAATATGGTGCATTGTGTCATCGGATTTTGGCGAGGGAAGAGTTTTTGTGATGGGATTTTGCATAGGTGTAAGGTTGGGTTCCCCGCTAGGATGGTCGATTTCTGGTAGGTATAAATTGTGTCTGCCACATAGGTGCATGAATGTTTCCATTAGCAGGCATGACTCTGGTGCATGATTTTGGCCAGTGCAGATGGTGCATGGTATCACTGAGCCAACGGAGTAGATAGTGTGGGATTCTATGCTACTCGTTGTTCCTGAAATGGATGCTTAGAAGGGGTCGATCATAGGATAGGTTGTCTTCTGATTCCATTTCTGTGTCATTGGCTTGAGTGTGTCTACCTCTTTGGTGGCGTGTAGAATCAATGCAAATCGTGTCGCTCTCAACTTGGGGATATGTACAAACTTAAACATATGATGAAAGTGTGAACAATTCCAGCAATAAGTGCGCGTGATATTCTCTTGGTTTAAAAGAATTTTCTGAGGGAGAAAAGAGACTAGTCGGAGACTATCTGCAAGAGGCTTGAGTTATATGCATTGGTTGACTCGGTGATCATTTAGATCACATAGGCCACATGTTATCCTAGGCTTGGCCAAGGTTACTCTTTTTTGGTGTGTTGTCTTATCTTGCTTGATACACCATTATGGGGGTGGGGACATTGAATCGGCGATGTACTTTTTATGCCATTCCTTGAGCTCGTCCTGTCTCTTCTCTATGGCATTAATCATGTCGATGGTGGGACGAATTTTCGAGGCATAAGTACAATGTCACTCATAATGATTACACTGACATATAAGGCAAAAAATCCTTGATAGGAAGGTTCTGTTGAGTTCAATTTGAGCTCTGATGGGGAACCAGCGCTGGAAGGCTGCTAAATCAAGGCAATGGATGACTCCATGGTCTGTCTTTTTGCATAACGTACATGCTGGTCATCCCTACAAAGAGCGGTTGGGGGTAACTAGGGGTTCCCTAGTGTGCCGTTCTTCAACTGTCAAGAACATGATGGATGATCTCTTCTCATCCATTTGGATCATGGAGCTACCTGTCGACTCGGCATCCATGTCATCTTCTTGGGAAAGGTGGACTATGGCTGAGCAAAGGCTAGCTAGGGCTAACCGGAATCGAGGTATGTAATGAAAGTTCTCCAAAAGGTGATTGTCGGTGCATAATGGGCATGTGAATTATGTTGCCCGTAGTCCCACGTAGTAAACCCCTTCCATTGGATACCACCTATGGATGAGCTCCAGGGATGTGCACTCTTTGAGGTAGTGACCACATTCATCGCATAATGTGAAACGTATAATGGAAATTACTGGGGTTCTTTCTACAACCCTTCGTTCCTCCTGTAAGTATAGGATGGTACGAGGTTCATCGCCTATAGAATAGATGGAGGGATCCTATCGATAGGATCACTCAATGGCATGTAGGGCATCCCTATATCTCAGTATCTCTGGAAAATGTTGGGTATAGTGCCCACAGTTGCTAAAGAGAGCGCATGCATGATTGGTATGGAGTGCTTTGCCTTTACCTTTGGTGGTAGGTTCCTTTTTACGGGAACACGACGTTGAGATGTCTGTTTCAGAGCCAAGGAGTGGTTTTAATTCATCCAAATTCAGACATATATGGGTAGGATGACCTATTACTTCGTATATGGAGTAGACTGGTGATTCCCATTGAATGGCGGGGGTTACCATCTTCTTTCCTCTCTTTGTGGTTTTCTTGGCCGTGATCAATGGTTTCGCAATGGGAACTTCCTTTACGGGGGCAGTCTCGACCGTTTCTAATTGGATAGGTGGGGGCTCCTCGGGACTGAGGGGCTTCAAACCTGTGGCAGTAACATGGGTGGCTCCTATTTTGGAAGGAGGAATGAGGTACCGAACTGGGAATTCCAACGATATGTTGGGTAATAACAGTGTTTCCAAAACCTGCTGGGAGACAAAGCCAGCTGGGGGGTAGAGGAAAGTGGTTTGGGAGGCGGCTATTAACACTAGAAAATTGTACAGTAGAAGATAACATCAGTTAATGTCAAGCCCAAGGTTTTACAGGACAGGAACTCATTATGGAATTAAGAAGTATTTAAAATCTCTAAGGTTTTGAGAAAATCATATTTGAAATAGTCATAATGTTGAATTGCGTGTTTTAATCCTCGAGAAGATCGCCTCCTACGCGCATTTTTGTTCGATAAGCACACATTCCTGGAAATGGAAAAAAGTCACTTTCTGGGACCACACCAAGCAAAGGACAGTTACTCCTTGTGTGAAATCTGCCTAAGGACAGCCACCAGCGCCTCCTTAGACATTATGTGAGCACAAAAAATAATATTTGAGCACACAATGGAATCACACCTCTCCCTTGGGTCACCATCCATCATGTACCAAGGGAGGGAAGGAGGATTTGAAGCTCACCTATATAAACCCACCAAGAGATGAATAAATGGTGATCACATTGCTATGTTGGCCAAAGTTTCCCAAGCATCACCAACATTGTGTGCGACGTGGATCTGGAGCTAAAGAGGACTCGATAGTTGGCCACCCAACATCTTAGTCCACCATAGCAGACAGAGAGAGGGAGACTGCATCAGAGGCAGAGCTTGGAAGGAAACATCCTTGCATCGAGACATAGAGCCATTGCCTAGGGGCCCTTTGGCAAGTGGGTAAAATTTCTTCTCCATTTCAAATGTTTAATAAGAAGAGGCCATCGAGCCATCGTTTGCATTATTATCATTTTGGACTCTCTATATAGCTTCTGTATATTTTTGTTTTAGTTTTATTTTAACCAGAGCATACTTTGGCATAGTGTTTTTCATTAAATGTTATGCTTTTGAGCTCCCCCACTTTCTGCATGTTACCAATAGTTTAGAGAGTAGACTGCACTCTCTAAGCCTGTGCGATTTTGTACATCTGTGCGACTAATCCACCACAACAGGATTGGCGACTCCACTGATGTGTTCCAAGTTTATGTGGTTGTGCCATCTTTTGCAGGAGACCCTTTGTCTATGTTGAAGTGGAGCTGATAGTCCTCTGACCCATCTTACAGTTCCTAGACTCACTGGAGTGATAGAATGAAGAAAGCAGCTCCTAATATTTTACTTGCAGGTTTATTGTGTGAATTTTTTCCTCACAGAGGCACATTGCGCATGTTTAGGACTGACCTACATGCAGGAAGGCACACCTGTCAAGGATTTTTACATGCAAATTGCAGACTGAGATTTTTTCTCCCTATTTTCTACATTTTTTCTTCTTGTAAGTGTGTTGGGTAGCCCCTAATGTATCTGCCAACACCTGTGTTGATACCCCATAGCTTCTGAGAACTCACTTTTTGCTGCTTTCTGTAGGCATTTAGTTAGTTTTTCATTTAAGTTGGTTTCTACAAAAAGTGCTCACATAGTTTAAGTAGGGGGCGAATTAACCATTTCTTTCCAAACAATTTATGTTTTTGCAGATTCTGGTATGCACACTTAGTTTAACTAGTCCAAGTAAGTGGCTCAAGACCACACATGCATAAGCTAGTGTAGAAATTGTTTAGTTTAAATTCAATTTTTGCATGTAGGAAATTGCGGGACTACGATTGAATCGCCAATTAGAGCAAGTAATCTCTGTTGTCTTTGTACCATTTGGTGACCCTAGACAAGAATATGAATGCTCTACATTTGTGACTCACCATCTCCCTTTAGTTACTCACATAGACTAACTAGGAATATTTGGAAGCGGCCCATTATCCAGAATTGCTTTCCATTTGAGCAAGGAACAACGTCACATAGTTTAATTAGGGGAATTTTGTAAAGGATCACCGATATCCATATGTTAAAATTATGAGATTTTTAACCATATGCTCAAACACGCTCACCCACTAAGCAAAGGAATCCATCTAAAAATAACTTAAACCAACTCACTAAATTCTCCCTATAGGGGCCACAAAAGAATTTATAGATTAAGTTAGGATCAAGGGGGTAAGCATCCAATAAGCTGCCTTGATCACACTTCACATTGCAACATAGAATTTTTGTATTTATGGAGCTTCAAAATCCACCTATCAACCCATGGAAAATAAAACCCGAGCACAGAAGCGACCCGATTCAGAGGGGGTTAGGCTTAGGCGGAGTGTGTGCGGTATCAGCTGGGGCTACCTGACCCAGATGATACTCGGTACTGTTATATGACTACCAAGAAGCCCAAGAATTGAATGCTCACGTGGGATGATGGTTCTTAGTGGCCAAAACTAGGGCATCCTTTACCCTATAGGTGATGGTGTAGGCAAGTGCCGGACACTTTACCCTTACCTTGGTGGATTCTCTTCGGCTGACTGGGGGCGTCACCAGCTCTTACGAGACATTGTGCTAGCACTCACAAGAAATATTCTCAAGGCCCAGTTACTTTTGAGTGTGTGAGGATGTAATAGGTCTTCTAGGATTTCTAGTATCACGCACAAACAAACAAAACCATTTTTTGCTTGATTGATCACATAGATTAAGTTAAAGGGAAAATTAATTTTATTTTTCGCTTTGTTTTATGTATGTGGCCATAAATTTGTCATGATCATAGACTTGATCCCCTAAAAAATTTTCCAAAACCTACCCTGGTCAACACCCAAGCAGTTCCAATGGAACCTCATCGGTCCAAGCGTCTTTTGGACCTCCCCCCATCATCGAGAGGGGTTCCAGGTCTTTCGTCATTTAGGAGTCAAAGATGGAACATTGCCACAATTGTTGGTTCATCCTTTCTTGGAGAACCTTAGTTGGGAACCCTAGTCAGTCTCCCAACACCACACCGCAGACCACTCCCCCCTTGTCCCCTGGGGGGTAGAGGAGCGCATCCCATACGGGAAGCCAGCTAAATTCACAACAGGGTACGTCACATACTATCCCTTATTCTAACCAGAACTTCATGTCTTCACACTTTTCCATGGCGTCAACCTCCCAGTCACCCTTTTTAGTGGTGTTAAATCTACCTGATTTAACCAAGCTTACCAATGACCCCATTGCACATGACCCCAATTTTCCTCCCATGCCCACGAAGCTCCCTTCATACATACCAAATTTTGAAGGCAAGCAAGCGAAAGACCCAGGTAATCATATAATGAACTTTCTCCTATGGTGCTCATCGAATAACATCATTAACGATACTATCTGTTTGAGGCTATTTCAATGCACGCTTACGGGAGTGGCCGCGAAATGGTATGTGGAGCAACCTCTTGCTTCGCATGGAACCTTTAGCATTGTCGCTACTGCGTTCCTCACATACTTCCAGTTGCCCATTCACCACTATTCGCGAATGGAATTACTGACTCATTTCAGACAATTCCCCTCCATCCATATTTTCAAGCATCTCCATAAATGGAGGCGGTGTCACAGTTTATGCAAAGCTAAACTCGATGACTAAGTCATTTTAGATTTATTCTTGAAAATTTTGACGGTGTATATTTCAAAGGATTTGGCGCAATGCAACCCCACATCTGAAAAGGACACAAACAATAAAGCCCAGCAACTTGAACTGATCTATACGCAGTCATGATACATCTACAACATCCTGCCTAACGCCCCACACCTACAATCTTATCAAGAATTTCCAGGCGCATCTAACTCTGCAGACGGACTTATTGGGTCAAAGACCCAAGGGCACCTAGGCAGCAGTAGTTAGAATCCTGGTTACACACATGTTTCTACCCATAACATGTCTCAACCCAGATTCCAAAGTCATCATATGCAATAACAAAATTTTACTAATAGGAAAAAAGCATATCACCAAGGATGACCTTATCCTCCATCTGAGGGGACCTAGTATACAGGAATAAAGACTGATGGAAGATCTCCCCCCAATGACCAGGTGAAAACATGGGACAACATTATGCTCAATCCCAAGGGCACAACCCACCTACACAAAACAATGCATAGGTGAACTTTGTGTAGCCGTCCCAAAATCGACCACACCAGTATGATCAGGAGAACTACCCTCCTAACGTGGTTAAGAAAAATACAAAAAGAAAGCCCAAAGGGAACCCTGGACAGGAGCAACAACCAATAGCGTCCACCGTGATCCCAAGCTAGAGGTAACTCCAACTGGAATCAGAACTAGGAGCCAAGAAATGCCTAAAGGCAAGGAAAAAGGCCACCTCTACGAACAAACCATTCTTGTTCAATATGTGGTGAGTACGGGCACTATAGTCACCACTGTCCCGAACTCCGTGAGCTTAAAAAGCTACAAAGTAGCCGAGGACAAGGAGGATCTTCCCAGAAAATTGCGGTGATGCAACAACCATTCCCCCATCAAGGAACGGCCATCACTCAACAGCAAATCCCAGATGATTCTAGGAAAAGCAACCATGAAATTTACATGGCTGGGGAAGAAATGTTTTTCCAAACTTGGAATTGCAGCGACAACAACCCACCAGACACCAAAACATCAGGGGGTAGTACGAGTGCACCAACTGCACCTTTAACCATTCCAAAGATTCCTTCGGAACCATTGCCAAAAATTGTAAAAGGGCCTAATAGGCGAGCAGGTAACTACTCGAAAGCAGCCCATATATAGCATCATGGATGATTTAGTTCAATCACCTACTACTATTTCTACATTGGAAGTACTGTAGTCATTTCCAAAGCAACAGAAAGCCCTACTTTCTACATTAGGCGTTGTCAACCCTGTCGATACGCGCATGATGGCTTTTGACTTAGACAAAGCCACCCCTAGGCTTCCCTCCATGGTCTCCTTCCAGATACTAGTATCAGTACAGAATATCACTATTCATCGATGTGTCATTGACGAGGGTGCATCCACATGCATCATGTCGAAGAATGTGTGGCAGAAGTTAGGATCCCCTGAACTCAAACCTTCTGTCAACACACTCAGAGCATACGACGGTCGTCCCTCGACTCCCGTCGGCCTCTACCAAAATGTACTGGTCTGCTTAGCCAGCAAGACGGTCCACATAGACATTGAAGTCTTGGATGCTCACTTAGATTACAATATACTCCTTCAACGGAGCATCCTCTGTCTTTCGCATCATGATGTTCCCCCATGAGGATCGAATCATTACGGTAGACCAACTGTTGCATAGTGAAAAGTGTCCCCTAACAAACATGGATGTCATTCTACCCTACGTTGATATAGTTGTAGATGTTATTTCATGGTATCAAGAATATGGTCCTGGCCAATTAAAACTATTGTCCATCCCGGGGTCATTCCTAGGAGATCCTCCCATTATCCCTGAGGTATTGCTCGTTGCTAGAGGGGCCCCAGTATGCATGATGTCCACATCAAGCACCAAGGTTAGTCAGGACATGGACTCAAGTAGTAATGGCACTGAGGCATCAGCCACGGTGGCCTCCCTAGTCTACGCCGCCTCCCAAACCCCTTTCCTCTACCCACCTCCTGGCTTCGTCTCCCAACGTGTTTTGGAAACACTGGTGTTATCCAACATATCGTTGGCATTCCCAGTTTTGTACCTCGTTCCCCCTTAAGGAACAAGAGCTACCAAAGTTACTACAGTTGGGTTAAAGCCCCTCAGTTCGAGGAGCCACAGCCTACCCAAGCAACGGTCGAAACCGCCCCCGCAAGGGAAGTTCCCATTGCAAAACCGCTTACCACGGCCAAGAAAATTTCAAAGAGAGGAAAGAAAGTGGTGACCCCCACCATCCAAAGGGAGTCATTAGTCTACTCTATATGTGATGTTATAGGACACCCTACCCACATATGTCCAGAGTTGGATGAGTTAAAACAACTCCTCGGCTCTAAAGCAAGCACCTCGACACCGCGTTCCCGTAAAAAGGAACTTTCCACCAAAAGTACAGGCAAACCGCTGTGTACCAATCATGCATGCACTCTTGTGACACCTATGGGAACTATACCCATGATTTTCTAGAAATACCACGATATAGGGACACCTTACAGGCAGTCGAGCGATCTTATCAAGAGGATCCCTCCATTTAGTCCGTCAATGATGAGCTGCATACCATCCTATACCTACAAGAGGAGCATAGATTCGTAGAGTGACCCCCAGTAATTCATATTATACGTTGTACACTACGCGATGAATGTGGCGACTACCTCGAAGAGTGTGCCGCATTGGAACTCATTCATAGTTGGTATCCAATCGAAAGGGTTTACTATGTGGGGCTACGGGCAACCCAATTCACATGACCATTATGCACCGATAATCACCTTTTGGAAGATTGTCACTACATACCTCCCTTCCAACTAGCCCTTGCTAGCCTCCGCTCAGCCATAGTTCGTCTTTCCCAAGAAGACAATATGGATGTCGAGTCCACAGGTAGCTCCATGACCCAAGTAGAGGAGATGACCTGGTCCATAATGTTCTTATCAGCCGAAGAAAAACCTACAAGGGAACCCTTATTTAACCCCAATGACACTTCACGAAACACACCCGCATGCACGTTATGCAGAAAGACAGACCATACAGTCGTCCACTACCTTGACTTAGCAGCGTTGCAACGTTGGTTCCCTGTCTGGCCTCAGACCAAGCATGATGAGACCCCCATATCATGGATATTTTGCCTGATATGTCAGGGTAATAATTACAACTAACATTGTACTTATGCCTTGAAAATTCGTCCCACTATAGACATGATTAATGTCATACAAAATAGAATGGGCGATCTCCAGGAATGACATAAAAGACACATCATCGGCTCAACGTCCCCATCACCGAAATGGTGTGTCAAGCCTGATAAGACCACACACCAACCATTTGTACCCCAAGAAAATCCTAGGATAACATGCGGATTATGTGATCTAAACCATCATCGAGTCAACCAATGCAGAGAACTCAATCCCTTTGCAAATAGTCTCTACATAGTCTCATCTCTCCCTTAAAAAATTCTCTCTAATCAAGAGAGGATCACACACACTTATTGTCAAATTTTCTCACACTTTCATCATACATTTAAGTGTGCACATCTCTTCAAGCTAAGCGCAGTTAGAGTAGCATTAAGTCAACTATCCACCAAAGAGGGAGGAAAGTCTCAACTTACAAAGCAAAAATGGAAGCAGAAGATGACCACATCCATGACTGACCCTTTCCAAGCATCCACATCAGGGACAATGAGTAGCTTGGAATCTCACACTATCTACTCTTTCAACACTATGATACCATGCACCATTTACACTGGTAAATATCACGCGTTAGATGTATTCCTGCTACTGAAAGCATTCAAGCACCTCTGTGATAAGAACAAATTCCACCTACTGGAAATTGACTATCCTAGAAGGAAACCCGACCTTATGCTCACACAGGACTCTATTAGCGAGATCCTTCCCCTGCCACATGCTAGTGACACAATTCGCCACATACGACTTGTATCATCGCATGCCCAAGATAGGATTCCAACAACCCCCTCGTCCCATGATTTCCATTTTATTCCTTTCGCAAAATACCAAGGTACCTTACGCTTTTGCATTTATTTCCGTAAGATCCCAAATTTGCATGCCATCATCGAACTCCTTCATGACACCCAGCCTCTAGAACAGCACCTAGTACAACTAGAGCTAGTTGACGAAAGTCGACAATAGTCACTGCAACACAATGAGGCCCATAAGAAAAGGGTGAAAGCATCATTCGACCGCCACATCACCCCTCGCTCATTTATAGAGGGAGAGTTAGTTCTTCAATACGATGTCGCAAAAGAGGCCTTAGGGCCAGAAAAATTTGAAACCTTGTGGAAAGGACCCTATATCATCAAACATTGTCTCCGACAGGGGGCATACATCTTGACGAAATTGGATAGGACCTACTTCACTAACCCCATCAATGGCCTTTACCTCAAGAATTTATACCCATAGGGGCCTTAGCAGCGCTTATCCCCTAGAGTTAGAGTACACAAAATTCCCAACACCAAAATATTTTTGACCCAAAGACCTAAGCGCGCTCAAAGTGCCACCATGGATCACCAACTTGAACCCTATTTTAGATTTGTTGATGGACCATCGCGATGGTCTCAAAGCTTAGCTGTAGCTGCCTGGGTCATCTACCACCCTAACCAATTACCACTATGTTCAAATGGCATGTGCATCAAATTAGCAACAAACAATCAGGCAGAATATGATGTCGTTATCGGATTTATGTGCGAGGCCTGTTGAGCCTCAAATTTGTGCTTTCCTTCACCTCATTTTACCTCATTTTTCCCTTGTCCATTTCCATTTTAAACCCAATTGATCAATAAAAATAGTTAAAATTACTTCTAGAATGGTTTACATGACTGACTTGTTGAATTTTGTGATTGTTGCCATTGTTAAGCATTTTGACCTTAACTAGCTGCAGAATGCAGGCATTCCGTAGCTAACCGGCGATTCTGCAGCTACCTTTATGTTTGAGTATGTTCCAGGTGGCCTCTGGAGGAAAAACACATATGGGCATGATCCACGTCGTGCCTACATGGTGTGTTGCTCGTCATGGAAGAGGAAATGAATTCTGGGTACGGTTATGCACGTGTGAACACATTTGTGAAGGAAGACTCCTACTAGGACTGTCACAGTCCAGGTGTCTTTTCTCCTTCACGTAGCCACCTCAAAGACTCCTAGGATGATTTGGATAAGGAAAGACATCATTCCTAAATTATTGTAATTATTGTTACTTGCATTTACTTTATAAACTCTTGAGTAGGCCGAGAGCTTAGTTAGAAATTTTGTGTTAGATTTGCTGCTAGATTTTGTGTAAACTCTGTGTTACGTCTTTGAAGACACAAAGCATTATGTTCAAACTATTGCATCGTTAATGGAGCAGACAAAATTATCTTGAAGGCGTGATTTAATTTGGATTTGAATGCCGTCAAGTGGTAGAGGGCCCCTGCCCCTTGAACGGATTTCTTTTGCGTAAACTAGATAAGTTTTTCCTAGCTGTCTTTACGTTCTGCATATTGAATTAGTAGTTGTTTTGTTTTATATACTATAGTCGTACTCATTCTAGTTCTTCCATAAGAAGACACTCTTCCAACAGACTAAAATGATGAATGTTTAAATGACTATGGTATTGTAGGATAGGAGTTAAATTTGTATTAGTTTTTAACTAGCTACTGTGGTCATATTCGTTCCAGTTCTTCCACAAGAAGACACTTTTCCAATAAATTAAAATGATGAATGTTTAATGACTATGGTACTGTAGGATAGAAGTTGTATTTGTTTTTAACTAAATACTGTAGTTATATTCATTCCAGTTCTTTCACAAGAAGACATTCTTCCAACAGATCATAACAATGAATGATGAATAGCTATAGTATCATAGGAATTAGTTGTAGTTTTTAGTCTTCACTATCACAGTTGCACTTGTCCTAATCACTCTTCCACAAGAAAAAATTCTTCCAAGACATCCTTAAGAAGTTCAAGATATGACCGTGATGTGATAATTTAGTTTTTTTTAATTGCTTTCAGTTCATTTGCTTTCAACTGCATACAAGTTCACAGTCAGAATTGTTCTACCTCTTCCACAAGAAGGAACTTATCCAAAATATCACTAATGATGAACAAACAGATTGTGTAACCTCATAGAATAATGCATGTTAATTAGAACGCTCCGGAGTTTCATTTTGCATTTAATTCATGTCCAGCTACTTCGTTTCAAAGTTTGATGATGGCTTATGGTTTAACATTGTTCTAGTTTAGAAGCATCTTAAGCTCATGTTTAAATCAATTCATTGCACTTATATCTCATAGTCACATTGTCACTCTTTGCACAGTAAATCACTTTAGTTGATAGGACTCATAAGACAGCCCTCATTATCTACAAATATCTTTTTGTTCTGAAAACCACCAGTGATCCATAACCTTAGGAACAGAAGATAACATCATTACAAGGTCTGAAATATATCTGCAAATTCCTCACCATAAACAGAGCTCTTCCTCAACAGAACTACCTTGAAAAGAAACCAATAACTCTTTGAGTATAGGCTCTGTGACATTCAATTGAAATTGCAGAATAGAACTAGGAATTAGTCATGGAATAAATGAGCTTAGAATAGAATGTTGCATCATGATTAGTGTCTAACTATCTAGTTAGAAAACTTTCATATTTAGTGATCATTTCTCAAAGTCTAGTTTGTGTCATTTGTCATCATTAAGCTCTTGTTTCTATTCAGTAATAGTTTAGATGTTGCTTCAGTGTTTTTGATTACATTTTCCATTCCATACATTAGGCTCAACTGTGTTTTTAACCACCAATATCTTTTCATTAGTTTTCTAGGCATTTTCATTGTAAACATAAAACTTCAAAAGACCAAAAACATCATAAATCAACATAAAAGACCAAAACATCACAAAACACTACACACAACGCACTAGGGAACAAGCACCTAGGTACATATGGTACATTTCACTTCAGCAGTTTACAAATCCTGGTTGACAATTAAATGAACTCAGTTTAGGAGACTAGATTGAGACACAACATTTTGGCGCCGTTGCCGGGGAAGTGAAAACTAGGTAACCCTTGTTTCTTAGCATCCAAAAACAATTTTATGCGTAGGGAGAGAGATTCAAGGGGAAGATTTATAAGCAGCAGAGGCAGAAGTTTGACATCTAGAACACCACTTGTTTCATCTAGATCCAGAACTAGTACACCTTCAACTCAAACCCATCTTCCATCCTTTACCGATCCTGGACTTCTAGAAGATCTAAGGTCACCTATTCCATTAGAGAAACCTTCCACTTCATCCACTGAACCTGCCATAGAAGAGGATCCAAAAACCTTTGTTGAGGATACAAACCTTTCTACTTCCACAGGAGAGTCAACCATGGCAGAAGAAGGAGGAGGAGGAGTTGTTAATGGAGAACACACATTACTTGGAGGAGGTAGAGGTAGAGGTAGAGGAGAAGGAGGAAGAGGAGGTAGAGGTGCAGATGGAGGAAGAGGTAGAATAGGAAGCTCTTTTGGGTTCCCTATACTTGATGAAGAAACCAATACAACCATGAAAAACATTTCACCTTCCGTCCTTCCGAACTTCTATGGACTTAAAACTGAGGATCCTGAAACTTTCTTATTCGAATTTGAAGTGCTGTGTAGGACTTATGACTATCTTCAAGATGCTAAAAAATTGAAATTATTTCCTTCAACTCTGAAAGGAGCAGCATTGAAGTGGTTTATGAGCTTAAACAGTAGTTCCATTAGGACATGGGAAGACATGAAACAAGCATTTCTAGAGAGATACTTGGATTATTGTATGCCGGTTAATCATAAAGAAGAAGTGTTCAAGATGTTACAAAAAGAAGATGAAAACTTAGAAGATTTGTTGGAAAGATTTAAATACAACATAAAAAGCGCACAAATGGAAAACCTAGATCAAGACACTTTAAAAGCTCTTTTGTTGAAAACCATTAGGGATGAATGGTTGGATATCCTTAACATGATGGGAAAAGGGGATATATCACAACTCACATTACCTGAAATATCTGAGTTATGTATCAACCTTTCCAGAGGGAAATCCAAAACCGTCAAAGGTCCAAGAGATCCTGCTCTTGCAAGAGCAAGTAAATCTGCTTCTGGGACAGTAAGTAGATCAGAAATAGGACACATGCTTGATGATTTTAAATATGACATCTTAGGGAGTCTTAGTGAAAAAATAGACACCCTCAAGATACAAAACAAGCAAAAGGCTGAATCTGATGCCTTGGCAATCTTTTGTCCCAAATGTAGGAAGAAACATGCCTTGAGAGAGTGTCCTTTAGATGTAAAAGTTGTAGAACCCTGTGTTATTTGTTCTGAGAAACATGAGACCAAGAATTGTCCTTCTCTTCCTGGTCTCAAGGCTGTTTTTCAAGAAGAAACTCCTACAGATTCCACAGAATCTCTTAACTTTGTATCTAGAAGACCTTGGCAGGGATCTCAGACACAGGGATTTCATGATCAATTGTATAATCAACCTCCACCTTGGAATTCTTGGCAGCAACCTTGGCCCCAATTTCAAAATCAATCTCAAGCTTGGGCACAAGGATCACAAGGTCCCTATAAAAGATACTCTCCATATTATCAGTATCCACCATCCCATCCACCATATCCACAATTTTATCCTCAAAATCCTCAACAAAATTTTCCTCAAAATCTTCAACAAAATTTTCAACAAAATTCTCAACAACATCATCTGAACCAACCTCATCAAAATCAACCACTTCCATTACCATTCCCTCAAAAATCCAATCAATTACCAGCTCAGCCCATACCAAACCCCAATAATAAGAACCCTCAGAATACATACATGATAAAAGGACAACAATTTCCAACTTATTTAATTACTCCTCTAGACCTTAGTGATGTTCAACTTAGGTCTGGAAGGATACTTGAGAAGAGGAAACCTTCTGTGATCATACAAGAACAAGATGATTCTGAGGAAGACTCCCTACGGGTTAATAAAAGTCTTGAGGAAGAAACATCCTTTCAAGGCCAAAACATTGAAAAACCGAAACAAAAAGATCCAATAAGCCCAACTCCAGTATTAGAGCAACCATCCACATCTACTTCTATACCTCCCTTTCCGGAAAGATTACAAATTGACAAAGGTGTAGAAAAACAAATAATGGTGCCTAATTATGATTTCTCGGATGAATTGAGAAATGTTTGCATTAAAATTCCATTATTGCAAGCCATCAAGGAAATCCCAATTTTAGCCAAAACAATAAAGGAGTTGAGTATGAAGACAACAAAGAAAAGAATAAGAGAAACCAAGAAAATTCAACTGGTAGGACAAATAGCAGATATTATGATGGGTAAGATTACTATTCCAAAGTACCTTGACCCAGGAAATCCAGTTGTCAAAATTCACATCAATGGAATTAAAATTCAAAACACACTCATTGACTTAGGAGCAGCAATAAATATCATGAGTAGACAAATCATGGACAAACTGAAACTTCCTAATCTTCTCTTTACACCCACACTATTACAATTAGGAGATAGATCTGTGATCAGACCAGATGGGGTAATAGAAGACATTCCAGTGTCCCTAGACTCTTGGGAGTACCCTGTGGATTTCATGATCCTGACACCCAAGAATAATCTAGGAGGCCATCCCGTCATACTAGGAAGACCTTGGTTGGCTACAGCTGATGCTTTTATTAGTTGTAGGTCCGGTGATATGTATATTTCTGATGGAAGTTCAACAAAGAAATTCACTTTATATCCTCCAGCTAAGACAATTACAGATCTAGATGACACTCAATGGATAGATGATGAAGAATATTTGCAACCACTCTTCACAATTTCAGAAATTAGTGAAGATAATCAAATTCTGAATACTCTAGAAAATTTTGAATCTTCTCCAGAGCACAAACAAGAATCATTTCAAGAGAGATCCAATATTGAGTTCTTGTCATCTAGACAGATGTCTCTTCATTCCATGGACAAATTTGGCAGTTCTACAAGTGAAATTTTTCCAGGCAAAACCTTGAACATAAACAAAAACCTGGAAAAATCTCAACAAGAAGAACTAGTCAAAGTATTACAGAGACATTCTTCTGTATATGCATGGGAATACACTGACATGAAAGGGATAAGTCCCAAGACTTGTACTCATCACATCTATATAGAGGCAAATTGCAAACCAATTAGACAACCTCAAAGACGGATGAATCCAAATCTTAGGGAAATTGTCAAGGAAGAATTACAAAAATTGTTAAATGTTAACTTCATTTATCCTATTTCAGATAGTCAGTGGGTTTCCCCTTTAGTAATTGTACCTAAGAAAATGGAAAATGGAGGGTGTGTGTTGACTACCGAGAACTGAATAAAGCTACTCTTAAAGACCATTTTCCCTTACCTTTCATAGATCAAGTATTAGATACATTAGCATGTAAAAAGTACTTTTCATTCCTGGATGGATTTAGTGGTTACAATCAAATCCAAGTAGCACTTGAAGACCAAGATAAAACCACATTTACTTGTCCTTGGGGTACCTATGCCTACCGAGTATTGCCATTTGGATTGTGCAATGCACCCGCAACATTCCAAAGGGCAGTATTAGGAATTTTTTCTGATCTGATACATGACTGTGTAGAGGTGTACATGGATGATTTTACAGTTTATGGGGATACATTTGAAGAGGCTTTAGAAAACTTGGAAAAGGTCTTAAAAAGATGTCAAGAAGCAAACCTTTCTCTTAGTCATGAAAAATGTTTTATGATGTTCACTGAAGGTATTGTTTTAGGGCACCACATTTCAGGGGATGGGATTAGAGTTGATAAGGCGAAAGTTGAAGTTATTTCTAACCTATCCATTCCAAGTTGTCAAAGAGATGTTAGAAGTTTTCTAGGATTTACAGGGTACTATCGGAGATTTATAGAAAAATTCACCAAAATAGCATCTCCTCTCTTCAAATTACTCACCAAAGATTGTGAATTTAAGTGGACTTCTGATTGCCAGTTAGCTTTTGAAACCCCGAAAACCAAAATTTCTGAAGCACCTATATTAAGGGGACCTAACTGGAAGTTACCTTTTCATATCTCGACAGATGCTTCCGATACAGCTCTGGGAGCAGTATTGGGACATAAAGATTTAATTCCCTATGCCATCTATTATATCAGTAAAAATTTGACTCCTGCAGAGTTAAACTATACTGTAACTGAAAAAGAGTTTTTAGCTGTTGTTCATGCCATTAACAAATTTAGACACTATATAACAGGTTATGAAACTTTTATTCACACTGATCATTCTGCCATTAGATATTTAATGAATAAATCAATCACTAATGGTAGAGTTATAAGATGGTTGTTATTATTGTAAGAATTCAACATTACTATTCTAGATAGGCCTGGAAAACAAAACACTGTGGCTGACTTCCTGTCTAGAATTCAAAATATCAAAGATGACACTCCGGTTGAAGATCAATTTCCCGATGAATATCTTTTTGCAGTTTCTACTCAAACTCCATGGTTTGCTGATATTGCTAATTATTTAGTTTCAGGAAAATTTCCTTCAATTATGAATGCAAGGGATAAAAGAAAATTCATTAATGATAGTGCAAGATATTCATGGGTCGCTAATGAGTTGTACAAGACAGGTTCAGATTTGATCATTAGAAGGTGTGTTCGTGAAGATGAGATGCCTGAAATTCTCAAGGCATGTCATGATGAACCTTGCGGCGGACACTTTGCAGATAAGAGGACAGCCTATAAGATCCTTAACTTAGGATATTATTGGCCATCTTTGTTTAAAGATGCAAGGGAATATGTCAAAAGGTGTGACAGGTGCCAAAGGGTAGGGAAACCTTCTCCTTCAGGTGAGATGCCATTACAACCTCAGGTACACATTGAACCTTTTGAAAAATGGGCCTTGGATTTTGTAGGACCTATTAGTCCTCCATCAAGACAAAAGAAATACATATTAGTTTGCACCGATTATGTTACTAAGTGGGTAGAAGCTAAACCATTACTTGTTGCTAATGAATCATCTGTAGTTACTTTTCTTTTTGAGGATATTTTTACTCGTTTTGGTGTCCCAAGGGAAATTGTTACAGATCAAGGAGCCCAATTTACATCAAGGCTAGTGGAGAAAATGATGGAGAAGTACAAAATCAGACATAGAACATCTACTCCTTATCATCCACAAGCAAATGGTCAAGTGGAATCCACTAATAAATTCATTGAAGGAATCCTAACAAAGACTGTTCATCTACATAGAAGAGATTGGGTAGATAGGCTTCCCGAAGCCTTGTGGGCCTATAGAACTACATGGAGAAACACAACAGGCCATACTCCTTATGAGCTTGTTTATGGAAAGCAAGTTTTGTTTCCTATAGAGTTCCAAATCCAAACATTCAAGATGGCAGTTCAGCTAGGACTTGATCTAACGAAGGCACAAAAGCGTAGACTGGAGCAAATTAATGAATTGGATGAGATCAGACAAGATGCAGTTCAGAAAACAAGTCTAGTCCAACAACAAAGGGCTAGATGGCATGACAAGTACATCAAAGAGAAGAAATTTAAAGAGGGTGATTGGGCTCTCTTGTTTGATTCAAAATTCAAGGATTTTCAAGGGAAATTTCAGACACATTGGCTTGGGCCATATGAAATTGTTCGAATTTTTGATAATGGGGCAGTAAAAATCAGAACTATATATGAAGAGGAGGTCACTTTTCTTGTGAATGGCCATAGACTGAAGCTATACCACAAGCCACTCTCAAGAGAAGAGTTTGTCAAGAAGTTCCAAGGAGACAATGATGTGAAGTTAATGAAGAAGAGTCTCTCTTCTTCATCAACTCGATTAAATTTTCTGAAGCATTTCTCTTTTGAAAAAAAAAATAAAAAATAAATAAATAAAGGTATAAACATGAAAACCAATCACTGATTGGCATGTTTATACAGAAAAGATAGGGTGAAAATCAGAGTCTCTCTGACACTCTAACTTTTCCCATTTTTGTTTCTAAGCAGCTGTTATAAAAATCATAAGTTCAGTGACATAGTACTTATGATTCATTTCATCTCACTCCATTCACTATCCATCCATACTTCATCTCATCCATCATTCACATTTCACTCCATTCCACATCTCATTCATTTCACTCCATCTTCCATTCACTTCATTTTCATGTCAAAATATAGAATTTGATATCTTGCTGCAAGTGAATAAAAATATGCCATGAATTGCAGTACAGCCCTTATGTTCCTTCATTCCATGAACTGAATCCATTTTATTCCATTATCCACTTCATAATCCATCATCCATTTTCATCCATTTTCATAAACATTTCACCCATCTTCCAGAAACATTTCATTTTCATGATTAAAGTATTCTACATGAACATTCTGCAGCTCAGTGGACATTCTGCAGCTGATCACCTTTTCTGCAGCCCGACAGTCTTTTTGCAGCTATAAACCCTGAAGGCATCAACCAGCAGACATCAGAATTACAACAAAGTGATCCAATGAATTCATGAATCAAAAATATCAAGAAAATTGTGAAAGATTCCTCCAAAGATGAGCAGAGAAGACAAAGGCTACACAAACATCAAATAAAGGGCAGAGGTAACAAATTTAAATTACGATGGAAATTCATAAAAATTTAGCATAGTTTAGTTGTGGATTATTCGAAAGGTTGTTTTAATTATTTTATTGATCAAAAACCAAACAAAACCCTCTACAGACTTTGTATTAAATCTTCCAATTCAAATTTTCTATCCGATAGCATTTGAGCGGTGAAACGGCCAAAGCATTTGAAATTCCCACGACTCTTAACCAAGTTATTTAATGATGAAGATTTTTCATGCCGTCGTAAATCCTCCGCCGTCTCCTCAAATCATTAATACAATCCTCCACCTCACTCCACCACTCTATGCCATGACCATTTGCCATAACGTCATTCCGTAGCCAGTATTCCATTCCGAAGGCAGAAGCATTATTATCATCAGGAGCAGAACATAAGAGGTAAATTGGAAGCATAACGGTGTGAGAACTCAATGAACAGATAGCATATCACTGAGAACGAAGTTTGGAGCATTCTCACTGTCAACACAGAATTGTGGCCGTATAGAGTTTAAAGCCTGTTGCTACCAGAAGACAGAGGTGCTAAAATTGAAGACTTTGCTACCAAAGACAGAGGTGTGGTAGTGATTGAAGTTTGAAGTCTGTTGCTACCCGAGACAGAGATGCTGTAGTGTTGAATTTGAAGCATATCATTTGCTATCAGAGACAGAGGTTGAGTTTGAAGTCTGTTGTTACTAGAAACAGAAGTGTTTTTCAGTGATTGAGTTTGAAGTCTTTCTGTTATCAAGGACGGAGGTATTGCACAAAAAGAAACTTGAAACCATCTACCATTGTCTATCAGAGACATATTAGCTCGAAAATTGAAATTGCTTTCATATCACTCCAAAGTTCAACAAAAGTACATCAGTCTGAGGTTTCGAAGGTATTCTTCATTATCAAACAGAGGCATACAAACCAGAGATTTTGAAGACTGTTGCTATTATAAATCAAAGGTATGTCCTTCCAAAATTGAAGCCATTTTCATTTAGAGCTTGAAGCCATTTTAATCCGAAAGTAAAAGACATTGTTTTGTGGGTAGAGTGTTAATTTGATATTGAAAAACATCATGGGTTTCATCGTAAGGATTGAGCCTGTGGGATCAAAATATTTAGAAGGTTACCCACAATGCAAGGAGATGTTACAACAAATAGGATGGCTTCAATTCTTGGAAAAATTTAATGGCTTCCATAAGGAAGTCACCAAAACATTTGCCAGATCATTCCAAGGTACCGAAGTTGAAATAGGGGATGTCAAGTTTACTGTTACTGAAGTTTTTATAGCAGAGGCTACAGGATTGTCCAGAACTGGAGAAAGATGGTTTAAAAATAGGGAATTCCACAATGACTCCTGGAAACAAATTTTGAAATCACCAAATATGGATGTTAGTGTGTTCAAGAAAGGAATTCCCAGTACAGCCTTGAAAAGCAAATGGAGAAACATACTACTTCTTTTACAAAAATTTGTTACATGTGAGGGTAGATATGGGAAATTTTATGTCTACCATATTAGACTAATGTTGCATTTTCTAGGAGAAGATTTGAATTTACCATATTTCTTGTATCAGAGTCTGAAGAAAATGGCTTCCTGTGTTCAGAGAAGAGTTCAGTTTTTAGAGACAACCCTGTATCATCATGGGTTGGTCAAAATTTTAATTGAGCATCATCTATCTAAAAAAAATGATACATGGGATGATTTATTAATAAGAAATCATTTTGAAGAAGCAAAAGAACTATCACCTGAACCACAGCCCACAAAAAGAAGTAGGAAATGGAGGACTCCAAAAGGTAAAAATGACAAGCCAGTTCAAGAAAGCAGTGAGGAAGTCATTTTGGAGAAGTTGACTCGAATCAAGAGCCAACTAAAGGAAAAGAAGATAATCAAGGAATCTGTTATAGAGAAAGGAGAGGGGTCCTCTCAGCTTAGGAGAAGCCACAGATTAAAAGGAAAACTGAAGAAAACACCAATCAGACAAACAGGGGTAATCAATATTGAAGATAAAGAAACATCCATGGAAGAGGATGATGATGAAGATTTTTATGAAGGCACCCCTGAGATTGATCCTGCTCAACAGGAAATCTATAATTATGTGGAAACTTTAGAGAGGACAGCTTCAGAAAGAGAAGAGAGAACCCCCAGTCCTCCACTGACTGAAATTGATATATTAAGGAGGGATAGGTATGAGTTGGAATTGTTGAATAGACACATCAAAAATGAGAATGAAATTCTCAAAGATCAAATCAAGCTCAAGACTGACATGAACTCAACCTTATCCCTGCATATAGACAAAGTGGAGAGAACCAATGAGAAGATGAAGACAAGGAACAAAAAGTTGATCAGGGCACTCACAAACCTCAGGTTCAAACTTGTGATCAGGAAACCCAGAAGGCCTATAGCTTTCAGACAAAGGAGAAGAAGGGGATTAGATGTCCTTGCAGAAGCCTCAGAATTCATAGGATAATTTGCATGAGGACATGCAAAGAGACAGCAGTGGGGGTATGTTGAGCCTCAAATTTGTGCTTTCCTTCACCTCATTTTACTTCATTTTTCCCTTGTCCATTTCCATTTTAAACCCAATTGATCAATAAAAATAGTTAAAATTACTTCTAGAATGGTTTACATGACTGACTTGTTGAATTTTGTGATTATTGCCATTGTTAAGCATTTTGACCGGAACTAGCTGCAGAATGCAGGCATTCTGTAGCTAACCGGCGATTCTGCAGCTACCTTTATGTTTGAGCATGTTCCAGGTGGCCACTTGAGGAAAAACGCATATGGGCATGATCCACGCCGTGCCTACATGGTGTGTTGCTCGTCATGGAAGAGGAAATGGATTCTGGGTACGGTTATGCACGTGTGAACACATTTGTGAAGGAAGACTCCTACTAGGACTGTCACAGTCCAGGTGTCTTTTCTCCTTTACGCAGCCACCTTAAAGACTCCTAAGATGATTTGGATTAGGAAGACATCATTCCTAAATTATTGTAATTATTGTTACTTTCATTTACTTTATAAACTCTTGAGTAGGCCGAGAGCTTAGTTAGAAATTTTGTGTTAGATTTGCTGCTAGATTTTGTGTAAACTCTGTGTTACGTCTTTGAAGACACAGAGCATTATGTTCAAACTATTGCATCGTTAATGGAGCAGACAAAATTATCTTGAAGGCATGATTTAATTGTGAAGTTGAATGCCGTCAAGTGGTAGAGGGCCCCTGCCCCTTGAGCGGATTTCTTTTGCATAAACTAGATAAGTTTTTCCTAGCTGTCTTTACGTTCTGCATATTGAATTAGTAGTTGTTTTGTTTTATATACTGTAGTCGTACTCGTTCCAGTTCTTCCACAAGAAGACACTTTGCCAATAAATTAAAATGATGAATGTTTAAATGACTATGGTATTGTAGGATAGGAGTTAAATTTGTATTTGTTTTTAACTAGCTACTGTAGTCATATTCGTTCCAGTTCTTCCACAAGAAGACACTTTTCCAATAAATTAAAATGATGAATGTTTAATGACTATGGTACTGTAGGATAGGAGTTGTATTTGTTTTTAACTAGATACTGTAGATATATTCATTCCAGTTCTTTCACAAGAAGACATTCTTCCAACAGATCATAACAATGAATGATGAATAGCTATAGTATCATAGGAATTAGTTGTAGTTTTTTAGTCTTCACTATCACAGTTGCACTTGTCCTAATCACTCTTCCACAAGAAGAAATTCTTCCAAGACATCCTTAAGAAGTTCAAGATATGACCGTGATGTGATAATTTAGTTTTTTTAATTGCTTTCAGTTCATTTGCTTTCAACTGCATACAAGTTCACAGTCAGAATTGTTCTACCTCTTCCACAAGAAGGAACTTTTCCAAAATATCATTAATGATGAACAAACAGATTGTGTAACCTCATAGAATAATGCATGTTAATTAGAACGCTCCGAAGTTTCATTTTGCATTTAATTCATGTCCAGCTACTTCGTTTCAAAGTTTGATGATGGCTTATGGTTTAACATTGTTCTAGTTTAGAAGCATCTTAAGCTCATGTTTAAATCAATTCATTGCACTTACATCTCATAGTCACATTGTCACCCTTTGCACAATAGATCACTTTAGTTGATAGGATTCATAAGACAGCCTTCATTATTTACAAATATCTTTTTGTTCTGAAAACCACTAGTGATCCATAACCTTAGGAACAGAAGATAACATCATTACAAGGTCTGAAATATCTCTGCAAATTCCTCACCATAAACAGAGCTCTTCCTCAACAGAACCACCTTGAAAAGAAACCAATAACTCTTTGAATATAGGCTCTGTGACATTCAATTGAAATTGCAGAATAGAACTAGGAATTAGTCATGGAATAGATGAGCTTAGAATAGAATGTTGCATCATGATTAGTGTCTAACTATCTAGTTAGAAAACTTGCATATTTAGTAATCATTTCTCAAAGTCTAGTTTGTGTCATTTGTCATCATTAAGCTCTTGTTTCTGTCAGTCATAGTTTAGATGTTGCTTCAGTGTTTTTGATTACATTTTCCATTCCATACATTAGGCTCAACTGTGTTCTTGACCACCAATTTCTTTTCATTAGTTTTCTAGGTATTTTCATTGTAAACATAAAACTTCAAAAGACCAAAAACATCATAAATCAACATAAAATACCAAAACATCACAAAACACTACACACAACGCACTAGGAAACAAGCACCTAGGTACATATGGTACATTTCACTTCAGCAGTTTACAAATCCTGGTTGACAATTAAATGAACTCAGTTTAGGAGACTAGATTGAGACACAACAAGGCCCTCCATCAGGGCATCTGCCATATGCATGTCTACCTCGATTCCCAGTTAGTAGTATCACAGTTAAACCAAACATTTGAAACCAGAGACACAAACCTGTTTAGAAAATATTTTCGTGCCAAAATATTAAGCAGACAATTTGATTACATTACATTTTCACATGTATCAAGGAATCAAAACCAAGAAGCTGATCACATAGCTAATAATATCGTAGACTAGAATGCATCACGAGTAAACCATCATACATAAAAAATCAAAAACATAATATATCCATCAACATAACACAAAATGCATAAACTGAAATAGATAGCACAACATGTCGAGCCGCAAAAATATCTCTTATATATATATATATATATATATATATATATATCAAAAAATATGTGTATCTGAGTACAAAAATAGTATCGCTAGCCAATTAGCCAGCCCAAAGATACAAAGGTCATCAAAAATAAGGGAAGCTTCCTCATAATGGGTGCTTTCCCTGTGTACAAAACTACTCTAGGGGGGTTCCCCCTCAAGAGGAGCACCTGGGCCCACCACTGCTTCTCGTGCCATAACCGAAGCTGCTGTCCCCACTGCAATAGCTACCTGTCATAGAGTGGGTCGATAATCCCTCTCGCGGGCCATCACCGTCTCTAGCCAAACCTCCTCGAAGTTGTTCATGAAACCTCGAGCAGGCATCCCCTGGTTCAAGCGGTCCACTCGACCCCAGAAGTCGTCTAGAGCAGCCACCTCAGCTGTAAGTACTGCAATGCGTGCCTCAGACACATCTGCACAAGCTCGCTTAGCCATAAACTCAACTACAGTCGAGTTGCTGCCCTCACTAGAAGGGCCAGCACCATCCCCGCCAGGTCCACTGGCACCTCCACCCAGTCCACCTGCGCCACCTCCTCCCTCACCACCCTGAGGTCATGGTGGAGGATCGTGCCACACCAGTCGGGCCACTGGGCATCCCACCTCATCAACATCTGTATGAGTAACCAAAAGAATGTCATTGTCAATAAAAAAGCACATAAGTACATAAAAACTCGAAAAAATGCAGAAGAATACAGCTCATACCTGTAGGACCCCAAATGTAACCGAAAGGGAGACCGATATCTGGATCACCTTGAAACTCCATCCCTGCATACAGGTATGGCAAAGAAATCTGTGGGTTGGCCTCAAACCAGGCCTCTGTTGTGTTGTTCCAATAATGACCCACCCTACCACCACCGCCGCGTGGCATCACCGGAGCCCACCTCCTCATGTGTGGCTCCCTCGGCCCCCTAATAGGCACTACCACAACGGGCCTCAATAGCACCACCCTCTCGTACATAATACTACACAAGATGCTAGTGTACACAAATGATTTGGATTCATGTTGGACCTTGTTCATTTGCAACACCATACCATCAAAACAGAAGCGGGTGAAATCGAGAAAATGCTTGTTCCTCAAATGGCGTAAAACTTCCACCTGTGGGCCTGATGCCCGATGCGAAGCAAATGACCCCACCATTCGCACAATAATGGCTAGAGCACACCACTCAGCCACATTTTTCACTGATGCAATATTGATGCACCCCTCAGTAAGAGGCGCACCATTGAAATGCCTCCTTTGGAACCTATTTAGGTTCACTCTCCTGGCAAGGAGTGGCTACCTCAGTGCCTCACCCTGAGGTAGTAACCCAATAATGAAGTATATATCTATCTCTAGACGGATAATCAAGTTCGTCCCCCTCAGTACGAACATATTTCACCTCCTACACCAATGCTGTATAATATAACGTAACAATCAGTCCTGTGACTAAAGGAACTCGTTCTCAGCAAATTTCAGAAGGCCCCATGTGGCAAACTGACGGTGCACCCCAACATTAGCAGCCAGAGTGGTCCGGATCTCGGGCCAATATCACTCTCTCCACACTAACCTGCCAAGCCACAGGAACCCATTAGTACAGAGAAAAACATCAAAAAGGACAAAAACCCAAGTTCTTACAATGCCCTGCCCTTTGCATGCTTGTCTCTCAGATAGACGCACCCTTACATGCCTGTTTCTTACATAGGCATGCCCTTGCGCGCAAAAAGGAGGGAACAACACACCCTCGCATGTCTATCCCTCAGAAATAAGTGCAAGAAGGGCACGTCTTTGCCTAGATCACCCGTGCAATCTAGGGCAAAAATTCCCTTTGAGGCCGTACAAACCCAATTTGTGTGGCCCGTGGCACCATCAAACTGAAAAAATTGAAATGAAGGATGTCATGAATGTTACCTCAACAAAATATCTCTAATCCCCGGTACACAGGCTGGACGCAACGGCAAGAAAGGATTTGCAATTACCTCTCATCTCCCAACACTCAGAAAGTACAAATGAATAGGATTAGGGCCATAATCCCATATTTATTGCCCTTTCCCAGAACTTCGGAGGTCAATAACAAGAGATCAGAAGGTCCATTCCGCAAACCGTAAGTTGCACCATCATTAGTATGCCATGACGAACGAAAGTGATGGCACACATTCACTTTTCGAAAAAATATTTTTTTCAACACTGACAGGTATGCACCCTCCCATATTCCTTTCCAAAGTTCATGTCTTTTAATAATATTGGATGAAAAGAATACGATTTCACTTTAAATAGTTGTTTTTATAGGAAGAACCTGCAAGCCATTCACAACACCATTCACTGAAAGTTCCACAGTAGGTATCATTCTACCCTTAGCATGATAAAGTCCCAGAGAACTTTGCATATCCTGACATCATTTCTCCATCAAAAATAAACCGTAGGGTCCTCATACTCGACCATGTTTATTGTCACCTCACCCTGGATATTATAAATTTCTGCGTTGGTCGGTAGATCCTCCCCTCCATGGCGATCATCATCCAAAGTAGACCATATATCACCGCACAAGTGACGCCAGGGCCATACCATTTCAGTCTGGGAAGCACCTCATGCCCATCCATCTATCATGCATAAGGTCAAGTTTACCATTCAAACTTAAACCCCCTTCCCGGATGATCAGGTTGTGTAAGCTGATTGAAATAGCACCTCCTTGCATCGCATTTGGCCCACCATACCTCCATCAGCATAATCCCATCTGCGACATCTTCCGCTTTCTCAACCCCACACATGAGACCAACTAATGGGACCCCTACCCCCAGCAAAATATCCTCCTCACACCTTCAGTGAGTGACCCTCTTTCATGTTTTGGGGTACCCATCTCTGTTTTTTGTACAAACCAAACCCCATTATTTTATTCTTTTGTTAAGTGTACAAAGACCGCGAACGATGCCCTTCGCCATTTTGGCCTCATATTTCACCTTTTCTCCCATGGCTATATTCCCCCATTTCCCTTGGTCGAAGTTTTCCCCATGCACACACCATCACAACATTCATAGCTGGTTCACACCCGCCCTGGAAGTCCTACCAACTCCAGGGATTTTCCCTTCAAAAATAACTATGACTGCCACCAAGCTGCTCAAGTATACTTCGACCTCGGTCCACTGAATCCCCATCATCCATTTTCAGTCACCTCTCACCAACATGCCTATGTTAAAATCATCACATATAGGTCCCAAACCCATCAGGTCGGTGACCCATTGTTTGATTAAGGCTTCCTTTTTGTCAACCTCGACACCTCTTTTCCAAAAAGGAAGTGGTACCTTGGATGACCCCTCCCCATGAAAAGGGGTATACTTGGGTGGCACTATGGGAGACATCATTGTCCATAGATGTTGTTGGTGTCCCGTGTTTTGATAGTTTGGCAAATCAAAAGACAAGGCAACATCAGAACCAATCTTTAGAGTTACAGGATCTAGTCCTCCTATTCTCAGAGAGGGATCTCTCAAATATTTGTTTGCAAAGGTTTATCTTGCGTGCTTTGAGTATTGGTTTTAGACTAGTTATTAAGTGCAGGTGTTTGATTGTTTGTTTGGTTGAATTAATACAGCAGAACATGAAAGGTCTAGGAAAGATACACAGAATGGAGAAACATCTGGTTCATTGGGCAATGGAGTCAAGAAAAGGTCATAACATACTCATCAATGGATATGGGATATCAGAGGGAAAATATAACTTGGCCACAGGATCCTTTGGTTTTGGAATGAGATGGACATCAATGATTTGGAAAGAGAAGTTTAATTCTCAAACAAGGGGAATCTGAAAGCACAACTTGAACAATAAAGAGCTATTTGGTAGACAGGGCTAACCATAAATTCTACAAATCACACCTTCAAGCAAATAATGATTTCAAAACAACTTTTAAAATGAAATCTAAGATTTTGGGAATGCCCTATTTCCTCAAAGATTTTATTTCAAATGAATTAGAAAACATAAAATATTCACTGATAATTGCAGTCATAGAAGAGGGAACACCTAACACATCTATGATTACAATTATAAAGACCTTTAAGACAACTGTTTAAGTAAGGATAAAGGGCAAGATCAGAACAGACCTCCTTGGCTTACTGTAAACAGAAATACTTCAGAGGGAGACTTCAATAACAGTTTTTAAGTGGCAACAGACAAGCAGGGAGAACCATAAATCATGATGAAACCAACTGTTCTAACTATTAAGGAAATAAAAAAGCATGAGGACTAAAGAGAGAGATTAAAAACTCTAAAATACCTCAGCAGAAGAAAACATGAAACAATGAAGGATGAACAGGTCTAAGGTGCTTCCAGGAGTCATTTCTTAGCCTAAAAATTTCAACCTAATGTACTAAGAAATTATGGAACAAAATGAAGACAAGGGAAAAACATTAAACAGTTTAGAATACTTCACCAACAGCCAAGCTCATGGATCCAATGATAGAGCCTTCTCAGAAACAAGCAAGCAACAACATCATCAAGGCTTCTAAGACTTCAATTTTTTCTTCAACTCTAGCAGACTATGTATTATTTCAGAGAGTTTCAGTATTACAACTAGTAATCAACCAACCAACACTTTCTCATCTTGTCCAGTAGTATTTACAGAGAAAATGAGGAGGTGGAATGGGATAAAATATCTTCTAAGTTCAATTAATATAGTGCACTGTCTCTCGGCCTTTGAGTGGCTTAATAGAGAAGATTTTTGGTATTTCCCCTGTATTAATTGGTTTACATTAACTATTAGGCTTGTTGGAAAGAATTTTTTGACTTCAAGGCTTCTTTTTATCCTTGCAATAAATTATACTGACAGTTCACAATAAGTTCCTTTGGTTGAATTAACTGTTCAGCTGTATTGATGCAAAATATCTCCTGTCTGGAAATAAATTTGGCCTTCTTTTGATTGATTTGAGGCTGTAGGTGGCCCTGTGTCAGCTGGGGGATTCAATTAGCCCCTGATGTGGTAGTGTAGGCTCTCTGTCTGAGAAAACACTAATGACTTTCTTCAAACTATGTTTAGTTAGGAGGATTAGGCTTTTAATAATCCATTGTTGGCCGTAATCCTCCACAAATCTATCTTCAATCTTCCGTGCTGGTGCGTTTTTGTCTCTCAACACTGATATTCTTTGATTTGTGATTGACATGCTATGTTTATTGGTGTGCAGGGCTGCACAGGGGTGATATGGCATCAATGCCTCATGAACCATTGATGGAGCGTAGAGCTCTTTCTTGCGAATCGTTTCCTCTGGTGAATTAAAGGCGAAAGGATCATCACCCTCTACCTTTGAATTTTCTTCAGACGTAGCAGAAAAAACCTTGAAACTCTACAAAATACAAACAATATTATGAAATCTTGCATGTATGAGTTTACTGCTTCAGAAGGCGCGTGGAGAGAACGTGGCCGTTGGATGGCATCATCCAACAGACGAGATTGATCAGAATGAGTCGAAAGGAAATGGGGGAAGGAATTAAATCAGAGTCATCAATCGCGCAGAGATCGACGGTCGAGAGTGGAGGAAAAAAGTCAAAGCGGGGGAAACAGGGCGATGAACTTTGTGCCGTCGATCTGCAGATCAGATCAATGGCGGAGACGCTTTAATGAAACGCGTCGTACCTTGGTTATCGCACAGGCATCTTTGGAGAGCGATCAGTGTCGATGAGCAGGCGGTTTTGGAAAATGGGCCCAAGACACGTGGCAGCCGGTGTATGGAATCGCTGCGAAATAGAAGAAACCGTCGCGCGCTCAAAAACGGTGCAATGAAATCCACTTGGTTTTGTAGTAGTAAGTGGATGGCGGGGACCACCGGGGTAAGAGATCATGCGCCGTCGATCTGCAAATGAGATCGACGGTGAAAAGAGACTATATTTTTGCACTAGCGGAGAATTTCAAAATATAATAAAAACCGAAAAATCTATATATAAATGAAGGTTTAAAATGTGGGGGCGAAATATTAATTCGAAGTGGGTAGGCGCCCGACTGCGGGGCCGTGGGTTACATGGAAAGCCATAAGACCGGGGTTTATGGATTAAGGGATAATCGGTATGGGGTGATGCGATAAGTGCTACGAAGGCTAGCGCTTGGTTCCATCACCAGGGCGCATGGAGGGTAAGGGTTAAAGACTTAGCCCAAAGGGGCTTAAGTATATAATATATAGAAAATATGATTTTTATATATTTTCAATGGTTTTTCAAAGGTTTTGAGGGTTTCGATAAGGAAAGAAAGGGTCTTAAAGCTTATCAAAGGGATTTTGATGAAAGGGAGAAGGCGAGAAACATGAAAATGAGGGATTTTCATGGGAAAAATGAAGTTAGTTTTGGAGGTGGAAGGGAGGGGAAAAAGGTGTTTGTAGCATTTTTTCTTCATGTAATGACACAGAATTTCTGAGTTGAAAAGGGGGAAAGCAGTGAGGATTGTCCAAAATATAGGATATCATCAAAAGACTTTAAGCATCAACAATTTTTAGCAGTGAAATTGTTTCTTGAAGGCTATCCAAAAACATTTAGCCACCACTTGATATGATAGAATTTATAGGTGGCTAACAGTGGCTCCACTTGGGGATGGTGCTTTCTTGAAGGCATCAAGAACTTCAGACTTTGATTCTCTGGGAGGCTGATCAGTTTCCTCATCCTTTGGGCTCCCCTTCCTTTGCTGGGATGATCTTGTTTTGAAACCATATTAGCAGCCATAAAAACAATGGGTCTTCATCAACACAATCTTTCTACTTACCCAATCCTACTTATCTAACATTTTTTCTTCATTGGAGTGCACTTGGATTGGAAAACTCTTTCACAACATTTTATTCTTTTGAAAGTAGGAAATCTAATCTATTTCTACTCCTTATTTCTCCATGGACTCAGATTAAACAGTTGAGTCCATATGATTCTCTACCTAATCTATTATCTATTGTGATTGAACTGTCCAACAGACTTTATTCTCTAAATTCTACAACAGAAATTTAAAAAGCATTCAAGTCAGGATTGAATAGTCTAACTTGATGCTGGTCTATGGCATAAAAACAAGCTGCACATAGACATTATTTTTCAGAAAATTAAATAAAAAATGAGGGCTTAAGATCTAATTTTTCAAAGAATTTCCTTCTCCTTTTTTACAGCTCTATTTTGACTCTTGCTTGAGCTGTCTCTCCTTTATTAACTGGTTCATATTTTAATCTGATTGGAACCAGTTTTACTTACATCCTTTGACTCAAAATTTGAAACCGATTTGATTCATTTTCTTTTTGAAGCTTTAGGTTCAGATTTTAAGCACGTTTGAACCTTTAATGTCTATCCTAAACTATCTACCGATAAGCCAAGATTAAACAGTTTGGCAAATCAAATTCACTATCCTATCAGCAGAAAATTTAAAGCTAATTAGTCAAGATTAAACAGTTTGACTAATTAGAAGTGTGTTCTTCAAGAGTGGCATTTTAGGTTGCACACTTTCAGATTTGTTTCTCTTTTTTGGTATGGGGCTATACCTTTCTTGTTTTCACAATCTGCCCTCTTTTCTTTCTTTCTCTGTTTTTGTATTTTTTATTTTCATAACTTTGAATGCAATGTTTAGACTATAATATTTACAATGAAAAAATAGAATGCTTTGAAACTTATGATTCTTGGCAGAAGTAATGCTTTAGCATTCTGCCATTGACATGACCCCCATACAGATCTTCTCCATTCAATTCTTTCAAGAAAAATGCATTGTGACCCCTTTCAGCATGAAAAATATAGGGACCTTTCCACAAGTTCTCAAACTTTCCATGTTTTCCTTTCTCTTCTTTCCTTGAATCCCACTTAAGAACAATATTTCCAACTTGGAAATTGTCTACCTTAGTCCTCTTATCAAATAGCTTTTTCATATTTTCTTGGACCAACTGTGTTCTCTCATAGACTTCCTCTCTGGTCTGTTGTAAATGGATCATTTGGTTGATTCTTCTCTACATATCATTCTCTTCAATCTGCACTTCTTGAAGGAGCTTCATGACTGGCACTCCTAATGAGGTGGGAAATACTGCATCCATGCCATAGACTAGTTGATAGGGGGACATACTTATTGATTTCTTTGTAGTTAACCTATCAGCCCATAAGGCATGAACCAACTTACTGTACCATGATTTCTGATTTTGTTCTAAGAGTTTTTTAATGATATTGATGAGACTCTTGTTGGAAGATTCAACTAACCCATTTCCTTGGGGATAGTAAGCAGTGGAATGGCCCAAGGTTATGTGGTATTTGTAACAAAAATCAACCATCTTCTTAGATTTAAAAGAAGCAACATTGTCTATTATGATTTTTCTGGGACAACCAAATCTGGATAGGATATTTGTTTCAATAAACTTGATAATGACAGAGTCATTTGCATTCATGGAGGGTATAGCTTCTATCCACTTGGTAAAGAAGTCAGTGGCTATGAGGATCCACTTATGTTGAGCTGAGGAGGATGGGTGAATTTCCCTAATGAATTCTAAACCCCATTGTTGAAAAGGTGCCTCAACTCTGATAGGATGTAAGGGTAAGGGAAGGAGTTTCCTCTTGCCATAAAAAATTTTACACTTATGGCAAGACATGACCAACTTCTGAGTGTATGGGAAAAGAGTACGCCAATAGTAACTAGATCTGAGAATTTTGTTCACTGTGGCCTTCTAGTAGATGTGTCCTCCACATTCTCCGTCATGCAACTCATGCATGATTTTTCCTACATCATCTTCAAGTAGACATTTAAGCAAAATTCCAATAGCATTTTTCCAATATAATGTCCCATCTATAATGCAAAAACTCAAAGCTTTTTGTTTCAAAAATCTAGCTTTAGTTTTAGACAGAGAAGGAGGGGCATTTAAATATAAAAGCACATAAATAATGTTAGCATACCAAGGAGAATTTAGAAATGTTTCTTCAATAAAAGGAGTAGTAGATTCTTCTATTTCTTCCAACACATCTACCATATTCATGTATAGTGCTTGGAAGTTAGACTCAGCCATAAGTTTTTCTAATCCTTGCCCTTTAACTAGTTTGGTGGGCCTGATTTCCAAGTCATATTCAAGAATAGTTGCAATCCATTTTCCCCTTTTACCATCAGGGTCTTGACCTAGAATGTCCTTGACAATAGTATGTGGAACAAAAGAAATTATGTGAGAGTGTAAAATATAGACCCTAAATTCTTTTAATGCTTTCAATAATGCTAAGGCTTGCTTCTCCATGATGTTATATTTGAGAGGAGCATCTCTTAAGGCCCTACTAAAAAATGATATTGGTTGTTCTTGCCCCAAGTCATTCTTTTGAAGTAAAACTGCAGCTATTGTATGTTCAGATGCAAAAGAAAATATATAAAAGTCTTTGGTAAAATCTAGACTAATCAAGACTAGTGTTTGAGTAAGAGATTTTTTGACCAGTTCAAATGATTGTTTAGCTGGTAAAGTCCATTTTACACCAACATCTTTCTTAAGCATGTTTGTAATGTTTTTTAATAGCTCAGCAAGATTAGGAATAAACCTCCTCAGGAAATTAATCTTTCTGATGAAAGATTGCAATTCTTTGAGGCTCCTTGGATGGTTGATCTGCAATATGCCATCTATCCTTGTAGGGTCTATTTTGATTCCCTCTTCTAAAATTATATGGCCAAGAAGTTTACCTTCTTGGAGACCAAAGAGTGTCTTCTTGGGATTCAATGATAAGCCAAATTTCTTACACTTCTTAAAAACCTTTCTCAAGTGAAACAAATGTTCTTCGTCAGTTTTTGAGAAAACAGTTATGTCATCAAGGTAAATGATTATGAAATAGCCAATATCTTCAGAAAACGCTATGTCCATGGCCTTTTGGAAGGTGGCCCCTACATTCATTAATCGAAAAGGCATTTTGACATACATAAAGGTGCCCCAAGGTGTAGTGAAAGCAGTTTTGATTTGATCACTTGGGAGCACTAACACCTGGTTGTAATCAACCAACCAACACTTTCTCATCTTGTCCAGTAGTATTTACAGAGAAAATGAGGAGGTGGAATGGGATAAAATATCTTCTAAGTTCAATTAATACAGTACACTGTCTCTTGGCCTTTGAGGGGCTTAATAGAGAAGATTTTTGGTATTTCCCCTGTATTAATTAGTCTACATTAACTATTAGGCTTGCTGGAAAGAATTTGTTGACTTCAAGGCTCCTTGTTATCTTTGCAATAACTTTTGCTGACAGTTCACAATAAGTTCCTTTGGTTGAATTAACTGTTCAGCTATATTGATGCAAAATATCTCCTGTCTGGTAATAACTTCGGCCTTATTTTGATTGATTTGAGGTTGTAGGTGACCCTGTGGCAGCTGGGGGATTCAATTAGCCCCCTGATGTGGTAGTGTAGGCTCTCTCTCTGAGAAAACACTCATGAATTTCTTCAAACTGTGTTTAGTTCGGGGGATTAGGCTTTTAATAATCCATTGTTGGCCATAATCCTCCACAAATTTGTCTTCGATCTTCTGTGCTAGTGCGTTTTTGTCTCTCGACACTGATATTCTTTTATTTGTGATTGACTTGTTGTGTTTATTGGTGTGCAGGGCTGCGCAGGGGTGATATGGCATCAATGCCTCATGAACCATTGACGAAACGTAGAGCTTCTTCCTGTGAATGGTTTCCTCCGACGAATCGAAGGCGGGAGGATCGTCACCCTCGGCCTTCAAATTTTCTTCAGACGTAGCGAAAAAAACCTCGGAACTCTGCAAAATAAAAACAATATTATGAAATCCTATATGTATGAGTTTACTACTTTAGAAGGCGCGTGGAGAGAGCGTGGCCGTTGGATGGCATCATCCAACGGTCAAGATTGATCAGAATGAGTCAAAAGGAAATGGGGGAAGGAATTAAATGGGAGCCGTCGATCGCGCAAAGATCGACGGTCGGGAGTAGAGGCGAAAAGTCAAAGCGAAGGAATCAGGGCGATGAATTGTGGGCCGTCAATCTGCAGATCAGATCGACGGCAGAGACTCTTTAATGAAACACGTCGTTCCTTGGTTATCGCATGGGCATCTTCGGAGGGCGATCGTTGTCGATGAGCAAAGGTTTTTGAAAATGGGCCCCAAGACACATGGCAGCCGGTGTATGGAATCGCTGCGAAATAGAAGAAACCGCTGCGTGCTAAAAAACGGTGCGATGAAATCCGCTTTGTTTTTGCAACAATAAGTGGATGGAGGGGACCACCGGGGCAAGAGATCGCGCGCCGTCGATCTGCAGATGAGATCGACGGTGCAGAGTGATTAGATTTTTGCATTGGCGGAGAGTTTTAAAATATAATAAAAACCGAAAAATTTATATATATGAAGGTTCAAACTTTGGGGGTCGAAATATTAATTCGAAGTGGGTAGGCACTCGACTGCGGGGCCGTGGGTTACATGGAAAGCCATATGACCTTGGGGTTTATGGATAAAGGGCTCAACGGCATGGGGCGGTGCGATGAGCGCTTAGATGGCCAGCGCTTGGTTCTAGCACCAAGGCGTATGAAGAGGAAAGGTTAAAAACTTAGCCCAAAAGGCTTAAGTCTATATAAAAATATGATTTTTATATATATTCAATGATTTTCAAAGGACTTGGAGGTTTCGGTATAGTTTAAAAATGAGTTTTGAACTATGGAAAATGATTTTCATGAATGGAAGAAGGGGAATCATGAAAATAGAGGAATTTATGGGAGTAAAAGGGGTAAAAATGGAGGTTAGTTTTGTGGTGGAAGGGAGGGAAAAATGGGATTTTGTAGCAGTTTTTCTTCATGTAATGACACATAATTTCTGAGTTGAAAAGGGGAAAAGCAGTGACGATTGTCCAAAAGATAGGATATCATCAAAAGACTTTAAGCATCAACAATTTTTAGCAGTGAAATTGTTTCTTGAAGGCTATCCAAAAACATTTAGCCACCACTTGATATGATAGAATTTATAGGTGGCTAACAGTGGCTCCACTTGGGGATGGTGCTTTCTTGAAGGCATCAAGAACTTCAGACTTTGATTCTCTGGGAGGCTGATCAGTTTCCTCATCCTTTGGGCTCCCCTTCCTTTGCTGGGATGATCTTGTTTTGAAACCATATTAGCAGCCATAAAAACAATGGGTCTTCATCAACACAATCTTTCTACTTACCCAATCCTACTTATCTAACATTTTTTCTTCATTGGAGTGCACTTGGATTGGAAAACTCTTTCACAACATTTTATTCTTTTGAAAGTAGGAAATCTGATCTATTTCTACTCCTTATTTCTCCATGGACTCAGATTAAACAGTTGAGTCCATATGATTCTCTACCTAATCTATTATCTATTGTGATTGAACTGTCCAACAGACTTTATTCTCTAAATTCTACAACAGAAATTTAAAAAGCATTCAAGTCAGGATTGAATAGTCTAACTTGATGCTGGTCTATGGCATAAAAACAAGCTGCACATAGACATTATTTTTCAGAAAATTAAATAAAAAATGAGGGCTTAAGATCTAATTTTTCAAAGAATTTCCTTCTCCTTTTTTACAGCTCTATTTTGACTCTTGCTTGAGCTGTCTCTCCTTTATTAACTGGTTCATATTTTAATCTGATTGGAACCAGTTTTACTTACATCCTTTGACTCAAAATTTGAAACCGATTTGATTCATTTTCTTTTTGAAGCTTTAGGTTCAGATTTTAAGCACGTTTGAACCTTTAATGTCTATCCTAAACTATCTACCGATAAGCCAAGATTAAACAGTTTGGCAAATCAAATTCACTATCCTATCAGCAGAAAATTTAAAGCTAATTAGTCAAGATTAAACAGTTTGACTAATTAGAAGTGTGTTCTTCAAGAGTGGCATTTTAGGTTGCACACTTTCAGATTTGTTTCTCTTTTTTGGTATGGGGCTATACCTTTCTTGTTTTCACAATCTGCCCTCTTTTCTTTCTTTCTCTGTTTTTGTATTTTTTATTTTCATAACTTTGAATGCAATGTTTAGACTATAATATTTACAATGAAAAAATAGAATGCTTTGAAACTTATGATTCTTGGCAGAAGTAATGCTTTAGCATTCTGCCATTGACATGACCCCCATACAGATCTTCTCCATTCAATTCTTTCAAGAAAAATGCATTGTGACCCCTTTCAGCATGAAAAATATAGGGACCTTTCCACAAGTTCTCAAACTTTCCATGTTTTCCTTTCTCTTCTTTCCTTGAATCCCACTTAAGAACAATATTTCCAACTTGGAAATTGTCTACCTTAGTCCTCTTATCAAATAGCTTTTTCATATTTTCTTGGACCAACTGTGTTCTCTCATAGACTTCCTCTCTGGTCTGTTGTAAATGGATCATTTGGTTGATTCTTCTCTACATATCATTCTCTTCAATCTGCACTTCTTGAAGGAGCTTCATGACTGGCACTCCTAATGAGGTGGGAAATACTGCATCCATGCCATAGACTAGTTGATAGGGGGACATACTTATTGATTTCTTTGTAGTTAACCTATCAGCCCATAAGGCATGAACCAACTTACTGTACCATGATTTCTGATTTTGTTCTAAGAGTTTTTTAATGATATTGATGAGACTCTTGTTGGAAGATTCAACTAACCCATTTCCTTGGGGATAGTAAGCAGTGGAATGGCCCAAGGTTATGTGGTATTTGTAACAAAAATCAACCATCTTCTTAGATTTAAAAGAAGCAACATTGTCTATTATGATTTTTCTGGGACAACCAAATCTGGATAGGATATTTGTTTCAATAAACTTGATAATGACAGAGTCATTTGCATTCATGGAGGGTATAGCTTCTATCCACTTGGTAAAGAAGTCAGTGGCTATGAGGATCCACTTATGTTGAGCTGAGGAGGATGGGTGAATTTCCCTAATGAATTCTAAACCCCATTGTTGAAAAGGTGCCTCAACTCTGATAGGATGTAAGGGTAAGGGAAGGAGTTTCCTCTTGCCATAAAAAATTTTACACTTATGGCAAGACATGACCAACTTCTGAGTGTATGGGAAAAGAGTACGCCAATAGTAACTAGATCTGAGAATTTTGTTCACTGTGGCCTTCTAGTAGAGGTGTCCTCCACATTCTCCGTCATGCAACTCATGCATGATTTTTCCTACATCATCTTCAAGTAGACATTTAAGCAAAATTCCAATAGCATTTTTCCAATATAATGTCCCATCTATAATGCAAAAACTCAAAGCTTTTTGTTTCAAAAATCTAGCTTTAGTTTTAGACAGAGAAGGAGGGGCATTTAAATATAAAAGCACATAAATAATGTTAGCATACCAAGGAGAATTTAGAAATGTTTCTTCAATAAAAGGAGTAGTAGATTCTTCTATTTCTTCCAACACATCTACCATATTCATGTATAGTGCTTGGAAGTTAGACTCAGCCATAAGTTTTTCTAATCCTTGCCCTTTAACTAGTTTGGTGGGCCTGATTTCCAAGTCATATTCAAGAATAGTTGCAATCCATTTTCCCCTTTTACCATCAGGGTCTTGACCTAGAATGTCCTTGACAATAGTATGTGGAACAAAAGAAATTATGTGAGAGTGTAAAATATAGACCCTAAATTCTTTTAATGCTTTCACTAATGCTAAGGCTTGCTTCTCCATGATGTTATATTTGAGAGGAGCATCTCTTAAGGCCCTACTAAAGAAGGATATTGGTTGTTCCTGCCCCAAGTCATTCTTTTGAAGTAAAATTGCAGCTATTGTATGCTCATATGCAAAAGAAAAGATATAAAAGTCTTTGGTGAAATTTGGACAAATCAAGATTGGAGTTTGAGTAAGAGCTTGTTTTACCAGTTTGAATGATTGTTTAGCTGGTAAAGTCCATTTTACACCTACATATTTCTTAAGCATGTTTGTTATGTTTTTTAATAGATCGGCAAGGTTGGGGATGAACCTCCTCAAAAAATTAATCTTTCCAATGAAAGATTGTAACTCTTTGAGGCTTCTTGGATGGTTGATCTGTAATATGCCATATATCCTTGTAGGGTCTATTTTGATTCCCTCTTCTGAAATTATGTGGCCAAGAATTTTACCTTCTTGGAGACCAAAGAGTGTTTTCTTGGGATTCAATGATAAGCCAAATTTCCTACACTTCTCAAAAACTTTTCTTAGGTGAGTCAAATGTTCCTCATCATTTTTTGAGAAGACGGTTATGTCATCAAGGTAAATGATTATGAAATAGCCAATATCTTCAGAGAAGGCTATGTCCATGGCCCTTTGGAAGGTGGCCCTACATTCATTAATCGAAAAAGAATCAAGGCATTTGTGTACATAAGCATGCCCAATTATGATGAAAACGATTTTGATTTGATCATGGAAACTTCTTTTCAGACATAACGAGAAACCCATCTAAGAAAGGATATCCTTTTAAATGACTACCTTTAGTACTTATGGTCCATCTTGGGTAGTGAATTGTCTTTTAAAGAGGCTCTGTTTAAATTTCTGAAGTCAATACAGAGCCTGATTTCCCCTGTTTTCTTTCTAACAGAGACTAAGTTTGATACCCACTCTGAATATCTAATTGGTACAATGATCCCAGCAGCATGCATATTTTCAATTTCCGCCTTAACTAAAGGGAGTAAAAGAGGGTTTATTCTCCTTAGATTTTGTTTGAAAGGATTTTGATTTTCTTTAAGAGGAATTTTGTGTTGAATGATGTTGGTATCATAGGATTTCAGGTCTTTGTATCCCCAAGAAAAAACATCTTTGAACTCTTTGAACAACTGTATATATTGAATTTTTATGTGAGCTGGGAGAGTGCTAGACAGTTTGATCATCTTGGGTTCTGCTAGACTGCCTATTTTATGCATTTTTGTATTTGTTTCCACAGGTTCCATTCTCGGTTCTTTGGCTACATCGTTAAAATAAAAAAGGTGTTCTAAAGGTGCTAGACCTCTTGGAATTTTATCATTTTTGCATTGTAAAACTTCCAAGTCTTCTTGGTCTGTGTTGTCAGTTATCTCTGCTTCAAAAGGATTTTCATAATGATTTATATCAGCAGTATATGTCATTTTAGCTTCTGGGATTTGTTCAATATACAAGAAATTTTCTTTATGGCTAGTTTCTGACATTGGTATGCTGAAATCATTTTCTGATTTCAAGAAATCATATATGTGTTTGTCAGAATCAAACACTTGCCAGTGATATTCGTTATCAGGCATACTAGGCCTGTGTTTTACCTTCACACTGAGTTGTTCATTTATTTCAGGTATCTGGCAATTGCTGGCATTGAAAGCAAGTTCATTTGCTAGATGATTCAGTGCTCTTGGAATGAAAATAAGTTCATACTTTTCAAAGGTTTTCAATAGATCAAGGGCAGCATTTCGATATTTCCTAAGCCTTGGATTTCTAGCTAAGTATTATGCTTTGATTTGTCTTATGATAAGTTCAGAATCTCCTAAGATTGATATCCTCTGGGCTTCTAACTGTTTAAGCAGTTGTAAGCCTAGGAGATGTGCTTCATACTCAGCAATATTGTTAGTGCATGGGAAATCCAATTTGTATGAAAAACACTATTTTGTATTTTGAATCCACACACCTGCTCCTGCACTTGTTTTATTACAAGATCCATCAAATTTTATTTTCCATAGTATGTCATCCTTGTTTTCATTCTCTCATTGTTGTCGATTTTCAATGTTTTGCATTTGATTGAGGGGAAGATTGGATTGTTCTGGTGAACTGATTGGGTCCATGTTTTCCTTATCTTGTTGAGTAATTTCATCTTCGTTACATAAGATAAAAGAATCTAAACTTGATTGAATAGAATAGAATGGAGATTTGTTTGGTTTTTCTATGTTGCTCACCATGTACTTCATGTGAGATTCCCTGTATAGTCTTTTGTTTTGGTTAAAAACAAGGATGGTGGCATAAGACATGTCCATTTGAAGGCTTCCCTGAAGTTTGGCTCCCCAAGATCTTGATAAGAGAATGCCATACTTAGGGGGAATGTCAGCTACAACTATGTCCATGACTAAACTCTTAGCAGGGATTTGGGATAATTTAACACACAAATCTTTGATTAAACCCAAACATTTGACTCTACTTGAATCAAAGGAATACACGTCTTTGTATAGTTTAGTAATTTATAAGCCTAAGCTTTCCATCACTACCTTGGGCATTAGATTTTGTGAAGCTCCTGAGTCTAACATGGCATTGTGTAAAATTTTCTCATGTATGTTCAAGCTAACATAGAAGGAAGGGAAAGTCCCTTCTTGGTATTTTCCTTCAACTTCTGGACCAAACAACAACTCATGTTTGTCATCTGTCAAGTTTAAGGTGTCAGTATCGCTTCCTAAGTTCAAAGCTTTCAAAACTTGGTTTTTGTATACTTCTTGGGTTACTAGTTCAGCTAGGGGGATGGTAATTGTTATCTTAGCAATATCTCCCTCAAGACTGAAAGGAACAATAGACTTGTTCATGTTTACATCTGTCTTTTCAATTGAATTCTTTTCAGCAATTTTTATTTGCTGAACCTTGTTTGGACTAGTAATTGGGACAGTTTTATTAGGACCACTAGCTGAAATGCTAGGGGTACTCTGTTCAACATTTGACTGGACACTTTTGTCTTTGTTTATGTCTGGTTTCTTGGTCAAAATGTTAGTTTTTTCTGCTGTCTTTTCGGGCTGAGTTTCTATGTTTTTCTTGACAGCAGTATTAGTGTTCCTATCCTTTGAATTGTCTACATTCCCTTCGCTCCTAAGATCATATTGTTTATGCACCTCCATGAATGAATTTTCAAACCCCAATCTATAGTCATTAGAATATTCATAGGTGTTTGTACTGTGATCAGAAAAGAAACCTTGTTCTTTCTCAGTGAGGAAAACATCGTCCCCACTATCTGATCCAATCAACTTTACATGATATTCTCCCAACCTTTCCATCTCTCTATCTTCCTCATATTGATCTACATAGTTTTGTTGGAAGGGAGATCTAATTTGTTGGTCACTTTCTTTTTGCTTATCTTGATTGTTTTCTCTTCTATAATTCTGATTTCTATTTCTGTTTCGGTTATTTTGAGGTTCTCTTGGTGGCACTCTCTCATTTAAATTGATCTTTCCACGCATCCTCTCCATCACCTTCACTAGGTTGTCAATATTTGTGTCAGAAGTTGAGGTTGAAGGTAGAAGGTCATCTTTATAAGTTACCCTCTTCTCTAATCTCAACCTATTTATTTTATCAATTATGTTTGCTTCTACGCTCACAGCTCCTTTCTGCATGTCTTCTAAGGTTGAGTAATCCCTCTCCCTTAATTGATACATCATGTCGGCATCAAGGCCTTCGGGATATCTTACTAAGGCCATACCTTGAGGAGGTTTCATGTGAGGTGGAAGAGCATTGTAAACACTATTGAACCTAGTGGAGTAGTCATGAACACTCTCTCCTTGATTTCTCTTGAGATTGCTATATTCTGCTAGTATTTGGAGGGGGTTCCTTTTGAGTTCCTATTTGTTGATGAATTTTTGATGCAAGGCAGGGAGATCATTTATGTTGTTAGAAGGTAAGTTTTTAAACCATTTCTTTACATATCCTCCTAAAATTTGGGTGAAGATTCTCATCTTCACAGTTTCTTCTTCTATCTCCATTTAATCAAATGCATCCTCCATCCTATCTACATGTTGTTGAGCTGTTGTAGATTCTTTTCCAGTGAAATGAGATATTTTGGATTGGTAACCATTTGGTAGGGGAAGTAGAGGTTGTGGTAACACTAAAGGGCTCAATATTGAAGATTTTACTCAGCGTCCCACTGTGATCGCCATTATGTTGGTGTCCCGTGTTTTGATAGTTTGGAAAATCAAAAGACAAGGCAACATCAGAACCAATCTTTAGAGTTACAGGATCTAGTCCTCCTGTTCTCGGAGAGGAATCTCTCAAATATTTTTCTGCAAGGGTTTATCTTGTGTGCTTTGAGTATTGGTTTTAGACTAGTTATTAAGTGCAGGTGTTTGATTGTTTGTTTGGTTGAATTAATACAGCAGAACATGAAAGGTCTAGGAAAGATACACAGAATGGAGAAACATCTGGTTCATTGGGAAATGGAGTCAAGAAAAGGTCATAACATACTCATCAATGGATATGGGATATCAGAGGGAAAATCTAACTTGGCCACAGGATCCTTTGGTTTTGGAATGAGATGGACATCAATGATTTGGAAAGAGAAGTTTAATTCTCAAAAAAGGGGAATATGAAAGCACAACTTGAACAATAAAGAGCTATTTGGTAAATAGGGCTAACCATAAATTCTACAAATCACACCTTTAAGAAAATAATGATTTCAAAACAACTTTTAAAATGAAATCTAAGATTCGGGGAATGCCCTATTTCCTCAAATATTTTATTTCAAATGACTTAGAAAACATAAAAGATTCACTGATAATTACAGCCATAGAAGAGGGAACACCTATCACATCTATGATTACAACTATAAAGACATTTAAGAGAACTATTTAAGTAAGGACAAAGGGCAAGATCAGAACAGACCTCCTTGGCTTACTGTAAATAGAAATACTTCAAAGGGAGACTTCAATAACGGTTTTTAAGTGGAAATAGACAAGCAGGGAGAACCATAAATCATGCTGAAACCAACTGTTTGAACTATTAAGGAAATAAATAAGCATGAGGACTAAACAAAGAGATTAAAGACTCTAAAATACCTCAGCAGAAGAAAACATGAAATAGTGAAGGATGAATAGGTCTAAGGTGCTTCCAGAAGTCATTTCTTAGCCTAAAACTTTCAACCCACTGTACTAAGAAATTATGGAACAAAATGAAGACAGGGGAAAAACATTAAACAGTTTAGAATACTTCACCAACAGCCAAGCTCATGGATCCAATGATAGAGCCTTCTCAGAAACAAGAAAGCAACAACATCATCAAGGCTTCCAAGACTTTAATTTGTTCTTCAACTCCAGAAGACTATGTGTTATTTCAGAGAGTTTCAGTATTACAACTAGTAATCAACTAACCAACACTTTCTCATCTTCTCTAGTAGTATTTATAGAGAAAATGAGGAGGTGGAATGGGATAAAATATCTTCTGAGTTCAATTAATATAGTGCACTGTCTCTCGGCCTTTGAGTGGCTTAATAGAGAAGATTTTTGGTATTTCCCATGTATTAATTGGTTTACATTAACTATTAGGCTTGCTAGAAAGAATTTTTTGACTTCAAAGCTCCTTGTTATCCTTGTAATAACTTCTGCTGACAGTTCACAATAAGTTCCTTTTGTTGAATTAATTGTTCAGCTGTATTGATGCAAAATATCTCCTGTCTGGCAATAACTTTGGCCTTCTTTTCATTGATTTGAGGCTGTAGGTGGCCCTGTGTCAGCTAGGGGATTCAATTAGCCCCTGATGTGGTAGTGTAGGCTATCTTTTTGAGAAAACACTCATGACTTTCTTCAAACTGCATTGAGTTAGGAGGATTAGGCTTTTAATAATCCATTGTTGGCCGTAATCCTCCACAAATTTGTCTTCAATCTTCTGTGCTGGTGCTTTTTTGTTTCTCGACACTGATATTATTTGATTTTTGATTGACTTGTTGTGTTTATTGGTGTACAGGGCTACGCAGGGGTGATATGGCATCAATGCCTCATGAACCATTGATGAAACGTAGAGCTCTTTCCTGCGAATGGTTTCCTCTGGTGAATCAAAGGCGGGAGGATCGTCACCCTCTGCCTTTGAATTTTCTTTAGACGTAGCAAAAAAAACCTTGAAACTCACCAAAATAAAAACAATATTATGAAATCTTGTATGTATGAGTTTACTGCTTCAGAAGGCACGTGGAGAGAATGCGGCCGTTGGATGGCATCATCCAATGGACGAGATTGATCAGAATGAGTCGAAAGGAAATGGGGGAAGGAATTAAATTGGAGCCGTCGATTGCACAGAGATTGACGGTCGAGAGCGGAGGCGAAAAGTCAAAGTGGGGGAAACATGGCGATGAACTTTGGGCCATCGATCTGCAGATCAGATCGACAGCGGAGACGCTTTAATGAAACGCATCCTACCTTGGTTATCGGACGGGCATCTTTGGAGAGCGATCACCGTCCGATGAGTGGCCTCAGATCAGACGGTGGACGTTAATATCGCACTGGGTCCATGTCCAATATTTAACGCGCGATGAATGGCGGTTTTTGAAAATGGGACCAAGACATGTGGCGGTCTGTGTATGGAATCGTTACGAAATAGAAGAAACCGTCGCACGCTAAAAACCGGTGCGATGAAATCCGCTTGGTTTTGCAATAGTAAGTGGATGGCGGGGACCACTGGGGTAAGAGATCGAGTGCCGTCGATCTGCAAATGAGATTGATGGTGCAAAGTGACTAGATTTTTGCACTGGCAGAGAATTTCAAAATATAATAAAAACCGAAAAATTTATATATAAATGAAGGTTTAAACTTTGGGGGTGAAATATTAATTCGAAGTGGGTAGGCGCCCGAATGCGGGGCCATGGGTTACATGGAAAGCCATAATACTGGGGTTTATGGATGAAAGGCTAATCGGCATGGGGCGATGCAATAAGTGCTAAGAATACTAGCGCTTGGTTCCAGCACCAAGGCGCATGGAGGGTAAGGGTTAAATACTTAGCCCAAAGGGGCTTAAGTCTATAATATATAGAAAATATGATTTTTATAGATTTTCAATGGTTTCTCAAAGGTTTTGAGGGTTTCGATAAGGCAAGAAAGGGCCTTAAAGCTTATGAAAGGGATTTTGATGAAAGGGAGAAGGGGAGAAACATGAAAATGAGGGATTTTCATGGGAAAAATGAGGTTGTTTTGGAGGTGGAAGGGAGGGGAAAAAGGTGTTTGTAGCAGTTTTTATTCATGTAATGACATAGAATTTCTGAGTTGAAAAGGGGAAAAGCAGTGCTAATTGTCCAAAAGATAGGATATCATCAAAAGACTTTAAGCATCAACAATTTTTAGCAGTGAAATTGTTTCTTGAAGGTTATCCAAAAACATTTAGCCACCACTTGATATGACATAATTTATAGGTAGCTAACATATGTCATAAATCCTCCTGACATCCTACCACAACAAAAGAATTCATGTCATGATGGTATCATACCTTACAACCATTGCACTTTGATCAGATCCGTCGAAGACCCGTACCTCCATAAGCGTCTCTGACAACAATGCTTACACTGGAAGGTCCCAGCCAGTACATATGCGTACATGGCGCAGTGATATGCCATACCAAGATTACGCATATGGGTGCCACATTCCACCTATCTTAAAAGAAAAAACGCCCCTAAGGGCGTCAAAAACCACCAACAACACTACCACAGTATTGGAATAGACAACACATGTATCTGTCAATTTTGTTTAACTAGCCATAGCATCACGAGCATGGGACATGCCCGCCTCGTTGAAATTTTGTAAATATGTTGTATATTTTTTCTTCTTGTAGGGGGTCCCTTAGGCCATGGTTATCTCGAAAATGGTGCAAGCTATTGTCAATTCCAAAATACACACAGACCTCTCTCTCTCTCTCTCTCTCTCTCTCTCTCTCTCTCTCTCTCTCTCTCTCTCTGCATGCGATACAGAAAAGAAACTATAATGTATTTCGTCTATGCAGTTCTTTCTAGACCTCACACATTAGGGGGAAACTGTTAATACTGGAAAATCATACAACAGAAGGTGACATCAATTAATGTCGAGCCCAAGGATTTACAGGACAGGAACACATTATGGAATCAAGAAGTATTAAAAATATCTAAGGTTTTGAGAAAATCATATTTGAACTAGTCATAAATGCTAAATTGCACACTTTATCCCTCGAGAATAGTGCCTTCTGTGCACATTTTTTTCCCGATAAGCACACATTCCTGGAAATGGAAAAAAGTCGCTTTCCAGGACCATACCAAGCAAAGAACAGTTACTCCTTATGTGAAAGCCACCTAAGGACAGCCATCGACACCTCCTTAGACATTATGTGAGCACACAAAAGAATATTTGAGCACACAATGGAATCACACCTCTCCCTTGGGTCACCATCCATCATGTACCAAGGGAGGGAAGGAGGATTTAAATCTCACCTATATAAACCCACCAAGAGATGAAGAAATGTTGATCACATTGTTATGCTGGCCAAAGTTGCCCAAGAAACACTAGCATTGTGTGTGACCCGGAGCTAGAGCTAAAGAGGACTCGATATTTGGCCACCCAACATCTTAGTCCACCACAACAGAGAGAGAGAGGGAGACTACAACAAAGGTAGAGCTTGGAAGGCAACATCCTTGCATCGGGACCTTGCAACATCTTCTCCATTTCAAATGTTTAGTAAGAAGAGGCCATCGAGCCATCGTTTACAGTATTACCGTTTTGGACTCTCTATATAGCTTCTATATATTTGTGTTTTAGTTTTAGTTTAACCAGAGCATACTTTGGCATAGTGTTTTTCATTAAATGTTATGCTTTTGAGCTCCCCCACTTTCTGCATGTTACCAATAGTTTAGAGAGTAGACCACACTCTCTGAGCTGGTGTGATTTTGTACACCCATGTGACTAATCCACCAGAACAACGGCGTAGGCTAGAGAGGTTGCCATGGCTGATGCCTCGGTGTCATTAATGCTTAGGTCTGTGTTCTGACTAGCCTCGGAACTTGATGTTGACATCATGCATACTAGGGCCCCTGCGACATCGGGTGATGACTCAGGGATAATGGGAGGATCTCCTAGGAACGACCCTAGAACGGACGACGGTTTGAATTGGCCAGGGCTATATTCTTGGTACTGTGAAAGACCATTCGAGGTTGTATCTACATAGGGTAGAATTACATCCATGTTGATTAGGGGACGCTTCTCGCTGTGTGTTAGCTGGTCTATAGTAATGATGTAGTCCTCATGGGGGAAAATCATAATGCAGAAGATGGAGGAGGCTATGATAGACATGGCATACATATAACTCCACCCGAAGATTATATTGTAATCCAAGTGAGTGTCCAAGACTTCAATGTCTATGTGAACCGTCTTTCTAGCTAAACGAACCAGGACATTTTGGTAGAGGCTGACAGGGGTCGAGGGACAGCTGTCGTACGCTCGCAATGTTATGACTGAGGGTCTTAGTTTAGGAGACCCAAAATTCTGCCAAACATTTTTTGACATGATACATCTCGATGCACCCTCGTGTATGACACATCGGTGAATAGTTATATTCTCAACCGACATTGGTATCTGGAAGGCGACCATGGAAGGAAGCCTGGGGGTGGCTTTGTCTAATTCAAAAGCCATCAGGCATGTATCGGCAGGGTCGATAGTGCCTAACGTAGAAATTAGGGCTTTCTGTTGTTTTGGGCACGACTGTAGTACTTCCAGAGCTCACATGGAAGAAGGATATTGAGCTAAATCATCCATGATGCTATAATTATGGGCTACTTTGGAGTAGTTTCCTACTCGCCTATTAGGTCCCTTTGCCATCTTTGGCCATGGTTCTATAGGCATCTTTGAAATGGTCAAAGGTGTAGTTCGCGCACTGGTACTTGTCCCTAACGTGGTGGTCTATGGTGGGGTGTCGTAGTTACGATTCCGTGTTTTGAGAAACATCTCTTCCCCAGTCATGTAGATTTCATGGCTACTTTTCTCAGAATAATCTAGGTTTTTTGCTAAGTGCTTACCGTCCCTTGGTTGGGGAATGGTTTTGTTGGGTGTGGAGCCTGATTATCTTGTTTACTTTGTATCACAGCATTGGACCCCTATACCTTCAAAGGGGTGGCAACGCCGCCTGTAATTAATCGCTGTTGTGGGGGGTCCAGGGGGGGCGGCAGCACTTTTCGGAGCCCCTCCCTGGAGGGGGTTCGAGGGCAGCGCCCCCGAAGCTAAAAACAGATGTAAAATTGCCTTCTAAAAGTATAATAATTTCTAGTCAATCTGGGCCATTCATTAGGCAAATGATCTGACGGTAGAAGTTATGTTTAGATTAGGGTTTTTTGCCCTAGAAGGAAACCCCTTGCTTTTATGAGGGCATTGTATTGTGACTGTGTATCGTATGTGTATTCTCGAAGCGAGAAACAGAGAGGGAGATTGTGAGAGAGAACAGAGGATATTACAGCGGATCTGCTGTAGGTTTTGTCTCTTCATTTTTGTTGGATAATAGAAAGGAAGGACTGGCTGTTCGGGGTGGACGTAGCCCAAACTAGGTGAACCACGTATATCTGTGTCTCTCTAGTTTTATGTGTTTTGTGTGCCTTTATTTTCCGCATATTTTATGTGTTGCATTGCTCTGTAATATTTAATTTTCTAACAGGTTATTGCAGCATGACAGGTTGCTAGGAAGATCCTCCTTGTCCTCAGTTACTCTACAATTTTTTTAGCTTAGGGATATTGGGACAGTGGTGAGTATAGTGCCCGTTCTCACCCCATATTGAACAAGAATGGTTTGTTCGTAGAGGTGGCCTTTTGCCTTGTCATTGGGAATTTCTTGGCTCCTGGTTCTGATTTCGGTTGGAGTTACCTCTGGCCTAGGATCACAGTGGGTGCTGCTTGTTGCTGGCCCCCTATCTAGGGTTCCCTTTTGGCTTGTTTTTTGAAATTTTATTTACCACATTAGGAGGGTAGTTCTCCTGGTTATACTGGTGTGGTTGGTTTTGGGAAGGCTAAAAAAAGTTCACCTGTTCGTTGGTTTGCATAGGTGGGTCATGTGTTGGGGACCAAGCATAACGTTGTCCTAGGTTTGCACCTAGCCGTTGGAGGGGATCTCTTCCATCAGTGTTTCTTTCTACGTATTGGGTCCCCTCAGCCGAAGGATAAGGTCCTCTGTGGTGATATTCTTATGCCCTATTAGTCAAATTTTGCTGAGGCATATGATGACTTTGAAAACTGGGTTGAGACATGTTGTGGGTAGAACTATGTGTCTAACCAGGGTTTTGACTACTGTTGCTTAGGTAACCTTGGGTCATTGACCCAATTAGTCCGTTTGCAGAATTCGAAATGCCTAGAAATTCTTGAGAAGTTTACAGGTGTGGGGCATTAGGCAAGATGTTGTAAATGTATCCTGACTGCATATAAATCAGTTCAATTTTTTGGGCTTTACTGATTGCATCCTCTTCGGATGTGGGGTTTTACTATGCCACATCCTTTGAAATCTCTGTCGTTAGAGTTTTCAAGAATAAATATAAGAGGACCCTATTGTTGAGTTTAGCTTTACATAAACTGCGATGCCACCTCCATTCATGGAGATGGTCCGAGATATGGATGACAGGGGTTTGTCTAAAATGAGTCAGTAATTCCATTCCCAAATCATGGTCAATGGGTAACTGAAAATATGTTAGAAACGTGGTGGCAAGGGCACGAAAGGTTCCTTGTGAAGCAAGACGTTGCTCCACATACCAATTCACAGCTACTCCCATAAGAGTGCGTTGAAATAGGCTTAATCGAATAGTGTCGTCAATGATACTATTCGATGAGCATCACAGGTGAAAGGTCATTACATGATTACCTGGGTCTTCCACTTTCTTGCCTTCGAATTTTGGTATATTTGAAGGGAGCTTCGTAGGCATGGGAGGCCATGTAGGATTATGTGCGATGGCGTCATTCGTTAGCTTGGTTAAGTCGGGTAGATTCAACAAAGCTAAGAAAGGTGACTGGTAGGTTGACGCCATTGCAATGTGTGAAGACACGAAGTTCTAGTTAGAATGAGGGTTAGTCTGCAACGTACCCTACTGCGTATTCAGCTGGCTTCCCGAATGGGATGCACTCCTATGACCCCTAAGGGTCGAGGGAGGAGTGGTGTGTGGTGTTGTATTAGGAGACTGACTAGGGTTCCCAACTATGGTTGTTCCAAGGAAGGATGAACCAATGACGGTGGCGGTATTCCGTCTTCAACGATTAAATGGAAAAAGACATATAACCCCTCCCAGTAATGGGGGAAGGTCCAAAAGATGCCTGGATCGACAAGGTTTCGTTAGGACCATTCGGGTGTCGACCGGGTTAGGTTTTGGAAAACTTTGAGAGGATATAGTATATGATCAAAGAAAAATTATGGCCACATACATAAGAAAAAGTGAAAATAAGTTAAATTTTCTCTTTAAACTAATGTATGTGATCAATCAAGAAAAAAATTGGTTTTTGTTTGTTTGTGTATGATACTCAAAATCCTAGAAGACCTATTGCATCCTTAGACACTAAAAAGTAATTGGGCCCTCAGAATATTTCTTGTGAGTGCTGGCACAATGCCCCATAAGAGCTGGTGACACCCTTAGTCAGCCGAAGAGAATCCACCAAGTTAAGGGTAGAGGGTCTGGCACTTTCCTGCACCATCACCTATAGGGTAAAGGATGCCCTAGTTTTTGGTCACTAAGAACCACCATCCCACGTGAGTGTTTGAGTCTCGGGCTTCTTGATAGTCAGCTAACAGTACCGAGTATCATCCAGGTCAGGTAGCCCCAACTGATACCACACGCACTGCGCCTAACCCTAACCCTCTCTGAATCGGATCTCGACCATGCTCGGGTTTTCTTTTTCATTAGCTAATAGGTGGATTTGAAGCTCCCTAAATAAACAAATTCTATGTTTCAATATGAATTATGATCAAGGTGGCTTATTGGATGCCTACCCCCTTGATCCTAACTTAAGCTATAAATTCTTTTGTGGCCCCTGTGGGGAGAATTTAGTGAGTTTGGTTAAGTTAGTTTTAGGTGTCTTAATTTTCTTAGTGGGTGAGTGTGCGTGAGCATAATTTGAACAAGAACACAGTTTGAACATATGGATATTGTTGATCCTTCACAAGAATCCCCTATTTAAACTATGTTATAATGTTCCTAGCTCAAATGGAAAACATGTGTGGATAATGGGCTACTTTCAAATTTTCCTAGTTAATCTATGTGATTAACTAAAGGGAGATGGTAAATTGTGAATATTGAGTGTTCATATGCTTACCTAGGATCACCGGAGGGTGCAAAGGTAGCAGAGATCACTTGCTCTTTATAGGCAATTCAATCCTAGTCCCGCAATTGCTAATGCAAAAATTGAACTAAACTAAACAATTTCTACACTAGTAAAAAGAAAACTAGCTATGCATGCGTGGTCTTGGGCCACTTACTTGGACTATTTATCTAGGTGTGAACACCAAAATTTTCAAAAAAAAAATTGTTCGGAACGCAAGTTAATTTTCTCCCTACTTAAACTATGTGAAGATTTTGCAAAGATAAACTTGAAGCAAAAACTGACTCTAAGCCTACAAAAAGTAGCTAAAAGTGAGTTCTAACAAGCTGTTGGGTATCACAACAAGTGCTATAAGATACATTAGGGGCTTCCAAACACCTTACAAGTAGAAAAAGGTAGAATCTTAGGAGAAAAATCTCATTCCGTAAATTTCGCGCAAAAGGCCTTGACAGGTGCGCTTTTTGCACGCGGGTCAGCACTGAACGTGTGCCCTGCACGTCTGTGAGGAAAAAATGTGTGAAAATTCCTGCAAGTAAAAAAAATAGGATTTTTTGTTCTTCAATACGTCACTCAAAGTGAATCTAGGGACTGCAAGATAGATCAGAGGGCTATCAGGTCCACTCTCCAGCATAAACAAAGGTCTCCTACAAAAGAAGGCACAACCACATAAACTTGGTAAAATGTTAGTGGAGTCGCCAATCCCGTTGTGGTGGATTTGATGCATGGATGTATGAAATTTCGCCAGTTTAAGGGGTGTGGTCTACCCCTTTAAAATATTGGTAACAGGAAGAAAGTGGTGGAGTTCAAAAGCATACAATCTAGAGGAAAAATAATGCAGATGTATACCCAAATTAAACTAAAACTAAAACACAAATATACAAAATCTATTGAAGAGAGTCAAATGATAATAATGAAAATGGTGGCTCTAGGCCCCTTCTTATTAAGTGTTTGATATGAAGAAGAAATTTTACCCACTTTCCAAAGGGCCCCTAGACAATAGTTCTAGGTCTCGATGCAAGGATGTTGTTTTCCAAGCTCTACCTCGGTGCAATATCCCTCTCTCTCTGTTGTGATGGACTAATATTTTTGGGTGGCCAACAATTGAGTCCCCTCTATCTCTAGCTCTGGGTCACACACTACTGGTATTTCTTGGGAAATTCTGGCTAGCATAACAACGTGATCACCCATTCATCTTCTCATAGTGGCTTTATATAGGGGATTTCAAATCCTCCTTCCCTCCCTTGGTACATGGTGGATGGTGACCCAAGGGAGAGGTATGATTCTATTGTGTGCTCACATAGTGTCTAAGGAGGAACTGGTGGCTGTCCTTAGGCTACTTCATGTAAGGAGTAACTTGTCCTTTGCTTTGTGTAGTCCCAGATAGCGACACTTTCCACTTTCAGGAATGCACGCTTATCGGGCAAAAAGGCGCACAGAAGGCACTCTTCTCGAAGGATAATGCGCGCAAATAGCATTTTGTGACTAGTTTAAATTTGATTTCCTTTAAACCTTCGAGATTTTAAATACTTTCTATATTCCATAATGTCTTCCTACCCTGTAAATCCTTTGCCTTGACATTAATTAATGTCTTCTTCTATTGTACGATTTTCCAGTGTTAACATCCATGAGTATGAAAACCTCTATTTAATCTCAAATAAATCTGAAACTGATATCCTCAATATGTTGAATTATAACGAAAATAATTTTTATTATAAATCCCTTACTAAACATGGTTCTACCAATAATATGGACATTAATAAAAACAATATTAACGATAGTATTATCCCTACTACTACTACTACCACTACTACTAATAATAATAATAATAATAATTCTCTTCTTCCTCTTAAAAATTCCATTAATAATAATAATTATTATAATAATATTATTAATAATAATTCCTCCCCTCTTCAGGGATAATTTTAAGGATGGAAAATTATCTTGAAGTTTAAAATGATGGCGAATTTCACTAGTCCCTAATATTTGAACTATAAAATTTTATTGATATTTTTGTAAAATTATACAAATTTATAACTATTTTATATATAGTCTCTAAATAATGTTGGCTATTTTTAAGGTAAAATAATTTTATATTGTAAAATTTGGGCGAATCATGTTTACAAAAAAATGGAAATTGGCGAATCTTTTTTTTGGAAAAATCATGGAAAATTAGCCCACTTGCGAATATTAGCCCCTAAAATTTTCCATGCCCCTCTTCCTCTTAATATCGTCAATAATAATAACAATATTAATTTTCTATTTAAAAATGTTATTGTTATTAATCTATCTAGTAAAAATTTTATTCCCTCTGTTTTTAGCCTCCTGGATAAATGGATTAATTTATCTCTAGCCCCTAAAAATATTCCCATCGATGACATTATTTTTAACATCGAATATGGTATTAGGGACCTTCCTAATAAGGTTAAAGAGGTCATTAGGCAATATTGTTCTATAGATCTTAGGAAGGTTAAGCCTCCCAAAAGAAACCTTAGAAAAATATATTTTCTTTCCCTTAAAGCCCTTAGGGATAACCTTGACATTGTCATCATTAAAGCTGACAAATGTGGGGTCATCATCATTTTAGATAAATATGACTATGTTAACAAAATTATTGAGCATATTTCTAATAACGGTAGTTACATCCAGCTTAATAAGAATCTTCTTCAGTCATTTTATAAGGAAGTAACAATATCCATTAAATAAAATAATTCCTTTCAACCTCTTTTTAAAAATATTTTCGAAAGTAATCCCCTCATCTCGAAAATTTATGGCCTTCCAAAAATTCATAAAATTGTGCTCCCCTTGAGACCTATTATTAACACAATAGGTGGGCTAACTTACCTTCTTGCTAAATTATTGGCTCAAAATCTTAAACCTATCATTGGTCTCACTAATTCCTATGTTAAGGACTTTGTGTCCTTCGTTAAATAATGGAGAGAAATCAGGTTGGACCCTCGGGATTTGTTAGTTATTTTTTTACATTTTTTACCTTTATACAAAAATACATATTAAAGAGGTTCTTGATATCATTAATCGAATCATTGACCATGACACAACCAAATTAGGTTAACTTTGCCTCACCTCGACTTTCTTCAGTTTCCAAGCTAATTTATGTGAACAAAATTTTGGGGTTATGATGGGTTCCCCTTTTTCCCCTATATTTTATAACTTATTTATGGAGTATTTTGAGACCAAGGCTTTAGCATCAACTCAATTTCTCCCTAAATGATGGAAGATGTTTTTTGATGATACTTGTGTCATTTGGCCTCATGGACATGAGAAATTAGATCTGTTTCTTAGCCATCTTAATTCCCAATCAGAATCCAGCAAGTCCACGATGGAGGTTGAGGTGGACGAGTGTCTTCCCTTCCTTGACATCCTCCTCTCTAGAATGAATGATAGTTTTGTTTCTCACCAATATTTTTCACAAAAAAATTCACACGAAACAATATCTTCATGCCAGTTCTCATAATTTTCCAGCAAAAAATTTGTGTTCTTAACAGTCTTGCAACACGTGCACTGAGAATTTCTGATGAGAACCACCTGGAAAAGGAAAAATCTCATCTTCTTGAAGTTTTTCAAAATAATGGATAAATCATGGCTCAAGACCTATAGGCCTTTCATAAATCCTATAAATAATTAAGGGTTGATACTTCTTATGTTGATCTTATCTCTAATGTTCATCTCTCATTTATCCAATGGACCACGGAAAATATTTCCCATATCCTTAAAAGGAATAATGTTTCTTCTTCATTCAAACCTATTAACACCATTAATAATTCTCTTGGCTTTGTTAAGGACTCAATATACCCTAAATACATGAATGTTTTCTACTCGATGCCATGTTCGTGTGGGATTCCCTACATTGGAGAAATTTGTGGCTCCATTAACTAGAGAATCCAAGAGCATGCAGCAGACATTAGGCATAATCGCTCCCACTCATAAAATCTAGCCGAATATGCAGAGAAATCTAAGCACCATGTATGCATTGAGGATTCCAGGGTCATTATTAGGGTTAATCACTTCCACCATAGGAATCTTAGAGACACTATCTAGATTGAGAAGCATGCAATCAATCTCAACAGGGATGATGGTTGGAAATTAAATAAGAGCTGGATTCCAGCTCTATCTTCCTGATTCCACCCCGTATCTCCTCTTTTATTTTATTTTTTATAATTTCATTAATATTTTTATTAATAAAATTATTAAAAACTTATTCTAGTAAATATTCTAATTATTTCTATTATTTTTTTAAGCCTCGTATTATTATTAATTTTATTTAATTCTTAGGATTTGATCTAATAAATGAGATTTGTATAGTTAAAATAAAACAAATACTAAGCTTATAATTAAATATTAACTTATATTTATTAAATTAGTTACCAAAGGTTAATTCCTAATTATGACCCCTTGTAGTTTTATTCTTAGTTTATTTAATTCTTATTATATTTTAAATTAATTTATTTAATGTATATAAATAAAATAAATAAAATTCCCTAAAAACTAATTTATAAATAAATAATATTTTCATAACTAATTTATAATATTAGTTTAATTTATTTAAGAACTAATTTAGTAACGACTAATTCCCAATGGCTAGTTCTGGACCCTGATGCATCCTTACTATTTATTATTTAGGATCGATTGATTTATTCACCTTTTTCCTGATGATGAACCACATTAGTTTGTTCGAAACGTCGACCAAATACTAATTATGTGATTAATCTGAAATAAATTATTATTTACAATATGGACCACAAAATTCTAAGATCTAACATTCATCTCTATTATAATCTGGACCCTTGGGAAGAACTTCTGGAAGAACAGGTGCAACATATTTAGAGTCATGATAAGAAACAAGCCTATAAATATATGCCTACCAAGAACATTATACCCAATAAATTTTATATAAATGATATATCACATGATAACACATCGAATAGAGAAAATAGGGATGCAATTGGGTCTGAAACAACCACTAAGGTATTCACTCAATGAACCTTTGACATATCATGTGCGTTCATGGCATACTAACAAATACCCCTTATTTGACTAAATATTGGAAAATACCTCTAAAAATCGCATTATTTAACCCCCTACCAATACAAACCGAATATACCTTCCCAATTTAAAAAACCCCTACTTCCACTAGATATTGTAGGTATTCATTTTTTCAATAACAGTTTTTACCCCTTTATATTTTTTCATTAACTTTGAGCTCCATTTCTTATACTTGGAAATATAAAAACCCTTTACCCCCTAATATATGCTCAATATATTATGTCATCGTTTTCTCAATATATAACCCCTAATATGAACCCACATGGTATGATATTTCTCCCCAATTGAATCCCCTGTGGAAGCAACATAATCCAAACAGTATTGGTCTATTTGTCGTACCAAGTAAGAATTTCCTCAAGCAACTAGTTTGAATGCATGTGAATGCTCAAAGTTTAGGTGAGTTAGTTGGTAGGTTTCTAAAAGGTATATGTAGGTGGTATGGCATGCACAAAACTAAACTAAAAGCAAGTAGGGCTCTAAAGTTTCGTCATGCTAGCAATACAATAATAATTCCTTCCTAACAAGTATCTAGCTAGGTTCATCTCGTCCCAACAAGATATAGTAGTTGTACCCATGCACTAAGAATGGATGATGAAAGTGGTATAGGGAAGCTCCTAATGTTATAAGGTTGTTGCTCAAGTTATAAGTTTTCTCCATAGAAGTTATTTCTGGGGGGGTAATATAGCAAGGGAAGGGTCTAATGGCCGTACTAAACTGAGATTCCATTCTGGGTGAATAAGAGGTTGGGTATAACTCCATATGGTTGTCCTAAGTTTAGGGATAAATAAGATATGGAAGGTAGTGAGAGTGAGGGTTCTAATAGGTCTAAGGTAGGGCTAATAAACAAATCCCAATGCCCAATCCAAATTTTGATCCCATCCATTCAATCTGGTGTTTCCTTCAAAGATAAATGTAAGTAATTTCTAAGTTTCTTCACTGCATAAGCGAATACGTTGTACCCACTTCATAAGGTAATGGATAAAGGTTTAATAGATTATTCCATACTTTATATTGGATTATTTCCTATCTTCTAGGGTTGTTGTGACTATATATATATATATATATCTAGGATGACGGTATAAATGTATTGAAATATATATTGGTCCCCTACTAATCTTCGTGGTGTCATGAATAGGTTCGTAAGTAACTCCATCTATCATTGTAGGGTTCTAGCTAAGATAATAGGGTAAGTCAGTGATCCATCCCATCTGTTGAATATCTTGGTCTCCTACCTATGAATGCAAATGAAGAAGTGGGTCTTGATGATAGTCTCTATAGGCAGTGCCAATCGTGGCCATAAAATATGTATGGTCTTATGTGATTTGCTTCCTCAGGAGAATCCCAGGCATGGCTCGTATTTCCACCTGCATATGTGAGGGTAGGACATGAACGAGCTTCAAGGCCATAACATTTAGGTGCCTCTCCTTGTACATTTCCAACAACACCTCCTCTTTGCCTTTCTGCTCATTGTGAGCACTCATGAGGTGCATTATTAGAGATAAGACTCAAAAGAGCTAAGAATGAAAAAGAGTTTTTATAAACTCCTCCTATGGTATATCTTTGTTAAGTTCTACCAAAATCTCATTAAATGTTTAGTGCAAACACATAAACGCTAATTTTCTTTTATTTGTTTTGGGTTGGGTTTAGTTAAAAGTTGCTTGGGGGGATTCAATTTTCATTTTTTTGTAGAATATTTGGATTTTCAATCTTTTTCCATTTTTTATATTAAAAATTTAAAAATATTTAATCAATCAAAAATCATTTTAGATTATGTTTTCAAATTAAAAGTATGTTTAATATTGTTTAGTGTTCATTTAGTTAAAGGATATTTCCAATTTTTTTTAGTGTTCAAGTTAACATAATAGAATGAAGAATGATTAACCTCCTAGGAGCACAAGAGGTCATGATTATGTGACATCAATGTTGAGCAATGTTATTAGAATATTCCAAAAGAGATCAAATAATATGCAAACAAATCAAAAGGTTAGGCCTCCTTACTCACGTACAATGTAATGATCCTCCTATAAAATATAACAAAGGTATTCACATATGATCCACACAAACATGTAACAAAAGGAAATGAGAAAATTGAGGGAAAAGGTAAATCTAACTAGGATATAAAAGATGTCTTTGGTATTTCTCACACCTCACAAACATAATTGAAGCTTTCCTTTGAGGTGATAATTTAAGGACATGATCAAACAATGTGTGAAGCATTAGGGGAACTTTGAGGTCTAAAATGGGCCTCCTAAGGAAATTATAAGATAATAGTGGAAATAATAAAATAATATTTGATTACATCATAAAAATTTAGAGGTAAAAATGAAAAGCTATTTTTTCAACTCGTATTTTCAACTTATCTCCCAAATGTTTTACTCAAATTTCAAGCGGGAGTACTCGTTTGATGCAAAATTTAATTCCCCATCCAAGAAGTACCCATGTTTCATATTTTCAATGGACCCTACTACACGAAAAATGAGAAATAGATCAAAAAACGTGATTGCAATCACGTTTTTCATGTATTTCTCATTTTTCGTGTAGGAGGATCCATTGAAAGTATGCAACATGGGTAGTCCTTGGATGAGGAATTAAATTTGGCATCCAACAAGTACTCTTGCTCTAAATTTGAGTAAAAAATTTAGGAGATAAGTTGAAATACAAGTTGAAAAAGTAGTTTTATTATTTTATTATTTTTTACTATTTTTACCCTTTCACATAAAAATGGTGAATCATCCCCCATGGTTGACATAATCATCTTGAATCCTATCGGTTCTTATAAATTATATTTTGGCTTTACATTTTTCTTATAAGGCCCATTTTAGACCTCAAAATTACCCTAATTAAAGTATGATTGAACACTTTGATAAGCATGTGAGTGCAACATGTCACAATAGGCTTGAATATATTCCTTTCATTGCTTACAAGCTTTGGCAACAGAATGGAACTCATTGTTATAGGTTTGGAATCTATGAGAAACATCGTAGAGTGTTTGGATATGATAGAGCATCAAATGTTTGTGTCGTGTGGGAACTACATCAATGACATGAACGATTGGCTCATAGGATCCTTGTTTTTTACCCATTCATCGAAAAAGATTAATTCCCCGATGGGATAGAAGTGAAAAATGATAGTTGTAAAGGTAGGAATAATGGCAACAGAGGTAATATTGTTTCCATAAATAAGAGAACCATATAAATAGTCTCATGAACACCATCAATATCTATTGGAGGCTCTACTATGAGATAAATGATGAATACAAAAGTTGTGGTCAATAAGATATGGATCATCAAGATGTTGGACCATCCAATTTAAGGATGGTTTTCAGTGCTAGTGATCTATTCACATAAAAGACCTTATAAAGTTGAGCTTTGGGATACCCACAGGATTATAGGGAGTGTTTCTAAGGTGATTGGTTCCATATCAACAACCATTGTGTTTATCTCAAACATTTTAATAAATCTATAGTGATATCCTTTCGCATCCTTAAATTGAAGCACCCCAAGACATCTATTGTCCATCACGAATTGGAATTCAAGTAAATCCATATATATCAGAAATCAGGGAATATAGTATACTATCCTAAAATATATACTAAAAAAATTTATTATAACATACCAAAAATGACCCAACGGGTTTCAAATTATCATCATGAAAGAGAAAAGTAAAGTAAAAATATATTTCCAATGCAAGAAAGTGCTTGTAAGACTTAAAATAATACTAATGTAGGGATTTTAACATACCAATATTTTAATAATTTCCAAACCATTTTCTCATTAGATTGGCTGCCATTACATTGATGAAAACAACCCCCGATTCTCATTCTATTTCCATTTCAAGTAATGTTTTCCTAGTTCCAAAAGGGCCATACACCAAAACACCTTTTGGAGGACTCAGGAACTTGCATTGCCCAAATAAATTAGGTCTTTGTAATGGAAGAATAACCAACTCATAAAGTTCCTATTTAACCTATTCTGACCCTCAAATTAATTCAAGAGTTACATCAATAACATATATATTTATAACATCACAAGCTATCACAACATGTAAGAGAAAGGAATCACATTACAAAAAACATGGTTGTACCAATCAAACTAGAATAAAAATAAGGATACAATGATTAGAAAAACACCATGTGTAATGGCAGTGGGTTGTGTAGCAAAACAAATATTGATAATCCTACATGGAGATCAAAATGATTCAACCTTACAAATATCTCTCATCCATACATAGCATGCAAAGTTGGAATGGGAGAAAGATATAGTCATATTTTTGTTCCTAAACTAAATTATTCATTCATGTTAGTCATTTTTAGTTGCATTACTTATTATCTATTCATATATTTTAACCTGATACTAAATTATTCATTTATGTTAGTCGTTTTTAGTTGGGTCACTTAATATTTCTCATTTTTGGTATTATTTCACTTGGAAAAGCTGTGGTGACAAACTTGTTTATTCATCTCATCACTAATTTCATCGTTTTCTACTAGTGGTTGGGGATACAAACTTCACAAAGAAAATCTTGCCACTTATGCATAATTTCAAAATTTTCTCACATGGCTGGTCAAGGAAGCCACCGTCCCTCAACCCCACTGAGTTTTTTAGGTATTGGCTACTGCATATCAATTTGACTTCTAATAATTAGAGAGCCCCTCAGCATATCCATTGGGATTTACCACCATGTTGTTGGAATGCTGGATCCAAGTAGTATACAAAGTTACTAGTTGTAAAAGAAATACTGGTTGGAATGTCAGATTTAGGTAGTATAAAAACTTAATATCATCATTCTAGTCTAAGCTAATGATCATATAGTTTCCTTACAGCAATTGGCGTATCAATTGATTTATGAAAACGAGATTTTTTTTGCACATATAAAATAACTACAAACTCGATCAGTGGTGGAAGGAAATGATAAATTCTCAGAGATACTTTAGTCAGCGCATCAAGGGTTCTTAGCAGCAAAGCATTCATTAGAGCATACACTCAATAGAGGAGTTTCTTTAACAACTACTCTCAATAATTGGCCCACTTACCTAGCATCGGCTCATAGTCACATCAAAGAATAGGAAACAATCATCCACAATTTGGCTACAAAATAAATGATGGATGCAAGAGAGAAACGAGCATTAGACAAAAAGACATAATAGGAAAGGAAACTCCAGTCCAATTTGATGCAACATGAATGTTAGTGGGTTAGGGAATGGAATAAATCACATCTTGAAGCATATAATGCTTCTGAATTCCTTTAGAGTATACTTAATCAAGTTCAAAAAATTGAGAAGACTAAGTCATTCATCCAAACAACATCAATAAAGACCCTGTTGGAAGAAATAATCCATATTTTAGAATATCTCATTAGAGCAAGTGCTCGAGCAAGGTTAGCAGTTCCAAAATTATCCATTTTCGATGAGCACTTACAAGTGTTTTCCCTAGTCATTTACCAATTGGACGATCTAAACATGCCACTACCACCACCAGCACATTTTTCATTTCTGAAATCATTGCGGCCCACCCATCAATTTTATGCACTAAGTATGTCAACATGTGCTACAAGTTCAGAGAAAAAATCTTATGAATATTTTTATTATACAAGCTCACAAAATAGAAGAAAAGATAGATAAACGACTTAGAAATAATCCTCTTCTATGGGAAAACCTCCTTTACATTACATAAAAGAACAATTCTTGAATGATAAAAATGACAAAATATCTTTTCTATATATAGGAGTCCATTGGGTCACCGTATAATCCTAGCCGACATAACAATAACAATGTAAGGGCACAACAATAAAAATAGTGGGCTTCTATGGGGAACAATAATAACAATATGGGGACTATATGGGTACAAAAATAACAATAAGGGGGATATAATAATAAAAAAATAAGGGGATACACTAGTATTATGGGTACCTAGAATGCCCCTCTCCTTCAAACAAGTGTTTTTCTCAACACTTGAGTAGTTTTGGATGATTCTGTATAAATTTATCATCCTCCCATGTCGAATCTTCAGCAGGTAAGTTCTTCCACTTGATTAGATATACTGAAATTAATCGATTTCATAGCTTTAGAGTTCTTGTTTCTATTACTTCTTCAAGTTCCAATATGATTTTACCTTCTTCTTCAAGTTCTGGAAATATTGTTTGAACTGGGAGCTTGTCACCTATAACCTTCTTTAAGCATGAAACATGGAAAATTGTGTGCACTCGGGAAGATGTAGGAAGCTCCAATTTGTATGGCATAGTACTAATATTTTGCAACACCTTGTAAGGACCATAATAGTTTGGTGATAATTTATTATCCATCTTATCTTGCTTGAGGTACATTTGTTTGTATGGTTGCAGTCATAACAATACCCAGTTGCCTACATCAAAACTTCTTTCATTGTGATGTTGATATGTCTATCATTTCATTCGATTTTGTTCCAAAGTTAGGTTATCCTTTAAGAGTTGGAGAAATTTTTGTTGATGCTCGATGAGATCTTCCACTGCTTGAACCTTATAATTTTCTCTTAAATATGGTGTGATGGATGGTAGATGATATCCATAAAATTCCATAAATGGGGTCATTTTTGCTGTAGTATGGAAGGAAGTGTTATACCACCATTCAGTGAGAGGTAACCACTTGCCCTATTTTGTCTGTTTATCAAATACAAAGAAACAAAGATATCCTTCAAAACATTCATTCATTATCTTAGTTTTCCCATCATATTTAGGATGCTATTATGAGCTATGAGCAAATTGAGCACCCAAAAAAGAAAATGATCTCGTCCAAAAATTTGCAGTAAAAATGGGATCTTTGTCGCTTACAATGATCTTTTGGTTTTCATGTAGCTTTTGAATTGTTTCCATAAATGCAGTAGAAATTGTATTAGATTTAAATGGATGATATAATGCACAAAAGTGGGCATACTTCATAATTCTATCAACTACCACCATGATGAAAGTATTTCCTTTGGACTTGGGTAAACCTATGATAAAATCCAATGAAACCTCCTCCCAACGTTGACTTGGAATGGATAAAGGTTGTAACAGACCTGGGATCTTAATTGTCTCAACTTTATTTTGTTGGAAAACCAAACATTATGTCACAAAATTTTGAATTTCAGATTTAAGGACATCCCCAAAAAATTATTTGTTGACCCTGTGGTAAGTTTTTAAAAATCCTGAGTGCACTCCTAAGAAAAAGGTGTGAAATTCTGAAAGAATATTTTGTTTGAGTTGGGAATTCTTATAAATATATAAGCGATATTTATACCATAATGAATCATTTTTCCAGCTAAATGTTTCATATTCACTAGGATCTTTCTACAAATTTTGAATGAGTGTCGATACCTCTTCATCATTCTTCCATTCATCCCTTGCTTCAGTTATCCACTCAGGTTGGATAATAGAAATGACACAAAGCATTGCTTCCACATCCTCATAATTTCTTGAGAGTGCATTTGCAACAACATTTTTCTTCCTTTTTTTGTAAATTATTTCAAAGTCATAACCCAACATCTTTGTGACCCATTTTTGTTGCTCTTGTGAACATAATATTTGTTCCAAAAGGTACTTAATACTATCATGATTTGTTTTTACCTTGAAGTCTATTCCCATTAGGTAAGGTCCCCATTCCCTTAGTGCATGTAGTATTGCAAACATTTCCTTCTCAGAATAGGTTTATTTAAATACTTTCCTTTGATTGGATGACTTTCAAAAGCAATGGGTCTTTCCTCTTGCATTAAAACCGCACCAATTCCATTTCCTGATACATAAAATTCCACAATAAAAAATTTTGTGAAGTCTGACATAGCTAAGACTTGTGCTTGGCACATTGCCTCTTTAAGATGTTCAAAGGCCTTAGTTGATTCCAGAGCCCAAGAAAATACATCTTTATTCAGTAATGTTGTTAAAGGTGTCGATATTCTCCTATAATTCTTAACAAACTTGTGATAATACCCTATTAACCACAGAAATCCTCAAAGATGCTTTATTTTTGTGGAGATTTTCTATTTCTTCATGAATTTAATTTTTTTATGGCCTACCTTAACACCCTCATGAGATACAATATGACCCAAATATTCCACTTCATGTACTCCAAAGAAACATTTGGAGTTTTTTTCATATAATTGTTTCTCCTGTAATAGTTTGAGAAACCTATCAACATCTTGAACATGATCCTTCCAAGACTTGTTTTAGATTAGTATATCATCAAAAAACACTAACAAAAATTTTCTAAGGAAGCGTTTGAAAAGGGAATTCATCAAACCTTGAAATGTGGAAGGTTCATTAGTAAGGCCAAAAGGCGTGAATAGAAATTCATAATGACCCTCATGAGTTCTAAATGTTGCTTTTGAAATGTCTTTGGTTTTCAATCTAATTTGATTATATCCAGAACGAATATCGAGCTTGGTGAAGAAAATTTCTCCATGTAATTCATCCAATAATTCATCAATTGTGGGGATGGGAAATTCATCTTTAATAGTGATCTTTTTTTGCTCTATATAATCCAGACACATATGCCATGATCCATCCTTCTTGTGCACTAATACTATTGGAGTAGAGAAAAAAATTTGACTATGTTCAATTATACCAGCCTCTATCATTTCTACAACTATACATTCAATCTCACTCTTTTGGACATAAGGATACCTGTAAGGCCTGATTTTTGGGGGAACACTTCCTGGAATCAAATGAATATCATGATCATGATCATGAATAGGTGGGAGTCCTTTGGGAGTCGCAAACACCTTGGAATGATTGGCCAATATGTTTTGGAGATATGGAGAAATAGATGATTTTGATGTTTGAACCTCTGATGTGAATAATTGTGCAATTATGCCTCGTTATTATTTATTCATAATATTTTTCATGGAATTAGAGTTGATTATCTTTCCTGGCTTCCCTTCAATACCTCGTAGTTCAACTTCCTTTCCTTCAGAAAAATAATTCAAGAAAAGTTCTTGAAAATTAAAATCTACCGTCCCCAAATATTGTAACCACTATACTCCTAGTACAACATCAGCACCACCCATTGGAATGGAGAGTATTAGCCTATTCAATACATATTCCCCCATGGTTAGCTTGATATTATGGCACTTTCCAGAGAAATTTATAGTTTCTCCATTTTCAACCATCACTTGACACTCTTGTGCTTGATATAAGAAGCAATGCAATTCCTTGGCTACCTTACAATGAATAAAATTATGGGTTCTACCCAAATCAATAAGAACTATTAAATTTTTCTTATTGATATGTCCTTCTATCTTGAGAGTTTGAGGATTGATAATTCCTGCTAATGAATTACATTGTATGGTCAGTTTCATTTCTTCTTCCTCTTGGGTTGGCTCCTACTGTGTATCCCCTTCTTTTGAAGTCTCATGTTCCTTTTCTTCCTCCTCTTCACAATCTATGTAAAATAATTTATTCTCAGTACACTTATGACCTCTAGTGTATTTTCTATCACAATTATAGCAAAGCCCCTTTTCTCTCTTTTCTTTCAATTGTTGTGGTGTCAACCTTATAGGTTGTGGAAGTCTAGGAGTAGCAACACTTCCATCTTTATATATGTGAGTGGTAGGATTCCTTGTCGCCATAATTTTTCTTTCAATTCTTCTTTCCAACCTGAATGCCTTCTCCAATGAATTAGGTTCTGAAAGGCGGACCTCATGTTGGATGTTATCCTTTAAAGTACCTATGAAGACATCAATCCTATGCTCCTTTGGAATATCATTTACCCTTATATTTAATTTTTGGAAGTCCTCAATGTGATCCACCATTGAACCCTTTTTTTTGAGATTTATCAATTGGCTAAAGATTTTATTACTCTTTGTATCCTCATAATGTGCTATCATTTCCTTCGTAAAAATTGACGAAGTGACAATTTCTTTACGGGAGAAAAGCCATCGATAACATACAAATGTATTTTGTTCTAAATATAAAGTTGCAATACATACCTTTTATGTGTTTTGCACATTATGTAGATAAAAATATTGCTCCATATGTAGTATCCATGTTACGGGATCCTTGCCATCAAACTTCGACATATCGATCTTTGGAATATGGTGGGTCTTCAATCTAACGTTAGAGTTTATGAAATCATGATTAATTTTTATTTTGTTTTCATCATGAGTTTCCTCTACTACCTTTTCATCATTAGGAATCATTTCTTGAGGAAACTTTGTCAAACCTTCCTTCAAACCTTCCATGTCTGCTTTTATTTTTTCTTCTATACCATCGATATTAGCTTCCATGCCATTCTTCAAAACATCCATGCACTTCTTCCAACCACCCATCTTATATTGCATGCCTTTCATGTCTTTCTTCAAACCATCCATCTTAGCTTCCATTTCATTTTTTATTACTCTTTGAGAGAGAAAAATTTGTTGCACTTGGTCTCGTAATTTTGATATATCATGTTGCACTTCTTCCTCTTCATGAGTCATAGTAGAGCCTTATGAGGCCTTAATGGGTGTGGAACTCTTTTTGGGGGGAATTTTAGAAACCAATACTTATATATATACTTCAATATTTCCTTGGTATCACTTCAAAATTATTTTAGAAGTAAGACTTATGCAATTTTTTTTTTAAATACACACATTTTTCTTGCTTTTGAGGAGCTTGATATTGAAATTGATGTGTATATATATATATATAATTTCGAATCTACAAGATATGAACATTAGTGTTATCGTAGCCCTCTGCATCTTCTTTTCAATGCCACAGGTTAGACCTAATTTGGAATCTTCAAGGAAAATTTATGCCCGATCTCCCACAATGAACTAATTATGGGTTGGTTCAGTAGAGGGAACTTGTACAGCATGCCACGTGTCACTGTTTCGCCCTTAACCTCTAAAATTGATACACAAGAAATTACAGTCCGTGAAATTTCGGCAATTTTTACAGAATTCCAATTGATGTTTGAAATAAAAGTTATGATGATTTTCCCTCGTTCACTTGTTTGAGGTAAATTTTTCAGAGCCTACATAAACCCTAATTTCCACACATCATATCTCCGAAGATATTATGAACAAAGGCATGAAAGTTTTACCCAACGGTCCTCACGATTTCGGCTCAAATGGTTTGTTTTTAGCTTTTGAAACTTTGCAAAAAAAAATTTATAGAAAAAGTGCCAAGATGTCCTATTTGCAGCAGCGAAAACCTAGAAGCCAAAGCTTTGACACAATGTTATGAAACCAACTCAAAAAATAGAAGAAAATATAGATCAATGACTTAGAAATAAGCCTCTTCAAGGGGGCAACCTCCTTTACTTTACATAACTGAATAATTCTTGGATGATACAATTGAAAAAACCTCCTTTTTATATATAGGAGTCCAATGGGTCACCATATAATCCTAGCCGACATAACAATATCAATGTAAGGGCACAAAAATAAAAATAGTGGGATTCTATAGGGCACAATAATAATAATATGGGGACTACTGTATACAACAACAACAACAATAAGAGGATACACAAGTATTATAGGGACCTAGCAAAGCTTAAGTTGATAAAGCAGTGCACGAGTCTACAAATCTAGTTTAGCAAAATTTGACTAATCCCTCATATGCACCTATCAAAGAAACAACATAAATTCCATGTTGATTTAATTTTAATGCATTATGTATTACAATTTTGTAAATATTTCATCTGGAACAAGGCAATAATGAAAGAATGATTCAATTTTTCCATTTTTTGTCTGACTACAAATCTCTCCTTGTTCGGGACGAACAAGGATTTGAGGGTGGGGGAGGTATTGGAGGAGATAGTTGACTCAATTTACTTGCTTAGTCGAGTCAAAAAACTATTTAATGTAATGAATATTGTTAGAGATAAGTCATATTAGTTAAGAGGCAAGTCCGGCAGTTACAACGTAACTGTTTCGATATTGTATAAATATTTTTCTATGTATCGATATATTGGTTCTACTTGGAATTCAAGAGACATAATATAAAGTATGCTTCTCTTGGTTCTCCACTACTTGTATCTCTTCTCTTTCTTTAGGTAATGTGCTTTTCCATGTGAATGCTTGATTTCTATGCTACTTGTAACTATATACACTTTTCCCTAGATTACAACAAATTGTGTATATTTAATAATCTAAGAGTATTCTTAGTCGTATATGATCCAACACTTGAAATAAATGGTTCCCAGATTGTTTTTCAATTTCATACTTATATGTCACTTATCATGACCATGTATCATGATTAACAGTATATATATTATACCTTGAACATGTTTAAGAAATGTGCCTATATAACACTTATGAAACATCTTATTGTTTGTATTCTCCTCCACTCATGTTTGTGTTGAGGTACAAGAGTGAGATAAAAAAAAATGATTAAATGTGGTTCTTTGCAGTATGCAGTTTAGTTGCATTACAATTTCAGGTTGATTTTTTCACCTTCTCAATTACCCTAGGTTGAACATCTCCAAACATAGTGAATATCCAGAGGAAGAGATATAAGGTGATTGCAACCAATATTGAACAACTATTATTGAACCAATATTGAACCCATAGTAAATATGGCTTTTCATTATGACAAGTGAGAATAGATCTAATATTATTACAACTAATATTAATAAGATATTTGAGGTGATTGTGACCAATAATAAGAGATCTAAGGTGATTGCAGGCATTATTAACAATAGATTCAAGGTGATTGTAAATAGTGAGAAGAGATATAAGGTGATTGCATCCAATATTGAAATAGTATTACTACTGATCATAATCAATAGTCAACCTAAGAAGACATCACAGGTGACTACATCTAGAATTGAATATTTAGGAAAAGATCGAAGGTGATTGAAACCAATGTTGAATAACCACAGGAAGATATCCAAGGTGATTGCAACCATCTGGTAGTCCCACCAAATGGTTGAAATTTGCAACCAACTCTTCTAATGCATTTTTATATTCATACCATACAACACTATTAACGTACATATCTGCACCTTAAAAGCCATTAAACATTCTAAATAAATTATGATCATATCCAAAATTTTATATATTATGCTAAAAAAAATTGTGGTTGAGCATGGTGCTGGAAACATTTAGGATTTTAAGCTTCATAAACCGAAAAAGAGATATGGGGTTATTGCAACCAACATTGAACCAATATTGATGCTTGGTTTCCCTAGATTAAAGAACTATAGACATAGTGAATAACCACATCTACAATCTATAAACGAGTTTTCATATATCATGCAAACTAATAAAAGTGGAACTCCGTGCCATTCCCAACCATATAAATAAATTCACAGCTTCATGTTTGGAGCTCGTCAAACAATAAAAGATATATGTCTTTAGACCTCAATCAAGGTATCATACTCCTCCCATTAATGCCCATCATAGACCAAAAATTAGTCAACTTTCAAAACTATGATAAATGGTTCCTTCGTATTATTTGTTCTTATTTCGAAATTGTGATAACGGATTCCTTAATGATGCACGTATAACTGGTTCATTCATATTACTTGTTATTATTTCAGCAACCCCATCCATAACAATGGATTTTTAATTCTATTGAGATAGCATATGTTATACTCCTAAGGAATATGATCAATGGGTTCCATGGGATTGCTAGTGGTATATCGTTCAAATGGTGGACTTGCATAGACTTGAATTCCAAGCTTGTAGGAGAAGTTGAACATTCCCTCGGACCCTCGTTTCATGGCCACTATGGTGAATTCAGTTTCACAAAGTTTTAGGTTTTCTCTTTCAGTCGAGTTTAATTATCATGGGGAATTTCAAACATTAGGTTTCACAGGCACCATGGTGAAATCCTTTTTGCGGACTTAGGGTTTTAGTTTTTCTCTTGCATTCAAGTTTACTTATTGTGGGAAATTTCAAACGTTATGTTTCACTATCTCAATGTTTCAAACATTAACTTTCATTGTCTTACAGGAAAGTTTGGTGTATATTTTAAATTTACTTAGTGACTTAATGTCTCAAACAACCAATCAATCGGAAAATTATTCATAAAAAATTTCAATATTAAATTATAATATTAATAATTTTATAATTATTATTTTTAATAATATTATTAAAAGTAAAAGTCCATGAATTTTAATATTAATGACATTAATATTAACATGATAATATTATTATTATTATTATTAAAATCATAATACTAATATTGATATTAATAATAACATCATTAATAGCATTAACAAAGTTATATTATTAATAACAGTGCATTAATTATAAGATAAATACACTTAAAATCATGAACGTAATAATATTATTATATGTAATAACTTAATAATAGGCACAGTCTATTTGGGAATAACATATTATAATAATATTGACATCTTATTGTAATATTATAATGTTAACGTTAATAACAATATTAACATTAATACTAGCATAATCACATTAGCAAATGTGGTTGATAGACATTGATCAACTTCAGTTTCATATGTTGATTGACGTATAAAAGCTGGAAAATACCCCTAAGATAATATACCAATGTTATTGATTATACTAATATTCATGCTAAAATTAATATTAATATTGTTATTAATATATTAATGCTCCATGTTATATCATATCATTCTTTCACTTTCAGTTTCACTTTCAATAATAATAATAATAATATGTTTTTAAAATTAAAATTAATATAATACTAATAGACTATTAATGTCATTATATATAATTGTAAATATAATGATTAAGTGTTAATGTGATATTTATTGATTTAAGTCTTCTAGCGACTTTTAAAAAAAAATGTTTTTCTTTTATTTTAAAGGATAAAGTTTTTTGTTTCATTGTGAAAAGAAACCAAAGTACATTGTAATTTGATAAAAAAAACCTTCATAAAAATGTCACATTACAAAACTAACATCCAAAGGTAGATGTGCAAAAAAAGTGGTGTCAAAATACTATGAAACAAATGTTGGGACAATAAGAGGGAAAACATTGTTGTAACGTAGTTAAAAAAAAAAAAACAAAAAAAAAATAGTAAAAACAAAAATTTGATTCAGATTGGATCAATATATTTTTTAGCATCCATCTCAATGCATTCAGAGTGGAAAAAATGGAGCAATCATCTCACGGGACCATTTTTACCAGTATGGCCCAATTTGGCAAAACAGGGTCTGAAACCTTCTCGGAGAATTTTGATGCTTCAGATGATATTTTTTGGGGGTAAAAAATTCTTCTTTAGTTCCACACATTTTCATGCTATTCTACACATAGATATATTTCCAAGGGCACATGAAGTGCATCAATCATAGTTTGTATGCAAAAGTTATGCCACTCAGAAGTTCACCTTCCTGTTTTCACACTTATAATTTGAGAGGATGCCGCATTAGCCCCCATTATTCATGGAAAAGGGGATAGCCACTTGTTTTTGATGTAAAATAATCTATAATATTCTATGTTGTAACTCTAGTTAGGATTTGATGTGTTCAAACTTAACCACTAACTAGCTATTGGGTTGTGTTATAACCAAGCCACTAGAAGGAACATGCATTCCATTCTTTCGAGAGAATTTTGTTTCGTAGTTGAGAAAAGACAACCAGAAGAAAAAATAAGTAGATCACACAGAGAGGATTTATGCACTATAGTGGCCCACATGCCATAAGCATTACTTTTTTGTACCTGCAGGCTTATTTTCCAAGTAGAGAAAGAGAGTGAAGAAATCTCACCTTCCAGCTAGGTTTTCTCACAAAAGGGTTTTCCAGAGCACATCTTGTGTCTTATGTGTGTGTGTGAGAACATTTTTTCCTTTCTAATTTTTTGCATAATTTCCATTTACATGCATGCATTAATTACAATTTAATTTACAAATCTACAAATTTTAAAAATTTGTAATAGTGTAAAAAATTAAAAATTTTAACATAATATTATCATATTTGTTGTGACAAATGTCTAATGTAATATCCACGTAATTTTATGAATCATATTGGTATCAAATCAGTTTTATTTGGGTACTTTGTGGAGATTGCATGGATGTAGATAAGGAGGACTGAAAATTGAAAAACCCTAATCATGGCTGACGAATCCATAAACGACCCTCATGATCCTACAGAGGTGAGCCTTATGCATCTAGAACAACAAGTGGCATATATTAACCGCAATGTAAACCTCCTCATGGTGGCCTTGAATAAACAAGTTGGTGATATTTTGATAATATAGGGGTTCGAACATGAAGGAAAAGTCATAATGGGGATTAGAATATCAGGGAGAAATAAATAACCAGACAAATAAAGAACCTAAAAAACATCAACCCAGTTCAAGTGTCATGAATCAATCATAGTCCTTATTTAAAATGGAAGCAAAATTAAATACCAAGCCATACCACAATGAGATCAATGCTCTGAATGGGAACCATTAGTTGTAGCAGTTGGAAGTTTGTTTGAACGTTCATTAGATTGAAGAAGGAAAAAAAATCTCATTTCTATAGCTGAAATTAGAGGGCCATGCTTTTACTTAGTGGAAGAGCCACACAGAAACCCTTAGTTTGGAAGGATAACCTATAGTGACTAATTGGGAATATTTAAATACCCTCATCGAGTCATAGTTTTATCCTATAGAGTATGTGGAGGACTAGTGGATATGGTGGCATTACTTTAGGAAAAATCCAGGCCAAAGTGTGTAAGAGTACACCACAAAATTCAAAAGATGGCTATAATGTTGGGTATCTCTCAAAAGAACCCAAATTTACTCCTAAATTATTTTGGGGGTCTGCACCGCCATCTGCATGAAAAAATGATGTTTTTGAATCCCAAATAGTAAATGAGGCTTGTATATAGGCACAATACCTGGAGAAAACGGCCTAAAGAGAGTGCAATCAAGTGGGTCGAAGAAGAAGGAGTAACATGATGCTTATAAGGAGGTGAAGAAGAATAAAAAGGGGGGAAAATATTAAAATATTGCAGCCACAATACATAAATGCAAATATCCTAGCAAGAATTGTAACCACTGTAATGTTTATGTCCATACATAAGATAAGTGCTGGAAGTTTCATCTAGATCTAAACTCGAAAAACAAGAAGAGATATAATAAGAAGAATAAACACATAGACATGGATTCGAGAAACCGAGTTTAAAGAAACTCAGACATGGATGAGAATGTCATTTTTACGTCAATGTAGAAGGAGGTGAATCAGAGTATCCTTCAGCAAGAGGAAGAGAAATAAATGACCAAACTCTTCCATATAAAGATACAAGTCAAGAAGACAAAGATTGATGCTTTGTTTGACTCAAGATGATAGGAGAATCTCATTATAGCTGAGTTGGTCAAGAAGTTGGAGTTGGAAGTTCGTGATCATCCAAACCCATATCCACTAGTTTGGGTAAATAAGGATGAAGAGTTGAAGGTAAAAAAAATGGGAAAAAATTAGATTTTATATCAGTGTTGATTACACTGATGAAGTAGATCTAGATGTGGTTCCCTTGGATGTATGTGGAGTCATGGTTGAGAGTTCATACATTTACATGCAATATGAAATGTTCACGAGGAGATCCAATCAGTATTGGCTTATTAAGGATGGAAAATCATTGATCATCAATGCGCATAAAGGCAAGTTGAAAATTTCGCTGGTAAGTGCCAACCAAGCCAGGAAATTGATCACTTCCAGCAAGAATTATTTTTTATTATTTTTAAAAGAAAGACAGTCTTAAGAGGAGCCAATAAGATGCAAGGAATCCTTGGAGGGGTGTACTAAGAAACAAAAAAAAACATTTGAAGGATTTTTTACAGGCATACAGGGATGTGTTACGAGATCCTAAAGGGTTACAACCTAAGTGAGAAGTGTAACACGAGATTCAACTATTACCAGATTCCCCGTTACCAAATATTGGGTTGTACAGAAGTTTTTTATAGAAGAAATTGAGATGAAGAAATAATTGCAGTAGTTGTTGGAACAGGGTGTCATTCTACCGAGTACATCACCATGTGGGTCAGCCATCATAATTATGCCAAATAGGGATATGACTTGACAGATGTGTATAGATTACAAGGTGTTAAATAAAATCATGCTCAAGAACATGTACACCCTACCCAGAATAGATGATCTGTGGGATCAATTGTAGCAAGAAAATTAATTCACCAAGTTGGACTTGAATTTTGGATATCACCAGGTTCGATTCAAAGAAGAATATACATGGAAGACCACCTTCAAAGTGAGGCAAGGTTTATATGAGTGGTTAGTTATTGCATTTGGCCTATGCAATGCACTAGCTACGTTTATGATATTAATGAATGATGTACTACACCCTTTTATAAATTCATTTTTTATTGTCTATTTCGATGATATACTGGTATATAGTGCTACCTGGGAGGATCATATTTCATATTTGATGTAGGTGTTGGAAACATTGAAGAAGCACCAGCTACTAGAAAATTTCAATAAAAGTGAGTTTGCATAATAGTATTTGGTGTATCTAGGGTATTTGATCACTGGAGGAGAGCTAAAGATATATCCTTCCAATATGGAGGCCATCATGAAGTGGGAGGTGCCTACTAATGTTTTTGATGTCATGAGTTTCATTAGGGAATCATAGTACCTAAGGAAATTCATAGCCTCATTTTCAGCGATACCAGCACTGCTCCATGCCATAACAGCAAGTGGCAAGAGTTTCCAGTGGGAAAAATGTCAGCATTAGGCTTTCGATGAGCTAAAGAAGAAGACTATTTAAGCACTAGTTCTAGAATTACCAAGATTGCAACGACCCTTTGAAGTGGAGACAGATGTGAGTGGGTACGCTATGGGAGTTTTCTTATTGTATGAAGGGAGGCATGTATGCTACCATTATGAAGTATTTCATGGATAATTTCTTAACTACCATACCTACGACAAGAAGCTATATGCCATCATGCAATTTTTCAAGAAGTGGAAACATTACCTGATGGGAAAGGAGATAGTAATCCCCACAGATCACCAGTCATTACTGTACTTTCAAGCCTAAAGTAAGCTACAACGAACCATGCATTACAAGTCAATGGGGATTTTACAATAGTTTCATTTGGTGATCAAATATAAGGGAAACACAAACAGGCTTCCTGACATGCTTTCAAGGCCACCTACATCAAATATCATAGCTTTCGGGACTCTTATGCATATGGAGCCATTCACCCATGATGCATACAAAGAGGCATATCTAGAAGGTGAGCACTTCAAGGAGATGTTTCAGTAGTTGCAGAGTCACGATCATCTGCATGATGGTGAGAACATTGTTTAATACCATCTCCGGGATGGGTTACTCTATAGGCTCTGTTAGCGCTCCTAAGTTTCCCAAGGTTGAGAAAGGAGACCGAAGGAGGTAACCTCAGACCAAAATTGGATTGTTGAAATTCAATAATAAAATGCAACACGCACACTAGTGTGGGATCACAGGTCACACAATGATGGGTCCTAGCGATACATTAGTGTGCAACCAATTTATTAAATAAATTGGAAAATTACTTGTAATATTATCTCATAACAACTTGTAATAGTTAACTAATTGTGATAGAATTAGTTAGCTCAAGAATTTCGAGTTGATGGTCAAAGGATAGGCATGTAGAGTTATTCTATTATTAACAGGGTATAGTTGCAGTTGTAGCACTAGTGGTGTGAGTGGGATCAGTTAACTCACATTAATTGAGTTAATATCCGTTTAACTAGTTCTAACTGTTTGATGAGCTAGTGGAAGATAAGGTGAATTAAAATATATTTAATTCACCAGTAGTGATCTACCAAGTAACTAATGATTCACTATTTATAGTTGCATGCATGTCAATTTTGGTGGACACCTATTTGAGACAAAGGTTCAAGGAAAGTAAACTATATGTTGTATTTTTTAAAAACTGCCCAGATGTAGTTATATAATCATGGGAAGCCCATGATGAATTGCGCAATTAAGGAAGGTTGAATTTCCTATTTAATAGGGGTTGAATTCTCTAGGGATTGCATAAGCAGGGTAGGCTGAGGGTGTGTTGATAATTGGCTATGTGTTTATCCAATTTTTCCTAGATCAGTGTGAAGCAATTGGTAGAGTGTATGGGGTTGTGGTGATCACAAATACATTGTATTGTTTCATGATTCCTTGGTTTATTATACAATAAATATGGAGGGGTTTTGAGAAGTTGCTTTCCCAAGAATATCTGGTGTTGTGTATTGATTTACTTCTTTCTCTTACTTGCATTTGATTGAGTGATCGAAATTTATATTCCGCAAATATTGTAGAAGGATTTAGTATCTTGCTTTAGTACATTACATGATCAGATTGAATCCATCAATATAATTTCTACATGGTATTATAGTTGTGTTAGAGATTTTCTACATGGTATCAGAGCACCAAGAATCACAATAGTGGAGAAAAAATTGAGTTTGTGTTGAACAATATTCAAATTTGTAGGTACTTTCTTTGGAGTTATAAGTGGATCAAGAAGTCTTTCAATGGCTTGAGACTCGAATATGCACTCGAGGGAAGTTTTAAGTATATTGCATGGAAGGACAAGATGGATGTAATACTCCTAATTTAGCTTTTAGCTAATTAGAATATTAAATTTTGTCTTCCTTGATTAATAGATGAATAAGAGGGTAGAGAGACCCATAAATCCCTTTAGTAGGAAAAAAACCACTCCTTAATGTGAAAGTGGATCAATGCATCTAGATGGGGCCAAGATTAATAAAACACTTCTTGGTGTGAATGTGGGTCAATGCATGTGGATGGGGTCAATTTGACCAAATCAACAACATAGTCATGGAGGTAGTGGAGACAATGGAGGACATCGCAGTCACAATGGAGGTTAGTGGCCATGTCTGCAGCATCATTATTGTGTGGGGCCAAGAGGGTGAGGGATCACACGCATATAAGGAAGGAGATGGCGGCCATAGAGGGCATTCTGGATTATTATTATTTTCTTGTAGTTTATTACTTGAGAAAATTTGAGCTTTTTAGCCGAGTCTGCAGTGTTGTTTAGCACACGGGTATCCTCGAGTGAACATCCCAACCTCATCCTCGGGGTACTTCAAGTGCCTACTCAAGAGAGGATTTTTATTTTCCATGTGAGCTAATCTCACCATCCGAAATTCAAGGCAGTGGCGAACCCCCTAGTGCTACGCAATCACTCAGTGACTTACATAGTCTAGTAGCAGAGTTCATCAGAAGAGGGGGAAATTTCATCACATTTCCACTTGGAATCCATTGAAGGGATCAACCCTTCAATAACTAGGCTTGGGACTACTTGCAGCTTTCTATCTTTCAGTTCATCCTATAGATCTGCATACCCAATAGTTATTCATTGTAAACCCTAGGAGGGTGATTTTCCGAGGTCAGCTAATCTGGAAATCCTTTCTAGGTTATTCTAGGTTTTTTCCATAGAGTCCAGATTCTAAATCCTAGATTTTGGTGAGCATCGGAGCATCCTCATCTAGGCAGTCCTATTCACCTAGCAATAGCGTTTCCAACAAAGCGACACAAAGGGAGAGCCCCAAAAACGCAGCAAAGAGAATTTTTTTCAGTGGGAGAGCTTGAGGCCATTCCAACCCTCCTTTTTCGGCTTGAGTGCTATCTATTTTGAAGCACTGTTGTATTTTTTTCACTTCCGTATTAATAAAATTGTTGAGTTGTTCTGTCTATTTTTATGGCATTTTAAGTTTATTTCCATATTGTTGTAGTTTCTAGTTTATTGTATTTTATATTACTGTGTTTTCCTATTTAGAATATTACAATGGTATCAAATCTCATAGACTCGATTCAGCCCATGGAAAAACCGGTCTATGACATCCGAAGAAAGAGAATACATTACGAACCATACAAGGAGATACAAAAACAGAGAACTCATAAATTCACTGAAATAAAAAGTGGAGGTTTTGCATTAGATGTTTCAAGAAAATAAATATGAATCTCAAAATTCTGATACATGGGTTTTGTATAGAACAGAACAATTCTATTTTACTTCAAACATATATCCCTAATTCAATTTGGATTGAGAGAAACAGAAGGTTCTCTGAGAGATACAAAAACTAAAAACGCAGAAATTCGTTGGGATAAAAAGTGACAGTGTTGCATTGGATCTTTCGATAAAATGAAGACAAATATCGAAATTATGAGACATGGGTTTTGTGAAGAACAGACCAATTCTATTTCTCTTCAAGAAATTTCTCCAAATTTAGTTTGGATTGATAGAAACGGGAGGTTCTCTAAAGACGAATTTCTTAGATTTGTTGTGGTGGCCATTTTTCAAATTCTTCCAATTGCAATACCAGATTCAACTTCTTTCAAAGCATCCATCAAGGAAAAGTGGGTTCTAGTGGAGGAGGATAAAGGGAGTCTCTAATGGCAGAAGAAGGTTATGGGAAGGAGTTTGGCAATCTCTTCCTTAGAACTATGCAAGATCTCGCCATAGATATCAACCAGATGAGAGTGGAGTGACAAAGGGAAACCCTAAGAGGGTTTAAAAATGGAGAAAGTTCAGGTACTTCACATAACTGGTATGAATAACTGATAGTGCAGCAAGCTTCACAATGCTCCGCTATGCCTACCTTCCTAGCAGTAGGAAATGGGGCTAGAGAACCATTAGAGCAGGAGGCTCCTAGTGATTATTTTCTGGAATATGAATCTCAGTATCAAAGATTCAAACAACATCTGACTTTCCAGGAATTTTTCCAGATTAAGGAAAACCGAAGACCTCGCAACTACAACAGAGGAATATGGTACACGCATGGAAATGTCCTGCAACATACCCTGGGTATACTTTTTCTACCTACTTTTGTTGTGTCATCAAAGAGTACGACAAAGACTTGGGAGGAGACAGTTGAGCATACAGTCGTTGATGAGATACCACCCATTGTTGAGGTATCTATTGATGGGGTATCTGGGGTTGTGGCCGAGTTCTCTGATGATAACAGTGCATCACAGTTTGATGAGGTGTCGGGCGACAACTCCACCATTGTTGAGGAGCCGATAGGTACCGAGGTCTCTGTGTTTATGGCAGAATTGTCAGATGACAATCACATGCAGTTGTCTAGTGAGCATGCCTTGCATTTTGGAGTATCTATGGAGGAGGGTGTGTAGCCATCCTTCGAGATAGCCCTTGAGGAGGCGCTAAGAGATACAGAGGTATTGTATGATGGTTGCACCCAATAGTTCCATCAATTTTAGGTTGAAATTCTAGCTTTGAAGTTGAAGACCACTTCAATACGAGAGGCTATCCTACGACAAAATGAGGAGATGGAGGGCATGAGAGTTGTTTGTGTTAAGTCAATGAAAAATTTGGTCTACATTGGGGAATGGTTGGGTTCCCTAATGGTGCAGTTAGAGGGCACATTGGAGTGTCAGAGCACCCTCCCTTCAGGAATACATCGACAGGGTGCAGCACTTGCACAATGGAGGGACTATTCTATGTGCGGGGATTCTTGCATTTGGTTCTTTCCTCGAGGTTGGATGGCGAGAGGTACTGAGTTGGTACCCCATGGAATAGGCTAGGTAGTTGGATACATCCATGGCCACATTGCAGTAGAGTCCATGGATTACTAGAGGGACATGAGGGTCAGATTCCTGTTGGGATCCAAGTGGTATTTACCACCACATGGTAGAGTTAGTAGGTGATGGTAGTCATTATGTGACGGGTTTGATGTTTAGTCACACACACATTTGCAGATATATATCAAAGCCCCACACATCCCTAGTGATAGGATGGTTCGACAAGAGGGTACACCATTTTCATGATTTATCTTAGCATAACAACCATGCATGGAGTCATGGGGTGATTGGGCTACTTTGGTAGGAGCTGGTTGGAGGAGGTGGCATTGGTAGGCCACTAGACATGGAAGTACATAGAGATGATGCTCTCTCATGGATATATGGTACACTTGAGATATGGAGGATAGGAGAAATGTTGTCATTTTCATGTGAGGATTCGGGCCACTCCGATCCTTTAGAGCAGATGAGGAGATTTAGCCCACCTCATGGGGGGTTTACTAGCAGAGTAGTGGATCTTTTGGCCCATGCAGGATACATGATGGTACTGGATGATATAGCCATAATGAGTGGTATCCAGTGGTATACAAGGGTAGGTTGTATCATAGAGTGGCATGATGAGGATTGTGGAGACACTTGGTGGTATGCGGTGACCCATGATATGACGTAGAAGGCACTTGGAATCTTGCCTCTAAGGGGACTTATGGGCAGGGGCATTAGGTGTACCCTAGGATGCAGCTCATCTAGGATTGATGAGGATATTTTTAAGCATCTGGAGACACCACGTTTAGCAGAGATAGAGCTATGAGGGTGTTATCGGCAGATCTGAGGCAGAGGTAGTGTCATCCAGAGGATTACTCTGGAGCAATCAGGTAGCAAGAATGAGTTGAGGAGGAAGGGACTTTGCTTCATCTGCAAAGAACCTTGGAGGCCTGATCACTCATGCTTGAGTGATGCAAATTATGTGGCAAAGGTAGAGCAGAGGGATATTCCTTCTATATGCCAGGACGATGACTCTTCCTCACATGAGTCCATGGGTTCATGTGAGGATACTTCTGGGGAGCATAAGCTGTCATGTGGAGTTGATGATAGTAGGTAGGATTTGTCTTCCAATGTGCAGGGTGAGCAGTTAGAGGACTCGATGAGAGATATTCATGATGATGAGTCACGTGTGATGATTAAGCCTAAACATTTTATGGTGGAGCATGGGGCAACTGAGGAGGAGTTTATGCACATAATGCATGATAGTCGTTTGGGGGAGAGCTAAATGGGGGCTCAAAGTGAGTTAGTGCTAGATACGTGGCTAACCTTGGGGTATGATGTTGAGGAGGAGCTATTGGAGATGGTGGTGCATCCATTTTTGGGTTGACCCATTGATGAGGTTTCGATAGATGCATATATATTTAGCAGGACTACAGTACTTTCAGAGATCAACACTCTCCAGGAGTACATCGATGAGGCTTGCATTACATCTTGCCCACTTGAGCCTATTATAGAGAGAGGAGCCTTCCCTTTGAGGTATTTCTCGTTAACATGTGGCAAAAAGAAGCATGAGTTGAGCATGAGTTGGTGACCACACTCTAGACATGTTCCATATGCAGATATCACCACATTGGATTCTTCGACCGAGATATATTGGCGGGAGATCATGAGTTGGTATCCTATTGATGCTATGATCTTCTTAGTGAGCTGCATAGAAGAGCAGGGACCCATAGACATGATACGTAATATGATTTACGGTTGGTAGTGGGGCACATGTCGACAACTCTTTAGCATTCCATCCTGACCTCGAGAGAGCAAGATCAACATTGGATTGAGTGAGGGGAGAGAGGTGATGAGTTGGTACGTAGTTGGTGGGGTAGCTTATATAGTCAGATCTACGGAACAACAGGGGCCATGGAGCATTAATGCATGTTGGTAGTATTCACCTCATGAGTTAGTAGTTATAGATAGATTCAGTGCGCAGTCTGAGCTAGGGGACTTGGGTGGTGATTGGCCATGGCGGCATTGTGATTCGGGAGGATTGATTGATGGTAGGTATGGTGAGAGATCCATTTGGTATCCCAAAATTTAGGGGTATGTTCCAGGTAGCCTGACACAGGGGCATAGCCGCACCATTTGTATGGGATCCACGCATTGGTCTTAGCTACATCGGGTCAACAGGGTGGCCCACATATTTGTAGTTTCTTGAGGACAAGCAACGTTTTGGCAAGGAGGACTGTAATATTCCTAATTTAGCTTTTAGCTAATTAGAATATTAAATTTTGTATTCCTTAATTAATAGATGAATAAGAGGGTAGAGGGACCCATAAATCCCTTTAGTAGGAATAAAACCACTCCTTAATGTGAATGTGGATCAATGCATCTAGATGGGCTCAATATGAGTAAACCACTTCTTAGTGTGAATGTGGGTCAATGCATGTGGATGGGGTCAATTTGACCAAATCAAAAACACATTCATGGAGGTAGTGGAGACAATGGAGGACAACGTAGTCATAATGGAGGTTAGTGGCCATGTGTGTAGCATCATTATTGTGTGGGGCCAAGAGGGTGAGGGCTCACAAGCATATAACGAAGGGGATGGCAGCCATAGAGGGAATTCTGGATTATTATTATTTTCTTGTCATTTATGACTTGAGCATGCTTGAGTTGTCTAGCCGATTCCACAGTGTTGTTTATCACACGGGTGTCTCCGAGCGGCGATCCCAACCTCATCCTCGGTGGACTTCGAGTGCCTAATCAGGAGAGTATTTTTGTTTTCCATGTGATTTTATCTCATCATCTGGCATTTAGGCCAGTTGCAGACCCTCTAGTGATGTGCAGCCACTTAGTGACTTACGCATTCTAGTAGCAGAGTTCATCAGAAGAGGGGGGAATTCCAAAGTGTTTCCACTTAGAATCCATTGAAGGGATCAGCCCTTCAATAGCTGGGCTTCAGAGTACTTGCAAATATTCTATCTTTCAGTTCAGCCCATAGATTTTCATACCCAACAGTTATTCATTGTAAACCCTAGGAGGGTGATTTTGAGAGGTCATCCAATCCGGAAATCCCTTCTCGGTTATTCTAGTTTTTTGCCATAGAGTTTGGATTCTAAATCCCAGATTTTTTTGAGCATCAGATCATCCTCATCTACGTAGTCCTATTCACCTAGTGGTAGCATTTCCAACACGACAGCACAAAGGGAGAGCTCTAGTAGCGCAACAGAGAGTAGTGTTTTCAGTGGGAGAGATTGAGGCCATTCCAACTCACTTTTTCCAGCTTGAATGCTATCTATTTTGAAGCACTGTTGTATTGATTTCACCTCCATATTAATAAAACGACTCAGTTGTTCTGTCTATTTTTATGGTGTTTTCATTTTATTTCCATATTGTTGTAGTTTCTAGTTTATTTTGTTTTGTATTACTGTCTTTTCCTATTTGAAATATTACAATGGAGGCAGTGTTGGAGGACAATGGGTTGAAGGAATTCATAGATAATGATATTCCCAAGCCCGCAGTAGCAGATGCCCAACTTATTGATGCATGGCAGAAGAAGGTAGAAAAGGTGAGGAGGATCTTGTTAGAGGGAGTTCGAGATCATATTGTCTCAGGTCTCCATGGAAAGGAAATTCCATATTCTATGTGGAAGGCCTTGATAGATCTGTTTCAAAGCAGTAGTGACCAAAGAAAATTGGCATTCAAGGACAAGCTTAGGAAAATAAAAATGGAGAAGGGCAGTACAATCCAAAAATACTTGACCAATTTCAATGAATTTCAAGGTGAGCTTGGAAGTGTTGGGATTATGGTAGCTGATGATGACTTGGTGAGCCTACAACTTCTAGGCCTTCCCAAGAGCTAGCACAGTTACCATGAATCTGTCAATGGGAGGGAGAAGTTACCAGATCAGGAGCAACTATGGTAAGATTTGGTACAAGAAGAGTTTTGGTGGAATACGAGGGATGGATCCTCATCTAAGACTGATGATGAGGAAAATTGTGCCTTGGCTAGTAAGGAAAATAAGGGGTAGGGGAAGATGTCTTATTCAAAATATGAGACCGGAAAAGAAGGCAAGAAGCATGACATGTCAAAGTTGAAATTTTTTCACTATCATGATCATGGACACTATGCCACAACTTTTCCATAAAAGAAGAAGACTAGAAGGCTACAGGAGCTACAACGCGTGAATCTTTGGCCTCACAGTTTGAATTGGACTTCTCTCTCATCGCATGCATGCAGTCAATTATGATGGGATCTATGTGGTACTTGGATAGTGGAGCATCTTTCCACATGACGGGAAACAAAGAACTCTTTAGTAGCTTGGAGGAGAATGATCTTCAATTCCACATCGGGATGGGTGATGACGAGAGGTATAGCACTACTAGGTTTGGTACAGTTACTTTCCATAGATAGTTAGGTAAAAATTTATTATTAAAAGATGTCATGCATGTACCAGGATTGAAAAATAATTTACTTTCAGTTGCTATGTTGGAGGATATTAGATATGATGTGGTTTTTAGTTAAGGAAATGTGTTCCTTCATCACAAAGCCACAACACAGGTAAAGAATATTGGGGTTCATGTGAATAACCTCTACAAACTTGATGTAGATGGTTGCGAAAAATTGAGAAGTAAAGCAGGGAAGGTGGTGAGCTGGGATACAGGTGAGTTATGGCACAATATATTGGGCGATCTACACCACGATGCTTTGAGGATCATACATCAGATTTCTACAGGTCTTCCAAAGGGTACTCTTGTGTAGATAGACACATGCAAGGGATGCACCATGGGGATGTATGAGAAAGCCATGTGATTGTCCCTTGAGAGGGAGATTGACTTGCATGCAGATGAGGAACTCTTAGTTACAAAGGATGAACCTCTGGATGTGGAGCGGCCACAAGCAGAGGATCATGGAGTGGCAAAAAGCACTCATGTAGAGCCATCCACCAGAAATTGTAGGAAGTCCACCAGAGAGGCTGGAAGATTGATGCTAGATGGGACAGAGCATGTATGTGAACCTACATCACAGTGCATGAAGAGAAGGTCCCTAGACAGGTATACTGGATACATGGCTCTTATGAGAAAATTTATTGTTATAGAACCATCCTATTTTGAGGAATCAGTGTAGCAGCCAACATGGATTGATGCCATGGTTGAGGAGTATGACTCCATTATCAGAAATAGTGCATGGGAAGTTGTCCCAAGACCAGTGGGGAAGTCAATGGTTGGATCCATGTGGATCTACAAGGTGAAGCAGGTAGCATATGGGAGTGTGGATAAGTACAAGGCTATATTTTTGGCATGGGGATTCTCACAGGTAAAGGGGATTGACTATGAGGAGAATTTTGCACTCGTTGCAAGGTACTCAACAATTAGATCTATCCTTTCACTCTCAGCGCAGATGGGGTGGTAGATACATCATATGGATGTAAATAAAACCTTTCTCAATGGATTTATTGAGGAATAAGTGTACACTGAGAAGCCAGAAGGTTTTGAGAAATTTGATAATGAGTCACATGTGTGCAGACTCAAGAGAGAACTATATAACCTAAAGCAAGAACCTCATGCTTGGTACACCAGGATCGACAACTATTTCACTAGGGTGGGCTTCACAAAGAGTGAAGCAAATATGAACCTATATCATATTGTGGTTGATGGTAAGCTTTTGGTTATTGTACTTTATGTAGATGATCTTATACTGACAGGTGATGAGCATCTCATAACATCTTGCAAAGAGGATCTTGCAGGAGATTTTGAGATGAAGGACATTGTCTCTTGCATTATTTCATAGGATTGGAAATATGGAAAAGAGATGGGGAGCTATTTTTATCTCAGGGAAAGTGTTGCAAGGAGATTCTGAGGAAGTTCCACATGGAGGGCAACAAACCCATGCAGACTCCTCTTGCAGGTAACTGGAGGAAGGAGGATGCTACTTTAGGTGAGGTAGTGGATGCTACTATTTACAGGTAGCTTGTAGGTTCACTTATGTATTTGGTGAACACATGACTAGACATATGCTACGTAGTTAACCAACTTAGTCAAGCTATGGTTAAGCCTACAAAGCTCTTTTGGAAGGTGGGGAAGCATGTGTTGAGATACCTCAGGGGCACTACAGAGTATGGATTATGGTACAGATGGAAAGATGGAGTGAAGATTCAAGGCTTCATCGATGCAGGTTGGGAAGGTAGTCCGTCAGAAAGTAAGAGCACATCAGGGGGCATCTTCAGCATAGGATCAACAACAGTTTCTTGGTACAACAGGAAGTAGAGATCAGTTGCACTCAGTTCAGCTGAGGCATAGTACATGGCAGCTAGTCAGGCTAAATGTGAGTCCATATGGATGAGGAAGATACTTGTTGGTTTTTTTGTTCATCAGATCGATCTGATTATGATACATTCTGATAACTAGAGTTGCATAAAACTCTCGGTTAATCTAGTATTCCATGATAGGTCCAAGCATATTGACATCCAGTACCACCATCTCAGAGATTGTGTTCACAGGCGCATTATGTTGTTGCAGTACATTCCCATGGAGGATCAAGATGCAAATATCTTGATGGAGGCACTTGCGAAGAGAAAATTTGAATACCACAGAGGCAGGATCGGGGTAACAGATAATCCCTTTCTTGTTGACCGGGAATGTTGAAATTCAACAAGAAAATGAAACACACACACTAGTGTGGGATCACAAGTCACACAGTGATGGGTCTTAGCGATACATTAGTGTGCAAACAATTTATTAAATAAATTGAAAAATTAATTGTAATCTTATCTCATAACAACTTGTAATAGCTAAGCAAGTGTGATAGAATTAGTTAGCTCAATAATTTCAAGTTGAGGGTCAAAGGATTGGTATGTAGAGTGATTCTATTATTAATGGGGTCTATTTGTAGTTGTAACACTAGTGTAGTGTGAGTGGGATCAGTTAACTCACATTAATTGAGTTAATATCAGTTTACCTAGTTATAACTATTCGATGAGCTAGTAGAAGATCAAGTGAATTAAAATAGATTTAATTCACCAGTATTGATCTACCAAGTAACTGATGATTCACTGTTTATAGCTGCATGCAGGTCAATTTTGGTGGAGACCTAGTTGAGACAAAGGTTCAAAGCAAGTAAACTATCAGTTGTATTTTTAGAAAACTTATCAAATGCAGTTATATAACCATGGGAAGCCCATGATGAATTGCATAAACAAGGAAGGTTGAATTTCCTATTTAATAGGTGTTTAATTCTCTATGGATTGCATAAGAAAGGTAGGCTGAGGTTAGGCTGATAATTGGCTATGTGTTTGTCCATTTTTTCCTAGATCAGTTTGAAGCAATTGGTAGAGAGTATGAGGTTGTGGTGATCACAAACACATTGTATTGTTTCATGATTCCTTGGTTGATTATACAATAAAGATGGAGGGGTTTTCATAAGTTGCTTTCCCCAGGAATATCTAGTGTTGTGTATTGATTTACTTATTTCTCTTACTTGCATGTGATTGAGTGATCAAAATTTATATTCCGAAAAATATTGTAGATGGATTCAATATCTTGTTTTAGTACATTACATGATAAGATTGAATCCATTGATATAATTTCTACATGGTATTATATTTGTTCTAGAGATTTTCTACATGGATTTGGTAGCTATCCCTACCAAATCATAGAGGGGTATCTCTACAATATCACAGCCAATGAAGTGGCTAGTGATAAAAATAGATCTTACGCTAGATATTCAGCTCACTAGCATTTGATTTTAGGGTTTTGCTAGATCGGGATCATAGTTCTAGGAACTAGGCCAGGTTTTCAAATGATCAATTGCAGGGATAAGATGGGGCAAGGTAGGTATGATTAGTGACACAATTGGGTTGTCATTGTGGTATAGGGTTGAGTAAGAAAGATCAAAATGAGCATAAGACTATGAATTCATTTATCATAAGATATGAAACACAAACATGAAAATCTAATCTAAACAGAGCATAAAACTATTAATTCTACTTAAAAACTAATGAGATGATCATATGAAAGCATGATAATGGTAGTAAGAAGAATTAAATTTTCAATTTGATAATCAAATAGAGGAAAAAAACTATCAATAAACATACCATAGGAATCCCAAGGTAATAGTTTCAATTTCCTGTTATATTACTACAAAAATGGTGTTCACTATCTCTCTCATCTATATGTAGCCTAATTTAAGTCAAATCAAAGGTTCGATACTACCAAAAAATAAGGAGGTTAGAAACCAATTCCATTTTTACACTAACTAATTGCATTTGACTTTGAAAGCATTAAATTACAAGGAAATCACTCTAACCATTACTAAAAAAATTAATTATATCAAGAAAAATCACTGAGAGACAAATTACATCCATTAAATTTGACTTTGACCAAGAAAAACTCGAAAATAGACTTCTCCACAGAAATGCAGTGTGCATTGCGGAAGCACAGCGTGTAGACACAGAAACGTAGTGTGACTTTGAGGGATTGTTTAGATAACTTTGGGGCATATTTGAACTGAACTGATGGTTGGTGAAAATATTTGAGGTTGTCTAGGAGACCTCTAGAGCTTCAAGCCTATAAAAACCTACCTCCAAGACACCTAAAAATTCAATCTCCCAATACTACTCTGGAAGCGCAACATGGGGTCAAAAATAGTGGCAAAAGTATAGAAAATTGCTGATTGTTTGCCTTTTTCTTCAAATTTCTGAGATGACATGAGAGACTAGGTATATTTATGAGATGTAGAGGTCAAGAGCCACCTGTACATGTTTTCCATTTGTCATTTGAAGGCTCTTAGAATAAGCGTAGCGGGGCCACGCCGTGCTTCTGTACATCAAAATTTCCTAAATTGCCCCAAAAATTTGTTCAAAATTATTTCTTTCACATTTTTCAACCATGAATTAAAAAAAAAGGGTTGCATCAGCTAGAAAATCAAGATTGTCTCTCTTCTTGAGCTTTATTAGGGTTTTCTTAAGCCTTATCTTCATGTTCCTAACCCTTATTTTGCAAATCAAGTTTCTGGTGACATAATGTCTTGCCATGTGTCTCTGTATGTTTGTATCTTTGTTTTCCTTCTTTAGTAGCTTCTCCAGGTGTTCATTGATTATCCCAAGCCAAAAAAAAATTCCTTCTCAATATTAATGGCTATAGTGTCATCTAGGTTTTTCTTTACTTGAGGACATGATTAATTTTCCTATCCGTCATTTCTTGCTATTGATCTTGTCTTTGGCCTCCTAGGTTGCACCTAAACATTCTTTTCCACTAGATACTCCACATCTATGATACCTTTTCCCTTACTATTCTTAGCCACACAATCTACCTTGTTGGATGAGGGATGACCTCCTTTAGGTTTTCTTTGCAACAATAGATTCACTTTGAGTTTCCTATTCTCTTGTTGCAAGAAGGATACTATGAAGTTTTCCTTGGAAAGAAAATCTCTAAGCTCTATGATCTATGCCTCTTTTTATTTGATTATGTCTTCAACTGATTTGCCCTCATTGAGCTCTGCTAGGTCATCCATGTCAAAATTTAAATGTTCCTGCTCTTCACTATGAAATGGCGCATCATCTTTACATTTTTATGTTTCTTGTCTCACAATGCTAGGTTGAACTCTTTTTTCACTGATAGTCTTCCTAGTCAACATCTTAGCTATTTCAAGGGAAAACACCAATATTTTACCTCTGCTATAATTCTTTGTAATTTCTACCCTAATTTTCTTTTTCATTGATGGTTTACTTGATGAGACAGCCTCTTGAGAGGCTCGACGGTGCTAATGGAGTGCTTTGACTATTAGGTTGACTAGTGGCAGACATAAGAGAAGATGCATGCATGAATGTATCTCATGGTATGTTAATCTGTTAAAGATGATGAAGAACTATAACTTTGATCAAACCATGATGAAAAAAACTTTCCTGGTGATCATTCCCTTTTCTTTGCACTTTATCAGTCATCTTAAACAGGCTCCTGAATAATTAATTGGGTAGGTTTAGTGATTTAATGGCAATGAAATGAAACAACAGCCTTATGTGATATTTATACAACCTCGAAAACCTACCTTCACAAATTAAATACTTCATAATCAACTTCATAAAAGAAGCATATCTATCTAAAAATTTCCTGAAAGGAAAGATATGAGTGGGAGCCTCCTTATAGTGTGGTTTTAGGAAGACTTTGTAATTTCCAATATCCAAATCCATCCCCTTGAACCAAATTTATCCTTGGTTAGGGATACTTGTGGCTGAAGCTATGACCTCTGCTAATATTATGAATTCCATCCCTACTATGGTGGTCTTTTCCCTATTGAAATTGGTGGAAAAATGACTGGTCAACTTGGCATGGCAACCCACCTCTTGTATCTTCTCAGAAAACCGTAGGCAGCCTACCTCTTCAAATGACATTTTGATGAATGGTGAAGCATTGATCTCCTGCATATGAGTTGGATCATATTTGGATACATGTCATCCTTTTTTTACTTCTTCTTTTCACTAACCATAGAGTTTTTTTTATTAATAAAAAAACCCTAGTTTGATATGAGGGAAGGGTAGGGTAGGATTGGGAAAACAGGGGAAAAAGAGCAGCTAGTTTCAGGAAGGGAATGGAGGGGATAAGGATTAGGGAAAATTTTAGGAAAATTCCAGGGAGTAGGGATAGATATTAGGGACACTTGGGAAGTGTAATTTCTTGAAATGGGTGAGGGAAAGAGGAGAAAAAACAAAAAACACAGACCAAATCTAGAAATTCAAGAAAAGGGTAGCATGGGCTAGGGTTTTTGGGGAAAAATGATGAAATGAAGGAGATGAGTGTAGGAAATGATTTGGGGTGGTTTATAAAGTGTGTAAAAGGGTATTAGGGTAGAAAAAATAGGGATTTTATCATTGAATTGAAGCAAAAACCAAGAAAACCAAAATCACAGTGAAAAACCCTGGCAGAGGGATTTCATCATTGTCAGAAGGAAATCATTGTATGAAAGTTGATGAGAGGTTGTACTTACAATATGAAGAGTCCCTGAAGCTTGTAGAATGAAAAATTAACCTGTTGCTGCTCTTCTTTGCCCTTCCAACCCAAAAACGCAGCATGATCCCAGAAGCGCGGCAAGCTAGGGCAGAAGCGCAACATGTTTGATGGCAAGGGTTTGGTGATAGAAAATTGTAGGCTCTGATGGATGAGATTAAGAAAAATGGAGGATAAATTCTCTTGGAGGGCGAAGATTTTGAATTCTTGGATGGTCCTTTGTTTTTGAAAGTCGATTTTTTTCTTTGGTGATGGTGTGACATCATATGTCCTTTTGATAAAAAAATTTCACCCTTTTCAAAAGTTCTTGCAAATATACGTTTGAGGCAGCCATATTATCAATAGTAGAAATTTTCACATCTGTAGGATCTGAGACAAATTTCTCTTCTTCAACAGACTCTTCATTTTCTAATCTTGGATGAATATAATCATGTGCAAGAGGCTCTAAAACAACCTCTTATTTATCGCTTCTGTCCTCTTCATAATCTGCTTGCAATTTTTTTATGGTTATTTTCTGCCATAATTACATTGTCTAAAACTCCCACACATCCCAATTCAAAATTATGATTTGCACAAATCTTCCCTTGAAATAGTGCTTGAGAAAATGGATGAGCTGGAGAGACATATGTGTGGTGAATTTCTAGAGATCCTTGTTCATACATTTCATTAGAAACCTCATATTGGTCTTCACAAACCTAATCTTGAATTAAAAACCAAGAGAAAGAATAATCTGAAAAAACAAGTGAATGACTATATTCATACCTCTCATCTAAAAGATAGGGTTTTAGATGCTCATGGAAAACTTTAAATGCAACAACCACTTCAAGTGTATGATTCCTCATGTGCTTCAAGAGGAACAATATCAATTTTGCTGTCACAAGAATCAAGGAAAACAACTTCTTATTCATTAATTCCTTGTAAAAGTAGATGATCATCGCCATAAGATGGTTCACTGCTTAAGTTTTCTGTACATGAAATTTCAGAATTCTGACTTGGACCAATTTCTTCCTGATTGCTAGGATGTAGATTTGTTTCATCTTCAATCAAAGGGGGAGTTGATGTGTGCTGTGAATGACCTTTTGTATCAAGGAAGCTAATCTTTGCTATTTTTTGTTGGGAAGAAAATTCATAAAGGGCCTCTATGATCTCATCATCTAGACACTCTTCATCACCAAAAGCCTATTCAAGGTATTGAATGAAATCTTCACAGGATTCACAAAAATATTTGAAAAAAAAAATGAATGATGATATTTTCCATAAAACTCAAAGAATGTTGTGTGGAAATATTTAAGAGAGAATAATCTACCTAGCTTCAACCCTTCATACCATGATCTTTATTTACCTTCTAGGGTAGCCACAAAAATTTTCATCAAACAATCCTCATGAAACCTAATCCCAAGCTTATGTATATTCCAATGAAATTTTATTAAATGTAGAATAACCTCATCTTTGTTTCCATCTATGAATTTTGAAAGATAAGTTTTCCAATCTATGCAAGGTATTCAAGTTTGAAAACCAAGAATGTGAGCATGATTAATAGGAGCATACCTTCTAGTAATTGAATCCATATTGATAAATATAGATGAACTAAGGCATCGTTTAGGCTACTGATTCTTCTGCCAGTGGAATCACCAATAAAACCCTGATTTCTAGATCCTTCTTCTAGTGGATTCTTTGAATCAGGTTGGAGTCAGGTGAATGATTTCAACCTTCCTTGTGTCCGACCACTGTCCACCATCAGAAAATAATATCTAAACTTTGATCATATTTCCCGAGGAATATGAAACTATTCGCTTCCTGGCAATGGAGCCAAAATATTAGCGCTCCTCAGTTTCCCAAGGTTGAGAAAGGAGACCAAAGGAGGTAACGTCAAACCAACTTTGGATTTGGTACTATCCCTACCAAATTAGAGAGGGCACTCTCTGAAATCTCACAATCAATTAAGTTATTGGAGAGAAAATTATAACTTAGGCTATATATTCATCTCACTAGGGTTTGATTTTAGGTTTTTCCTGGCTCAGGATCATAGGTCTAGGATCTAGGTCAAGTTTTCAAATGAGTAGTTGCAGGGATAAGATGGGTGAAGGTAGGTATTATTAGAGACACAATTTGGTTGTAATTTTGGTATAGGTTTGAGTAAGAAATATAAAAATGAGCACAATACTATGAATTCATTTATCATAATATATGGAACACAAACATGAAAAATCTCATCTAAACAGGGCATAAAACGATGAATTATGCTTAAAAACGAATGAGATGATCATATGAAATCATTATAGTGGTAGTAATAAGAAGTAAATATTCAATTTGATAATAAAACAAAGGAAAAACATTTTCAATAAACATACCACGGGAATCCCAAGATAATAGTTGCAACTACTTGTTATATTACAGCAAAACTGGTGTTCACTAGCTCCAAACCTCTGACTCTCAAGTATCCAACCTTTGATTTGACTTAAATTAGGATACATATATATAATAAACCACATTCCCCCTCTCAGGGGTCGAATCCATCATCATACGAACTAATTACATCAAAATTTCTAACCATGCCAAAACTAGGGAGGTTAGAAACCAATTCCCTTTTTACACTAACTCGTTGAGTTTGACTTTGAAAGCATTAAATTACAAGGAAATCACTCTAACCATTACTAGAACAATTAATTACATCATGTAAAATCATTTAGATACAAATTAAATCCATCAAAGTTTACTTTGACCAATAAAAACTTGAAGATAGGCTTCTCCACAGAAACGCAGTGTGCATTGCAGAAGTGCAGTATGCAGAAAAAAAAAATGTAGTGTGACTTTGAGGGAGTGTTTGGATAACTTTGGTGCATATTTGAACTGAAATTATGGTTGGTGAAAATATTTGTGGATTTATAGAATACCTTTGAAGCTTCATGCCTTCAAAACTCCACCTCCAAGACACTTAAAAATTCAATCTCCCAAGACTACTCCAGAAGTGCAATGTGGGGTCAAAAATAGTGGCAAAAGTATGAAAAAATGCAGATCTTTTCCTTTTTCTTCAAATTTATGAGATGACATGAGAGACTAAGTATATTTATGAGATGTAGAGGTAAATATTCACCTGGACATGTGTGTCATTTTTCATTTGAAGGCTTTGAGAAGAAGCGTAGCGTGGCCACACTATGCTTCTGTATATTAAAATTTCCCGAATTACCCAAAAACTCAAAAATTCACAAAAATTCATTCAAACTTCTTTCTTTTCCATTTTTCAGTAATGACTTAAACAACAAGGGATGCATCAGCTAGAAAATAATTTTTTTCTCTCTTCTTGAGCTTGATTAGGGTTTTCTTAAGCCTTCTCTTCATGTTCCTAACCCTCATTTTGCAAATCAAGTTTTTGTTGTAATAATGTCTTGCCATGTGTCTCTACATGTTTGTATCTTTGTTTTCTTTATTTAGTAGATTCTTCGGGTGTTCATTGATTATACCATTCCAAAACTCTTTGTCCTTCTTAATCTTAGGTACTATAGTGTCATTTAGGTTTTGGTGTACTTGAGGAGGAGATGATTTATTTTCCTGTCCTTCCATTCTTACTAATGCTCTTGTCTTTGGCCTCCTAGGCTACACCTAGACATTCTTGTCCACTAGCTGCACCACATATATGATAGCTTTTCCCTTATCCTTCTCAACCACACAATATACCTTTCTAGATGAGGAATGATCTCCTTTAGGTTCTTTGCAATAATAGATTCACTTTGAGCTACCTATTATCTTGTTGCAAGAAGGATACTTTGAAATTTCCCTTTGCAAGAACATCTCTAAGATCTATGATCTATGCTTATTTTTCTTTGATTATGTCTTCAGCTAATTTGTCTTCATTGTGCTCTACTAGGTCATCCATATCAAATCTAAATGTTCCTGCTATTCACTATGAAATGGTGCATCATCTTTACATTTTTATGTTTCTTGTCTCATAGTGCTAGGTTGAGCTCTCTCTTCACTGATTCCCTAGGTGTCTTTTTCACTGATGGTTTACTTGATGAGCCAACCTCCCATGGCCTGGATGGTGCTAATGGAGTGTTTTGACTTTTAGGTTGACTAGTGGCAGGCATAAGAGAAATTTCTTGCATGAATGTATCCCATGGTATGTTAATTTGTGAAAGTTGATGAAGCACTATAACTTTGATCAAACCGTGATGAAACAAACTTGCTTGATGATCACTCAATTTTCTTTGCACTTTCTCAGGCATCTTAACCAAGCTCCTGAATAAGTAATCACGTAGGTTTAGTGTTTTAATTGCAGTGAAATGCATCAACAACCTTATGTGATAATGATACAACCTAGAAAGCCTCCCTTCGCAAGTGAAATACTTCATAATCAACTTCATCAAAGGATAATATCTATCTAACAATTCCCTGAAAGGAAATATATGAGTGGGAGCCTCCTTGTAGTGCGGTTTGAGGAAGACTTTGTAATTTCCAATATCCAAATCCATCCCCTTAAACCAAATTTATCCTTGGCTAGGGATACTTGTTGTTGAAGCTATGACCTCTGTTGAAATTATGAATTTCGTCCCTGCTATGGTGGTCTTTTCACTCTTGAAATTGGTGGCAAAAATACTGGTCAACTTAGCATGGCAGCCCATCTCTTGTATCTTCTCACAAAACCCTATGCATCCTACCTCTTAAAATGACCTTTTGATGAATGGTAGAGCATTGATATCTTGCATATGAGTTGGATCATATCTGGAGACATGCCCTCATTTTTTGCACTTCTTCTTGTCATTGGCCATAGTGTTGTTTTTCTTAATAAAAAACCCTACTTTGATAGGAGGGGAGAGTAGGGTAGGAGTGGGAAAACATGGGAAAAAGAGAAGCTATTTTAGGGAAGGGAATGGAGTGGATATGGATTAGTAAAAATTTTAGGAAAATTCCACGGGGTAGGGATAGATATTAGGGACACTTGGGAAGTGGAATTTCTTGAAATGGGTGAGGGAAAGAGGAGAAAAAAACCAAAAACACGGTCCAAACCAAGAAATTTAACAAAAGTGTGGCATGGGCTAGGATTTTTGGGGGAAAATGATGAAATGAAGGAGATGAATATGGTAAAAGATTGGGGTATTTTGATAAAGTGTGTAAAAGGGTATTTGGGTAGGAAAAATAGTGATTTTATCACTAAACTAAAGCAAAAAACAAGAAAACCAAAAGCGTAGCAGAAAACCTTTGGAGAGGGATTTCATCATTTTCTGAAGGAAATCACTGTATGAAAGTTGATGAGAGGTTGTACTTAATTTTTGAAGAGTCCTTCAATATTTTAGAATGAAAAATGAACATTTTGTTGCTCCTATTTAGCCTCCAAACCCAAAAAACACAGTGTGCTCCCACAAGCGCATCGAGCTAGGGTAGAAGTGCAACATGCTTGATGTCAAGGGTTTGGTGATGGAAAATTTGCAGTCTATGATGGTTGAGATGGAGAAAAATTGTGGCGAAGTACTCTTTGAGGATGGAATGAATCTTTTGAATGCTTGGATGGTCCTTTTATTTCTTGAAAGTTTATTTTTTCCTTTGGTGATGGTGTGACATCACATGTCCTTTTGATAAATGTCATAATGAAGTATTGTACTGCATTTTTAATTGGTATTTTGGAAAGGTTATATCTCCATGTGGGGTAAGTGTACCTTTGAAATATATTTTGAAAACCTTTTCCCAATTACAAAATTCCATGATGGTGACTATGGTGATGGCATGAGCTAATGATGACAACAAATGCATATCTTAAAACATGATTTGGAATGTTGAACCCTTAAAGTATGCATGTTATGACTTGAGACCAAGACACTCATTTGATGAATTGTCTCAAGGAATGATGATATGACCATGATGACATTTTAAGACCTTGAAAATGGAGGGAGTAATAATGACACCTAGGACATGACTCAAGACTCATTTGAGAATAAAAAGACATGTCAAATTTTATTTTAAAATATAACAATTTGACCTAATGACCCTATCAATCATATGGAAAGAGTACATTTGATCATTGGTGACTCATAGCCACTAACAGGCTAGATAAGTTATGTGTTCCTAAAGGTGAGCGATTGCAGCTAATCAGAGAGGCTCACACCTCCAAGGTTACCAAGTACTTTGGTGCAGGGAAGACTATGGCTAACTTGCAGAGGTATGTGTATTGGCCCAAGATGCATGAGAATGTAGCTAGGTTCATAATAGGATTCATGATTTGTTGTACCAGCAAGCCTAGCAAAAAAAAAAGGGTATACATCATCCCTTACATGTACCTACTCATCCTTGGGAAACCATTTCCATGGACTTTGTGGGAGGTTTACCAATAACCCTGAAGGGACATGACTACCTTCTCATGGTAATTGATAGATTCAGTAAAATGTGTGTTTTGATACCCTGTAAAAATACCATCAATGGGAAAGTCGCAGAAATTTTTTTCTTTTGATAGGTCTGGGTGCACTTTGGAAAAACAAGGAGAATCATTTCAGAAAAATATATAATATTTCTCAGTGCATTTTGGACTACATTTTGGGAGAAGATGGACACAAAGTTGAAGAGATTTGCAACATTCCATCCACAAACATATGGGTAGAAAAAACTAGTCAATAGGAATTTAATGCAACCTCTTAGGGGATACAACCAGAAGCATATGAAGACCTGGGACGAATATATAAAACATTTTTACAATAGAGCATTCCACACTTCTACAGGAAAGTCCACATTTGAAACTTGTTTTGGATATTTTCCGCCTTCACCTTTGGATATTGCATATGGGTAGCAAGGAGGATTGACGAAATATCATACAAGTGATGCTTTTAGGGATGAAATATTTATAGATAATATCAGGTAGATCCATCTACAGGTACAACAAACATTGTAGAAGTCACAGGAGAAGTATAAGGCCAAGAATGATCAACACAGAACAAGGAAATCGTTCAAGGTGGGAGACATAGTATGGCTATAGATGAACAAGGAGAGGTTGCTGGGGTCTGGTAAGAAAATCAAGGCTTTGAGATATGGCTCCTTTGAGATATTTGAAAAGGTGGGTGATAATTCCTATCAACTCAGTGTACCACCGGGTGAAAGCATGAAGATGGGTTACACTTTTGGGCCAAATGTGCTGATGAAATTTCAATTTTTCCCTCTTTTATCAAATTTAATCCCTCAAAATTCATATTCAAATTATGAATTTTGATTCAAAGTAAAAATATAATATGTGGAGAATTATGTTGTTGTCCTAATGATATTTTTTGCAAAAAAAATTATTGTCGTATAATCTCTCAATTTTCCATTAAATACAATATGTGTCCTTGCAAATATTAGCAAAACTTAAGAGATATGTGTTTGTTGACATAGCATAACTTAGTCTAAAAAGTTTAATTTTAAAAATATATATATACGAGCATGATTTACACGAAGAGAACTAAGCTTTTCATATTAAATTTTTTATTTATGAAAAATTATATTTTTTTTATTATTTTTCAAAGTTGGCGAAGTAAAATTTCAAGAGTACCCTTTTGAAGAGGACTCATAAATGAAGATAGTGGCCTTTTTTGAATTTTTTCCATTGTGTATATTTTATTTTATTTATTTTTTATTCATCCCCTTCGACATTATCCAAAAAAAATTCAAGTGTTTTGTTTAAAATAAATTAGATGAAAAATATAATATGAATTTTAAAGTGTCAAATTCATATGCCATTAGATAGAGGATTCTTTCACAAATCCAATATGATCAAATCCACCACTTAAGGAAAATTTCTGACCTAAATCTAATAAGTTGAAAAATGGGGTTGTAGATAAATTTACAAATGAGGTGTTGAAACTATAATTTTTAGGACTTCAAGAGCTCGATTGAGAACTTTAAATGCTTGATAGAGCACTTAAATTAAAAATTCAAATTTCCTAGTCGAGCATTAAATAAACCCTCGACAAAGAGACATATATGGTTATTCATCACCTCAATTGAGTCGTTGGGTTCAATCGAGCCATTAAAAAAATAACTTGCCTGTGACCTTACCAACTTTTTATTGATGGTATTAATGGTGAATCATACTACTCAAGGGCTTGATCGAGCCATTAACTCGGGCTAGAAAATTTCTTGATCAAGAGTTTTTTTAAATTCTCAATTGAGTTATTTTTAAGTGCCTCAACAGCTCGATCGAGCGCTTAAAAATTGCTCGATCGAGCACTTAAAATTTCTCGATCGAGCATATTTTCTTCAACAAAACGCAACCTCATTTCACCAAAAAGTGCAACCCATCTCCATGATTTTACCCCACCATATATACACATTTACTCAGTTGTGAATATGGATAATTTGAAACTGTATGAGCCTTCCATCAGTAGTACAATATGGATAAATAGTTACAAAGAAATGATTAAACTTTTCATATAAACGAGCATTTTTCAATCAGTAACCAGTAGTGGCTAATTTAAAGTATCTTATAAGGAAACCAACTTTTATTTGTATTTATCTTAGTCATTAAATGGTTGTCTAAATTTTATCGTTTATTAGTATATTTAGTCATAACTTTTCTCATTAATTTAGTCATTAATTGCCACAATTAATGACCAAATACACAACAAAATATACTACTACATGATCACATGATAAAACCAATTAATGACCAAAGAAATATGACTAGAATGTTGGTCGTGTTATAAAATACTATAAATTAACTACTAGTATTCATATATATGCACATTTTAGTCATCGTTTGAAACCAATTAATGACCAAAGAAATATAACTAAATTTCGTTCATGTTATAAGATACTCTAAATTAGCTACTAATAGTCGTATATATGCAAAATTTAATCGTCAATTGTAATAACAAATTTATCATTTATAGTAGTCATTTATCTTTTTTTGGTAGTTTCATATTCATTATATAAATGACTGATGCAGGATTTTATATTCATTTCGTTTACTTTCATTAATACTCATTATAAAAAACTAATTTTGTCGTATCATTTTATTTGTGTTCAACATTAATCAATATAAACTACTAATTTAGTAGTTTTTGATTGACTTTATGTGTTCATTATTAATCAACATAAATTAATTAGTATGATTTTGTGACTAAATTTTAAAAAATGTCATACAATGTTCATGTTCATGTAATATGAAAACGTGAAGTTACATATGTTAATTAAAATACCAAATAATATCAAGTAGAATTATAAATAATTTCAACCACAAATTATATTATACGAAATATCAAGTATTACAACATGATTTTCCACCTTAAAATTGGTTTTATTAAAAATTACAAATGGAAATATTTTTTCATCACTTCAAAACATTATAATTGTATTGCCAAGGTATTGCATGTGAGTTCACCAACTATAAAGACTTTACCATGAATCTGTATGCGTGTGTCTCATGTGGGATATTGGCTTTGGGTATCACTAGACTAGTTCTCTTCTCTCTCTCTTTCTACATTTGTTGCTCCACTGTAATTGTTCTCCTCTTTGTTCAACTCCTACTTCTTACCATCAATATTGAGTTCCTCTTCTGAAAATAAAAGAAGATACAATGCAGAGTAAACGAAATTAAATACGATGAACACTGAAATATAAACTAAATTTTTCTATAAAGGATTTATATGATACATCAACATCAGCAATGTCAATGCCATGATTCCTAAAAAAAGTAAGACACTTGAACAAGTTTACTTAAGTCAAGGGCAATAGTGGTCATTGTAGCTAGATGACTTGTATAAACAAAAAATAAAATGTCACCATATAAAAAAACACCTTAGGAACTTAGTATTCAATCTTCAAAAAATATCAAGCACAATCATTCCACCTAAGTTACAAGCTAAAAATATTAGGTTGTAGATAAATTGCGAAAATAAATGGAAAGAGAAATATATCATATAATAAATAATGTATGACATTTGGATAACAAATTTCATTATAGAAGAAAAAAATTCTCCTATGGTTACCCATAGATGTGGGTGGGTAACATGTCCTAATATGACATGATCCTTAGGGTCCAAAGGAATTAAACCATCTACTAAAATAACGATTTCTTGGTTGCATCTTGGCCTTGCCTCTCCTTTGTGAGTCCAAAATATATAAATAATTTCATCCTTAACTATATTTACTCCATAGTATATTTTTCACATGATATCTCCACATACCCACCAAATATTTATTATATGCCAAACAAATGGCACTTTGTAATTGTTTCTAAAATTTTCATTTACAACCCCTTCAAATTTATATGACCAAATGTAGCCACTTTATTTTCTTCTTTCATATTCATTTACATCCTAAAAAATATCCATTTCAAAAACCAAGACAACCACAATATCTCTAGATCCTAACCCTTGTCCATATTTTCCACAAACCATAGGAACTAATACTCTCTTACGATCTACCCACTAGTATTAATATATAGTTTTCTTCTTTTCATTCTCGATGTGCATAAAGTGGCATTCTATTAGTTTGTCAACAAGTTGCCATTAAAAGCGAAAAATCCATCATTTTTTTATGAAATGTCTCCATGCAACTATTTATTTCTTTCCTGGACAAAGAAACTATTACATTAATATATCAGAGAGCATGTTTCATGTGCCATATAAAATATGAATTTAAAGATATTATGAGTACTATATAAAAAACTAGAGCTAATATTACTACAAATCTGTAATGAAGCAGAAGTGCTCAACACCATAACATATCTAAAAATAACTAAAAAATATCACAATTGCAATATGATGCCATAGCATATTTGGAAAATACAGGCAACAAGAATTACTTGTATAAAGAGTCAAGACTCCATCATCATGCAAGTATATTTTTTCACACAATGTATACATTTCACCCATGGCACCAACAGAAAAGACACAAAGAATGGGTCTTCTAGATTGTTGGATGGGCAATGCATTTTTTGTTCTTTTCAAGGAACTCATTGTTGAGGTGGATTATTGTTTAGCTTCTTGTCTCTTTATAAGTTTTTGATATTAAAACCAGAAAAAAAAATTAACATCCTACAATAGGTGGGAAACTCTATTCCCCCAGAGAAATTTTCAAGCAAGAATATCTAGATTTAGTCATGTTCAATTCAACAAAAGGGGCCAATTAAATATCTCCAGAGATAATTACATTTGTAAGAATCATTCACTCCATCACTTCAATTCATCTATGTCCTGAAACACTATGCTTTAATGTTTGCATAATGTATTTATAAAGAGAGTGGATCTCTGTTGGGGATAATCTACTACCAATAAAGTGAACTCAGGTTGTCTATTTTTATCTAGAAAGAGAAAAAATACTAAAATGCATCTTTCCTCAATCATCTTTAACTAGATTAAAATATAGTGAGCATAAGGAGAGCAATCCTCATAAAATGTAGGAGTAAAGGAGGAGAGAAATCAAGAAATGAATGTATAGTTTCCAAAAGAATCCCCACACAACCTATAATGTAAATCATAAATAATAATAGAGTGTAAAGAAAATAGATAGCAATATCTACAATATGGAAAAGCATAACTCACTGATAGATGTAGGACTATCTTGATTATAAGTACCAAGGCGTGCAAAATTTTATACAATACTTAAAACTTCCAATTGCGACTTTGGGAAAAATTGTAGCAAAGAAAAACTCAACACTCTAATAGCACCAACATTCAACACTCTATCACTATCAAATGATATTATGTTGCTAAAATCTAATGGAGAATGAAAAATAAAACCAATTTATTCATTTTCATCAATGCCTTTGGTCTCAACGCATTAAGAAACTTAAATACTTTATGTTGTTCTCCATGAAGTTGGAACTCCATATAATTCTCCAACATAAGTTGCACCACATGTTTTTCGGAATTTGGGAAAATCAAACCCGACTCAAATAGAAGTTCATAGAATGTGTGGGATGAAATGATTGCATGAAGTTTCAATCAATTGACTGCATTGTCATAAACCCCAACAATCACAACATGTAGTAATGCACTAAAAACCTTCACGGGTAATGCCATCAAAGATTCATTTCAAATAGTATCACATTCACTTTGAAATCTCTAAAGAATTGTAGGAAGGAGTGAGAATCTTGTGGCTTCCCGAAAAAACCTATGTTCTGAAATGTTATCACCTAGAATCTGCCATAGTTCCCACAACACATTACACTTAACATCATCTTGTAGTTTATACTGAGTTTCAGAAATTCTTGTCATCATGTTGTTTTTTGAAAACTTTAATAAGTGCACCTTTTTCTTTAGGATGAGAATGTTATCCACCAAAAACATTATCATAAAGCTAGTGATTACTAAATTAAGTTTCCTTATTTTTTAATATGGAAATTATACAACAATAATAAAGAAGATAAAAAATAAAAAATATATTGAAGCCCATTAATGACCAAATTAGGTCAATGGGAATCTAACGTACAACTAGTAATAATAACAAATAAATAAAAGGACTAGTATATAAATTTGGACTTTCTTCCTTACTTCGCATAGGGACAATTTTCATACATTCATTTTTATAAGGGGAGGATTTATCATAGTATGAAAATGAGGAACCATTGAAGAATAATCTCAAACCTGGATAGTGTCCTCCAAGAGTAAGCATGATAGAAAGCGTAGAAAACTTGATCGATGGGTTGCATATACCAATAATTGTAATATGAGCATAACGCCATTTGATTTTATGAATGTTGACTAATTTCCTCATCCTTTTTGACTAAAGAAAATAGACCATCCCATGCAACCAAAATTATACCCTCATCTTCAAAAATTGATATTTTTATATACCTAGGCCCTACAATTATGTGTGCAGATAAAATTTCCTCACTATTGTGTTCATTCTTACCAAAACTACAAGAATTCATATCTATTTCCATGTGATTAGGACTCTTGATTTTTTTCTCAATACCAGAGATACATTTGTGTTGCTTGATATCATCTAAAATAACATCCAAAACCACCACCTCTTTGACGATCATTTTGTAATTTTGATCAAATGATATAATCTTTACAAAAAAATAAACAATATTGTGTTTTAAAGGCGTTTTTATTAGATGTTGCAACAAGCAACCTAGATAAATCATCTCTTGTTCTAACACATAATTGATAACAATAAAAACATACTCTAAGATCTTTATAATATTTTCTTGTTATATTTGAGGAAATTTCGTCATGTTTAAAATCAAAAGAGGTAAAGCCCTTAATTGTTGACACAATTTGTAGTTCTCAATATGACTCAAAAATATCCTTAATATCCAAGCCAGCACTTCTAGGTCCAATCCTACATTATCCACTTTAAGAAAAATATCTTGACCTGCACTGCTTCCAGATATTTCACTTTATTGTGTATATTTGTGTCCCTTCTCTCTTCACTTACTATAACCTCAAAAAAAGTAAATGGACTAGTATTATTCCCATTATCTTTAATATTAACAAATTTTGGGGATATTCCCACCAGTGATGCAACATTTTCTTTAGGACCTATAAGAGCTATATTTACAAGGACATCAAGAAATTATGATAATGATGGTGAGAATTTTGAATGTGATTCATCCTTCCTAGTATCATATTGATTCATTGTCGTATCATGTAAAACATTATAACCAAATGATGATGTATTTTTGTGATTCTCGAATTAATCAACTAAGATTGTCTTTTCAATTTGACTTTGACGAGAGCTAGATAGTTTCAACCCAACCTAAATGATAAAAGGATAGTCATGGTAATTTTGTATATAATCCCTTAGCTTCACTCCCCAAACATTTCCAAAATAGAGAATTCAAATGAATAATGCAGATAATTTTTTTTTCAAGGAGAATACAAATATATTTTGTTAGCACTCCGTAATTCTGAGGCTGAAGCAAAACTATAGGGGCAACACCAAACCAAATTTGGAAACTGTGATCTAGCCATGCTAGTTTCAGAGAGGGCTCTTTCTTTAAGATTTAACTTTGTTTGGATAATTTTTAGGCTAGTTATGATTGTAATTGGGTTTTGAGTTTTGTTTTGGGTTTTGGAAAATTGATTGTATTCAATTGAGTAATTTCTAGTGGGAAATGGAGTCAAAATATAACTTGATAGTTGCATCAACTTTTCACAGAGTAAACACAGGGAAAGCTAGGAATATTTACTAGATATTTCGAATTTATAAATGGATTATGACATAAATATGAAACGATTCAGCAGGAAAAAAGAGAAATTAAAAATTATTTAGTTTGGCCTTCGGTAGAAAACATTATGATTGTAAACACAGCCACAATAAGGTACTCAAAAGTAAATCCTATTCATCACACTTTCTTCTTTACAATTGGAATTTAGATGATTAAAATGAAAGATGAAAATGAAACATAATAATAGAAGAAAAACATCACCAGTATTTAGGCCACAAGAATCCTGTGAATGGTCTAATTATTATTGATTCTCTAGTGCTTTGAAAAGCTTACAGTACTCCAAAAGACAAAAATAGTTATGATATCAATCAATCGACATTTGATACTTCTAAAACTAAAGTATTTATAAAAAAGTTCACAAAAATAATTCTTATAATAGAACCACTAACAGACATCGTATTTTTAGACTTAAACTTGAACTTAAAACTCTAACTATTACAAAATTATAGCTTCTTTGGAATGCGTTGTGCAACTGCAGGTGTTGATGTAGTGGTAACAGTTAGGATGTGGACCACATTTTACTGCTCTGATGGTAGATGAACTGAGTGCTGTGTTGGTGAAAACTATTGTATGAACGCCCTTTATGCTATTTTAGTTACAACATGATCATATTTTTGCAAATGCCTTTGCCTGACATGACCCTTGGTGTCTTTTTTCTACCCGATTCCTTTCTGTTATGTTTAACCCTTTTTCAAAAAAACAGCGTAAAAACCCATATACCTGTATTTCAAATTATGTACATTTTACTTCTGAGCTTCATCTCATCCATAGAAATATCATACATCGCATCTTTTATAGTTTATGATATGAGGAATGGAATCAGCGACATGATGCGAAGTGCCAAGGTGACGTGACAAGGATGGTGGGACCGATGCCTATCACAAATTGCAACTCTTAATGTTTTTATATGAGCGCGGGGGTCAAATTCTAAAACATACGAAGTGAAATATGCGATTGGGACCCACCCACATCGCACATCGCAATATTTATGGTTTACCACACATCATAGAATTTAGATTTTAGGGAAATATGGTAAAGGCTAAAACCAATGAAGTGTGATTTGTGTTGATAGAGGATGATGTGGCAAGATGGATATGGAGTCCACTGCATCGATGAAGTTATAAAGTGGTGAAATGTTTCTGCGATAAGGTAATATTTATGAGGTTTCATAGTATATATGATGTATTTCAAGCGGTCTGAAGTGGGGGGTGGAGCTGCTATGGTGGGGCCAACTGCATCACAATTTAAACAAAATACCTTGCGGGTGCTTAAATGGTAAGTTATAAAATGTGTGATGCGAAACGATGTGTTTAAACAGGTAAAGTTGTGATCTTGTGATGCAATGGATATTGCACATCACAAGTTTTAAGGTTTTTCTACAAAATGAAAAAAGTTATAATCGTTGATCTGCGAAGTTTATATTTTGCAATGTGCGATGGATGGTGTGGGAAAAGGTGACGTATCAGGGAGAAATGGCCCCAGTTTAATCACAATCGGGAAATCGAGAAGGCAAAGGTAAGTGAAACAGTGATAAAGCGATGTGAAAAAAGGTAAAGTAGAAAGATAAAGCGGAAAGGCAGAAAAAGGGTAAATTCTAATGATTTTTAAGGGTAATGAAATGAAAAGGAAGTGTGGTAGGTGAATGGATCCCAATTCATCACATATCGCATTTCAGTAGGTCTGTAGGAGACGGAAATTAAATGATTTTGCGATTTGGCCGATGTGAAAAGGCAAGGTGGGTCCACCCATGAAACATGGTAATGCGGTGAGGTTTTTGGGATGAGTTCCAAAGGTTTTTAAAGTAATTCCTTTGAGCACCTTTAACTTATAATGGGTCTCTGAAACCTTGGATAAACCATTATTTTCCATTTTTGATCTTTTCTGACAGAATTAAAACATGTAGTACCCAACATTATTACAAATTATTTAATCACATTGAAATGATGTGATTAATTCCATCAAAACATACTTAATTATCTCCTAATGTTCAATTTTGACGTGCAAGCATATTTTTCCTAAGGTTTTAACCTTTTTTGGAAATAATTTACAATCATGGAATATTATTTACAATATGAAAGATATGAGATGAAATAATCAATCACCTTGAGATCCTATAGATTATAGGACCCTAACATATCCTATGATAAAATATTTTATTCTTGAATTTTTTATTACAATCTATACCAATTGTATGCATTGATTCAATGAACACACCCTTTCTTTATAAATATTTCATTTTCGGTCATTCATTTCTCCCTGGGAGGCATACTAGAAAATAAATGTCAAACATGATTTGAAAATTATAACTAACGTGTTATGTATGACAACTATAAACACTCAAGCAACAATTAAATCATTCTCATTGTATAAGCATCATCCCCGTATTGGTGTTAAAATCCTCCATTGTCATTAGGAGTACTTTAATATGAGTACAATGAGAGAGGTACTCGTGAGGAACATTTCAATGAAAACATGGAATTTTTTTTCCAAATTTCAGTCACTTGATAAGTGATTTTCCTTGACTTATCCATTTTAATATATATTTTAAATTACGATCAACAAAGAAAAAACAAGACCAGTCATAATAAAAAACATTCGAAAAGACTTCTCACCTCTAGTGAAAAGGAAAGAGAGAGTTACATATTTCACAGATTCCATCAATACTAATTTAAAATTAAAAGACTTCCATATGGTTTAGAAGTCACATGCAAATAAAAAAATTGCTATCAAAGTAGGAAAATTATCAAGGATAAGTCCCTTCTACAACTCTACATATAGAAATCAAAATAAAAACTTGGGAAGATGTAAAACATAAAGGAAACTATTTAAATGAGTTTTATCAAGATGAAAACTATAAAAAGTACTAAAAATCAAGCCATTTTATCATATTAGCTCTATCTATACTAAAAATTTCCTATGGTCAAAATTTAAATGACAAAAAAAAAAAAAGATAAGAAGCACATCAAATTCCTAAAGGAATAAAGTTTTTCCACAAAGACACCAAAGCCTCAAGACAAACATTTTAGTAAAAACCGAAATGGAAGTCGATTCAGCAATCCTTGCTTCTATATTAATAACTTCTATTATGAAAAAAGTTGAATATTTCTCTTGAATATATATAAGAAAGTAATAAATATTCAAAACAATTCTATAAAAATTAGACAAGAAACATTGTCGAGGATAACTAAGAAAAACTCCAAGTACCAAATCATTATGGAATGAGATTCAGGATAAGAAACAAGTACATGGGATTAACATCACGGGTTTATAGTGATTGATCTATGCCAAGAGTGTTTGAGTCTTGATGAGAGTAAAATATGACTGAAATCAGTCTAGAGGAAACAATCTTCCAGAAGTAGTAGATGCACAAAAGGCATCAATCACCAAGTTCCAACATCAAGTGAAAAATGAATTGATGGGCTCAAGAAAATCACATGAAATGGGGATAATAATTCCTTAGACATTAAATTGCATCCATACCCAACGAAATAGCCATAGGGGGTTTTCCAAAAGTATGGACAACAATAAAATCAGAACGAAAGAAGGATTGCAAATAAATTTTGGCTAGACTTCAATAAGAAGATAAATTGGGATGTATACACAATGAAGAGACTCCGAGAAGATGGAAGTAAATTGTCTCATTCCATAAACACATAACACTAATGTTTTCATACAAGCATGAGGCATGGGAACCAGGAACACCTGGAGAGACTGGAGGAATCAGATTGAGATACCATAGAAACACTTTATGGCAACTTTCCATATAATATAGGTAAGGACTTGTTGTGCTATTCAACAACCCCCATTATTTTAGAATATTTTCCTTAGGGAAATAATGGGTACCCTTTTAATATTTTTATACTAGAATGACTAAAACCCTAAAGTGATTAATTCAAATAGAAATGTGAGTAAAATGGGTTAAAAATGATAAGTGTTTTGTTTAAAGGACACTTAAGCGGAGAATATTAAACAAACATGCAAGTAAATTGCAATCGCAAGATTGCATGGATGGAAATATGGCTTCTAAAAAACCACTCTAAACGATTTGTGATGCGAAAAACAATAAAGGACTTTAATAAAGGAAAAAAGGCTTTTTTCCCTAATGATATTCCATGAAAATAAAACCACGGGACCCACCACTACCACGTAGTAAATCGCAAATTGCATATCACATTTTGTCCATGACAACATTTAATCTTCCATTCACATTTCCCCGATGTGATGTATTCCTTCACATCGCACTCTTGTTAAATGACCACTTCTGCCCATTATTCAATTCCATTGAAATTGCGATTGCGATATCTCAATCGGAAAAAGGTGGCTATTCGACATTTTAAGAAGTTCACACATGAATAAGATATACGATGTGAAAAAATATCATTTAAATTCTCAAATCATTACGCGGACACATCAACCCATGATTTCCATTAATGTCATAACTTAAACGATTTAACAGCTCAAGCCTCCAAAAATTATTTGACCGCAAGGGTATTGAATTTTTGGATTATCCACGTGCCAAGTTTTGTTCCCCATTATTTTCATTATTACAGTACTTTCCTATTGTAAAAATATTTCCCCTTTATACTTATCATTATTTATTATTCATAGGCAAGTCCAAACAAGCAGAGCTCTTCAAAAATGTCAAAGGTTGTGAAGAAATCCGAAACACCCATAGCTCCCACTAATCCTACAACTTCTACTAGTGAAGTAACAGAGATGCTCCCCTTATTCATAGACATGACATGCCCGTGAGTGATTGGTTATTCCTCTTGGGAAGCAATGTATAGATTATTTGGAAATGAGAAACCCCACAGGGTTGAAATAGAAGCTAATGCAGATGCTTCTGATTCTTCAGAATATGCTATAGCAAAGGTCGCCAACTCTTTTCTACACCAGATTTCTACACGCCCCAATATTTTACCATATACAGATATGGTAAAATGGATTATCGACAATCTCAATATTAGAGACAGAACTTTCCTCACAAGCAGAGGTATAATGATAGGATCTTTCAGAGCTGAAGATTTGAAGAAAATGTACCACATTCTAGACCCAGAGAAGGTATACGATAAATAATTTTTAGCACAATTGACCAATGGGAATGAACTAAAGTCAAATGCCATAAAGAAATGGAGGAAGAACCCAAACAAGCATAAACCTGATGATAATGGTATATTTTCCACTGATTCACTTGCTAGTCCCTATTTTTATATTTTTGCAATGATGTCTAGACCTTTCGGCCAACCCAATACCACTAAATTCTCAGTTGAATGGTTTCCCTTATGGAAGCGGTTACAGATTCTTATATCATGGACTGGGGAAAAATTTTGTCAAATAATATTTCCACCCAAATTGTTTAATATAGAAAGAATCATTCCATTTCATCTAAAATCTTTTCCCCATTTTACATTAATGCCTACATTATGGATGTTGTATGTTTTACCTCATATTTTCTGACCATGGCTTAGAAATGGAATACCCAAGGCCCTACTCTCATTCATGTCTATCATAGTATTATATGGGGATCAAAATATGAAACTCATTTCTACAATATCTGCCATGGAGTTATGCTCCAATTATTTCAAGCTATATTTGATGAAAAGGCCCCCAAATTATCGAAGGAAGCCCAAGCAGACTTCACCTCCATTGGAAAATGGTTTGGCGAAGAATTTTTTACATATGTCAGAGTCTTTAGAAGCTTGGCCCGACCACATGTCCTACCATTGTATGTTCCAGATAAAATTCTCACAAGAGAAACTGCTCATCAAAATGTCAGTAATGGATTGATTAATTTTTTGAAGGAAGAAAAGAAAGCCTCGTGGCCCTCTTTTCCTATTCACGGTGGTGTCTATGCATTAGAAAATTACAACGATGTAGGGTTAGAGTTCAATCAAATCCAATGCTTGAAATTGTTTACAATTTCAAACAAGCAATATGACCCATACCAAATTTCCTTCAATTTCAAAACTCAAGTGAAAATCATACCATTTTTGCATGAGGATGATGATTTTGATGACTTGTTTGAGTCATTTGATACTTATTCTACAGTAAATAAATTAGCAACATCATGCTTCAATCCACAACAACTTTCAAATTAAAAGCATTACAGAAATAAAATATTGGAAGGGATTCCTTTAGATATACTAGAGGTATCCCAACGCATCTCACAGAAGGAACAACAACAGAAATATTAGGAAAAGGATCAACCACCTAAGGATATTGAAGTCCTTAGCATAACATAAGAAGATAAGTTTGTTGGAGTTCAGGAAAAAGATCCATAGTTTCCAAGTGACTTAAATGATGTCTGGAAGGAGTTTAATCAACAACTTCATGTAGACCAAGAAATGGTGATCATTGATCATCAACAATAAATGGAAACACCTCATGGTAAAAGTCAGAACCTGTTTACTACTGGGTCAACTAAAAAATCAGTTAACATAGAACAAGTAGAATTTATCTCGACCTGCCGTACATTAGAGATTGTGTTGAAAATTGAAGAAATTCCTCCATTAGATATATTTTATAGTCCTAGACATAAATTTGTCATTAATGGGCAGAGGAAAAGGAGGACAACAAAATAGTCACAAAACCTTGTTCCTATAGATGTCCCTATGGAAGTAGTTTGGAAAGACTCGCAAGTAGATCCATCTCAGTATATAACACGTTTGACTCAGTTTATATGATCATATGCCTCTGCCATCATAGACTAGGCCACTGAAGTTCATCAATTAGTCAAATAAAAGGATGAAAGAATCCTTCAAATGGAACTGGAATTACAAGCATAGAAGTAGAATGTTAATCAACAATTACAAGCACAAGTATCACAACTCCAATAGGGCCTAGATCAATTAAATTTGCAGAACCAATATGAAATCAGTGCTAAAGATACTCAGATACATCAATTTTAATTCATTGTTGAGAAATTTAAAGACAATCCCAAAGTAGATGAATTCGGGAAGGAAGATTTGGAATTAAATACCCTGTTAGCCCAAAAAAAAGTTGTTTTCTGTCAAAAATTATCTACTATTATTGAACTATGAGAAAAAAGTGATTCACTGATGAATCGAGTAGCTGGCCAGAGGATTGGCCTTAATGAGATCGATGAAAAAGTATCACAGTATGTCACCTGACAAGATACTGTTGAAGGTCAAAAGGCCACTATTCACAGGATTTAACATTCCAAAAAAAAAATTATCTACTGATTAGGACATACAGTTAAAGAAAACTAAAAGAGAACTTTGCAGAGCCAGAGATGTTGCTAACAACATTGTTGAAACAGTTAGCGAGAATATCATTGCTGCTAATCTGATTGATAGATGCCCTCCTTGCTCTCTATCTATTGTAAAAGATTTAATAAGACAATGGAAGGAAATGTCCAAGGTAAAGTAAGAAAGCATAAGAAAATTGGAGAAGCTAGACTGGGAAAAGTATTGGAAGTATTTGGTTAAGCCACATAGCCAATGGCTAATGTTGTGATGTCTAACAGATACTTCCTCTTACATGGTGCCTCCACTTTCAAATGCATTCCATACAGGATAGTTGTGCATCATGCCAGACCAACCTCCTAAGGTTCAGCCTATGATCAACATCCTTCAATTGAAGGAACGAATGGCAAAAGAGACATTGATGAAATCCAAAAGCGAGTCATCCCACCAAATTTTGTTTTTGTTTTAATTTCACTTAAGTTAAGGAGACTTGTTTAAAACTCCTCAGCTCTTTTTTACTCTTTATTTTATTATATAAGCCCCTTCAGGTATTTTAAGAAGGGGTCTTGAAATTTTGAAAAAAAACTTTACAGAAATTGCACTTTTGAACTCTTAAAGTTTTTCTTAATAGAAAAGGTTGGACCAGATTATGTTTTTCAAATGAGTAGATGTAGCATATATATGGTACTTTTACCTTTATGTTGATATTCTGTTTGAATTGAGAAATATTTTATTATTCTTATGATGTTTTTTTTTATGTGTCTTTTTAACACAATCTAGCATTAATTCACTTATGAACATGTTCGATTGCCATTCTTTATACATATTCAATACATGAAATAAATAGATGTGATATATGATTATTCAATTCATTTGATTAACTATTTAATCAAATCAATTATCTAATTTTTTTTCATCTCCCTAAGTGCTTGTTAAATATTTTTTTGCATCCTGAAAGATGATCTCTTTAAATCACATATAAAGATAATTTGTCCTGGGATAGAGATAGGTATATATATATATTTTAATATTGTTATCACTCCCATTTATGATGTCATAGTCATTTAAAATACCACCCATCCACCAAATTATATTTCATTGAGAAACTGGTCCCATAAATCTAGTCGAGTCATTATCTCAAGGAGATAAGGGATAGTTTTTAAGTCCCTGACCGAGTGGTTTTCCCCAATGTTGTTGCATCAATTTTTGGGGCATAAAAATTTTTGATGCTAGAAGTAGGGCCACTAGACTATGAATGGCACCAAAGATTAATCCAAAAATTAAATACCATCAAAAGAGTCAATCCCTCGCAAAATATCCTACAACTTCTAGTCCTCATTCAAAATCCCCCATCTATAGATCAGAAGTTGTTCAATCTTCTCCCAAGTCTCATAGTTCCATTCCCAAAGAAATTTCCCCTAATAATACCCCAAAATCACCTGAGAGACCCTAATAAATAAATTAGAAGAAATTTCTATTTCATAAGAAAAGCATGTGCCTTCTGAAACCTCCTAAGGAAGTGTTACTTCAATATTACAAGGCACTGGAGTATTAACTCATTATAAGAGTGAAAAACTTAGAATAATCCTATTTGAGTTTCCTCTTCATTCCTAGCATAGGAAATATCCAATATCCGAGACTCAAGCATCCACTAGTGATATTCTTTCATATTCTTCTTCTCAAACTCCATCATTTATCCCATCATCAATTACATATTCCAAAGAAATTTATTCATCAATTAAAATTTCGTCTTCTCAAACTACAAGCACTACTTTAAGCAATACCCGTTTTGTGGTTGTTTCTTCTTCACCGACATCCACAACTGGAACTAATTCTTCCATTCTAAATCCTTCTTCAAGACAAATCAACCCTCTGATTCACACAATGGTAAATAGAACTTGGATGAATCCTGGAGCTGTTTAATTACTAGGTTCTCTTCATCCTTTACCTAACCACCCAGAAAGATGGTTTCCTAAGTATAATCCAGACGACGGTCTCCCAACGGAAGAACATCTCCATAATTTCATGTTGTCTATGAATCTAATTGATGTCTCTGAATAATTTTTTGTAGTAAGAGTGTTTCCCTATACTTTTCAAGGATCAGCTGGATCATGGTACTTTTCATTACCACTAGGAACAATTACTAGTTGGGACATATTTGAGGAAAAATTTCTGACTAAATTTGGTGACGATCATACTACTGCTACTCTCTTCAATGATCTTTCAAATCTTAAATAAAATTAGAGTGAAAAGAATAAAGATTTCAATTCCAGATTTAATAAGTTTCTCAGTAAAATCAAAACTACATCTAAACTTGGTGTATATGTACAAATTGAATGGTATATATCCTCTCCTCCTTATAATATAGAATTTTTTGTAGATAGAGCCAATAAGGCTACTTTGGTAGAAAATATGAAAGAGGCCCTTTCTGTAGAAAACAGAATTATTTCCTTAGAAAATGAAACTTCCCAAATGAATGGAAAAACTAAAAATGTCTCATTTAAAGATTAACCCAAAAATAAAGCATCTAAGGATCCTTACGATCTGAAGGGATTACAAAAGGTTCACAAAACTATGCCAAATGACATGGTTGAAATTAAAAAACAAGTAGTTGAATCTTCTTCGAAAAAACCTTTCAGATCTTTTAAGAAAAGTCAAGCTTCAAATTATCAACCTCCAAATTTAATCCCAAATGTTGAATCATATCAATATGAAGATGAGGATGAAACAACATTATCTGCAAATGAATCACATGATGAAGAATTAGTCGAAGTTAATGGATTATGGGACTTTATTCTTCCTACATCCAATAATGAATATGAACATGAGGCATTGCTAGTTAATCCTTGAAGTAAAAATTCTATTGATTTCCCTCAGTGTCCTCAAAAGCATAAATCTTCATCCCCTGTTTTTAAGGATAAAGTTGTTAAGAAAAAGACTCCTTATCCTCAAACAAGCCCAACTTCTTCTATCGTTCCATCTACATCAAAGACTGTATTTGTCTCAGATATCATTGAGTATAATATAGTCAAATATATGAATAAATTAATGTAAAATATCTCCATGTATGATGTGATTAACTTAAAACAACAGCAAAAAATCTTACTTAAAGAACTGAATGCAGTCCCTATTTTGCTCTTATCTTCGCCTGTTACTTCCAAAGCCTAAAAAAGAGTAGGAAAACCTCCCATTGATTCATCTGAAAAAGTCGACGCAAAAGATGCTATTATGATCGGAGATAGATCTGATTCGCACACTCCTCCTTTCCTTTTGACTTATGAAGTTTTTAACAAAAACGTGCACAATTGTCTAATAAACTCTAGAGCTTCTTCAAATATTATGCCATATTCTCTTTGTTTGAAGTTAAAAATTTCTTCTCAAAATTATGCATTACACATTATGCAATTAGATAGAACCAAAGTCAAGTTTTTAGGAGAAATGAATTATGTCTTCATTAGATTAGCATCTAATTCAAAATTTCATCAAGTAATTGATATTTTGGTTGCTGATATTCCTGAATTTTATGGTTTAATTCTAAGTATAGATTGGTTAGAAAATATTCATGGTTAATTTTCCACTGATTGGTCTCATTTGTGTCTTCCCTACAATGGTAAGCCAAATCAAATTCAAGTTGACTGCGAAAAACACATGAAATATTCAATAACTGACTTCGAGGATGAAAATGAACATATGTATTTTACCAATAACATCCTTGTAAATTAATCTGTTGAGTCTTCTTTTAGGTAATTTCAATGCACAGAAATCTCAATTTCTTATCAAATCAATTAATTCTCAAATTGAAAACTTTTCTCAGTCAGACTCTTCCAAATGTATAAACATCATAGATAAACCTTGTGTTAAAATTGTATTCTAGACATTATACTTTGATGGATCAAAATCCAGTGAAGGTGAAGGAGCTAGTTGCATACTAATTAGTCCAGAAGGAGAAAATACAATGTCGACATTTAGACTAGAATTTAAATGCACAAAAAATACTGCAGAATATGAGGCATTGGTCCAAGGCTTGTATAAAGCGATATTCCTTGGTGTCAAATATCTTCAAGTATTTGGTGATTCTGAAATAGTTATCAAACACGTAAGAAATACTATTCATTGTATTCCTGGTCATCTCAAACATTACCAGTCATTAGTACAATCTCTTACCACACACTTCTTAGCATTCAATATCTTGCCTATTCCAAGGCTTCAAAATGCAAGCGCTGACCTTCTTGCTAATGTGGATGACTTATTCCTTCTGAGGATTATAGTCCAGATAAATTTTCTATAGAATTGATTTTTTCCCATCTATTCCTAATAATGTCACTAACTAGAGAGTATTTAATGATGATGAATATGTTATAACCATTCTCACATCAGACGGGTCATATGATGATCAACTAATTGATGAATATTAACATGAAAGACAATTGAATCAAAAAATTGATGAGAATCCCATACCTAATTTGTGGTTAAACTTGAAGACCTTTATGATCTCAAAGATAGATTTAAGAAGGTTACTAATTCTAAACTACAAAGTCAAAATTTAAGATTTGAAATAGTAAACCTTGGCACAGATCTCAATCCTCATAATATCAATCTAGGTCTTGGTCTCTCATTTGATGAGAGACTAACCTTCATTCATTTATTAAAGAAATATAAGAACATTTTCGCATGGAAATGTGAAGATCTCAAGAATGATACCTCCATTATCCAACATACTATCCCAATGAAATCCACTAATAAACCTGTACAACAAAAGTGAAGGAAAAATCACCCTGAGCTTGAAATTCAAATCAAATATGAACTGAATAAACACCTTAAGGCTAAGATCATCTTCCTTGTTAGAAATTCAAAGTGGGTTTCAAACCTTGTCCTTTTTAGGAAAAAGAATGGTGACATTCACCATGGAAAATTTTAGGGGCTAATATTCGCAGGTGCGCTAATTTTCCATGGTTTTTCCAAGAAAAAGATTCACCAATTTCCATTTTTTTATAAAAATGATTTGCCCAAATTTTACAATATAAAATTATTTTACATTAAAAATCGCCCACATTATATAGACAATATATATAATATCATTATAATTTGAATAATTTACAAATACATCAATAAAAATTTTTATAGTTTGCATATTAGGGACAAGTGAGATTCGCCAATTTTTTAAACTTGATAATTTTCCATCCTTAAAATTATCCCTAAAATTCACATTTGTATATATTCTAGGAACTTAAACAAAGCTTTCCTAAAAGACAATTTCCCATTACCACCTATGGAACAAATTCTACAATCCACTGTTGGATCTGAATTAATGTCTTTCCTTGATGGATTTTTAGGCTATAATAAAATTTTGGTTCATCCTTAAGATAGGTTAAAGACTACATTTAGAACTAAACAGGGCACTTATGCTTATCAAGAAAATTTCTTTCGATTTAATCAAAGCAAGAGAAACTTTTCAAAGAGCAATGGATATTTATTTCAAAGTACTAATAAACAAAAATGTGGTTGTATACTTAGATGATATAACCATTTACTCCAAGAAAATAAGTGACCACTATCATGATCTCAAGAAAATCCTTGATCGTTGTTTAAAGTACGTAATTTCATTAAATCCCAGAAAGTCTTATTTCACTCTAAGTGAAGGACAAATTTTTGGATTTATTGTGTCAAAAGAAGGCATTTGCATTGATCCAAAAAGGATAAAGGCAATTTCTGAAATATCTCTACCCCATAGCAACAAATCCATGTAGTCCTTTTTAGGAAAGATAAATTTTCATAAGAGATTTGTTCCTCAGTTTTCCCACATTTTTTTACCATTGCAAGTAATGATTAAGAAAAACACACTCTTTAAATGGGGACACAATGAAATAGAAGCTTTTGATTTAATCAAGAAAGCCATTATAAATGCTCCTTCTCTAACTAACCCATATTTTTCTAATCATTTCACTCTATATACCTTTTATTCCAAAACATCTTATGTTGTTGTGTTAACACAAATTGTTGATCAAAATATTGAAGCACCCATTTCCTTCTTTAGTTCAAATATCCAAGGTGTTGAACTAAATTATTCAAAAGTGGAAAAACAAGGCCTTATTTTTTAAAATATTTAAAGCATTTCAGAACTTTTCTCCTAAAGACACACACCAAGGTGATAGTTCCATTTCCGGCAGTAAATCAAGTGCTTATTCAAAAGGAACTAGGAGAAAAGAGGGCAAATTGGGTTATTGCTATGCAGAAATATGACATTGGCATGAAATAGGCAAAAATTGTTGGAGGGCAAGGTCTTTGCTGATTACTATCCAGGGCATCCAACATATCAGATGATGAAGATTCATGTGACACCATACACATTGCTAAGGTAAGCCTGAATGACTTTGAATCACAGTATTTTGATCTTATATTTTATTTAAAAAATGGATATGCTTCCACTGAACTCAATTATAAAATAAAAAGAGCTTTAAGATTAAAATCTAATCAATATCAAATCATTGATAATGTTTTATTCATGAAAAACTACAAATCTGTACTATTAATATTACTTGAAAATTTTGAAGCACAAAAGGATTTTCAAGAACTCCATGATGGACCTGTAGGTGGAAATTTTGGAGGCGATACCACCGCACAAAAGATCCTTCATGCAGGATATTATTCGCCAACATTGTTCAAGGATGCTCATGCATATTTGAGAAAATGTAAAACATACCAAACTGTTATGGAAGATAAAGAAAAACATCCTTACCCTTGTAGTGAGTCAACATTGAACATCCTTTCGAGCAATGGGGATTGAATATCATAGGTGAGATTGTTCCTAACTCACAAGCAGCATAAATACATTCTCGCTACAACAAAATATTTTACTAAGTGGGTGGAAGTTGTTCCACTAAAGGTAGCTAATTCTGAAGACATCATTTAATTTATTGATAAATTCATTATTAGCAGGTTTGGCTTACTATTAGGTTGTTTAACTGGTAAACAAACTCAATTATTTATTATCAATCAGGGCTAGTAGGACTTAGAGGCATCCCCAAAGTATATGGGTTTCAGCTATGATCAAGTTAGAAGATGATTTATCAATAATTAAGGAAATGCATATTACAAATATAAATCTAAACTAATTAATTTCCAAATTTAAGTATGTAATCAGTAGCAGAAGAATCTCCTAACTTAAGGGATTTGTTTGTCCTTCTCTCACAAGATTACTTCATGAATTATAAATCAAAAATCACTAATTGAAAAATAGATTAATATGAATGAAACAATAATTAAAGTGGCTCTTAACTAAGGAGATCATGTTTTTCCTTCATTACAGATTCATTCATCAATAATACTATTGTTCGAAAACCAGAATTCGGGAAAGCATTAAAAAACAGGAAAAGATGAATTCTAGCTTAAGATATTAATCAGATATAAAGAATTCTTAACTTAAACATTTGTTTGTCCTTTCATATGAAGAATAATAATGATAATTAGATTCATCAACACTCATAAAACAACAGCATAAATCTAATGAACAAGTTTAGCATAAAACAAACTAGTTTAGAAACTGCAACTACAAATAACTAGAAAGTGAACTTAGCTCGGTGTGGGGGCCCTCCACCCTTGCCTCGGACATTGAAAGTGATTTCAGCTAATAAAGCTTCATTCAAGAAATCATAATATAACAGAAGCAAATGGAATAGAATAGGTCTTCAATTAACTCTCCAAAGTCTCAGAAATAATAATGTTAAGTCATACAATTTCTACATATGAATGCCTTCAAAGTTTGAGGCTTAAATAGATAAAATATCAAAAAAATTAATCTAAAATGTCTCCTATAGCCATGGATATCCTTATCTTATCCAATCAGATCTAAATCATCCATCATATCCATCAAAATCTAGAAAATCCCATAAAATAAGAAATTTGACCTAGTTCTTAGGGATCTTCCATAAAAACATGTCTTGTTTGACTGCCTTTGACTAGGCCTATTAAAGCTAGATTTGACTGAACCAACAGGTGTACATTTAATATGAGTTTCCAAGCTTTCTAGAAATGTATCCAGATCGAGCCCAAGTGTCCTACAAATATGAAAACCATGAGGCCATTACAGGAATTTCTGGTGCATTCCAAAAATACTCTTAAAACCCAATTTTTACTATAATTTCTAAAATTTGAAAAACTTAATCTAAGTACCTATTTATGGAAAATAAGGGTAAAATGAGGCATATTTGAGTGGGATAAGGTGGAATATTATGGTAAATAAGTGGGTTTATGATAAACAAAAATGACCAAAATTGAGGACCAACATCTCCCCCTTGCTTAGTCTCAAGCATGTCCTCATGCTTGCCTCTGTTTATTTAACTTTATACCTCTATATGATGACTTACCTACTGATGTACCTATGAATCTGGCCTCCAATGTTGAAGCTTCTTGTTTATTTTCCTGCAAAATGATGTTAATGCCCTCATGTCCTTTTTCTCCTCTTTTATAAATCTTTGTTTTCACCTTTTATTTCTCATACTTAAATTTTCATTGTTTACAAATGAAAGTAACGATGAGATTTGAAATTCTTGACCTTGTAATATGGAATTACAACAATCAACATTAACCATGACCATGTGATGAAAACTATAGGCACAATTTATATATGAACTCCTTGGCGATCAATAAAACTGTGTAGATTCTTCCAATGCCCAAAATCACATAGAATATGAAATTCAAAATATGGTTATGGTCATAATCAATGATGATTTTATTTATATGTAGGGTACCTTCATGCTTTTGAAACCTGTAGCTCTTAACTTTCAATAAAAAGCTATATTCTTTATGTACCCTTTACATCTTGTGTCAATCTTGCAACGTTGCATAGTCACAGAGAAAACACCACTTGAACACATCAAATATTCTTTCACTTGTGTAGAGGGTTTTCTTCTTGTCATAAATCCACTATAAAATATCTTGTGCCAATCCTTTTTATGACTAGGCTTTCACTTCAATTTAACCATGATTTTACCCACACAATCTGCAAAATAGGGGTCGAAAAAAACAGGAAAATATCCCAAATAGAAATGAAATTGAGGAAACTGTTCACCATGAGACTAATTGGGCTCGTTCTGAAGAAAACCCATGTTTTTTTTTCAAATTTCATTTTTCGTTTGCTCATAAAAGACAACGAAAAATAGTGGCTTATTAAAAATATAAATTCATTTCTTGGACTGAATAAAATTTCATGATCATTCAATTTGAAATCAATTTTTAGAAAATTAACCAATGTGTGCATTTAATTGGAAATCAATTTCTGGAGAAACTACTGTATGCATTCATTTTTCACTTTTTGTTTGGAAGTCAAATTCCGGCAACAAAAACCATTCTCCAATTTTGAATTTTTTTTTTCAAATTTAATAACACCACCACTCACTGCTTTTAAAAAAAAATTGAATTCTGGAAAAAATTTCTCTTACAAGTCTTTGAAGAAATCGATTTTTTTTTTAAATTGATGGCACAGGTTCACTTCTTGCTCTGAGAATAAGTTCCTTTAAATTTCAACATTAATCATACCTTCTGGCACCGGAAATTCAATATTTTTGTTTGCTATAGCAGCTTCATCCTCTCTCACCAAGTAGTTTCTGACATCAGGTACAAATGCATAGTATGGTGCAAAAGCTGGAACAACATGTACATGGTATTGATCTCTATTTTAATGAAAAACAAATTCTCTACTTTGATGAAAATAAAAACTCTCTATTTTGATGAAACATGATTTTTCTGCCTCAAAAAGAAATTATTGTGTGGAAGAAACACTCGTTTTGCAATGGTCACAAGCTCATGCTCAATTTTCCTCTTCAAAACCCTTTTCAAGAAAATTTACTGTGCATAAAAATTCTTGAGAATATGCTTCATGAAATATGGAAATATTGTTTTATAAATCTTGTTCATGATTTCACAAATAGAAGTTTTATGGAGAGATTTCAAAGTTTTAAATGAGGTACCTGATTTTCGGAGATGACTTTGAGTTTCATGATAAAAATTAATTAGAGCTATAGTTGAATTTTTTTTCCAAGAATTTTTTTACAAGTGGCAATTCATTTTGAATGAAGGCACAATTAAATTTCTGGAAGTGACAGTGTTGTTTTAAATAGTAACAGAGGTCCATATTATAAATAACTCTTCATTTGACACCTCTGAACATAATCCTAATTTCTATCAACCACAGAATCAGCTTAACTTTAGAAAAATCCATAATCGAAATCAATTTCCTTACCTGGCTCCTTTGCGTGATCCCTAGAATTTGTTGAAGCATTTTGGTCCACACGGCACACAGGGAACTTGGCTTTTAACTCTGTGTTACAACCAATGTTCTACTAAATAATCACACACCATTAACACACATAAAAACACACAGATTTATACCCAAACACAATCATGGCAGAAAAGGCTTCAGCCTCACGGCTTCCTCACATATTTTCTCATTATTAAAAGAATGTAATATTATAATTAAATATATGAGGAGACTGTGTCTCAAGATAGTGTGTTCTATCTTGGACACTTTGGTTGAGACAATTTCTCAACCATACACACACCAATCTAGGAGCTACCTAAACTAACTCCTAACTTAGAGGAACAACCCAATCTAGAGAGTTAGGCATAAATTCCTAACTTTTAATATTTGATTTATTTAATATATTTTAGATTTATGATTGTTTTATGAGAGAGGCTAACATTACCCCCTTCAATGATAAATCTAAAATAAGAAAGAGGAACCATCTTCCAAGTTCTCATGTTGGTCCTCAAAAACATTGCCTAAAAAACCGCCAAAGCTAGATGTTAAAAAAAATACAATCTAAAGAGACCATGAGTCAGTTGCAAGTTTGATTCATCTTTGAATTTCACTTGAAAACTACATCACGTGCCAAGTTGCAAAAGGACACATATGTCCTTTGCGTGAAATCAACATCCTTTGTCCACTGACAAAATTTATTGAACGCCCATTGGCTGATGATGTCAAAAACAACTCACTGTAGCTTATGTTGTGTTTAAAACTGCTCACTACTGCTTTGTTGTCGAATTCCCACTGGCTACTGAAGATTCCCACTGGCTGCTTTTGTTGGTTTTTTTGAGACTTTCATTCTAACAACCATCGTCAATTTCATTGACATTTTCCCCCCTTTGTTAGTTGAAAGGAGAGACAATCATCTGGAAATTATTCCTGAACTTCGCCCTTCAGGTGTAGGAGTGTTGCACTGTTGTACTCCCCCATTCAACTGCATGAGAGTATCATCTTCTTTTCACTGTCGGCTGCACTAGGTATGATTGTATTTGATTGTAGAACTGATACAATATTTTGACCGTGGATGACCATTCCCAAGGATCAATCCATTCATAATTTATCTTTAATCTAGATGATTGTTGTTGGTTGTAGCATTTCTCTGATGATTGATTTGGCTTTCCACAATGGCGATAAGGATGGAGATCAAAACTCTGATCTTCCATATGACTGGTTCTTTGAAAATGAGGACATTTCGGTTTGACTGCAACTTCGGGTTGCATGCATTTTTGTTCATCTGCAACTTTCTCAGAATGTGCTAAGGTGATTTGTTCAAGAGATCCTGCACTGGCCAACTTAATGGGCTTTGAATAATCTGGGATATGCAAGTTGGAGTCATCTTTGACATATCCTAAGCCTCGTCGATTTCTGTTACTTTGGATTTATTCCCATGGCTTGATGATCGACTTGGAAGAAAGTTGAAATGGAACAAATTCGACACTTGAAGTTGTTTGGATGAATGACTTATCATATGTATCTGTATGGTTCAAATACTTGGAAGCATCACTCTTCTCTTGCAACTAATTTCTTTGTAGTTGCGACTCTAGTTGAAGAAACTAAATCATTTCATTTGTCTGTTGTAGATGTTGTGAGAGATCAGCGAGAGTTTCTTTTTTTATTTGCACCATGTCTTCAGCACTTGAGAGGATCAAATTGTGAAGAATTTGCAACAACTGGATGTGTTGCGCCATGTGAACTCGCTCGCTTGAATTCAGGCTCGCTTGCCTTGAACCGTCTCACTTTATTTTAACTTTGTTGGATTTAATGCACTCGCTTGATGTTAATGACATGCTCACTTTCTTTGTTGCTTGAATCACACACTTTCTTGTACTGGCTCACTTGATTGAGTTTATCACGCTCACTTGCTTCAGAATTTTCTTGATCTCGTGCTTTGTGAAACTTGTTGCTCTTGTTTCAAGTTCACTGGAACTCACACTCACTTGTTGTAGATTTCAACTTGCTTGATTTTTGTTTTAATATGACATTTACTTTTGTTTAGAGCTAAACTCGCTTTCTTTCTTTGATTTGTTATTGCAGTGAACTTCACGTTGGCTCGCTTGGTGTTGTGAACTTTGTACTGACTTGATGGAACTTTCTTGAATGGATACTCACGCTCACTTGCAGGAGAGGTGAACTTGTTTTTTTTGTTTTCTTTAGAGTTAAAACTCGCACACTTGATGTACTCACTTGATTGTGCTTTAAAGGAAGGGTGTCAAACACTATAAAAAATGCACCTAAAAATTCTTAATGATTTTAATGACTCACTACGATGAATTCACTTTGAATTAATTTGACTCTACTCAAAACTTGGGTGTTGGTTTCAACCGATAATGCACCCTTACAATTCAATGCAATTTGAATTTGATTACAAGTTATTAAATTTATTTGCAAGAAAGTTGATGTAGATTGTGCTTTGAAACACATTAACTTGATTGTATTGAGTGAATTTGCTTGTTGAGGTAGAATGTTGATGTTGACAATATTTGATTATGTGTTGTAGTGGCGCAAATGCATGTGTTGATTTTAATTATCCTTCCTTGCAACTACTTTGTTACAAGTGTTGTGCTTTCTTGCATTGTACTTTATGTGTGTGTTAAATGAGATCATTTATGTGTCAATACTAGACACAAATCATAAGCAACATCATGAAGCCATAAAGACACTCGCCATCACAAACACACAGATGGTGTACCTAAGATCCCCTTATTCAATTTCGGGCAGATCTAGGACATGGTTACCACAAAAAATAATGATTTTATTAATTTGGAAGGTAGATCAACCTTTCTTCTTTACAACAGCTTCGTTGAAACTTCTCAAGCACAAATTTTCAGAACTCCTTGGAGGAAAATTGTCTTAAGAAACGGGATGGAATTGACTGAACCTCCATTGCTCATTGATGCACAAATTTTCAACCTGAATTATAAAATAATACCTCTCTACACAAATAGTTCAACATATGAAAGTAGGAGGTATTACAATATTAATGGTTGTGCGCTTATCACAAGTATTCAAACTCCCTCTTAATATATTTGCATTACTCATTTAAACAACATACTCAAACATTCTCATTGAAATTCACCCTTATACCTCCCACATTCTCTCAAAGTAAAACAATACTTTGGATTATGACAATGAAATTCTCTAAAAAAATTCCACTTATCGCTCCAAATACAAAAAAAAAATCTCAAAAATTCAACTTATCACTCCAATTAAAAAATACATATATATACCATCTGTTGACACCTTTTTCAAGCATGAAGTAATTATTGGTACTTATTTCCTTTTGACTTACACTTTTATATCATGACACCTTTAAACATAATAGAATATAATATATAAAAAGTGCATACTTAAATTTTTAATTTTCAAAACATAAACCAATAACTTACGAAATTTTTTCCTTTGACTTCCACACAAGAAAGTATTCTAGGTGATCATAAAATTCATAACAATTTCTCCAGCAGATGTTTGATATTCCCAGCCTCTGCAATATGTCTAGCCTTTGCGTCCTCGAATTGACCTTGAACTTGGAACAAAACAAAACAGTCTCAATCGAACCCAATCTTCGGCAGCTTAGAAACTATATTATAAAAAATTAAGAATCCCTGTGCTGCAGAGCACGACTAGTATAAACAGAGCACCAATTTTATTCTCCAATGAGTCTACAACTGCATGCAGCTGGTTCTCCAACGCACGAGTTTGCTCCATGAGTGTGCACAAGTTTGCTACACACTATACAATACTACGTCGATTCCGTTTTGCCTTCTGGTGTGATGTCGGTCTTATTAACTTATAAAGCGCGAGAGAAAAAAAATGTAGGGAGCAAAAATTTAGGAAAAATTTATCAAAATCATCCAAACTTGGTATTCACATAGATTCAGATAAATTTGCATGATCCTTAGTTAATGTGAACATTCAAGCATCACAAAGAAGAGTGTGACCTCAAATTGTAAAGGAATTTGATCCTTCTAAAGATCAGAATTCGGCCTCTCAGAATTGTTACAGAACTGCATGCGCAAATGCAGGTCCATCAGTCTGAAAGAGGACAAGTACTACAACTTGAAGGATGTTTTGGTATCTCACCACACCCTCCAGTTTCGAAACGTAGATAACTGGTGCTCATCCATACGAATTCAGATCTTCAACGCACCCACGAGTGTAGTGTGGTCAACTATCCAATTGGCGGCAATAGAAATTTGCTCTGTGATGGTGCTCATACCCATAGTGAAATCTCACAACAAAGAAATTGATTGTTGTGCTTGCAACGACTCCTCCTTGATTCACACAATCAAACATATCCCCAATTAAATTGGAAAACATAACGCGGGTTTCAACCTAGAAATACTAGAACAAATATCGCTTTCCACTAGTGATACCTTAAAATATCACTGTAACTCCGATGAAAGTCGTTGCTTCTACTGGCTTTCACTACCGGGAATCGCATTATAGCCACATGTCACACAATATCGAATACTGAATAGCTATGTTGAGGAGAAATATGTCAACACAGAAGATGATAAAAATGAGGAATATTTTGGACAAAATGATCAATTATGGAGTCGAACAATCTTTGGAAGAAATGGATTTTCACCTAATTCTAGGCACTGCTTGCATAACAGAATACTTCCAATGAAATTATGGGAATAACATTGTCGAAGTGGTGTAGAGAAAATATCACTTCCTGATCATACTAGAAGGGGAAGGAACATACTTCTTTGATATCATTCTTGCGGCACTGACTATGTCGAAAAATAAAAAAAATTAATTCCTCACCTGTTGCAGCTCACGTGGCCCTTCTTTGTCTCTACACGCAATTTTAACACAATATAATATACACAAAAATCTCACCTTATCCTTGGAGAAACTACATGCAGTTGGCCATTCCATATAATGGTCTATGATTCCATTGTATGATATCGTCCTGGCATGGATAACAGGCAAGTCCTCCTTCACATAACACTTCCATATAACTCCTCTCGCACATGTCCACAATGTAGCTTCAAAATGAATTTTAATTCAAACACGAAGAGTTTGAAATCCCGGTGGGAATATCCTCCCTCGGTCACTGTCACTTTCACAGTCGCCCATGCAGGTTAACTCCCTAGCTATAAGAGCAGACGATCGCCAATATCCACTTCTTTCTACGCACAGCAGGGCAACAAGCTCTTAAATGGGCAATGTTTCCTTCTACTATGCTCATTGTTCCCTTTCCAGCGATGGATATCCAACACTAATCTCCACTATGTGATAAATCCCCAATTCACCGATAAAGAGACATGAGTTTGGCTTTACAACAATGACATTTTTCAATAGCGATTCATCCACTGCTAGCCCATGAATACAATCAATGAAACCGAAGAATTTGACTTGCAAATATTTCCTCTCGCACTCTAGCTCTGGATGTCCATGCTCAAAGCAGTAGGTTTAAAGCCTTTACAAGTAGGATCGATCACAAAACCTCATCCACATGATAGTTTCAACTCTTCCCTAAGCCTCTGATACCACATATTGAATAATCACACACCATTAACACACATAAAAAAACACAGATTTATACCCAAACACTGTCATGGCGGAAAAGGCTTCAGCCTCACGGCTTCCTCACACATTTTCTCATTATTAAAACAATGTAATATTACAATTAAGTAGATGAGGAGACTGTGTCTTAAGATAGTGTGTTCTATCTTGGACACTTTGGTTGAGACAATTTCTCAACCATACACACACCAATCTAGGAGCTACCTAAACTAACACCTAACTTAGAGGAACAACCAAATCTAGAGAGTTAGGCATAAATTCCTAACTTTTAATATTTAATTTATTTAATTTATTTTGGATTTATAATTTTTTTATGAAAGAGGCTAACATGTTCAACTTCCCTGCTTATTTCCTCATCTCTTCTTCAGCACTATGCTCTACGTTTCTCTCAATTCCAGTTTCTTTGTTCTGCACAGTTCTCTCTGTGTCTTTCCTACTTGTATTTCCTTCACGAGGATGCTCTCTACGTGCATACAAATGCATAGTGTATTGCTCCTCTACCTGAACATAATTATAGCTGTGATGTTGGTAGAAATGCGTTTAAAAAAAAAAAATTAATGCTTCTTATCAATGGCTCTGAATTTTCATGGCATATGCTAACCACCATTTCCACATTCATCTGACATTAAAACACATTATGCCTCATCAAATATGCACCATCCTTCATCGTATTTATGTTCAACTCAATGCACATGTATCATTGCTCTCCATATTTCCATCCATCCCATTGCACATGCATCGTATTTCCATTACTTAGGTTAGTTTATTGCAATTGCATTTTGTTTATATTCATAATTGCATTTCTGCCCATTACCTTGGCTTATAATCATATATTTGATTGCGCTCTCAATACTATAGTTTGCATATTTGTTTTTGTTTTTAGATTTGAATATTTCGCTATCATATGATTTAAACTTAGGTTTTTTCTTTTATTTAATTTTAAAAATGACCAATGGAATGGTCATATTTTAAAATCTAATTTTTGCAATGAAACTAAACTTTTTATTTCTTCTTGTAGGTCCAACAAGGGTTCGATAATTGAGCCTTTTTTTATGATATTTTTATTTAGGAAAAGTAAGGTTAATGTGGTATGGATAAGGAATATGGAATAATATATGGATTATGGAATGTTTATTAAACGATTAGGATAGTGGTGTGAATATGGATAAAAATAATGAATAGGGATAGGAATGTAATAAGTAGGATAATGATAAGAATGTAATGTAATGTAATGTAATGAGTAGTGAAATGTAGGTAGAATATGCATAGCCAGTACTAAATTAGTCTTTAACAATTCTAGAATATTTTTTTAAAAAATGAAATTTTAAGAGCAATACTTCACTTAATGTACTTGTATTCCCATGATGTCCATAATGTCTTCTGATGTCTTCTAATCAAATGATGGTTGACATTGTCATTTTTATAATGACGGCTCTTCCAGGATATGTAGAAATGTAGATACTTATTTCTACTTTGCATCTAATTATTGATCTAGAATTATGTTGTTCAGGTCCCTTCTGCAGTTGATATTTCAGGTCCCTTCTGTTATGTTCTTCATTCTTGAATATTGATGTAGTTCAGGTCCCTTCTAACATTTTTTTATTTCAAGTCCCTTCTGACATAATTTTCAGCAATGCTTGAAGTTTCTTTTGTCATATGATACAGGTCCCTTCTGGATAATATTATCAATGATATCTCAGGTCCCTTTTGTATATGCTCAATGATGTATCAAGTCCCTTATGCTCAATATTTTCAGTAATGTATCAGGTCCCTTCTGCATAGTATGTTCAAATGTTGTATCAGGTCCCTTTGTACTTGTAATTCTCGTTCCTTCTTCAATTTCAGTTGCTCAAACTATTTACATAGTTTTATTTCAATATTCCCCCTAGCTAATGTTAAGAATTTTCCTCAAGTCCTGGAATGGTGGAGGATGATTTCTGCAAAATATACTGAAGAGAAAGTAAAAAAAAATAGATAATTCATATTGGCCAAACAAGTTGGTTTTCCGATATGAATCCGAGTTTGTATTGTGCTAGTTTCCTGGATTTTCACAACCAAACTCTTTTATTATTTTTTATCTTTTTCTATTTTTTTTCTATTTTGGATGGAGGTGGGGTATAATGGAGTCAGAAAGTATGGAATTCTTATGAATGTAAGATATGTTGAAGTCATCATCTAATAGTAGATGGATAGGTAGATATAAAATAGGTCTAGAATTCAACATGCATGATTGCAGAACATACAATATGGTAGATAAATGACACCATGAACAATATGGATTATGAAAGGCTTCTTTGAAAATGGATGTGGCTTTTCATGGTAAAACTTGACTTCTTCTTCTTATTATTATCTTCATGTCTTTTGCCTCGATCTTGATCTTCTTGTAGGGTTGTTGGTGTTGTTGGTCAACAACTAAAAGTAAGCTTCATGAGTTTTGAGTTTCATTATATGAACTCAACATCCTCTGAATTTTACATTTCTTTGACTTGAACATCTGTATTCATATTCTGAAATATCAAAATTTTTAAAGAATTGACTTTGAAAAGTCCTTTTTCCATGGAGTTATCCTCTTAAATCTTCTTATGAACTACAAAAACATAGCATTTGCCTGCAATACAATATTAAATGATGGAGGAAGAGAGGTGTACAGTCTCTCTTCTTCCAATAAACATGTATAGTAATTTTGATCAATGCTTAAAAATAATTCCAAAGATGATATACAAATAAATTGCATTTGTTTACCCCTTTGAGGAATAATGACCATCCTAGACCTCTTGGCGGTATTTTGGTCACAAAATATTCATTTTATGTCCAATTAGATTGATTTAGAAGCCAATTTAATTTTAATTCATATGAATATATCCAGTATAAATAGGTTTTCAAAATGGTTTAAAATAATATGACAAAAATGATGATAAGTACCATGTTTGATAGAGCTTCTTGTGAAATTTTTACTTAACCAATAATCACTTTTTGGAGTGCAATTTTTTCGTTAAAGATCAGATCGATGTGATTCAAATTGGATATTAAATTAGATTCATTTTTTTCTTTCCTGTAGAAACATTTTTTTAAAATCAGTAGGTTTGATATCATAAAATGGGTGATGAACAGACCTAGGAGGCAAAGTTTGACTATGTTGATTTTAAGACATGCAGTCACTAAATGTGGAATAACTTTTTCACCTGGCCTTCAAATGAGACGATTCAAATTGCATCTTCAACTAGACTTCAATATATATCTCCACTAGAAACATTTTTTTAAAAGAAGATGATTTGATATGTTAAATATGCCAATGAACTGTCAAGACCTAGAATTGTCACCATGCAGATGTTTCAACAAGAAGTTAGTATTTTGAGCATAGATTTTTCATATAAAGTTGGATTGAGCTGATTCAAATTGATTTGGAAACTATATTTCAAGGGCTATCTCCCCTATGAATATCATGTAAAAATGGTTCCATTATAACCCTCAAATAAATGTTGTACGAACTCTGTCCTTAAATGTTTTCTTGAATTCTAGTGTTTATTTTGATCATTTTTTTTAATTTGTGATCCAAATTGAAATTTTCAAAATGGATTTAAAAACTAGATCTCAAGAGATATCTTGTTTCAAAACATGCTTTTAAAAATGATCCTATATGGTTCCCCATAATAGGATTGTCCTTAGTGCATTTTGTCATGAAATCCTTTCAAATGAGTATTGAACAATGATGTGAAGAATTATTTATGAGAAAAAGTCTTATTGTGAACTCATTTCACCCATTTATTTATTTTATTCTATTATATCCTACTCTATTATATAAAAATAAGTCATTTGCTCAAGTATAAGTTAATTTCCAATGCATCCATTTCCGTAACAAGATCGTAAGTAAACTCACATCCAAGTTTGAAAAATATACTTTAATGAATGTTTGGACATGAAAGATTAGTTGGTCATAAAGATTTTATGCTAAAGGATGTTGAATAATGGACTGATGTTGTGGCCTAATGACTAGCTGAAACCAAGTTTTAAGATGTTCTATTTTTTCTTGGCTCTCCTTAGTTGTCATATCACAAATTTATTCATGTAGCACTTGTTCAAAATATTGAATGCACAAGGGATCTTGTGATATATATTATAGAAATTCTTCAATTTCAGGTTCTAATGTTTGATCTTCATCACATGTGATCTGTGACTCATTCACCTCCTTACAAAGATAACCAGAAACATATTCTAAGTTTTCTTCTTGTGTATCCTCTTCATAGATGCTTTGTTCTTCTTCTAATTTCTGAAATGAAGATTCATCCCTAGTGATCACTCTAAATTGTGGACAAGGATTTAAGAAGATCCTTGTAGTGGCATACCCTCCTTTGCTAAATGACTTCTTTAACATCATCTTATGGAGATATTTTTGGATAAATGGATTTTGTAGTTATTTATTTTTTTGTTTATTTTGTTGGGGGGTTTTGTTTAAGGAATCTACCCTTCTAATCTCTATCTCTAGGCATAAAGGAACATAACTAAAAAAAACTAAGTTTTTTTTTATTTTTGATGTATTTTTGGTTTTTTTTTTTTTTATCTTTCTAATTGAGTACCAACACTTACCTAATGCACTTATGTTCGATATTGAATCTTATTTTTTGGGTAATAGTATGACTTAATTTTCTCTCAAAATAGGTTTTAGACTTAAATACTCCGCTAATTACTATCCCCAAGGGAATGGTCTGGTAGAATCAACAAATAAAAAACTCATAAGAATCATAAAAAGGAAAATTGATCAGAGCCAGAAAAATTGGCATAAGTCTTTAACATTTGCACTAGGGGAGATTGGATTACTCATAAGGCCTCTATAAGCACTTCTCCATTCAATCTAGTTTATGGGAAAGAAGTTGTAATTCCATCAAATTTAGCTCTTCCCTCATTACCCCTAGTTCATTTTATTGATGAAGTACCTTCTTCTTCCTTGCAATGAAGAATGTCCCAGATCCTTAAACTAGAAGAGGAAAGGGAAAAGGTTAAATTAACTCATGCTCAACATCAGTAGATTGTAAAAAAATCTTTCGATGCAAATTTTGTTTCCCCAAAATATTTTCAGGTTGGAGACCTCATCGTTAAGTGGGACAAGGCACATGAGGAAAAAGGTAAGCATACCAAATTACAAATAATGTGGCTTGGACCATTTCAAATTACAGAACAAATTGGCCCATCAAGCTTCATGTTACAAGATCTTCAAGGGAGAAAATATTTTCTTCCTCTCAATGAGCTAAATTTGATAATAATAAAAAATCTTAGAAGAAACTTTCTTCTAAATGTACCATACTCATACTTATATTTTTAGAATAATAATGTTTGATTACATAATTTTGGCTTTTCACAACACCTATTAATCATTTTATTACTTTTTATTTTGGATAATAATTTTTTTTGAGGAAATGACTACAAACTCGAAAAATGGACGAATATTATATAACTATGAAATATTTTTCCAATGAAATTGTAAATTTTGTAAACCTAAAATTTGTTAAGTCATTTAATCTATTATCAGTTAGAAAAGGTTCATTTTTACAAAGTAAAGTCTAATTTTCACTAAGCATCTTTAACTCTAAATTGTCATCCAAAACTCTTGAGTCAATGATTCTCCCCATCCATTAACTATGTTTTTTCTAGAGTGTAATTCAAAAATATAAAAACATAAAAGGATAAGGGGTCTCATCACGAGCATGCTTTCCATGATGATAGGCAAATAATAGACTGACATTACCACTATTGCATATCAAACCAAGGTAATAGATTAAGATTATTAAATAATATTAAGACAAGGAGTCTCATCACCAGCTAGCTTGTTCAATCTAATTATAAACAGTGAATGGAATTCTCAATTTATGCTCTCCAACCCAAAATAATGACTTTTTAAGAACGAGATTTTTTTTATATATATAATTAAGGATTTATCTCAAAATATTGTAGTAATAAAAGGATGGGATACTAAATCATTGATTGTTAAAAGGTAACCTTGTCGAGGCTATAAATGCCTGCTCGTAGCAGTGGCTCTACCTATGAAAAAATAAGTAAATCAAAATGCTAAGTTGCAAAAATACACCTACTTTATCTTTTAAACTATTTAATGATTAATATAGAGGAATGAATATTTTTATTTATAAAAGGTTTCCGAAAGATTAGAAATAAGATGAGTTTTTTTTATTCATAATGATTGTATATATTCAAATATTTCGAAAATAATTTTTATTTCCTTAGTTATTTTTACTTATTTAAAGATACCAAGAAATTCATTTTTCATAGATAATTGGTTCTTCCATTGAATCGCCAATTATTGTGCTATTCAACAACCCCCGTTATTTTAGAATAATTTCCTTAGGGAAATAATTGGGACCCTTTTAAAAATTTTATACTAGAACAAATAAAACCCTTAAGTGATTAATTCAAATAAAAATGTGAGTAAAATGGGTTAAAGCCGATAAGATTTTTTTTTTAAAGGACACTTAAGCGGAGAATAATAAACAAGCATGCAAGTAAATCATAATCGCAAGATCGCATGGAAGGCATATGGATTTTAAAAAACCACTCTAAACAATTTGTGATGCGAAAAAACAATAAAGGACTTTAAGAAAGGAAAAAGGTTTTTTTTCCCGAACAATATTCCACGAAAAGTAAACCACGGGACCCGCCACTGCCACGTAATCAATCGCATATCGCGTTTTTTCATGACAAAATTTAATCCACTATTCACATTTCCCCGATGTGATTTATTCCTTGGCATCACACTCTCGCTAAATGAACACGTCTACCCAATATCCAATTCCACTGAAATTGTGATTGTGATATCGCAATCGGAAAAAGGTGGCTATTTATAATTTTAAGAAGTTCACACATGATAAGATCTGCGATGGGAAAATATCTCATTTAAATGCTCAAAATATTACACGAGAACATCAACCCATGCTCTCCAGTAATGTCATAACATAGACGATTTAATAGCTCAGACCTCCAAAAATTATTTGACCGCAAGAGTATTAAATTTTTGGATTATATGTATGCCAAGTTTTATTCACCCATTATTTACATTATTACATTACTTTGCTATTGTAACAATATTTCCCCTTTCTAATTATCATTCTTGATTGTTCACAGGAAAGTCCAAATAAGTTGAGCTCTTCAAAAATGTAAAAGGCTGCGAAGAAATATAAAAAACCCATGGCTCCCACTAATCCTATAGCTTATGCTAGTGAAGTAACAGAGATTCTCCCCTTATTCATAGACATGACATGAGCTTCAAAGAGTGGTTCTTCCTCTTAGGAAGAAATGTACATATTATTTGAAGATGAGAAACCCCAGAAGTTTGAAATAGAATCTACTGTAGGTGCTTCTGATTCTTCAGAACCTACTATAGAAGATTTCACAACTCTTTTCTACACCATATTGGATGCACCCCAATATTTTACGATATACAGATATGGTAAAATGGATTATAGAAAATTTCAATATTGGAGACAAAAATTTCTTGACAAGCAGAGGTAAAATTATAGGATATTTCAGAGTTGAAGATTTAAAGTATATGTACCACATTCCAGACCTGGAGAAGGTATTCGATAAATAATTTCTAGCAGAATTCGCCAAGGAGAATGAACTAAAGTTGAACCCCAAAAAATGGAGGAACAACCTAGACAAGCATAAAAATGATGACAAGGGTATGTATTCTATTGATTCTCTTGCTAGTCCATATTGTTATATTTCTGCAATGATTTCTAGACTTTTCGACCAACCCAATACACTAAATTCTCAGTTGAATGGGTTCCCCTTATGGAAGCAGTTACAGATTCTTATATCATGGACTGGGGAAACATTTTGTCAAAAAATATTTCCACCTAGATTCTTGAATATAGAAAGAATCATTCCATTTCATATAAAATGTTTCCCCCATTTAACATGAGTTCCTACATTATGGATTTTGTGTGTTTAATCTCAGATTTTCTGACGATAGGTTGGAAATGGACTACCCAAGACCCTACTCCCATTCATTTCAATCATAGTATTCTATGGGAATCAAAATATGAAACTCATTTTTACAAGATATTCCATGGAGTTTTGGTCCCATTATTTCAAGATGTATTTGATGAAAAGGCCCCCATATTATCAAAGGAAGCTCAAGAAGACTTCACCTCCATTGGAAAATGGTTTGGAAAAGAATTATTTACTTATGTCAGATTCTTTGGAAGCTTGGCCCGACCACATGTACTACCATTATGTGTTCCAGATAAACTTCTTGCAAGGGAAATCACTTATCAGACTGTCGGTAATGGATTGACTAAGTTTTTTAAGGAAGCAAAGAAATATTTTTGTCCCTCTTTTCCTATTCACTATGGTGTCTATGCGTTAGAAAATTATAAGCATGCAGGGTTAGAGGTAAATCAAATCAAATGCTTGAAATTGTGTACAATTTCAAACAGGAAATTTGACCCAAACCAAATTACCTTCAATTTCACAACTCAAGTGAAAATCAGACCATTTGTGCATGAGGATGATGATTTTGATGACTTGTTTGAGTCAGTTGATACTTATTCTATAGTACAGAAATTAGCAGCATCACGCTTCAATCCGCAACAGCTTTCAAAGTTCAAGCATTACAGAAATAAAATATTAGAAGGGATTCCTTTAAATATACTAGAACTATCCCAACCCATATCACAGAAGGAACAACAACAGGAAGAGTAGGAAAAGGAGAGACCACCTAAGAATACTGAAGTCCTTACTAGAACAGAAGAATATAATTTTGTTGGAGTGCAAGCCAAAGATCCATAATTTCCAAGTGACATAAATGATTTCTCGAAGGATTTTAATCGATAACTTCAAGGAGACCAAGAAATGGTGATCATTGATCATCAATAAGAAATGGAAAACCCCCATGGTAAAAGTCAAAAATTGTTTACTATTGGGTAAAATGACAACCGAGTTAACACAAAACAAGTATAATTTATCCCTACCGTACATCAAAGATTGTGTTGAAAATTGAATAAATTCCTCATTTAGATATATTTTATAGTTCTAGAAATAACGTTGTCATGAGCAAGCATAGGAAAAGGAGGAGAATGGAACAATCACAAAACCTTGTTCCCAGATATGTCCCTATGGAAGTAGTTTGGAAAGACTCACAAGTAGATCCATCTCAGGATCTAATGCATTTGAGTCAGTTTGTAGGAGCATATGCATCTGCCACCATATGCAAGGCCATTGAAGTTCAGTAACTAGTCAAAAAGGATGAAAGAATCCTTCTATTGGAACAAGAATTACAAGTAGAGAAGCATAGTGTTAATTATCAATTACAAGAACAAGTATCACAACTCCAACAGAGCCTAGATCAATTAAATTTGTAGCACCAATCCGAAATTGGTGCTAAAGATACTCAGATACATCAATTGCAATTCATTGTTGATAAATTGAAAGACAATCCCAAAGTAGATGAATTCAGGAAGGAAGCGTTAGAATTAAATACCATGTTAGCCCAACAACAATTTGTTTTCTGCCAAAATTTATCTAGTATTATTGAACTATGTCAAAAAATTGATTCACTAATGAATAGAGTAGCTAACCAGAGGATCATATTTGATGATATCGATTACAAAGTATCACAGTATGTCACCTGGAAAGATACTACTGAAGGCTGAAAGTAAAATCTTAGCAGGATTAAAGATTCCAAAAAAGAAATCTTATTTACTGATTGGGACATACAATTAAAACAAGTTGAAAGGGAAATTTGCAGAGGCAGAGATGTTGGTAACAACATTGTTGAAATAATAACCCAGAAGCTCATTGCTGCCAATCTGATTGATAGATTCCATCCTGGCTCTCTACCTATTATAAAATATCTAATAAGGCAGTTGAAATAAATTTCCAAGGTAAAGGAAGAAATCATCATAAAACTGGAGAAGATGGACTGGGAAAAGTATTGGAAGTATTTCGTTAAGCCACATAGCCAATGGTTAATGTTGCGTTGTCTAATAGATACTTACTCTTAAATGATGCCTCCACTTTTATATGCGGTCTATATAGGACCATTTCACATCAGGCTAGACCAACCTCCTGAGGTTTAGCCTATGATCAACATCCTTCAACTGAAAGAACGAATGGCCAAAGAGATAGTGATGCAACCCTGAAGCGAGTCATCCCACCAAATTTTTCTTATGTTTTAATTTCACTTAATTAAAGGAGAGTTGTTTAAACTCCTCATCTCTTTATGTAATTTGTATTTTTTTACTCTTTATTTTATTATATAAACCCCTTCATGTCTTTTAAGAAGGGGTCTTAAAATTTTGAAAAAAAGACTTTACAGAAGTTGCACCTTTGTACTCTTAAAGTTTTTCTTAATAGAAAAGGTTGGACCAGAGTCTGTTTTTAAAATGAGAAAAGTTAGCATATATATGGTACTTTTATCTTTATGTTTATATTTTTTTTTCAAATGAGAAATAGTTGATTATTCTTATGATGTTTTGTTTTATGTATCTTTTTAACACAATCTAGCATTAATTCACTTCCGACCATGTGCGATTTCCATTTTTTATACATATTCAATACATGAAATAAATAGGTGTGATATATTCTTATTCAATTGATTTGACTAACTATTTAATCAAATAAATTATCTTAAATTGTTTTTCATCTCTCTAAGTGTTTGTTAAATCTTTATTTGCATTCAATGAAAGATCATCACTTTAAATCGCATATAAAGATAATTAGTCCCGGGATAGAGATAGGTATATATATTTTAATTAAGCTTGTTATCACTCCCATTTATCAAGCCACATTTAGTTAAAATACCACCCATACACAAAATTATATTTCATTGGGAAACTGGTCCCATAAATCGAGTCAAAGCCACTATCTCAAATGGATAAGGAATGGTTTTTAAGTCCCAGACCGGGTGGTTTTCCCTGATGTTGTTGCACTGATTTTTGGGGGATCAATAGGAATCCATATCAAATAATTTTCATAGAAATAGGATTATGACAAAGGAATATAATATTGTGCAGACAAGCAGTGGAGGATACAAGTAGAAAAAGGATGACCAACAAGATCCACTAGGAAAACTTCAAATGAGTAAAATACACTAGACCATAAATGTAAGAGGTGATTCAATAACTAGTCTATAATACAAAATTGTTTCTTGGTATATAAATAGGAGTTTAAAATACACATACAAGATTTTTACAGTAAATATAATAGGAAAAACAACCACAAGAGGAAGCAACAATACTAGAAGCATAACTTCATCTGCAAGGATAAAACATAATTTGTGACTACTTGAAACTAAATATCCAATGGAGAGAAAACTAAATTTTGGCCTGAATAAAAAACAACTCACATTGATTAATAAATGGGACAAGAATATGGAAATAACCCAAGGGACATAGGAAAAAAGGAGCAACATTTCCTACTAAATTGTGATGCATATAACTTCATCCAAAAGGGATAAAAAATAGAGATCATTCATGCCAAGGAAACATTATAGGAGTGTGTGTAAAGGAAATTGCCAAGAGAGCCTCAAAGATTTACCAAAATCCAATCCATCTGAGTAGTTGGGTTGAGAGACCCACCCATGGGGACAAATCCAAATGAGTAATCCAAAATTGTTTTGTACCACAGTTTGGATCATGAGCTTTAAATGTATTTTTCTTTCCTTTATATAATGGAATGGTTCACCAGTTCTATGCCTTTCTTTCCCATAGGATAGTTTATCTCATTGAAATTTTAGAAAACTTCGCTTCCACTTTTTTCCATGTATAAAATCTAGTACATGTCAAACAAATGAAAGTTACAAAATCATTACATTCAAAGGCTAATCATCGACTGTCATAGAACTTTATTTAATTTATCTGTCATTGAAAAGTGACTTTTGAAAAATGTATTTGTTGCAACAAAAAATCCCCATAGTCAGTAACTCAGATAGATACCTTCAGCTTCATGGGGTTCACTAAAATTAATTGAAGCAATACCATGGAAAACTCAAAAATTTCATTCCAATTTTATAAGACTTCATTTTATCTATCTGCCAGTGAGAAGCGACCCTCAAGAATTATAGTTGCTAATTCAAAGATTCGCAAGTTTCTTTTGATTGGATCAACATTTATAAAGTTATTATTCACTAGTTTAAATATATGAAACAACGTGACATATTGACTCATTCATCCATTGGAGATCTAAGTATTATAGAAGCCATACTATAAAACAATATTTCCTCTCAAACCTTGTAGATTAAAAACATATTATTGTTCTATAAATAATAGTGCATGCTTTAGGAATTAATTCAAAATAAAATCAATATGCAAGGTGAGGTTTTGAGTTTAACTTAAAAAGTTCAAATAAACTATTATTAAACTATTTACCAAATCTAAAAGAAAACACAAAACAAGTGATATTATCACTTCCAATAACATTGATAGAACAAACAAAATTTATGACTTTGTTAATTGATCTATACAATTTTTTATGGAAGAGCCTTCTATATTTATAAGGAAAAAAAAATATAAATGGCTTGGAAAGATCCCCCACACAACATGGTACTCGTAACGTACTTAATTTTACTTCAAAGAAAGGAAGTGGTGAAAATTTATATTTCATTTATTCATTACCTGCTTCTCAACAAAAAGTCTGAAACTAATTATTACCCGCTTCTTGACAAATCCACAGCCCAAATAGTTAACAGTTTCAATGAAATCTGAGAAATAGTATGTCTACTTTAAGCATCCATGAAACATAGTGATGGGGCTTCTTTTAAGGCTAATAAAATTTCCTTTGTTTCTTTAGGAGGTAGGTCCAAAAAAATTGAACTATTACTTTCCAAGTCAACAACTTGAATTTCCAAAATAAGAAGCATAAGTAGGTTTACATTTAAGAGCACAAAAAAACATGTGTCCTCTTCAAAAAATAGGTTCTATTAGATGAATGACCTGTTGAATCCAAGGGATTATTGAATCCAAGTATTTATGCTTCATCAAGAATTGCACGATACTTTGTAGCATTTCAACAATGGTCCCTTGTGACAAGTGATCCAGGATAGGGGAAGTCTAATTCATAAACCTAAAAAATAAGATATCATCCCCAATACATAGGACTTCAACAAATGAAAATTATACATCTCTTGTTTTCAGAAAATCAATAACATGTGTCCAAACATTCAAAAAAATAGTACCATGTATTAGTCTGCTTGAAGATTCAATGGTAGCATACAAAGTGCTTTGTCTTGAATTTTATTTTATAGATTTCAACTCTATTTTTCCATCCTTCCTTGCAACCTATATAGCAGAGAGAGTAGCATCATCCTTTGAGGATTTCTAAACATCCCTTGCAATGGGACCCTCACCAAACCTATTCATGTCCAATGATCCAATCATTATTTGATCTCCTTTCAAGATATCTAAAAAAGGCTTCTAAGATTTGTCTAAAAAATACTTAATACTCTCTTCCCTTGAAGCCCCTCTATTATCTTCCAAGGGGTTCACTATAAAACCACCATGAATTCCTTTATTCCTTCTATTTTTTTGCTTATCTATTGTTACTCCAAATTTACTCGAGGATGAAATATTGGATGTTGCAATTCTTACGGATGCATATCTTCCATCTCTTTCCCTCCAACACATGTAGCTTAATAAAATTGTACCAAAGAACTTACAACACATACCCCTACCTCCTTCAATACTAGAATTGGACAGCTTACCTGTAGATACAGCTATACTATGAGCCATTTCATCAATAGTCTATTCTAAACCATGAACCCTTGATTCTAAGGATCACATAACTTCTTGTGAGATTCCTATTAAATTCTAGAACACCATAAAAAAGGTTGTTAATTACCAAATATTTCAAAGAAAATAGATTGCAAAAGCAATTAGGTAAAGGTGCATCTCACAAAATTTAACTACAGTAGTGATGGTGAATTTCTATTTTCAAAGGTTTTCCATCAGTGTCATGGTGTGTGCTCACACACAAGATACAATATGGAATTCTATTAAAGAATTATATAGTCTCCATTGGTGGAAAGTATCTTAAGGAAGAAATGAGGGATGAACATATCATCACAAAAAAATATTTTCCTCATATTTTATGGAAAGAAGAGCATAAAAAATTAATATAATATGTTCTCCAGAAACAATGTGAATAGATAAAAATTCAAAACAATGCAACATGCAATATATTTCAAGCTATTTTAATAAAGAACACAGGTAGTAGGATGTGAAGGACGAAACATGTTGAGTAATGATTGAATAAATGATGTGAAATATCTTTCTTCTGTGACTTGAAAACAAACTCATGCATAATGATTAGACATAACTCAATGATGGATCATTGGATCCAGAAAGAAGCATAATCATATTGTATGTAGAAAAAGAGACAAGGGAGCTTCAAAAAAAACATAATGCAAAATGGTGAAAAAAAAATTCTAGACATAATCGAGGATGATATAAAGGATAAAACATGTTGTTAGCACAAGGAGTCACTCCTTTACTGCATAAGGAGTAAGCCTTACACATCATAGTTCATTTCAAATTCTAAAAGGGTTTTTTGAGTAGTGGGATGGTTTCTTAAAGATTTTGAAATGATTTTTTATATTCTTTAAGAATTTCATGCATTTGGCAAGTTGTGGCAAGTATAGATTGTGTGGTTAAATTGGTAGTGTAAGGAGTAGAGTGTGCAAATGGAGAAGATAGATAGCTGGTACCTATTCCAGGAAATATTCCTATCCTAAATTAGTCACGCAGCTATTATGATGGCTCTTTATGCAAACTCTGTTTATGCAAAGTAAAAAAAATTCAGAAAATATATTACATGTATAAATTATTCCACAAATCATTTATGAAATCTTCAATGACATGTTCTATAACATACCTATAATTTGCGGAAAACTGAAAGCATATAGTTTACTGTTAAATCCTTTTAAAATTTCTCACTCAAACTTTACTAGTTGCTCCAATTCATATTTTAGAATAAATTAACAAAGAGAATATACACACCACACATTAGATGTTCCTTGAGTCAAAAAATCCTCTAGCATGAAGTGAAAAAGAATTTTTAGTATATTCATTCTTCAAGTAGACCAGCATCCAATGTGGAGATGCTATTTATAAGTAGTATATATAGCAAGAGAGGCACCAACTCCATCACTTCTAAAAAGTAATCATTACTCCATACATTACAGATGTGTCAAAAGATATTACAACCTTATCCTATTGAAATCTAACAGAAAGGACAAATGGAGAAGAAAGAAGAGAAGAAATATGGGCTTAAATGCGGAGTGTGTTGTCACGTTGCCCCTTTTTTCGTTGATTTATCTCCTTATGTCTTAGGTCTTTAATAACCATGTAGCTCCATTTAATAAGTCCTCCAATAACCTCATAGGAAAATTTCACCATCACTTGTTATATCCATTTAGTTATGGGTTCTTATCCATCCTTAACTGGCTTGGAAACATTTTCTGACAGGTGTCAAAATTCAGTTAAAACAAGTGCTACCGGAAATTCTGGTAAAAACCTTTAACTGCGCAAAATCTGGAATGCTACTGGAATTTCCAGTAGCACCTAGTTTCTTTTTCAAAAATACACAAAAAATGTTGAAAATCCTATGCATACTTATATTCCATGACACCTAAGCTGATGTTCAAAATTGTAACTCGTAGGCAAAAGGTACTTGTATCGAAAAACCTTTTTACCTTCCATCTATGTGTGTTGCAACTTCAGCAAGCTTATCCAAGTTTGTTTTGTTGTTAGCAACTAATATTGATCTGGTTGTTCTTGTGGCTTCTTCCTTAATAGTGACTTTCTCCTCCTTCGAACCCTTTTGTGTTTTTCTTCTCTTTGAGGGCTCTGAGTGCTGCTCTGAAGGGGTTTTGTTCTTGTTTTTCTTCATGGATTTCTTCGTCTTTGAACCTTCATATTTAACTTCAATATCAATGACCTATTTCATTAGGATTGGATTTTTTAGATCCTTGGACTCAGGCCTAAACTTGTTGTTGTCTTCGGTGTGCCTCTTTCTAGTACCAGCAACAGTTTTTCCTTATTCCTTCTTCTTCTTACTGTTGATGTCATATCCAGCATCCTTAAGGATTTCTTCATTTGATTGTGTAGTTTGATACTCTTTTTTTCATCTTCTGTTGAATATGTGCTTCTGGAATTTCCTGTAGCAGCTGCGCTTTTAATTTATCTGCAGTTTCAGACCTTCCTCTTCAGGCTCTAGTGTAAACATTAAGAATAGGAGGAAGAGGGAACACTATTTTCATAGATTTGGGTTTAATTGCTAAGGAACTCTCTCCATTTTCCAACTTTCACTCAACTTTAACTGCAGAAAATTTCTCTTTTTCACCCTTGGCCTTCTTATAGATATTTTCTTTTTTAGCCTTTCTCTTTGTTCTTGTTTTTGTGGGCCAAGGGTGTCATTATGAAACTAGAGGTGTAGGTGCAGATTGGCCTGCCCTGTAAAATAAAAAGTGATCCCAAGTTTGATTTCTCTTCCCCAACTCTTCTTCAACTATAAATTTGATTAAATCTTGATGATACAAGCTATACTCTGAAATAGCAGTGTGATTTTGAACTCTTGCTGACATCTTTGTCAGGATTTTCAACAAGAAATATGGAAGATTCAATGTCTTCATTCCTGCAACATGAAAAAGAAACCTCATGTGATAAAGGAACACAATTGTATACCTCCTTTCACAAGTGAGGTATATCTTGATAAGCTTAATAACTTCTGCCCAGTCATTCTTAAGATATTTTCTTGGAATTCCCTTGGCCCAATTTGGAAATTTCTGTCCATCTTTGAGGAAGCTATCGACATCTCCTCCCATGATAACCTGCCCTTTAAACCACCTTTCTCCTTCCTATGGGAGGTTAAAGGCTTCAACAATGGATTCTTAACAAACATGCAAGTTAAGGCCATAAACTGAAGCTTCTTTTCCATTAAAAGAGTTAGCAAACTCTTGAGCTACTCCTGAGTGAGAGCTCCCTAGCCTAGTGCATAAAGAATACCACCCTGACTGGATAAACAAGCTTCTTACCCTCGAATTTGAATCCACTAGATATGCACCCTGTGGCTCAATTCGATTTATTTTTCCACCTATTTTAGTCATATTAAAAAAATAAATGACTCTATATCTTGTAACTGATAGGTGGAAAAGTTGGAGGAGTTTCAACTTACAAGTGTTTCTTGTATTTACCTTTGGAATCCTGTCTGAAATCCAGACTCCTCCTCAAACTATGACTAAAGAATTCAATCTCCAAGAGCTAAAACTGCAAATGACAGTGCTACTGCTTTTTCAGTGGCTTTAAAACCAAACTATGGTTCATCACCCCATGCAAATCAACCTTCATAATTGAAAATATCGATCAACGTGATGTGCAACATGTGATAATACATCATCACCTTCAATTGGCTGCTTATTTTCGTATGGAGAACTCCAGCTGGCTTGAGACAAGTAGATTTATGACTAACGGTCACCTCCATTGTCTTGCTTTTAATTGGTCGAATTTTCCAACAAAATTTTTGTGCAACCAGCCAAACGGTTATGACGTTGAGCGTAATGACCACGATCCCCTTCATTCAGAAAAACACGTACTTTGACATACATCTAATTGACTTGGGGTTGACATGCAGGACATGGTAACGGTTAAGTTCATTACTACGGGTGACACATAGGCATAACATATATCACGACTTGACTTGAACTAGACTAACTACAATACGACATCTATCATGAGATCTAAAAATATTTAAAAAATATTTGAGGCGTATTTACACTACAACACGTGGCTTAACTAAAGCGGATGTGCTTTTTCGTTTATTTTTTAAAAAACAAATCATGCTTCCGTAAATTCTGGCAGCATCGGAATAAAAAGAAAAATTCAGAAACATGAAATTAGCAGACTGTCTGAAAATACTAAAACTGGCACTTTCAGAATTTCTGGTAGTGCCCAAAAACAAAATTGAAATTTTGAAATTTTTGAAGTTTAATCCTAAAACTAAAAATATGAAATGGAGTCATGACTTAGCAAAGAACTGTGCTAACATTGGCTCCATAGGAGATAGAGATATCCCTGTAAGGATCTAAGAATATTTTGTAGTTTCAGTGCCTTATTATTAGGCTATGGAGTCTTATAATGAAAAACATCGTTATTTACAGTGAACTTAGGCTACCAATAGCCTTAGTAAAATAATTTTTTGAGAAAGTGCTCATTAAATGGGCCTCCAAACAGTCTTATCCCATCAAGATGTTGCAACTCAAAAGTATTGTTTTGCAGAATATTTGAGATTTTGAAAATGACCAAGCCATAAAGCATCAAATTTGGAATGCTTACCTAGATCTTGATGTTGTGCATCCCACTTCAACACTAGATCTCCAATCTAAAAATCTTCATTTTTAGTTCCTCTATCAAAAACTTTCTTTACATATTGCTGATATTTTCTCACCAAATCACATTGTTGTTCTCGCTTTTGTTTCACTTCTATGATTTGATAAATTCTCCCGGTCATATCATTTGGCTCTACTTCATGATCTTGTGGAAATTTAGCTACAGGAATGGATAATTGGACTGGAAAAATAGTATCAGTTCCATAAACCATTTGAAAAGGTGATGTATTAATAGAATTTTTTATTGTCACCCTACCTGCCCATAAAGGAAACTTTAGTTTTGAATCCCAGGATTTCTTGTTTTTCTCCAAAAGTTTTGTAATTATTCTTACAAAACTTTTTTTTGATGATTCAGCTAAACCATTCCCTTGGGGATAGTAAGTTGTAGAGTGAGTGAGTTGAATTCCATAATCTTCATAGAAATTTTACTAATGGAGTGGATTTAAAAGCAGCTGCATTATCTGATACTAACCCTGATGGACATCCAAATCTGGTTATGATTCCCTCCATAAAATTAATGATAACTTTATGAGTATCATTCCTCGTAGGTATTTCTTCAATCCATTTAGTGAAGTAATTATTTGCAACAAGAATCCAACGATGTTTTCCACTTGAAGGTGGATGAATTTCTCCAATGAAATCTAAGTCCCATTGTTGAAAAGTTGTAGAAACAACTATGGAATTGAGAGGCAAAGACTTCAAATGTTTCTTTTCGGTGAACCTATGATATTTTTCACATGCTCTCACCTCAACACATACATCAGAAAACAAGATAGGCCAAAAATAACCAACTCTCAGTATTTTGTATGCAGTAGTTCTCCAATAGTGATGACCTCCACATACACTACAATGCATATCAAAGATAACTTTCTTGTACTAATCTGGGTCAATGCATCTCAACAAAACTCATGTAGGATCTTTCCAATATAAACAATTATCTTTAATGCAGAATTTAACATTTTTCATCTTCAAATATCTTACTCTACTTTTATCATAATTTGGAGGAGGCTTAAAATGTTGCAGAAAATAGATGATGTCCTTGTACTAGTTACATTTAGAAATATTTACATCCACTACCATGTTGTCTATACGTTCATAAATATGCCCTTAAAAGTTAGAATCCATGAAATTCAAGCCCAAAACTTTACAATTTTATTCAGCTAATAATTTGGCTAATCCTTAACCTTTGATTAGTTTGGTAGGCTTTATTTCTAAATCAAATTTAAGAACTTTAGTCACTCACTCACTTATTTTTCCATCAATATCAGGATGAACTTATATCTCTCTAACATCAGATGAAGGTACATAAGCAATAACTTGAGCATGCAAAATATAAACTCTAAAAGCTTTTAGAGCTTTCAATTATGCATAGGCATGCTTTTCTAACATTTCATACTTCAATTCTGCATCTCTGAGAGCCCTGTTGAAAAATGCTATGGGAGCTTCCTTATTTTCTGAATATTTTTGTAACAAAACAGTAGCAATAGTATCTTGGGAGGCAAATGAGAAGATCAAGAAAGGCTTTGAGTATTCAGGGCTTACCAGCTGAGGTGCTTCAATGATAGCTTTTTTTTTTAGCTAAAACGAATTTTTGGATTCAATGGTCCACTTGACTTCTTTGTCCTTCTTCAACATGAAAGTAATATGCTTCACCACTTCAGAAAAATTTGGAATGAACCTTATTAAGTAATTGATCTTACCAAGGAAAGATTGGACCTATTTCTTGGATCTTAGAAGCGTTAAATATTGAATTGAAATCACTCCTTTAGGATCAATTTTCACTCCATCTTTAGAAACTATGTGATCCAACATCTTACCTTCCTCAAGAGAAAAATGAGACTTCTTTGGATTCAATTATATACCATATTTTCTACATTTAAAAATTACTTGTCTCAAGTGCTGAAGGTGTTCTTGATTTGAAGTTGAATAAATAGTAATATCATCTAAATAGATGACCAAGAATTTGTCCTTTTCTCCAATGAATGAAAAAACCGTAGCACATTGAAAAGTAGCTTCGGAATTCATAAGCCCAAATAGAATCTTTTCATACATGAATGTTCCCTAAGGAGTAGTGAATGATGTCTTCTCTTGGTCTTCTGGCCAAACTGAAACTTGATTGTACTCGAAGAACCTGTCTAACATGGAAATTCTATTTGAAACAGTTACCTTTTGAAGAATATTCCCCATCTTTGGAAATGAATAATTATCTTTCTTGGAGCATTTGTTAAGATTTTTGAAATATACACATAGTCTGACTTGAAAAATCCTCTTCCTTATAGGAACTAGATTAGCAACCCAATCTAAGTATCTCAATGGAATGATAATTTTAGCACCCAAAAGTTTTTTCACTTCCTTCTCCATCATTGGTAACAATAGTGGATTGATTTGCCTTAATTTCTTCCTGAAAGGCTTAGTACCATCCTTCAATGGTATCCTATGCTCAATGATAGTTGTATCATATGTATTAATATCTTTATATTTCCAGGCAAAAAACATCAACAAATTCACAAAACAACTTGTGGTATCCAGTCTTTATTTCTTCTTATAAAAATTTTGACAACTTCACATACCTTGGTTCTTTTTCTGTGCCCAAATTGAAATCTTACAATTCTTCTTATGTTTCAGCCAACTATGCTTTGACAGAGACATTATTGTGATCAAATAGCTTCTCAAGTGGGATTAACCCCTTGGTAATGTGATTGGCAGGCAGCTGAATGATAGGTTGATCAGTATTCTGTTTTTGCAGATTTTTGGTGTCTTGCAAATCAACATTATCCTTCATGAAATCTTCATCTTGATCAATGTTTAGGACAACAAACTCTTCAGCAGCTTCAATGAATATTCTAATCTCCTTATCATCCTCAAAAAATTTCTAATGCTTGACATTATCAAGAATGCTAGGTCTAAACCTCACCTTTACTTCATATTTCAGCTTCATAGGTATTGGAAACTTGAATGAACTTGTTGAAATAGAAAGTGAGTCGACCAAAATATTACTTTCTCTTGGAACAAAAGAAATTTTAAAATCCAAGAATGAGTCTTATACAATGCTCCATATTGCATTCTGGTAATATCTGAGTCTAGGATGCTTAGTTTGATAAACATTTCTGATTTGTTGAATAATAAGTTCAACATCTCCAAAAACATAAATTTATGAAATATTCATGTCGTTTGTTGTTTTTAAACCAATCAACAAAGCTTCATACTTAGCTACATTCTTAGTTGCTTCAAATTCAAGTTTTAAAGAAAAAGTGGAGCTCTCTTTCAAAGAAGAAATGGGAACTATTCATGGACCAGCTCCTTCTTTAGAACATGAACCATCAAATTACATTTTCCATAGCTAAGAACCTTCATGACTGATCTTTTTTTTAGCAGGCTTCAAAATCTGAAAATTTTTTGCATATAGGACAACATTGATTCCAAACTATATGGCCACCAACACCCAAATAACCTTTTCTTTGCTTTACCCACGAATTTTTGTCTCCATTTTACAAAAAAAAAATGATTCAGAACTTTCAACAACCAACACTTCTGTTGTGCCCTCCGATCGATGCAGGGTAAATGAGTCTCGAATCAACACTATTTTCTTCTCCTATGATAAAACAAATCTCTATACAAAATGTACCTCCACAATAGCCACAAATCTGGATTGCGGATTTCTTACACTCTAAGTAGAGGTTTAAACAAATCTGATAATCATAACTCAGTCCAACTCACAACATGTATTCCATAACAGTCAGTTCTCACATAGAAATTTGGTTCACTTATGGATTCAACATGCATAGCTAAAATGGTTTTAAATCAATGAAATAAATTCCATACCATCGATGCCATGAATTCTCCCAAAAGGATACTTTGTTTTGGTGTTCTACCTCAAGGCTTGAATCATTGAATCTTTGAATCAGTAGCCATGCCCTTCATACACTCATTCACCAAACCTTCAATAGGTCAACCATTTAGATTTTCTCTGAAATCCTACGATTTGATCACGAAGCCTTGAATATTCAGGAAAGGAATATTACTAAATTGACTTCCATTCTCAACTGGATTAGCTCAATGACGACTTGAATGAGACTTTGAAACTAATAGCTTACTCTGCATCTCCACCACGACTTCCAAAATTTTCTATTAATGGACAACTCCTGAGATCTCGATCATTTTTTATTCAATAAAACACAACAATATGGAACAAGAATATGCATAAAATAATGTTGACTCTTGCTCCTCTGAGATCAAAGAGAACGTTGATGTAGAACAAGGTTTAAATTCTTCCTCCCTGTCATTATCATTCTGGATAGGTTGTGGAGGCATTTAAACTCCATCAAACTTTACGTGCCCATCTCTGGCTCAACTCTCAGATAGAGGTGGATTTCTTTCTCAACATCGCTCTAGATTGTGAAAAATAACTTAGTAGAAAACTTGGCTTGGAACCTCTGCAAGTCAAATTTTGGTTCCAAAATAAATGCACCCAAATGAAGATGCAACACTCAAATAAGATACGAGTTTATGAGAACTCCACCATCGAATTCCTTCAACTATCAGACAACGGACTCTACCATTCAATGTTGTTTTTCTTTTTTTGTGATTTCTCCATAGCTAGTAAATTGGAAATGATATCCTTTATCCTGCCTTCCTCATGGCTATTAATATTACTGCATACTTACAGAATCTGCCTAGAGTTGAAAAATTGAAGAGCAACAAGCTTCACACCTTTCTCCTAGCAGCAACACCACACTCATCTCTTCTTCAATACACCAAAATTCATAGTGATTTCACTTCTGTCAAGAAATGCCACAGATATCATCTCTCCAAACTCTTGAAACACTTCATGATGCTCCAGTCACATACACCGTAGGCTCCATGCAATCAAACTGCAAAATAACTCTCTCTATATTGGCACACACACAACATAAATAAACAGACAACATAAAATCATACCATAAGTATTTACCAAAATAATCAACAAATAATTAATTAATAAATAGAATATTTACAGAGTACTTAGCCTCAAGTTGGACCTCTCTTCAAACTCACACTCTTTCACTCACCTACCTCTACCTCCTCATTTCCCATATGCAGGCTTACATTTATATAAATAATTACATAGTTATGGATTATTCTTATTCCATGATCTTCTCCATATATCACCCAACCAATCCTAAAATCTCTCAATGATCCCTTGAGAATCTCAAAAACTCAACTAAATTCTTATTCTTGGACTCTTTAATCCCTAATCTAATATCTCTCGCATTTTCTCATAATTGAGAATATTTACAATTAAAGTCTCACATACATATTCCTCATTAAAATTATTTAAAAATATACAAATTTTCCTATTAAAAATATCACACCCCTAAGTCACTCAATCATACAATTATTTTTCGAGCCAAATTCTCATGCATCATATTCCCAAATTTGAAAACATTCATGATATCCTGATCATGTGTTCCATATGTTGATGAAAACCTCCAGGATCCCAAACCTTATTTTTTAATTGTCCAAATGATTTGCACCTTTGCTATTGTTGTATGTCTGTTATCTTCTGGTTCATCTTCTTTCCTTCAATCAGCTCCAAATTATGATTGATCATTCCTTCTACTGTAATATTTCTCCATTTGACTTAGTTCGTAATTATGTTCCACAGTTCATCAATCACATAATCCATTTATGTTTTTCCCTGATTACTTTCATTAACATCCTCTTTTGCAATTTCCATTTTCTGCTCTGTATATTCAAATTTACTTTCAAGAAATAAATTATCTGTCATCTTTCTGACTACATGCATTTTCACTTTCTCCTCTTTGTTATTCAATACATCAGAAGCTTGAAAAATAACACACGCCTCTATCCCAATCAGAGCTTGAGACACTCATTCATTCCTGACTACAATCACACTCTCATACTTTGGTTCTTTCAGAAAATACTCTAATGACTCAATTTCTCTTTGACACATCACTAGTACTTCATCATGATACTGTTTATATTCTTCAACAGGTTCTTCTTTCTTAACATTTTTTAGTAAATTTCCTTCTTCTTCCTACAGTCTTATGCTTGCATTCTCTTTATATTCAGAAAAATCTACCTCAACTCCTTCTTCAATACATTTTTCCTTGTTTTCTTTCTGTAAGCCCTCTTGAAGAGCTACCCTTGCCCCATTTTGTTCATTAACATTCTCCTGTAATTTTTATTCATAAAAAACATTAGGAAATTCATTGGCTTACCTTTCTGCGGCAATATTCCCTCATGCTTCATTAGAATAAGATTTTGATCTTCCATCTTCATGACAACTTCAGATGATTGTCTTCTCCCATTAAGTAACTCATCAACGAACTCCTTCTGCTGCAACCATTCAAATCCTTCCTCATTTGAAAGGTTTTCTTCGTCATATTTCACTTCAATATATTCATCCATCCTGAAGACATCTTCAAAAGTTTTCCTATCTCTTGCAATACCTGCAATCATACAAAAATCATCAATTTTAAAAACATAAGACCTTGCAGTCTCACTTGATGCTTCAACCACCAGATATTCTTGCTGCTTAGAATCCTTCATATGATTCAGATCCTCTGTATATTTTTCCTCTGTCTCTTCATTAATTTCATAAAATAATGGGCCATTTTCTAGTTAACATACCAAAACTTCCTCCGCATACGCATGTATTTTGAGTAACTCTTCCTTCAGTTGAGAATTCAATCTATGCTCCTACTTTACTTGCAATTTATGCCATTTGAATTTTATTCTCATAAGCCAACCATAACTCTGGTATTTCTTACTCCTCTACAACATATCTCATATTTCTCTCTTTCAATCTCCTCTTGACTCATTCCCATGCCATTTGCCTTGGAATCTTCCTTCTCCTTTCCTCTACTGTGACTTATCTTTGAACCTCTGCAATGACTATCAATAGTCATCTTTTCCTCCTTTTTGAACTTCACATGTTCACTTGTGGACTCCACTTAAGCCTCCCTTTTCAGCAAGCCTCTGTATCTGCAGCAAGTACCTCACCAAGCCTTCGATTTCTTACCTTACCAAGCTATCTCCTTGAGCTTGATCTATGGCTCTCTACCTCTAGAACCATTATTCTAAGCAACTCTTTTTCTCTTCTTTGCTTCTGCAACTTCCACTTCCTTTGAGAATGCTCTTCTCCTCTCTGTCCAACCTTCATCTAGAACATTTAGGTTCTTCTCCACTTCCCTTCAGAGTATCCAATTACTCTGCCTTTGAGAACGCATTGGTCCTTCTTCTCTTACAAATCTTCTTGTTTTTCTTTTGTGGAGATATTCCCTCTTTGTCTGCAACCTGAAATGAAAACATAATCCTCAAACCAGATTAAAATAAAAACATACCATCTCACCTTCAAGATTTAAGCATGATCTTTTTCCACCATTCATCTGCATATATAATTTCAAGAACATAACTATGCTTTAATTTCCTCTCAAGGATATTTTACTAGCTCTGATACCAAATCATGCCAAACTATATGGACACCAACACCCAAATTACATTTTCTTTGTTTTACCCATGAATTGTTGTCTCCACTTTACAAAAAAAAAAAATGATGCAGAACTTTCAATGACCAACACTTCTGTTGCACCCTCCTATCGATGCAAGGTAAATCAGTTTCGGATCAACATTGTTGTCTTATCCTCTAATAAAAAAAATATCTATATACAGTGTACCTCCACAATAGCCACAAATCTGATAATCACAACTCTGTCCAACCCACAACATGTATTCCATAATAGTCATTTCTCACACAGCAATATGGTTCACTTATGGATTCAACATGCATAGATAAACTGGTTTTAAATCAATGAAATAAATTCCATACCATATATTCCATGAATTCTCCCAAAAGGGTACTTTGTTTTGGTGTTCTGCCTCAAGGCTTGAATCGTTGAATCCTTGAATCAGCAGCCACGGCCTTCATACGTTGATTCACCGGTCCTTCAATAGGTCAACCATTTATATTTTCTCTGAAATCCCATGATTTGATCATGAAGCCTTCAATATTCAGGCAAGGAATATTACTAAATCGACTTCCATTCTCAATTGGAATAGCTCAATGAGGACTCGGATGAGACTTTGAAACTAATAGATTACTCTACATCTCCACCACGACTTCCAGATTTTTTTTTTAATGGACAGCGCTTGAGATCTCAATCATTTTTATATTCAATATAAAACAACAATATGGAACAAGCATATGCATAAAATAATGTTGGCTCATGCTCCTCTGAGATCAAAGAGAACGATGATGTAGAAAAAGGTTTAAATTCTTCCTCCATGTCATTGTCATTCTGGATAGGTTGTGGAGGCATTTAAACTCCATCAAACTTTATGTTTCAATATCTGGCTACACTCTTAGATAGAGGTGGATTCATTTCTCAACATCGCTTTAGATTGTGAGAAAAATCTTAGTATAAAACTTGGCTTGGAACCTCTGCAATTCAAATTTTGGTTCCAAAATAAACGCACCTAGATGAAGATGCAACATGAACACTGCAAGAACACTCAGCTGAGATACGATTTTATGATAACTCCACTATCGAATTACTTCAACTATCAGACAATGGACTCTACCATGCTATGTATTTTTTATTTTGCTCTGATTTCTCCATAGCTAATAAATTGGCAACGATACCCTTTATCCTACCTTCCTCATGGCCATTAATATTATTGCATACTTAAATATTCCACCTAGATTTGAAACATTGAAGAGAAACAAGCTTCACACTTTTCTCCTGGCAGCAACACCACACTCATTTATTCTCCAATACACCAAAATTCATAGTGATTTCACTTCTATCAAGAAATTCCATAGATATCATCTCTCCAAATTATTGAAACACTTCATGTTTCTCCAATCACATACATCATAGGCTCCATACAATCAACCTGCGGAATAACTCTCTCTATCTTGGCGCACACACAACATAAATTAACACCATAATTATTTACCAAAATACTCAACAAATATTTAATTAATAAATAGAATATTTACAGAGTACTTAGCCTCAAGATGGGCCTCTCTTCAAACTCACACTCTTTCACTCACCTACCTCTACCTCCTCATTTCCCATATGCAGGCTGACATTTATAGAGATAATTACATAGTTATGGATTATTTTAAATCCATTATCTTCTCCATCGATCGCTCAACTAATCATAAAATCTCTCAATGATCCCTTGAGGATCTCAACAACTCAACTAAATTCTATATTCTTGGACTCTTTAATCCCTATGCTAATATCTCTCTTATTTTTTCATAATTGAGAATATTTACAATTAAAGTCTCACATACATATTCCTCATTCAAATTATTTAAAAATATACAAAATTTCTTATTAAAAATATCACATCCCTAAGTCACTCAATCGTACAATGATTTTTCGTGCCAAGTGCTCCTGCATCAAATATTATCCATGTGTTAAATGCTTGAACAAACGTCAGTTGTTCTAGCATAAATTGGATGACTAGTGGGGTCCTTGTTGTTACTAATGATATATGTCAGTTGAGCTTCTCCATAAATTCTTGTTTTTTCTCCTCCAAAAACAAGGACAGTAGCATAAGTGGGATCCATTTGCAATGTTCCTCCCAACCTTCTAATCCATGAACTAGAAAGTAACATGCAAAACATAAGAGGAATTTCAACTACAACAATATCCATCCGCATCCCTCTCATGGGTAACTGAAAAAGGCTTACTGCAAGGTCTTTCATGACACCAAGGCATTGAACTTTCCGGGAATCAAAGGAGTAGATATATTGGTATTCTCTAGTAACTTCAAGACCTAGTTCATCCATGACTACCTTGGGCATTAAATTATGTGAGGCTCTAGAGCCCATTAAGAAATTATGCAAGATCTTATCATGAATATTTAGAGATATATATAAAGGAGGGGTAGAGTCATCTCTATCTTCTACCAATGGACCTAAAATAATAGTGGGCTTGTCATCTTGAAGGTTAACAAAATTAGAAACTACTTCAGTAGGTGGAGTTTGAAGAGCTTTCATAAAGGTATTTTTGAAATCATCATTTTTCATGAGCTCTACAATACGAACATGAATCTTTATATTTTGTATTTCATTCTCAAAATTTAAAACAGGGGGTAGTTTGTGAGCAATTTTTACCAGGAGTATTAAGTGCTACCGGAATTTCCAGTAATCTATGTTCAAAAACTTGCTTTTCTACTAAAATTTTAACTGCATCCTTATTCTTCTTGGTCTGTGCAACAGGGTTTGGATTATCGTCAATATTCTTAGATCTGAGATTATATTTTCTTTGATGATCAGCTGAAATCATGGAATGATCAGGAACCACTTCATTATTCTAAGTATATGACATGAAATCCTCATACTCTTCCTGTGTAAGATGAATTAGCCCTTATTTCTCTCTCAGAAAATTCATATCAGCAGCTTTCTCCAACCTTTCAACTTCCTCTTCATCTTCAAATATAGCATTCTGCAAAGGAGGCTGCACTTTTTTATCGTCAACGTCTCTCATTTCTCACTGCAAAATTTGAGGAACATTAGGTCTTCTAAATTTCTGCCTATTAGTCTGATCAAATGAAACATTTCTAGTAGTAGTTGGCCTTGCTTCCATCTTGAGCTTGGACATCTCAGTAGTCAATGACTTGACCATATTGGTCAGCTCATCTAACCTAGGATATCTGTCTAAAGTTCCTGAAGTTGAATCTTCAGCTTTTTTCTTTCTTTTTTCTCTTTCAATCCCTCCTCTGAGTCTATCAGCTTCTAACACATTAGATTCTACCTTCAGTGCATTGTCCTTCATTTGTGTTAGTTTTTTAGATATTATTTCTCTTAATAATAAACAAATACTAGGATCAAAGACACCAACATAAGTGATTTTTGTTGAAGCTTTAGTAGGCTTGATTTCAGTAGGTAATTTACTATAGATCTTATTGAATCTCTTATAAAAATCAGAAACTGATTCTCCTTCTTTTCTTTTTATTGCACCAAATTCAGGGATATAATACAAAAAATATTTCTTATCACCCCATTTCCTTAAAAATGTATCATCTAAGGTTTCAATTCCAGTGATGCTGCCAGCTGTCAAAGATCTGAACCATTTTCTAATATCACCCTCAAGACTCTGAACAAAAACTCTCATCCAAAAATCTTCATGCTCAATATTAAGATTGTCAGCATAAGCATAAAAATAAGCAAGGTTTTCTTCAGTTGTTACCTCTCCCTCACTACTAAACTTCGGCATGTACTTGAGATAATCTCCTGTAGGTAATGCATTCATAGGCTGAGGTAAAACCAAAGGGGCATACTTTGCAGCAACAATTGCATCCATTCAGTTAGGGGGTGGGTTTGCACCTGCCAGGGTGTGAGTTGTTGGGATTTTGGAATAACAATAGATGGATTGCGAACAACAGATGATGAAGCACAAACTTGTGATGTAGGTAATTTTTGTTGGTTGAAAAACAAGGGAGGTACAAGATCTTCTGCAAAATCAGGGGATAAATTTTGCAGGACTTCTTTAGGGAAAACCTTTGAGAAAGTAGTAGTAGAGACAACAAACTTAATTGGCTTTACTCTTTTTCTTGATTAGCTTTTTAGGGTCAGAAACTGGGATTCTCAAAGGGGAATATGGGTTAGGTCTAAAACTTCTTAATGGAGTCACCAGGTGTCAATAAATCTAAAAAAGACAGTTCGAACTTTTTATGAAACTAGCTTTGAAATAGAAGATAAGAGAGATCAACGCTTTAGAAATAGTCACTTCGAGGGGGAAACCTCCAATACATTACATAAATTAACAATTCTTGGATGATACAAATGAAAAAACCTCCTTTCTATATATAGGAGTCCATAGGGCCACAATGTAATCCTAGTGGGGCCACAATGTAATCCTAGCCGACCTAACCATAATAATGTAAGGGCAAAATAACAACAATATGTGGGTTACAAGGGTACAACAATAATAATAAGGGGGTTACACTAACAACAATAAGGGACTATACTAGTAATATAAGGACCTAACATGCTCCTATTCTTCAAAAAAATGTTTTCCTCAATGCTTGAGTAGCTTCGGGTGCTTTTGTATAAAATTCTCATCCTCCCATGTAGAATTTTCAGTGGGTAAGTTCTTCCATTTTATGAGATACTCTGAAATTGATCAATTTCGTAGCTGTCAAGTTCTTGTTTCTATGACTGCTTCAGGTTCCAATATGGTTTTTCCTTCCTCATCAACTTCTATCAATATTGTTTGAACTGGAAGTTTGTCCCCTATAACATTTTTTAAGCATGAAACATGGAAAACTGGATGCACTCGTGAAGAAGAAGGAATATCCAATTTCTAAGCCATAGTACCAATATTTTTCAGCACCTTGTAAGGAACATAATACTTTGGCGATAATTTATTATTCTTCTTAGCTTGCTTGAGGGACCTTTATTTGTATGGTTGTAGCCATAAAAATACCCAGTCTCCCAGATCAAAACTTCTCTCACTACAATGTTGATCTTCCTGTTGTTTCATTTGATTTTGTGCCAAATTTAGGTTATCCTTTAAGAGTTGTATAACTTCTTGTTGATGCTCGATGTGATCCTCCACTGCTTGAACCCTATAATTTTCCCTTAAAGAATATGTGATGGACGATGGATGATATCCATATAGTGTCACAAATGGGGTCATTTTTGTTGCAGTATGGAAGCAAGTGTTATACCACCATTCAGCAAGAGGTAACCACTTGACCCATTGTGCCTGCTTATCAGATACAAAACAACGAAGATATCCTTCCAAACATTTATTCACTATCTCTATTTGACCATTGGATTGAGGATGATAAGATGAGCTATGAGCTAGTTGAGTACCCAAACAAGAAAATAATTCTGTCCAAAAATTTCCTATAAAAATGGGTCTCTGTCACTTACAATAATCTTCGTGTTTCCATGTAGCTTTTGAATTGTTTCAATAAATGCAATAGAAATTGTACTTTCTTTAAATGGATGAGATAATGCACAAAAGTGTGCATACTTGGTAAGTCTATCAACTACCACCATGATGACACTCCTTCCTTTGGACTTAGGTAAACCTGTGATAAAATCCATTGAAATCTTCTCCCAACGTTGACTTGGAATGGATAAAGGTTGTAGAAGACCCGGGGTCTTAATTGTCTCAACTTTATTTTGCTAGCAAGCCAAAAACTCTGCCACAAACTTTTGAATATTAGATTTAAGGCCATCCCAAAAAAAATCTTTCTTCACCCTGTGGTAAGTTTTTAAAAATCCCGAGTGTCCTCCTAAAGGAGAAGTGTGCAATTCCAAAAGAATATTTTTTTTTAGTTGGGAATTCTTGCAAATATATAAGAAATCTTTTTACCATAAGGAATCATTTTTCCAACTAAATGTATCAGATGTACTAGGATCTTGCTGCAACTTTTGAATGAGTGTCCACACTTCTTCCTCCTTCTTCCATTCATCCCTTGCTTCGGTTATCCAATCTGGTTGGATAATATAAATGGCACAAAGCAATGCTTCCACCTCTTCATCCTTTCTTGAGAGTGAATCTGCAACAACATTTAGCTTCCCTTTTTTGTAGATGATTTCAAAGTCATAACCCAACATCTTTATGACCCATTTTTTCTGCTCTTCTGAAGATTGTCTTTTTTCCAAAAAGTGCTTAAGACTATCATGATCAACTTTTACCTTGAAGTTTCTTCCCATTAGGTAAGGTCCCCATTTCTTTAGTGCATGTAGTATTGCCAACACTTACTTCTCATAAATAGCCTTTTGTAAATACTTTATTTTGATTGAAAGACTTTCAAAAGCAATGGGTCTTCCTTCTTGCATTAAAACAGCACCAATTCCATTTCCTAAGGCATCACATTCCACAATAAAGGTTTTTGTGAATTCTGGCGTAGCTAAGACTGGTGCTAGGCACATTGCCTCTTTAAGATGTTCAAAGGCCTTAGTTGCTGCAGCAATCCATGAAAATGCATCTTTCTTCAATAATGATATTAGAGGTGTTTATATTCTCCCATAATTATTAACAAACTTGCGATAATACCATGTTAACCCGAGAAATCCATGCAACTGCTTTATGGTTGTGGGGACTTTCCATTCCTTAATGGATTTAATTTTTTTAGGGTCTACCTTAACACCCTCATGAGATACAATATGAACCAAATGTTCCACCTCTTGTACTCCAAAGAAACCTTTGGATGTTTTAGCATATAATTGTTTCTCCTCCAATATTTTGAGCACCTTGTCAACATGTTGAACATGATCCTTCCAAGACCTGCTGTAGATTAGTATATCATCAAAAAATACTAACATAAATTTTCTAAGGAAGGTTTTGAAAATAGAAATAATCAACCCTTTGAAATGTAGAAGGTGCATCGGTAAGGCCAAAAGGCATGACCAAAAATTCATAATGACCCTCACGAGTTCGAAATGTTGTTTTCAGAATATCTTCAGTCTTCATTCTAATTTGATGATATCTTGAATGAAGATCCAACTTGGTAAAATTAATTGCTCCATGTAATTTATCCAATAATTCATCAATCACAAGAATGGGAAATTTATCTTTAATAGTGAGCTTATTTATCTCCATATAATCTCGACACATGCGCCATGATCCTTCCTTCTTGTGCACCAATACTACTGGAGCAGAGAAAGAACTTTGACTAGGTTGAATTATCCCAGCCTCTAACATTTCTGCAATCATATGTTCAATTTCACTCTTTTGGACATAAGGATATATGTAAGGTCCAATGTTTGGAGGAACACTTCCTGGAATCAAATGAATAGCATGATCATGATCATGAATAGGTGGGAGTCCTTTGAGAGTATCAAACACCTTGGAATGATTGTCCAAGACTTTTTGGAGATCTGGAGAAATAGATGATTTTGATGTTGGAATTTCTAGTGAACATAATTTTGCAATTATGCCTTGTTGTTCTTTCTTCAGAAGCTTTGGCATGACATTAGAGCTTGTTATCTTTCCTAGCTTCCCTGTGATACCCCGTAATTCGATTTCCTTTCCTTCTGAAAAAAAAAATCAAGAAAAGTTCTTGAAAATTAAAAGCTATGGTCCCCAAAGATTGTAACCATTGTACTCCTAGTACAACATCAGCACCTCCCATTGGGATGGAAAGAATTGGACTATTCAATACATATTCCCCATGGATAGCTTGATATTATGGAATTTTCCAGAGCAATTTATAGTTCCTCCATTTGCAACCATCACTTGACATTCTGGTGCTGGGTATTGGAAAAACAATTTGATTCTTTGGCTACCTTACAATGATTAAAATTATGGGTACTACCCGAATCAATGTAAAGTTGCAATGCGTACCTTTTGTGTGTTTTGCACATTATTGAGATCAAAATATTGCTCCATTTGTAATATCCATGTTACGGGATCCTTGCCAACAAACTTCCTCACATCCATCTTTTGAATATGGTGGTTCTTTAATCCAACATTAGAGTTTATGAAATCATGATTAACATAATTTATTTTGTTCTCATCATGAGTTTCCTCTACTATCTTTTCGCCATTAGGAATCATTTCTTGTATCAACCTTGACAAACCTTCCTTCAAACCTTCCATGTCTTCCTTCAAACCTTCCATTTTTTCTTCCATACCATTCTTCAAACCATCCATCGTAGCTTTCATGCCTTTCCTCAAACCATCCATCTTAGCTTCCACGCTTTTCTTCAAAACATCCATTTCATTTTTTGTTGCTCTTTGCGAGAGCAAATTTTGGTGCACTTGCTCTTGTAATTTTGATAGATCATGTTGAAATTCTTCATCTTCATGAGTCATATTAGAGTACTATGAGGGCTTAATGGATGTTTAATTCTTTTTAGGAGGAATTTTAGAACCCAATACTAATATATATGCTCAATAAGCCTTTGGAATCACTTAAAACTGATTTTTCAAACAAGACTTATGCAATTTGAAAAAAATACACACTTTTTTCTTGATTTTGAGGAGATCGATATTGAAACTGAATTATCTCTATGATTTCAGATCTTCAATATTAAAATTCAGCCCTGAAGTGGCCCTTTGAATTATCTTTCGAATGCCACAGTTCTGACCTAATTTGGATTCTTGAAGACAAAGTTATGCCCAATCTCCTACAATGACCTAATTATGGACTAGTTTAGTAGAGTGAAATTATACGACTTTCCACATGTCACTGTTTCCTCCTTCAGCTTAGAAATTGATATAGAAGAAACTACAGTCTGTGTATTTGCGTCCATGTTTTACAGAATTCCAATCCAATGCTTAGAGAGAGAGTTATGACGATTTTCCCATGGTCACCTCTTTGAGATGAAATTTCGGAGCCTGAAAAATCCCTAATTTCCACAGACCATATCTCCGAAAATATTGCGAATCTAGCTTTGACATTTTTCCACAGATTTCCTTAGGATTGCGGCTTCTCTCTCTAAAAATTTATGCTTCTGAAACATCGTAGAAAAAACTTATAGTGAAAATTCTACGATGACCTGTTTAGGTTAAATTCAGGAGCCTCCAAAAATCCCTAACTTGCACAAATCATATCTCCAAAAATATTGGGAACCAAGATCTAAAATTCTTCCACAACATTCCTCAGGATTTCGTCTTAGCTATATAAAAATTTCAGCTTCTGAAACTTCATAGAACAAAATTTATAGCGCATATGCCACGATGACCCATTTGGAGCAGCAAAACCCAGAATCCAAAGCTCTGATCCCAAATGTTATGAAACTAGCACCAAAAATAGAAGAAAAGAGAGATCAATGCCTTAGAAATAGCCAATTCGAGGGGTAAACCTTCAATACATTACATAAATGAACAATTCTTGGATGATACAAATGACAAAACCTCCATTCTATATATAGGAGTCCATCAGGCCACAATGTAATCCTAGTGGGGCCACAATGTAATCCTAGCCAACCTAACAATAATAATGTAAGGGCACAATAATAAAAATATGGGGGTTACAAGGGTACAACAATAACAATAAAGGGGTTACACTAACAACAATAAGGGACCATACTAGTAATATAAGGACCAAACAGAATTCTATACCTCAAAACTAGACTTATAACTTTGTCATTCCCCAGGGATAAACTTGAATTCGCCTCCCCAGAAATAGTGCCAAAGATGTTAGCGTAAGGATTCACTCTTTGAATACATAAGGATTAAGCCTTAAACATCATATTTCATTTCAAATTTTAAAAGGGTTGTTTGAGTGGTGGGATGGTTTCTCAAATATTTTGAAATGATGTTTTTATATTATTTAAGACTTTCATGCATTTGGAAAGTTGTGGAAAGTATCAATTGTATGGTTAAATTGGTAGTATAGGGAGAAGAGTGTAAAAAATAGAGAATATGGATAGCTGGTACCTATTCCAGGAAATATTCCTATCATAAATCGGTCACACAACTATGATGATGGCTCTTTACACAAACTCTCTTTATGCAAAGTAAACAAAATTCAGAAAATAGATTTCATGTATAAAGTATTCCACAAATCCTTTATGAAATATTCACTGACATGTTCTATAACATACATATAATTTGCATAAAACTGAAAGAAAAACATTTACTGTTAAATCCTTTAACAATTTCTCACTCACACCTTACTATTTGCTGCAATTCATATTTTAGAATAAATTAACAAAGAGAAGAGACACACCACATATTAGGTGTTCCTTGAGTCAAAAAATCCTCCAACATGAAACAAAAATGGGTTTTTATTATATTTAGTCTTCAAGTAGACCAACATCCAACCTGGAAATCGTGTTTACAAGTGGTATATATAGCAAGAGAGGCACCAACTCCATCTCTTCTAAAAAAAAGAAACATTACTCCTAACATTACATATGTTTCAAAAGAAATTACAACCTTATCCTATCGAAATCTAACAAAAATGACGGATGGAGAAGAAAGAAGAGAAGAAATATGGGTTGAAATATTGAGTGTGCTGTCATGTTTCCCCTTTTATGATGATTTATCTCCTTCTGTCTTAGGTCTTTAATAACCATGTATCTCCATTTAATAAGTCATCCAAAAACCTCATAACCACCTTTCACCATCAGTTTTTATATCCATTTTTTTATGGGTTCTTATCCATCCTTAACTGGTTTGGAAAAATTTGTTGACATGTGTCAAAATTCAGTTAAAACATGTGCTACAGGAAATTCTGGTAAAAACCTGTAACTGGAAAAAATCTGGAATGCTGCTGAAATTTCTAATAGCACCTTGTTTCTTTTTCAAAAATACATAGAAAATGTTGAAAATCCTATGCAAACTTATATTCCTTGACACCTAAATTGATGTTCAAAATTGTAACTGGTAGGAAAAAAGCTACTTGTATCAAAAAACCCTTTTTACCTTCCCTCTATGTGTGTTGCAGCTTCAACAAGCTTATCCAAGTTGTTTTATTGTCAGCAGCTGATTTGGATGTAGTTGCCCTTGTGGGTGCTTCCTTGATAGTGGCTTTCTCCTCCTTAGAACCCTTTTGTGTTTTTCTTCTCTTTCAGGGCTCTGAGTGCTGCTCTGAAGGGGTTTTGTTCTTGTTTTTCTTCATGGATTTCTTTGTCTTTCAACCTTCAGATTTACCTTCAATATGAATGACCTTTTTCATTAGGCTTGGATTATGTAGAGCCTTGGACTTAAGCCTAAACTTGATGTTGTCTCTGGTATGCCTCTTTCTAGTACCAGCACCAGGTTTTGATTATTCCTTCTTCTTCTTACTGTTGATTTCATATCCATCATCCTTAAGGAGTTCTTCATCTGATTGTGTAGGTTGATACTCTTTCTACATCTTCAACTGAATATGTGCTTTTGATTTATCTGCAATTACAGACCTTCCTCTTCGGGATCTAGTGTAGACAGTAGGAAAATGAGGAACATGGGGAACTATTTTCATAGATTTGGGTTTACTTGCTGAGGAACTCTCTCCATTTTCCAACTTTCTCTCATCTTTAATTGCAAAAAAATTCTCTTTTTTACCCTTGGCCTTCTTATAGATATTTTATTTTCTGGCCTTTCTCTTTGTTATTTTTCTACAAGCTGAGGGTTTGGTTGTGAAACTGGAGGTGTAGGTGGAGGTTGGTCTGTCCTGTAAAATAAAAAGTGATCCCAAGTTTGATTTCTCTTCCCCAACTCTTTTTCAACTAGAACTTTGATTAAATCTCAATGATACAAGCTATACTATGAAACAACAGAGTGAGTTTCAACTTTTGCTGACATCTTTGTCGAGCTATTCAACAAGAAATATGGCAGATTTAATGTCTTCATACCTGTAACATGAAAAAGAAACCTCATGTGATAAAGGAACACAACTTTATACCTCCTTTCACAAGTGATGTATATCTTGATAAGCTTAATGTCTTTTTCCCAGTCATTCTTAAGATAGCTGCTTGGAATTCTCTTGACCCAATCTAGATCTCTATGTGCATCTTTGAGGAAGCTATTGAGATCTCCTCCTGTGATAACCTGCCCTTTAAACCACCTTTCTCCTTCCTGTGGAAGGTTAATGGCTTCAGCAATGCATTCTTCAAAAACCTACAAGGTAAGGCCATAAACTAAAGCTTCTTTTCCATTAAAAGAGTTAGGAAAATCTTGAGCTACTCTTGAGTGAGAGCTCCCTAACCTGGTGCATAAAGAATGCCACCTTGACTGGATAAATAGGCTTCTTAACCTCGAATTTTCATCCACTAGATCTACACCCTGTGGCTCAATTCAATTTATTTTTCCACCTGTTTTAGTCATCTTCAAAAAATAAATGTCTCTGTCTCTTGTAGCTGATAGGTGGCCAAGTTGGAGGAGTTTCACCTTACAAGTGTTGCTTTTATTTACGTTTGGAATCCTATCTGAAATCAAAACTCCTCCTCAATTTATGACTCTAAACAATTCGATCTCCAACAACTAAAACTGCAAATGATAGTGCTCCTGCTTTTTCGGTGGTTTTAAAACCAAACTATGGTTCATCACCCCATGCAAATCAACCTTCATAATTGAAAATATCCCTCACCATGATGTGCACCATGTGATAATACATCATCACCTTCAGTTGGTTACGTATTTTCGTATGGATAACTCCAGCTTGCTTGAGACAAGTGGATCTGTGACTAACAGACACCTCTGTTGTCTTGCTGTTAATTGGTAGAAATTTCTAGCAGCACTGTCGTGCAATGGTTATGGCATTGAGCACAATGACCACGATCTCCTCCATACAGAAAAACACGTACTTTGACATACGTCTAACTGACATGGGGCTAACAGGCAGGATGGGGTACTGGTTAAGTTCATTACTGCGGATGACACATAGGCATAATGTATATCATGACTTGACTTGAACTAGACTAACTGCAATACGACGCCTATCATGAGATCAAGAAATATTTAAAAGAGATTTGAGGCGTATTTACACTACAACGCATGGCTTACTCAAAGTGGATGTGTTTGTTCGTTTATTTTTAAAAAAATAGAGTATGCTTCTGGAAATTCTAGCAGCATCGAAAAAAGAAGAAAAAGACAGAAACAGGAAAATAATAGACTTCCCGAAAAGACTAAAACTGGAGCTTTCAGAATTTCCGATAGCGACAAAAAAAAGAAGAAAAAATTGAAACTTTTGAATTTTAATCCTAAAAACAAAAAATTGAAATGGACTCATGACTTAGCAAAGAAATGTGCTAACACATGCCATTATATCGAGGGCTAGTAGAAAGTTGCAAGTTGAGGTTAGTGGAATAACATTTGTAAGCCCCATTTTCCATTCTCTACTTAATTTTGGGTGGTAAGAGCATGTGGTATATTAACAACATGAGAAATAATGATAATAAACCAAAAGAAAGAACCACAAAACAAATTCAATATTAACTTATAGTGAAAATGAGTCATGAATGAAAAGATAGTTGTGCAAATTAAAATAAAGGTATTGTCTAACATGTGCTTAAAATACATGTGATAATGGAAAATTTTGTTAAACATAGATTCAAATTGTACGCTAAAATCATGCATCCAGATTTCAATACACCACATAATCCTACTACTGCAATATCTAGATTTTGTAATGAGAACTAAGTCAACCAATTTGTCATCATATATTTCAAAAACCGCAAATAAAACACATTCAGCGGCATGAGAATTGATAGTGATGACCATGGAAAACTGTGACAGAAAGGAAATTAGATATAAACAAAGAAGCAATTCCTAATATTGGGAAACATTTTGGAGGATAGTGTTATGAAACCAACTCCCAAAATAGAAAAAAAAAGAGATCAATGCCTTAGAAATAAGCCACTTCGAGGGGGAAACCTCCTTTACATTACATAAATGAACAATTCTTGGATGATACAAATGACAAAACCTCCTTTCTATATATAGGATTCCATGGGGTCACAATATAATCCTAGCTGGCCTAACAATAATAATTTAAGGGCACAACGATAACAATAATGGATTTTATGGGTGTTATAGGTCAATTTGGGCACCATTCCCAATGACCTGGTTAACTGGAAATCATCCCCAGAACCAAGGAATAGGGCCTATCATCCCCTATCATTTCAGTTGCTACATGCCCTAAGACAAAGAACAAAGACAAATCATCCATGACTTCCATTGCAAGGTTTCCAATATTTGAAGTACATGTTATATCACTTAGGAGCTCACCAACGCAGTCTCTCAAGGGGCTAACTGCTTTGCATATGCATGCACCTCCATTCAAGGGTGCTTTTCAAAGAGGCTTCCCGACACTCAAGGGTATGTTGGTCAATTGGGAGCGAAATTCTCATTGTTCCAGAATATCCACATGGCCAATGACTTCTAGAAGAGTGCATAAGTGTCAAACTTTGAATCCATGTGTCCATTCAACATCTCTGAGCCTGGGCACATGCCTTGCCTATTATTAGAAATTCATTAATTGAGAAACTACCTTCATCTCATCTATAAATTGAGCACAGATCCTAGTGCTTGAGAAGGAAGAAATTTAGTATAGAAATGTTGTTGGAATCTCAATTGAAGGTTTGTTTTTAGTGATATGTTGTTGGAGAGATGTTCATTGTGATGATACTGGGGTTGGTGACATCAAATCAATTGTGGGTTGTAACATCCCCTTCTATCCATTAATAAATATTGTTGCTTACTTTCCCACATATGTATCTATATAAGCTTATGTATTTCATATTATGGTTATCATCTGATGTATATGTTTCATGTTTCATTGATTTAACTAGTTAACGTGAATAGTCATCTGTATATTGAAATCTCTTTGCTGTTTAGTGTTCATTATTGCAGGAAATATTTTGGCGATCTAGCTTGGATTTGAAGCTACAGCAAGAGCGACAGAAGGAGAATAGGAAACGCTTGGACTCCAAGTAAGATTCTTAATATATTCTTCGTGTCTATTTACTGTTAGGAAAAGTACTTGCAAAGTCTTTAATCTGTTGTTCTAAATATGCACCACATTTAGGGAATGTGTTTTATCCGTAATCCATAATTCCACATAACAAATTGAAAACTCCACATAACATAACATATAATCCTCGAGCAAGAGCTGACGAAAACTATAATATAGTTGAATATTTTGCCCAATCCCCTTCAGCTATGTAAGCTCTTGAGGTATTACAAAATTTCCCCTCCCAGAAATAGGCTTTATTATCGGCTATTGGTGGAATTGATCCAATTGATTCTAATCTCGTCATCTTTAATCATACGGACTATGTGCCACAACTACCAACAGAATTAGCATTCTCTATACAAGTAAATGTTCTCAATCACCTTGTTCATCGTACTATTATTGATGAGGGAGCATCTATGTGCATTATGTCTCTAAACTATTGGAAGTCACTTGGCTTGCTGCACCTATCTCAATCATCAACAATGTTGAAGGCTTTTGATGGACGTACATATAAGCCTTGCGGTATTATCAAGAACCTGCATGTAGAACTAGGGGGGAAAACAGTAAATGTTGATGTCGAGGTTGTTGACAGACCCCTTGACTACAATATTCTACTTGGAAGGCCATGGGTATATGCTATAACTGCAATTGTTTATAAATATTTTATAATGATCATTGTTGGTGTCCAGATTGAACAGAATTCAACCCTTTTTCCACATAAATTATCAACTCGAGGGCGTTTGTTATTTCAATACTAATGGAAAAGTATATGTAGATACAAGAACATGGTCCATTGTAGATCATAGGTTTAGTCTATAACAAATATATCACTATAACAGAAATTAAATGAACTATATAAATAAAACACATCCACAAAAATGAACACAACTGTAACAGCAAAAAAATAATCACACCAAACTCAACACTACAACAAAAACAAAGAAGAATGCAGCACTTGATCAAAAGAGTGGGCCCAACTCTTGGATCAGGGCTACAGAAACTCAAGGATTACAGGAGAAACAAAGAACTATTGTATATTCAATTAATGATAAAAGGATTAATTACAAATTCTCTATATCCAAAAAAGGTTCCCTTGATTCACAGCCCGTAGGCCTCTTTATACAATAGTCCTTGTTAGAGTCAGTTTTTACATCCCTCCATCAGAGATCATTTCTCTTATTGCATTTCATTGTTTAGGTGTCTCATTTTGCTCATTCATCTGCATTCCGTTAGGGGCATGCCATTATCTGACGGAAGTGTTTGGTTTTCTCGTTTCCCTCATGCTTGTACCTGCTGGGTTGGTCAAAATTTCTCAAAATTCATCAAAGTTCAATTCATGTCATTTATAGTCATAGATGGTTATTTTGGCCAAAAAGAGTCTTTCAGTTTCTAGGTCTGGGGTTTGGTCTTTAGTAATGTTAAATAATTCCCGCAGGCGATGAGGATGTTTTCAACAAGTGTTCATTTCAAGATTTTCATCATCAAATATGCTCGAGGATTTTTCTTCTTCAAAACTCTGTTTTGAAGAAGAAATTTTCAAGTTTGTTTTTGTAATAAATATGTATCTTTCCGCCATGAAGACTTCAAATCTGACTCTGGTTTTCCTTTGCCAAAATTCAATGCCACCATCCCTGCAAAAATCAACCAAGAAAACATCATTTCAAGCTCAGAAAATCAGTGAGGAAACAAAAAGACAGAAGTTGTATTAAATGCAAAAAGTGCCAAAGCTAAAAACATTACGAAATGGGTTTTGAGAAGCAAAAATTAAAACCATCTCTATATGAGATTTTTCTCAAATTCATTGCCTACCCTGCCCCAAATTGAACTCTGCAAGAATTTGGCCTCATCCCCAAGCCCAAAAATTGTTTTCCCTTTTTCCAACAAAAACCCCTAAAAATCAAAATCAAACCATCCTATTTGTTTATCTAGCCTAAGATCAGTTGTTGTTTTAGTCATATCAAGCCCCTTTGAATATTTTAATTGAGATTGACCCTGAGAGAGCCCTCTCCTGTCCTCGTAGGGATAGCTACGAGGCTAAGCGTGGTTTGGTGTTGTCCTTTTTCTGCCTTATTTCAGCCTAAGGTGGATTTGTGAACTAACATAGTGGCGACCATAGTGGGGAGAAAATGGTTTGCTTGTTGGTGTTATTTGTTTCATAAGTTACAGACGGAGCCTGAAGTCATGCCAGGTAGTTTTCAAAACACTTTTTCTTTGCATTAGCGGAAGTAGATAAACGCTGCTTCAGTCAATCTCCGGTTTAGCTTGTGAACGTGACATTTGCCTTGTGAATTACCCCAGTATATCACATCGTTTTGGACTTTTGGGTGATTGAGTCTAGAATTTGATAGGCTGAATAGATTGGTTTTGTCCTTTGATTTTTGAAAAGATCAACACACTGGCTTCCAGAAGACATACTAGATCAAATCTCGATCCTGATCCGCCTCCAGTGTATGAGAATCCCAATCTAATTTCAAGAATCCTCCGTCGAGAAAGTCCTGTGATCCCCTTGTTTAAATCTCATTCATGCCCGACTGTATTTGAGTTCCTTCAAGATATTGAGTTTGATGATATGTTTGAGTTGTCCTTGTTTGAAACTAAATCTGAAATTGCTACTGGTTCTACCGTTATAAATCTTGAGTTTATCAAGTATCTTGAGGTTGAACAAGCTAATAGATCCATTGATAATTACATCCTGAACCTTCAGAACTCTATTGTGGCAACGAATATTCCTGAGTTTATAGAATCTTCTTCTCAAACTCTTGGTCCATCAGCAGTTACTTCTGATTCACAAGTTCACGCTGAGCCTTCTTTTATTCCTACCATTCCCGTGCAACCATCGATATCTGATCAGCAATCTGCAGTAGTTCCTCCTCCATCTCCACCTCATACACCTCGTACACCTACTGCTCCTTCTCCACCCGTTTCTCCAAGACAGATCATAAATCCACCAAGAGCAATGGTTGCTAGATTCGCACCTCTTGTCTTGCCAGCAAAATTGGATCCCATGCCCGCTGATTATCAGAGTAAAATTCCTTTGTTTGATGGTACTCCTCAAAGTGTGCCCGCTCAGCAACATATTGATAGAATGACAGACTTTTTTGACCTCCATTAAATTGATGAAGAGAATGTCTCCATGAGATTGTTTGTGCAAAATTTTGGAGGTGAGGTACGCAAGTGGTTCAGATCTTTGCAGCCCAGGAGTATTAATACATTAGAAGAGCTTCCGAGACAGTTTCTAGATCAGTGGGCCTTATTGATGCTTTCGCTTGGGATTACTCAGATTTAAAGACGTATGACACCAATATAATTCAGCACACTATCCCCATCAAGCCTAATCAGAAGCCTTTCAGACAAAAGCTAAGAAGAATCAATCCGAAGTTGCTGCCATCGATTGAGAAGGAGGTAAATAGGTTGTACAAAGTAGGAATCATTGTTCCCATCATATTTTCTGATTGGGTTTCCAATTTAGTGCCAGTGCGGAAAAAGATAGGTGAGATTCGATTGTGTATTGATTTCCGAAATATGAACAAGGTGTCATTTAAGGACAATTATCCATTGCCTAAGATGGATCATATATTGCAGCGGGTAGTGGGTGCATCTCGCATGTCACTACTCGACAGTTATTCTGGATATAACCAAATTTTGGTCCATGAGGATGACCATGACAAAACATCATTCACCACTCCGTGGGGGACATTCCACTATGCCAAGATGCCATTCGGTTTGAAGAATGCTGGTGCAACTTTCCAGCGGGCGATGGACATAGCTTTTGCGAATGAAAAAGATGTTTTCCTTGTTATATACCTTGATGATTTGACGATTTTTTCCAATTCCGATGAAGAGCATATGTATCACTTGAAAGTTGCTTTTCAAAAGTGCAGAAAATATGGTGTCTCACTTAATCCTAAAAAGAGCTTATTTGCCATGGATGAAGGCAAATTACTTGGTCACATTATTTCCAAAGATGGCATTCGTATTGATCCAGCACGTGTTGAAGCAATTCAGAAAATTGATCCTCCCAGGAACAAGAAGGAGATTCAGTCTTTTAATGGTAAGATGAAATTTTTACGCCATTTTGTCCCTAACCTTGCTGAGCATTTAAGAGAAATAAAAAATATGCTGAAAAAGGAGAGCCAAGTGAAGTGGACTGAAGAAGCGGTAAAGTCCTTTAATTTGGTGAATTTGGCACTATCTTCAGCTCCGGTGTTAATCAGCCTGGATTACACCCAAGACTTTATTTTGTTTTCCTTCGCTTCGGAGCATACCATGGCAGCTGTGTTAATGCAGAAAAGAGATGGACATGAGAAGCCTATAGTTTTTTTCAGTCGAACTATTAGAGACGCAGCCTTAAAATACAACATCATTGAGAAACAAGCTCTGGCACTGGTAAAGGCATTGAAGGATCTCCAGGTATACATTTTGCATTCCCATATTTTGGCTTATGTTCCTAACGTTTCGGTGAAAGATGTTTTAGTATAGACTGATCCGGAAGGAAGACGTGGTAAGTGGATCGCAGATTTGCTGGAATATGATGTGGAAATAAGGCCCACGAAGCTTATCAAGCGACAGGGGCTGGCGAAGCTTATGGCTGAATCGAATTTGCATGCGCTAGACATAAATATGATTGTTGCTATGTTTGATGAGGATGAGGAGAATTCGCCACTTCAGGTATCGGAAATGTTTGTTACTTCCCCATGGTATTCGGATATCGTGTATGTTCTTCAAAATTTGTCATCACCGCCCGGCATGACTAGAAACAAAGGTAGAACTTTGAAACTGAAGGCTGCAAAATTTTGTATTTTGAATTCTGCACTTTATTGGAAAGATCCGAGTGGTGTTTTATTGAATTATTTGGTGGAGGAAGAAGCGAAAAAGGTAATGGAGGATTTCCACAAAGGAGACTGCGGGGGTCATCATTTTTGGAAAACAAATGCCAATAAGATTTTGAGAGAAGGGTACTATTGGCCGACATTGTTTGCTGATGTATATAAAACAGTCAAAGGCTGCCATGAGTGCCAGATTTTCAAAGGAAGACAGAAATTACAGCCATTGCCACTCAAGCCTATTGAGGTAAGCGCCCCTTTCCAGCAGTGGGGTTTGGATTTCATTGGGGAGATCCATCCTCCTTCCTCAGGACAGCATAGATGGATTCTAATAGCCACCGATTACTTTACGAAATGGATCGAAGAAGTTCCTACAAGGCAAGCCACCGATTCTGTAATTATTTCTTTCCTTGAGAACAACATTCTGTCTCGTTTTGGTTTCCCGAGTAAATTGATCACTGATAATGCAGCGGCTTTTAAATCAAGAAAGATGATTGAGTTTTGTGCGAAGTATAAAATCATTTTGGGAAATTCAACCGCCTATCATCCGTAGGGCAACGGTTTGGCGGAATCTTCTAATAAATCTCTAGTCAACATCATTAAAAAAAATTTGGACATAAATAAGAAGAGTTGGCATAAGAAGCTGGTAAATGCGCTATGGGCTGATCGGGTAAGTCAAAAGAATTCCATTGGTATGTCCCCCTTCGAGTTTGTTTATGGAGTGGATACAGTCTTTCCTACCTCACTTGTTGTTCCGGTGGTCAAGCTTCTTCAGGAAGATGGTAGTGAAGAAAGCCATATGCAGAGAAGGATAAATCAGATGATTCATTTGCAGCAAACGAGAGAAGAGGTCTTCCAGAACACATTCAAGTTGCAGGAGAGAATCAAAAAGATCTATGACAGGAAAGCGAAGGCAGATAAATTCCAGTTGGAGGAAGTGGTACTGAAGTGGGATGCTAGGAATGAGGACAAAGGTAAACACGGTAAGTTTGAAAATCTCTGGAAAGGTCCATTCAAGATTGCAACATATCGAGGTCAGAACGCCTTTCTTTTGAAGGAGATGAACGGTGAAGACTGTCCAGGAGGGCCGATCAATGGTCGGCTGCTCAAGCGGTACCATTTCTAAGATGTTTTCTGCTGATCACATTGTCATTGTACATATAATTTATCTCAATTTCATTGTAAGTGTGCACTATAGTCTTTTCTTCAGTCTGGGGCCCGAAGTGAAGGCTATAATTCTGAAGAGGGATTTCAGTTTTCATTTGAGTCTGTTTAGTCGGTTTGGTTCATTCATTTCTGTTTTAAAAGTTGAGTCAGTTTGAGTCAAAGTTTCAGTCAAATAAATTGAGTCCACAGTCTTGAGTTGTTTTGTCAAAATAATGGATTCCATAGCCCAATGGACGAAGGCACTGGTTCGCTCTCCCAAATATCTGTCGTTCTTGGCACCTCCAAGGAGCCACCATCCCCATTGGAGCCAATGTTAGAGTCGGTTTTTACATCCCTCTGTCAGATATCATTTCTCTTATTGCATTTCATTGTTTAGGTGTCTCATTTTTTTCATTCATCTGCATTCCGTTAGGGGCATGCCATTATCTGACAGAAGGGTTTTGTTTTCTCGTTTCCCTCATGCTTGTACCTACTGGGTTGGTCAAAATTTCTCAAAATTCATCAAATTTCAGTTCATGTCATTTATAGTCATAGATGATTATTTTGGCCAAAAAGAGTCTTTCAGTTTCTAGGTCTAGGGTTTGGTCTTTAGTAATGTTAAATAATGCCCGCAGGCCATGAGGATATTTTCAAAAATTGTTCATTTCAAGATTTTCATCATCAAATATGCTCGAGGATTTTTCTTCTTCAAAACTCTGTTTTGAAGAAGAAATTGTCAAGTTTGTTTTCGTAATAAATATGTATCTTTCCGCCATGAAGACTTCAAAGCAGACTCTGGTTTTCCTTTTCCGAAATTCAATGCCACCATCCCTGCAAAAATCAACCAAGAAAACATCATTTCAAGCTCAGAAAATCAGTGAGGAAACAAAAAGACAGAAGTTGTATTAAATGCAAAAAGTGCCAAAGCTAAAAACATTACGAAATGGGTTTTGAGAAGCAAAAATTAAAACCATCTCTATATGAGATTTTTCTCAAAGTCATTGCCTACCCTGCCCCAACTTGAACTCTGCAATAATTTGGCCTCATCCCCAAGCCCAAAAATTGTTTTTCCCTTTTTCCAACAAAAACCCCTAAAAATCAAAATCAAACCCTCCTATTTGTTTATCTAGCCGAAGATCAGTTGTTGTTTTAGTCATCTCAAGCCCCTTTGAATATTTTCATTGAGATTGACCCGGAGAGAGCCCTATCCTGTCCTCGTAGGGATAGCTACGAGGCTGAGCGTGGTTTGGTGTTGTCCTTTTTCTGCCTTATTTCAGCCTGAGGTGGATTTGGGAACTAACAGTCCTGAAACCCCCAATTCCTCTCAGTGACTCTATTGTTACAAAAATACATATTGTTACAACGGCAACTAGATTTCCTAGCAAGAAACCATAAGAAAGCCTAAGATAGTGCTGATACACCCATGGTTGTCACGATGTAGCAACAAATAAGAAAGACGCTGGAAATGATGGGTTGTGTGTTGACTTGTGGCCACAACTCTCCGGTTGTAGCCAAATCTGAAGAAATATCAGAGTTAATATGTGGAAAGGTAAAACCTCCATGAAAAATACATCATTAATCAAATATCCCATAAAATATAGGAAGAAGGGTTTTACCTCATGCTTTTAAGATAAATAATGGCACAAAGAGATAGAAAGATAGGGTAAAAATGGGAGAGGAAAGTATACAAATCCGGTACCCAACATCTCGCCCCAAGTGGTTTATCTGCATGTCCTCATGCAGCTCGTCGTCTCCTCAGATACGGATTGGACAGACTGTCATCCCCATGAAGCTATGTGAGGTCATATTCTGGAGCCATTTATATTCCTGGTGGCTTATATCATTCTGTCAAAATAACGTCTTTCCACCAATAGGGTTCAACGTTATAAGTAGGAGTATACTGCGCAGTTGGCAGCCATAAAGGGGAAATTGAAATCTTAATCCCATCCATCTAACCCCACACATATGAATGCATGCCACATAATGCAACATTCTCTCTAAGGCACGTGCAAAGTTAGGTTCCCCAAATGGTTCTCTTTCCCTGACGGCTGAAGAAGACAACATCTATATTTTCTAACAATTGTCCAGTGCTTCCTTGTGAAATGTCGTAATCTGGCCGACACACAGGTTAGCACACCATGTCTGAGTTTTCGACATGTTTTCTTTACAGCCCTCAATTTTTAGAAAGGTATAATGCTCGTTATAAATTTTAGAGGACTGACCATGCTCTCTTCTCACCATTAATGGCCTTTCAGCTTGATTTTCTTCAAACGTATCCCAGGCCTTTCTCCATTTAATATGATTGATGGTATAGGAGGTGAAAGCCCTTAAGTGGATGTCCACCATGAATGGAACAGGTTTAAAGGACTGATCATGCTTTAAATAATACCCATGCATGTAGAGCTCGCACATTAAGTGTTGTCCTATAACATCATGAATTTTTAAAATACGGAGAAATTGAATGGGGTCCTCAATTTCGTACCAAATCTCCTTATATATACTTTCAAGAAAAAAGAAAAGAAATTTTTCATGAAGGAATAAGGCATAGCTATGTGCAGGAGGTTTGCAGGCCATTACCTGCTGTACTAGGGAGAAAATCTTCTCCTTATCTATCTTTAGCAACTGAAATTGTTCTTCCAACTCTTCTATCCTGGCCTTCTGTTTGGCCTACTTCAGTTGTGCCTTGTATAACTGATCTATGTAACCTGTGACAACTCCAGCAGCCTATTCTCGAACACTAGTTGTTTCTTTCTTGCGGTCGCTCTCTGCAGACTGCCACTTTTGAATTTCGCGGCCAATAAAAATTCTCGACCTTCAAACAACTCTTCGATTGGGCCGGTCTAGGTAGCTGCAGTGGAGACTTCAATATTTTGATTTATTGCCCTCCATTTGTAGACTTTTACCTTCCTTTTTAAACGTGAAACTTGCTTCTTCAAATCTTCAACCTCCCTTTTCAATCTCATGGTTTCACTGAACTGCATCTGATACCTCTTTTTGAGAGGTAACCTTCTTTTCTCACACTGTTCGACCCATTCCTGTTTAATAGTTAATTCAATTTCTAGACCTATAATAGGCGCAGAAGGCGGCAGAATGTTGCCGGCATCCTCTACAGATTCTTTTTTTCAAGACCTTCTGGCTGGGCGCCCTATCCACAGGGCCTTCTTCTTCTACATTTCTTCTGGAAACTCCTGCTGTTTGGTCAGAAATTTCATTGATCCTTCTATGTTAAAATGTTTCTATAGGAACTCTGTCTTCCTTGTGAACCTCCAATTGTTCCAGTTCAGTAGTGGCCGGACCAATCTTGGCCGTGTCAACAAATTTTAATACCAGGGGAACAGCCACTTCTTCCTTTAATCGTTTGGGTGAGCGAAATCCCCTTGCCCCTCTGGGCATCAGGGACTGGAACAAAGAATAGGGAACATACCCATCATCATCATTTCTAGTTTGGACTGGGACTTCATGCATTACTACCTCAACCAGAGTCGATGTTGGTTCTTGTGGAGCAGCATCGATTTCGTGGCTCAATTCGCTTCTTTCCTATTGCCCTTTTCTTACCACTTATTCTTCATGGGTCGATACTGGTTCTTGTGGAACAGTATCGATCGCCCAGCTCATTCCTTATTTAGCCTCCTTTTCCTCAGGAATCACCTTTTTTTCATAGTTAGTACCGATTCTTAAGGTCCAGCATCGATTTCGCGGGTTGACTCCTCCTATTCTAGCTGAATTGGGGGTGGTTCTTGTGTAATATCCCCACTTGTATCAACATCCATGTCTGTCTAGGCAGATGATGCTATTTCTTGTGAAACAACATCACTTGCCATTCCTCTGTCCACAATTCCAATCCTTTGTTCTTCATTGACAAAGGTTGACGACTGTGTAACAATATCAATTTCCTACACAATGTCCATAATTCATTCCTCTGTGGGTTCTTCAAGCGAGGTTGGTTCTTGTGTGGCAGCCTTGTCTGTGTCGCTGACTACTTCCTCCATATTCATCTCTTCTTCCTCGCGTTCCTCCTGATCAATTTCTATTTCCATTTCCTTGGGTTCCTCTTGGTTAATTTCTGTTTCCATTTCCTTGGGTTCCTCTTGATCAATTTCCTCTGAATTTTATTCTTCCACCTAACCAGCCGGAGAGGCTGTTTCTTCTTCTCTAGCAGCAATCATAGCTTCTACCACTTCTTCTGAGGATCCACAGAGTTCCACCCATGAAACCCATAGCGTGCCTATTGAATGCACGACCAATAATCGCACCAATAAATGGTTAGAAAGCACTGCCATCATCTGGCGAGAGTGCCGAGCAAACTATGCCATATGCTATAGTTGTTTCAATAATAAAAATGGCATATTTAGGGTATGCACCTGATTCTGTGGAAATCGGAGGTGTGTTAGAATTTTAAAGTGATACTTGAACAAATTTGAGGCCCACCCCTCGTACGTAATGTATTTTATTATGAAACCTACAACTTCATTCCAAGGATATGGCACAGTTCTACACTCGTATCCTCTGCCCAATTGAACAAGACTTTCTCTTGCCTACAGGAACAATTCAGGAAATTATGGGAGAGAAATTTTTCGACCAAACCATTTTTGCCCCTGCTGTCTCAGCCCGCTAACGTTTGCAATTACTTCCTCTGTGACAGGAACTTCCAGACCTCTAACCCGCGAATAATTAGCCTATAAATTGAGTGCGAATTCCATTGTGATACCTCCTTCAAATCCCTTCAATCTGTCAAAGTAGATATCCCATCCTGCATCGACAAAAACTTGCCAAACCTATGGATTGCTGCGAACTGAAACTATGTTTTAGGCTTATGCCACACAGCCAGCCCACCGATACTGTGGATACTTGTAGCAGCACTTCCTATAGAAGCAGACCATTGGGAAAGGTGGTGGGTACCAAATTTGGAGGAACAACATAGTGAAAATGGAAAGGTGGTAATGGTAAATACGGTTGGTAACTCTCAAAAATTGAGAAAAATCATGAAAGAATACGATAAGTGTGGTAAAATAAAAATAATAATTGTTCGTACAGGGTGGACGAGACATCTTACAAATCCCAATATGATTTAATGATGATACCACATATTTATGGGAATCGTATGAGCGAAATGTCACCCTTAACTTATGAGGCAATTATTACACCGTCCTTGGCATGACGACACCCCCGCCCCCCCAACTTAAATTTTTGTCGTCCGTGGCATTAAAAAATTCACATGGGATATTTAATTAAATTAGTAGAACTCACGTGGAGGCGTACCTAATGGCCTACCTAGATGATGTGATGGTTCGTAGGATGACAGTAAAACAATGATGTGGATGGTGTAACAGCATCAGTGTAACAGCATCGATGTAACAACATCTGATGTAACAACAGCCGGTGTAACAGTAGTGGAGTAATAGCATCAGAGTAACATCATTTGGTGTAACAAATTTGGAGTAACAACATCGGTGTAACAGCATCTATGTAAGAACATCGGAGTAACAGCATCTGGTGTAATAGCATTAGTGTAACAGCAGCGGAGTAACAGCATCGGAGTAACGGCATTGGTGTAACAACATCGGAGTAACAGCATCCGGTGTAACAAAATTGGAGTAACAACATCGGTGTAATAGCATCAGTGTAACAGCATCATGAGTAACAGCATCCGAGTAACAGCAACATGATTAGTAGCCACCGACTAACAGCAACATGAGTAGCAGCAACCAAGTAACAGTAACATGAGTAACAACATCCGGTGTAGCAGCATTAATCAAGGATTAATAGCATCCAAGTAACAGCAACATGAGTAGTAGCCACCGAGGAACAACATCATGAGTAACAACATCATGAGTAGCAACAACAAGAAAATTCCTTGGTTTCCACTCCTTAGTCGTAGCTCCTGCAAAAAGATAAGAAAATAGAACAGAATTATTTATTTATTATATATATATATATATATATATATTCCTTCTTTTTTCTTTTCTTCTTCTTTTTTTTTTTCTTTTTTTACAACTAGGGTGCAGAGGAAGGATTCTCTGTGTTGATAACCTTCAAACTAGATTTCTCATAGAGTTGTTTAATAAAAGCATCCTTAGAGGCCGATTTGCGGTATAGTCTCAGGTGATGTCCATTGACTATAAGTTTAGTACGTGTATTATCAATTCTGACTAGCCTGACTATTCCATTATCAAATATAGCATCCACCTCATAAGGTCCCATCCAATGAGTGCAAAGCTTTCCCTTGAAATCCTTAAAACAAGAGTCATAAAGTGGTGTCCAATATCCATTTTGGAACACCTTATTTTTAATAAACTTATCGTGCCATTTCGTTCTCTATTGTTGGATAGCAGTAGTTTGTTGGACATCCATTGAACGTATTTCATCAAGTTCATTAAGCTAAGCCAATCGGTGTTTCTGGGCATCTGATAGATCTAAACCAACTTCCAGAGCTGTTCTGAGTGTGCTTATTTCAAATTCTATTGGAAACAATGGGGATTTCCCATAAACCAACTCGAATGGTGAAAACCCGGTTGTATTCCGCCATGTTTTTCTGTACACCCATAGAGCCTCTGGAAGTTTCTGAGCCTAATCTCGATGATGGTATGCCACAGTTTTTGTCAAAATATTTTCTAATGTCTTATTTGTGCTTTCCACTTGTCCATTCGCCTGGGGATGGTATGGAGATGTCACTAAGTGCTTGAACCCATATTTTTGCATGAGCTTTGCTATCTTGTGTGATGTGAATTGTGCTCCTCCATATGAAACAACCTCTCTTGGAGTACCATAATGAGAAAAAATTTCTTTGAATAGAAAATCTGAGACTACCTTTTATGTTGTTTTCGCAACAGCTTTGGCTTCCACCCACTTAGTCACGTAATCAGTACAAACCAAGATGTGGACTTTTTACTCGGAGGGTGGGTTAAAGGGTCCAACAAAGTCAATAGCCCATTTCTCAAAAGGCTCGAGGACTACCTATGCCTGCAAAGGCATTTCATCAGCTCTACTGGGCTGCCCCATACGTTGGCAACTATCACAACTCCTGACATAATTCTGAGCATCGTGAAAAATGGAAGGCCGATAATATCCCATTTATAGCACCTTATGGCATGTTCTTTTGTCTGCAAAATTCCCTCCACAAGGGCCATCATGGGAAGCTTTCAATACTTCATAAATATCATCTTCAGACACACAGCGCTGGATCTTCTTATCTGCTCCTCTATGAAAAAGGTACCCTTCCATCCAAGAATATCGGGCACTATGATGAATAATATTTCATTTTTCCCTATACGACAAATGAGGAGGCACTTTCCCTGTAGCAAGATAGTTAGCAATATCTGCATACCACGGAGGTTTAGTAGAAACTGAAAAAAGATGTTCATCGGGAAAACTGCCTTCTATTGGTGTGCATTCGTCATTGTTATCTATTCTAGATAGGAAATTAGCTACTAAATTTTCTTTCCTAGCTTATCTACTATTGTAATATCAAATTCTTGAAGCAATACTAACCATCTTGTAATACGGCCAGGAGTAATAGGTTTATTCATCAAATACCTGATTGTTGCATGATCAGTATGGACAATAGTAGAGTACCCGGTGACGTAGTGTCGGAACTTATTGATAGTGTAAATGACAGCTAAGAATTCTTTTTCTGTCACCGTATAGTTTAGTTCAGCGGGAATTAAATTCTTTTTGACGTAATAAATTGCATACGGTATTTTTTCTACCTGTTGTCCTAAAACAACCCCTACTACTATCTGAGAAGAATTAGTATGTATGTGAAATGGTAATGCCCAATCAGGTCCTCAGAGAATTGGAACCGTGCACACCAGCCCCTCAATTTTCATGAAGGTTGTCTCAAAATCTTCAATCCACAAAAATTCTGCATCTTTTGTTAGCAATTGAAATAGTGGATGTGCTATTTTAGCAAAATTTTCTGTAAAGCGCCTGTAATAACCATCACAACCAATAAAAATACGTACCTGTGTGGGTGTTTTGGGTACCGGGAAATGTAATATTACCTCTACTTTAGCCAGATCAACTTGAATTCCAGTGGCTGAGAACAAATTTCCCAATAATACTCCTTCTTCCCTCATCATATGGCATTTAACTATACTCAACGAAACATGGGTTTGTTTACATATTTTGAGTACCTTCTCCAAATTTTCCAATCCTTCCTTAAATGAGTTCCCATATGGAGTAAAATCATCCATATAGATTTCGACACTATCATCGACCAAATCAGAAAAAATCCCCATGATTTCCCTCTGGAAGGTAGCATGAGCATTACAAGGTTGAATGGGAGGACCCTAGATGCAAAGGTTCCCCACGGGCATATGAAAGTTATCTTGTCCTGGTAATCTGGAGCTATCTGGATCTGGTTATATCTGCTAAATCCATCTACGAAGGAAAAAAACTTCTTTCTAGCCAAGGTGTCCAGGACTTGGTCAATGAATGGCAAAGGAAAATGGTCTTTTGTGTTGCCTTATTTAGTTCCCTATAATCTACACAGATCCGCCATTTACCATTATTTTTGGGAATTATAACTAGCGGAGATACCCATTGGCTATCTGAGATGGGATAAATGAATCCCACATCCAACAATTTTTGTAATTCTTCTTTAACAATGCTTTTGAGAGCAGGATTCATCCTCTGTTGAGGTTGTCTTACAGGGCAGCAATATTCCTTAATGTAATTATGATGAGTGCATAGGTTGGCAGGGATACCCCCCATGTCGGTATAATCCCAGGCAAAAGCTTCCTGATGATTTTGAAGGACTTTCAAAAGATGTTTAGTCTGAGATTTGGATAAGTTCGGGTTGATATTAAGTGTTTTACCTGGTTCAATATCGATTGGAGTACTATCCTGAAATTTAGTTACAGTAATGTCCTCAATATCGTCTTCTAGTTCAATGTTTTCTTGTATCTCACAGCTCATAGCAGATTCTAGAATATGTCGAGTTTGATCGGGAACAGAACTAGAATCATTAATGAAGGCATTAATGGCATCATCTTCAGTTTCTGTTTTAAATTGAAGGGCCTAGCCAATAGTGAGAACTCGTCTAACATCTTCATTTTCAGGTTCAGGCTCTTTTGTAGGTAAATTTTTCTGACTGGGTAATGATTTTTTAGATGGGTTTGGTTCCACAAGAGAATAGAGCTTAAGGTTCTTTGTAACTGTCCCATTTGATATGATCATGTGTCCAGACCAGCATCTTATATAGGCATCTGCAGTTTCCAACCAGGGTCTTCCTAGGATCAATGGGTGACCACCTACTGAAGATTGAGTCTGCAATATAAGGAGGTCCACAGGGTAATGCCATGAGACTATTGAAATGATGACATCCTATAATTTCACTACTGGTTTAATTGTGGATCTGTCTGCAAGTTCCAGGATAGTAGGGGTTGGTTTAATGTTTCCAAGTCCTAATGTGTTCATTGTTTCAGCAGTGATAATGTTAATGGCCGATCTAATTTGTATTGTTAGAATCGGGTTCCGAGGGTCTCCGTATTTTACAGGCATGACCTTTCCTAACATAATATCGGATAGTCTGCCCATTACATGAATAGTTAATGGATCCTTACGTTTTCTCCCTAGTTTATTTTAGCAGTATTCCTTCAAATTTTTTTCATAAATAAGTACATCCCTCGTAGCTTGTAAAAGGGGTAGTTTAAGAAAAATATTCTGCAGTTCCCCTAGAAAGTCAAATTCTTCTTGAGGGTTTTGTTTGCTCAAGGTCAATCTTTCGGGGTATGGGGGAGATATCAAATTACCTTGATTGGGAACAACTTGGGGAGTTGTTTGATTTATTACATTTTGATATCAATTCTCCCTCACTGTTCTTTGTTCTAGTTTTGTATCTTCACCATCAAATTGTTCTGTAATAATGGGTGAAGTAGACACATTTACTACACAGCCAGACCGTAGATTTATCTTATTGATTCTTGCGGTAGAAATGTTGTAGGATAGAAGGTTCAAAGTGTTTTTTTGTTGAACCCCTTTATTATTCAGATTTGGGTTGGATTGGATAGGGAGATGGGGTCTAATGGTTGGGTTTCCTGGGGGCACATTAGAAGGAAACTGAAGTTGTTGCTGAGGCATAGGCTCAGGAAACTGTCCAGTGGGAGGGGATCCATGCCAAGTTTGATTCCATGAAGGATTCAGACTGGCTTGAGAAACCCATTGTTTCCAAGGGGGATACTGGTATTGAGACCACATGGCTTAAAATGGTGCAGATTGGAGACCCATACTAAAATTATGAAAGTACTGGGATGGATCCTGAAACATACTTGGATTCACCGCCGGTGGTTGAGGTTGCCATGGCTTCTTCTGCACCCATAAAGTATAGCGGGTCCACTGTGCTTTCCTCGCTTGCTCCTTGGAAAAATGCTTTTAGCCTAGGCAAGGAAGGACATGCACTGGTTGCGTGAGTCTATTCGCAGATTGCGTAGGCTTCCACCGTGTTCAGCAGGAATTCCTTCAAAGGGTGTTTCTTTCTGCACTGAGGGCAGAATATGGCCATGGTTTTTTCCAACTCCATATGCTTCTGTTTTGCCTGTAGAGTGTCCATTTGGGCTGATAGCGTGCTCATGATATCAGTCCTAAGATTATCTAGTAGATTCCCAATATCTACTTTTGTGACCCCTCCACCGGAGTTCTTTGATGACCGAATACCCTGTCCACTTCTTGCAGCCCCCCGCGAACAAATGATACAGTAATCACAGATAGTTTTGAAGTTTTCTTTTGAAATATCCCCTTTTCCCACTATATTTAGGAGCTGCAGAGAATCATCCCTGAGTGCTCTGAGAAGAATGATCTTTAGAATGTCCTTATCCAAGTCACTATTTCCAAACCTTTGCAATATGTATTTAAATTGTTCTACACAGTCCTCCATATTTTCATCTTCCTTCTGTGCAAATTTAAATATTTCCTCTTTAATGTCACGGGACTTACAGTAATCTTGGTATTTTTCCAAGAAAGATTTTTTCATTTCTTCCCATGAAGTAATCATGTTTCCCCCTAAACCCATGAACCATCTCAGGGCTATCCCTTTTAAGGTAGCAGGGAATATTTTCAATTTTTGAGCATCAGTAATATAGTCGTATCCTCGACAAACAATATCAAATTCAAAGAGGAATGTATCAGGGTCTTTATAAGAGAGCCCATGAAAACTAGGCACGGTTGTTAAAGGGATGGGTCTCATTGGTGCATCACCTGTAACATTTCCAATGGGAAAATCAATAGAGGAACTTACAGGTACCATAAATATCCTCCAATACTCACTTGGAATTTTAACTGGTTCAACAGTCAGTATCTGGAGTGATTCAACCGAATATGGTCGCACTGTGCTCCCCCGGTCCCTTGGTGAATCAAATTCCTTCAAAAGTTCCTTTACCGGATCAGAACCACTGAACTGAGCAACAGAAATTTTGACAACGCTGCCCTGGTCTCTTGGGGATGAAAACCCTTTTTGAGGTTCTTCTTCCTAGTTAGAGTTGCTCAATTCTTCTGATCCTTTACTTGCCACTTCCTCCACCTCTGTTGTAGCAAGAATACCTTCTGGTACCATGGATGGCACTAGTTGTTCCACATACTTCCCTTCAGACTTCGTCTGAACCCTAACCCTAACAACAACATGGGATGATCCCTTAGATCTAGATTTTTCAATAATTTTCTGAATATACGTCTTCCTCCCCAAATCCTTCCCTTTCTTTGGGGGTCTTCCTCTGCCTCTCTTGTTTGGATATTTGTTCATACAAGTTGTGGAGAGGGTTCATCAAAGAAAATCAATCAATCATTCAGGACCCAAAGTAGATAACTTCCTCCCCGAGACGAGAGGAAAAATTCACAGAAAACGAAACAACAGGAAAAGGAAAAATAGAAGTTCAGGACCTAGAGTAGAGTAATAACGTACCCTCCCCAGGACGAGAAATTGGTCCCTAAAAAAAGAAACAGGAAAGAAAAATCAGACTATGCCCAGGACTTAGGGTAAGGTTTTACAAAACACCTTCCCCAAGATGAGGGTTTAATTCTTACAGAAAACAAAATAACAAAAGAAACAGGAAAGAAAGAAATCAAAAAGAAAACACAAGGCACTTACGCTCAGGACTTGAATCTGGGCAATAGATTCCCACCTCAAGACGAGAGATCGACTCTGAGATCTGTTGCAGATCATGTTCTTGCACCTATTAGCCTTCACTGGCAACTACGCCAAAATGTTGGTGTCCGGATTAACAAAATTCAACCCTTTTTCCACATAAATTATCAACCCAAGGGCATTAGTTATTTCAAGACTAACGGCAAAGTCTATGCAGATACAAGCACATGGTCCGCTGTAGATCACAGGTTTGGTCTATAACAAAAATATAACTGTAACATCAATGAAATGAAATGTAGAAATAAAAGGCATCCACACCAATGAACACAACTGTAACAAAAAATAAAGAATCACACCAAACTCAACACTGCAACGAAAAGAAAGAAGAACGCAGCACCTGATCATAAGAATGGGCCCAACTCTTAGATCAGGGTTGCAGAAACTCAAGGATTACAAGAGAAACAACGAACTATTGTATATTCATTTAATGATAAAAGGATTAATTACAAATTCTGGGTATCCAAAAAAGGGTCCCTCGATTCCCAGCCCGTAGGCCTCTTTATACAATAGTCCTGAAACCCCCAATTCCTCTCAACGACTTCATTGTTACAAAAATACATATTGTTACAACGGAAACCAGATTTCCCAATAAGAAACCTTAAGAAAGCATAAGATAGTGATGATACACCCATGGCTGTCATGTTGTAGCAACAAATAAGGAAGACGCTGGAAATGATGGGTTGTGCCTTGACTTATGACCGCAACGCTCCTGTTTTAGCCAAACCTAAAGAAATATCGGAGTTAATATGTGGAAAGGTAAAACCTCCATGACAAATACATCATTAATCAAATATCCCATAAAATATAGGAAGAAGATTTTTACCTCGTTATTTTAATATAAATAATGGCACAAAGAGATAGAAAGATATGGTAAAAATGGGAGAGGAAACTATACAAATCTAGTACCCAACAATCACCTTTCCATATAAAGGTGTCATCACAGTCATCAATCAACTATGCTTCTTTGCCTCCTCTTCACAGGTAACTGGAATTATTTCGTTCGTTCACGCACCCTAACTAGCACTTCAGAACATTGGTGTAGGACTCTTAAAGGATTCCACTCTCATGGGAACCTTTGCATTACCGCCGCCTGCGACGTCGGCATAAATTAAAAGTATAGATACCTACTACATGACCTCTTACACTCCATCTGGCTTAAGGAAGAGTATGGGTGATCCTGAAATTGTTACGTTGGATGAGTTTCTACCGCCTAGCCCTATTGAGCAGGCATAGAAATAAATCTATTTGGCTTGGGCGGCGAATCCGAAATCAACATCGCCAGTTGTTTGGGTTGATCATTCCTTAGATTTTGGTACTCCATCTGATCCTTTTTTCTCAACTTTCTTGACAGATGAGAATATTTTGGAAACCATGATGTCAAAAGGAGAACCATGGGAAGATTATCATCATTGTTCCCATCTTCTTGATTATGAAGAAAATAATCTTAGTGAACTATATCACCCATCTATCAAAAATTTATTTTTTAATTCTTTACCTATTAATGCAATTGATTCCAAGCTAAATTTTTCAAATATTGAAGAAATCATTTCTATCGATATTTTGACCAAACCTAGCGTTGTAGAAAATATTCATGTCGGAATATTTTGTTCTCCATCAGGACTCGAAACATATTGCTCTCTCTTTCGTGAATTCCGTGATGTATTTGCTTAGTCTTATGAGGAAATGCCAGCCATAGATACTAGTATCACTGAACACACTATTAATATGTATCCTGATGTCAAGCTGGTGCGTCAACACCTTCGTCCTATTCATACGAAGCAGGTCGTTGCCATTAAAGCATAGGTTGAGAAAATTTTGCGTGTTGGTTTCATTTACCCTATTCCACTAAGTGGGTTTCCAACATCGTTCCTGTCATGAGAAAACAAGGAACCATCAGAGTGTGCGTCAATTATCGAAATGTCAACCTTTGTTGTCCAAAAGAAAACTATCCTACTCCCTTTATCGACTAGATTATTGACTATTGTGCTAGATGTGAAATATTTTCATTCATGGATGGATTTTTCGGCTACAATAAAATCAATATTAGCCCAGAGGATCAACATAAGATAGCATTCATCTGTCCCTGGGGCACTTTCGCTTATAGGAAACTACCGTTTGGTTTAAATAACGCTGGGGAAACTTTTCAAAGAGAAATGGATTATGATTTCAATGACATCAAGCCCATTGTTCAACCCTATCTAGACGATTTACCTGTGCATTCACGAAGTCAGAATGATCACCTGATTCATTTGAGAGCCATATTCTTACACTACCAACACTACAAAATATGCCTCAATCCACATAAATGTGTGTTTTTTGTTGGTTCTGGTCATTTTCTTGGATTCATCATCTCAAAAAAAGTAATTCGAATTGACCCATTGAAGGGTCGGGCCATTCTTGATTTTCCAGCACCATAAAATTTACTTTAGAAACAAAAACTTCAAGGAAAGGCTAACTTCCTACGGAGGTTCATACCCAACTACACCGAAATGGATAAAGGATTTACTCGAATCTTGAAAAAAGGGTTTCCCTTCCATTGGGACTAAGTTGCACAAGATTCTTTTGATTCTATCAAGGATACTCTTGTCTAGGCGTCATTAATGTATCCCCACAATTATCAGAGTGATTATTTCTTATATATCATCACGAATGATATGACCATTGCTACGGTATTGGTCCAAGTAGAAAATGGAATAGAACATCCAATCTATTATTTGAGTCATAATCTCAATGATATGGAAGTTAAGTATTCGTATGTAGAAAATCTTGCCTTGGTAGTTGTTCAAGTTTTCCAAATATTTTTCCACTATATCCTGTTCTGGAAGACCATTTTCATTTTGGATTGCAACCCCATGACTTATATCTTATCATGTCAATTTCTTGGGGGAAAATATTGAAAATGGATTTTCATTTTGTAGGAATTTTATTTTGAATTCATCAAATCCAATGCAAAAAGGTCGTTAGTTTTGGTTGAGCTTATCTATGACCTTCCCTCTAATAGTACTGCCACTAGGTCGGAACCATCAATTCCTGACAAGACTTTGTTTTTGATCGAATCATCTGATCCTTGGTATGGGTATTTTATCATTTATCTCTAGACTCAAACTTTTTGGCATGATACCTTTCGCTCTGACCAGCGACGTATTCGATACCAAGCCAAATATTATCTGATCGTCGGCGATACACTTTATCATCATGGTGTTGATACAATTTTAAGAAGGTGCCTCACTCATGAGGAGGCCGAAAAGGTTTTAAATTATTGTCATGTTGGGGCTTGTGGTGGACACTTGTCTGGATACACTACTGCGCAAAATATACTCCGCGTTGGTTACTTTTGGCCTACCATATTTTGTGACTGTATTCTCGTGGTCAAAAGTTGTCATGCATGCCAAATATTTGATCATACAATCTGCAAACCACCAGCGCCAATGCATCATGTATTCTGTTTGCGACCATTTTCGAAATGGGGTATTGAATTCATGACCTGTAACCCTCATTCGTCCTGGGGGCATGGTTATATTATTGTCACAATAGGCTACTTTACCAAATGGGCTAAAGCGTTGCCTACATTCAACAACGCAGGACAAATAGCTACATTATTTTTCTTTAATAATGTTATTGCATGGTTTTGGGTCCCACAGGCTATAGTTACAAATCATGGGAAGAATTTTCGCAACCACATGATGATTTAATTGACCGCCAAGTTAGGATTGTCACATGATAATTCTACTCCTTATTATCCACAATCAAACGGATAAGTTGAGGCTATCAACAAGATTCTTAAATGTATGCTTCAACGAATGATAGGAGTTCGTAAAAGAAACTGGCATTTGATCCTGTACTTGGCCTTGTGGGGGTACCAAATATCGGTGAGAAACGCAACCAGGTTTACTGCTTTCAATTGGTGTATGGTCTAGAAGCTATCTTACTAATCCAATGTGAAATACCATCGTTAAAACTCGCAATCGACTTGTTACCTGGCACCTCAGAAGAAGAAGCACGTCTTTTTAACCTCATCCATCTTGATGAAACGTGTCGTGAAGCCCAATTGGCCAATGAAGTGCATAAGAGATGTATAAAGGTGCAATATGACAAAAATGTCCAACCTCGCATTTTCTCAGAGGGTGACTTGGTCCTTATTTATGATCAAGAAGCTGATGTAATAGGTATAGGGAAATTTGAGCCATTATGGCATGGCCTCTATATTTTCAAAATAGTTCTCGCTAAGGGTGCTTATGAGTTGGTGGATTACGATGGAATTCTATTGGCGCAACCCAGAAATGGGTTGTATATGAAACGTTACTATTCTTAATCATGAGCGTAGTAATTTTTTTATTATATTTTATATATATGTTGCTGATTTGCATTTACTGTCTTAGTTTGTTTTTTAGAGTTCTCTTGACGTTGTAATCCGCTTTACATTTCATCGCATATGTCTGAAAATTTGGAACCATTTGTTGGATATGCTGATGGTGCTAGTCATAGTACACAGAATCTATCCTCTATAGCATGGGACATTTTCGCTCCGAAGGGCGAGTTAGTGAGTTTTCAAGGGATTTGTATTGGTAGATCAAAAAAAAAATTCATTGAGTATAGCGTGTTGATTGAACTTATTTTTGATTCCATTTCATTTGGTATTAACTGCATCATTATAAGGTTAGACTCAAACTTGTGGTATTACAAATTACTAATGTTTATACTGTTAGAAATCCAACACTGCATCGTTTGTTTCTCAGAGTTTGACTTTTGGAAAGACATTTTGATTTTATTCAATATCAACACATTTCTAGAAATTTGAACACATTGACTGATTCTTTGGCTAATCAAGTTTTAGACAGACATTTGCAACACATGTAATGAAAATTCACATAATTGAATAGGATTGTGCAAAAAACATAGGAAAACATTAAAATCAAATAGATAGATAGTTATAGGTTTTATAGAAAAAATCCCAAGACACATTGGTCATCTAACCTCAAAATGTATGCAACATTTCAAAAGTAAACTAGTGATGCTCATGGTAACATGTTATAGATCTAGCTATCCTACGCAGTAACTACATCCAGCAGTTACGAACGCCTATAGTATGATGCTATAGTAGCATGGGTAACTCTTTGATTTGGCAATCTGAAATCCTTAAGGTCAACCCCTCTATGTGTTGTCGAAGCTCAGATAGAGTCTCAGCCATGTCTAGATTCTGAAGGACTGCTCTCTCGATAGCCCTCTCTACTGGCTCATCTGCTCCATGGTCTGGTTCCTCCATCGGTTGAACTTGACCAACATATGCATTACATTAAAACTTTAGTTTAGTCTTGGGAAAACATAAAAATAGAAAAACATTGTATAAACCTTATAAAAATCAAAAACATGGTCAAACATTCTTACTTATTGCACCCCATTGAATGCCTTCTGGTAAATTTAAGTCTGGATCTCCTCAAAAATTGACGCCTGCGTATGCATACTCATCGATCGCGACAACCTGTCGCCTGAACTAAGAGAATAATGTAGTCAAGAACATAATGGGTGATTGGCCTGCATTCCTAGCCATTAGTTCTACCCATCTCTACATCCTTGGATCTCTAGGGTTAGACACACCCAGTGTCACATGTTGAGGCTACATCAGTGGAATATGCTCTAAGACAAATGAAATGAGGATCGAATCATAACTAAAGTTTTTCTTCCTTCCTCCCTTTGACTTGTTCAGTTGTTCTTTTATTTGAGAAAGTACAGCTTCAGACTAGTTGAAGATTGTTGGCTCCATGCACTCTAGTGCATACTGCATATATGATCTATTCGCTACATGTAGTGTAACGGTGCCGGAAAGTTTTGCGATCATGAAAAGAATGGTTCTCAAAGGAAAATCTCAAATGTCATGGATGTTTATTTTCCCATCCTTGCTTGTCTCTGCCCCTGGATAGCAATATTGAAAAATATAATCTCTCACAATCTCTCCTCTGAGAGCAGACCCTGAGAGGGAGATAGGAAAGCCTCTCCTCGACAAGCCTATAAGAAAGTATACATCCTCCACTATAATAGGAACCACTTTGTTCCTAATATGAAATGCCTCAACAATTGGATCCCATGCTCGAACTTAGAACTCCAAGAGTTATATTTGTTGCTTCATCCCTGACAAGCGGAAGTACTTTAACAACCCACAATCTCTTAGGGCTCTTATTGTTCTTCATGCTCTCTTTCTATCTAAGTAATCATCATTCTAGTTCGATGGAATCCTGAAACATAACCATAAGACCCATTAGACTCATTTTCATGCAAAAAAATTAGGCAAATTTTGGGTACTTTGCAAGAATAAAAAATGAGAATTGCACCCAATGCAGTCTTTAACAAGGGATAGTGTGTTGCATATGCACCTAGGCTTCAATTTAGGTGCTCCAAAATGCAGGTTTCGATGCTCAAGGATGTGTTGCCCTCTTTTGAAAAATAATTTACCCTAAGGGGGAAAAATCCATAAAAAAATTAAATGAAAGGAATGAACTGATTACTGAAAGAAAGAGAGGGTTCATGGCACCAACCTGGATCAAACAGCAATAAAAACCGTCCACAGAAACGATCACAATAAATGGCTGAAGTTTGGGGGAAAAAACAGGTTCAGAGCTCCAAAATGCAGATGGTAACTTTCAAATGGTAAAAATGAATAGTAAAATTCTTTTTATTAGTGATTTGATTATTTTCAAATCATATTTATTGCTGTGACTATGGTTTTATTCTATTTTTATCATGAAACAGGTATTTTTAATTCATTTTATGTTGTTCTGAATAGGTTTTACAATTGATGAACATATTAGTCGTGAAAATTTATTTCAAGAATGATTTGACTACAAAGCATACTTTTATCCTTATTTTTCAAGCTTTGTTAAAAATGAAAAAGGACTTGAAGCGCACTTTTATCTCTTTTTCAAGCTCTGATAACAACGAAAATAGAACCCCTAGAGTCTTATTTTAGCTCTTTTCAGACTCCGATAATGTGAAACGATTACCGAGCACTTGTCTTTTCGAGCTCGTAAAAGTAAATGAATTGACATATACTCAGTATGAGTTTAACCCTTTTCCAGACTGAGATAGCTTATTTACGAAAAATGAATGCCATAGTCAAACATGGCTAGGAGGTTCTGTTAGATATTATTTAATAATTTTACGGATCTAAGCGAAAAATTTATGAAAAATTAATTATGGAGTTTTCTTTCGTCCTCTTTTTCAAACTCTCTAAATATGAAAAAGGACTGGGCTGTCACTGTCGTTAGGCTTGTTAAAACATAAAATAGTGACGATCTTCTTGATCATGGCAAGAATCGAGTTTCATTCATCGCTAGACTCATTAAATTATTAAATAGAGATACATTATTCACCCGAAGGGTTGAATTATAGATCAAGAATATGTTATCCTTCTCAATCTTGTTAAAAAATAAAGAGGTACTAGTCGAAAAATGACCGGGGAAAATTTGGGAAAGTGAACAGAAATTTTTACGGTAGCATGTCGCTATTGAACATGACACTTCACTCCATCACTGTGACTATTTGGGTTGGGTAATCTTCTTGACGGTTCATTCATACCTATGGTTCATCATACCTTCACTTTGGTTTTGGGTCAATGCTTCCAACTCATCTCAGTGTCACCGATATGTTCAAGAGAAGTCATGCAGTGAATACTCATCCTTTTGCAATACTCATAGACCTTCATTATCATGACGGTCATCCATGAACATTGCTATATAAAGTCATACCTTTTCCTCCAAAATTAGTAACTCCTGTTTCACAATAAAGTGACTTCTTGTCGATGAAAAATCGTTATTCAGGAAGTTCACTTAGAAACATCATATTCCAGTACCAAGAGGCTTGTTACAACATCGACAAGATCCTCGCTTCTAGACTTTTGACCAAAAGATTTTGTTTGGCATTCAATGTCAAATCATCTATTCACGCCTTACGAAATTTACTATAGTACCTTTAGGGCCATTGACATCAATGGTGGTTCTCTCACATTTGTTAACAGCTCACATCATTGGCTACTAATAAAATGATGTCTTACCATGTTTGACTACAAATCATATATTCGTATAGCTAGACTTGTACCTGAATGATCGAATGAACGAGATAAGAAGACCCCAGATCTAGCTTCAACCATTCGAGCTTCGATTTCAGGATTTTTTTACACATCATATGTACGGTGACCTTACATACAGATCATCATCTGAACATGGGCCTATATATGTAGGCACGTCTGTATTGGGAAACATTCCAATGAAGACGACTTTCTGCACTATGTACATGTTATTAGATAGTTTATGTGTTGAGCATGGGAATGCCTTCCCTCAACAATTCATGATCAAGGGGATATATCGTGATGTATGTATTGTAATATTGATGCAGGTCGCCACTCCGGTTTAGCTCCAGCCCATCACAGTGTAAAGCATCTCGTTCAAAAAATATTGTTATTATTATTCGGACTTCATGCTTTGGGGGGAAATTGTTATAGGTCAATTTGGGCACCATTCCCAATGACCTGGTTAACTAGACATCATCCCTAGAACCAATGAATAGGGCCTATCATTTCTTATCATTTTAGTTGCTACATGCCCTAAGACAAAGAATAAAGACAAAGAACAAAGATAAATAATTCATGACTTCCATTGCAAGGTTTCCAAGATTTGAAGTACATGTCATATCACCTATGAACTCACCAATGCAGTCTCTCAAGGGGCTAATTTCTTTGCATATGAAGGAACCTCCATTCAAGGGTGCTCTGCAAAGCACTTCCCGACACTCAAGGGTGTGTTGGTCAATTGGGAGCAAAATTCTCATTGTTCTTAAATCTCCACATGGCCAGTGACTTCTTGAAGAGTGCATATGTGTCAAAATTCGAATCCATGTGTCCATTCAACACCTCTAAGCCTGGGAACATGTCTTTCCTATTATTAGAAAGTCATTGATTAAGAAACTACCTTTAGCTCATCTATAAATTGAGCATAGATCCTAGTGCTTGAGAAGGGAGAAATTTAGTAGAGAAATGTTTTTGGAATCTCAATTGAAGGTTTTATTTGAGTGATATGTTTCCGGAGAGATTTTTATTGTGACGAGGCTAGGATGATGCTGGAGTTGGTGACATCAAATCAATCGCTGGTTGTAACCTCCCCTTCTATCCATTAATAAATATTGTTGCTTACTTTCCCACATATGTATCGTTATAAGCTTTTTTCTTTCATATTATGGATTCTCATCTGATGTATATGTTTCATGTTTCATTGATTTAAATGATTAATGTGAATAGCCATCTATATATTGCAATCTCTTTGTTATTTAGTGTTCATTCTTGCAGGAAATATTTTGGTGATCTAGCTTGGATTTGAAGCTATAGCAAGAGCGACAGAAGGAGAATAGGAAGCGCTTGGACTCCAAGTAAGTTTCTTAATCTATTATGTGTGTCTATTTACTGTTAGGAAAAGTAGTTGCAAAGTCTTTAATATATTGTTCTAAATTCGCACCACATTTAGGGAATGTCTTTTTATCCGTAATCCATAATTCCGCATAACAATGGGGCACAATAATAAAAATATGGGGGCTATAGAGGTGCAAAAATAACAATAAGGGGGCTACACTAACAACAATAAGGGACTACACTAGTAATATAGGGACCCAACATGCCCCTATCCTTCAAAAAAGTGTTGTCATCAACGCTTGAGTAGCTCTGGATGCTTCTGTATAAAATTCTCATCCTCCCATGTGGAATCTTCAGTGGGTAAGTTCTTCCACTTGATGAGATACTCTGAAATTGAGCAATTACGTAGCCGTCGAGTTCTTGTTTCCATGATTTTTTGAGGTTCGAATATGAATTTTCCTTCCTCATCAAGTTCTAGCAATATTGTTTGAACTAGAATTTTGTCACCTATAACCTTCTTTAAGCATGAAACATGGAAAATTGGGTGCACTCGAGAAGAAGCATGAAGCTCCAATTTGTATGCTATAGTACCAATCTTTTGCAACACCATGTAAGGACCATAGTACTTTCGTGATAATTTGTTATCCTTCTTAGTTTAATTGAGGGACATTTGTTTGCATGGTTGTAGCCATAAAAATACCTAGTCTCCTACATCAAAAATTCTCTCGCTGCGATGTCGATGTATATGTTGTTTCATTTGATTTTGAGACAAATTTAGATTATCCTTTAAGAGTTGGAGAACTTGTTGCTGATGCTCAATGTGATATTCCACTGCTTGAACCTTAGAATTTTCTCTTAAATATGATGTGATGGACGGTGGATGATAACCAAAAAGTGCCATAAATGGGGTCATTTTTGCTGCAGTATGAAAGGAAGTGTTATACCACCATTCAGCCAGAGGTAACCACTTCACTCATTGTATTTGTTTATCAGATACAAAACAACTAAGATATCCTTCCAAACATTTGTTCACTAACTCAGTTTTCCCATTATATTAAGGATGATAAGATGAGCTATGAGCTATTATTTTACCTTCCTCTTCAAGTTCTAGAAATATTGTTTGAACTGGAATTTTGTCACCTATAACCTTCTTTAAGAATGAAACATGGAAAACTGGGTGCACTCGAGAAGAAGCAGGAAGCTCCAATTTGTATGCCATAGTACCAATATTTTGCAACACCTTGTAAGGACCATAGTACTTTGGCGATAATTTATTATCCTTTTAGCTTTCTTGAGGGATATTTGTTTGTATGGTTGTAGCCGTAAAAATACCTAGTCTCCTACATCAAAACTTCTCTCGCTGCGATGTTGATATGCCTGTTGTTAAATTCTATTTTGTGTCAAATTTAGGTTATCCTTTAAGAGTTAGAGAACTTTTTGTTCATGCTCAATGTGATCTTCCGCTACTTGAACCTTAGAATTTACTCTTAAAGATGATGTGATGGATGGTAGATGATATCCATAAAGTTCCATAAATGGGGTCATTTTTGCTGCAGTATGGAAGGAAGTGTTATACCACCATTCAGCCAGAGGTAACCACTTGACCCATTATGTTTGTTTATCAGATACAAACCAATGAAGATATCCTTCCAAACATGTGTTCACTATCTTAGTTTGGCCATCGGATTGAGGATGATAAGATGAACTATGAGCTAGTTGAGTAGCCAAACAAGAAAATAATTTCGTCCAAAAATTTATAGTAAAAATGGGATATCTAATGCTTACAATAATCTTTGGGTTTCCATGTAGCTTTCGAATTATTTCCATAAATGAAGTAGCAACTGTACTTGCTTTAAATGGATGAGATAATGCACAAAAGTGTGCATACTTGGTAAGTCTATCAACTACCACAATGATGACACTCTTTCCTTCAGAATCAGGTAAACCTGTGATAAAATCCAATGAAACCTCCTCCCAACGTTGAATTGGAATGGATAAAGGTTGTAGAAGACCCGGTGTCTTAATTTTCTCAACTTTATTTTTTTGGCAAACCAAACATTCCGCCACAAACTTTTGAATATCAAATTTAAGGCCATCCCAAGAAAAAACTTTCTACACCGTGTGCTAATTTTTTAAAATCCCGAGTCTCCTCCTAAGGGAGTGGTGTGCAATTCTAAAATAATATTTTGTTTTAGTTGGGAATTCTTACAAATATATAAGTTATCTTTGTACCATAAGGAATCATTTTTCCAACTAAATGTATTAGATGTACTAGGATATTGCTGCAAATTTTGAATGAGTGTCCACATTTCTTTGTCATTCTTCCATTCATCCCATGCTTCGGTTGTCCAATAAGGTTGGATAATAGAAATGGCACAAAGAAATCCTTCCACCTCTTCATCCTTTCTTGAGAGTGCATATACAACAACATTTAACTTCCCTTTCTTATAGATGGTTTCAAAGTCATAACCCAACATCTTTGTGACTCATTTTTGCTACTCTTATAAAGATAATCTTTGTTCCAAAAATTATTTAAGACTATCATGATTAGATTTTACCTTAAAGTGCCTTCCCATTAGGTAAGGTTTCCATTTCTTTAGTGCATGTAGTATTTCCAACATTTCCTTCTCATAAATAGAATTCTATAAATAATTTCCTTTGTTTAGAGGACTTTAAAAACCAATGGATCTTCCTTATTGCATTAAAACGACACCAATTCCATTTCCTAAGGCATCACATTCCACAATAAAGGTTTTGTGAAGTTTAGCGTAGCTAAGACTGGTGCCAGGCACATTTCCTCTTTAATATGTTCAAAGGCCTTATTTGCTTCATGAGTCCATGAAAATGCATGTCTCTTCAATAATGTTGTTAGAGGTGTTGCTATTCTCCCATAATTCTTAACAAACTTATGATAATACCCTGTTAACCCAAGAAATCCTCACAAATACTTTATGGTTGTGGGGAATTTCCATTCCTTAATGGCTTTAATTTTGTTAGGGTCTACCTTAACACCCTCATGAGATACAATATGACCCAAATATTCCCCCTCTTGTACTCCAAAGAAACATTTGGAGGTTTTTGCATATAATTGTTTCTCCTCCAATAGTTTGAGAACCCTGTCAACATGTTGAACATGATCCTTCCAAGACCTGTTGTAGATTAGTATATCATAAAAAAATACTAACACAAATTCTAAGGAATAGTTTGAAAATGGAATTCATCAACCCTTGAAATGTAGAAGGTGCATTGGTAAGGCCAAAAGGCATGATCAAAAATTCATAATGACCCTCATGAGGCGAAATTTTGTTTTCGAAATATCTTCAGTCTTCATTCTAATTTGATGATATCCTGAACGAAGATCCAACTTGGTAAAATAAATTTATCCATGTAATATATCTAATAATTCATCAATCACAGGAATGGGAAATTTATATTTAATAGTGAGCTTATTGAGCTCCCTATAATCCAAACACATGTGCCGTGATCCATCCTTCTTGTGCTCCAATACTACTAGAGCAGATAAAGAACTTTGAATAGGTTGAATTTCTAATATCCGAAAAGGGAGAATGCAATAATACTGAAACACAATATAAGAACTGCGGCTAAGTAAACAAAAACTATAAAAACAACATTAGAATATACAGATAATCTGATTCATTTTGTTAAATGAAGATGATTCAATTACACAATGTAAAAAGATTAGTAGATCTAGCCAAAGAGATGGCCTAGAATCACCCTGCAAACATGTTACAACTAGTACTGTGTAACTGGGGAGCTGATAGGAAGAAATGTTGTGTTGTATCTTTTGCTTCTAATGTACATGAAACTACTGCAAAAGGAAATGCAGATCTAGGGAGCTCAGGAGCTCTGATGATGCCAAGATTCAAGATCTAGCCAATGTGATCGGAACCCAAGATAACCCAAAAAATATTTTCCAGATTTACAACTTTGGAAAATCACCCTCCTAGGGTTTTATCCTTTATCTACCGGGTTATATAGATCTGAAGCTAGATATGATCCAAAAATGGCTACAATATGTTCTACAAACAAATCTGAGCTTTGAGGTTTGATCCCTCCTTCAGATCTACAAGCTAGGAGCTTGAGATCTTGTCTCCTTTTCTTCCTCCTTCAAGTTGTAGCAACTAAATATGCAGTTGCTACAAAAACTGCTTTGTCAAGAGGGACAGGATCTATGCCTGCTAAAATATGTTGCAATAAACTCCATGCTGATGGAAATAGTGATGGAAAGGTGAGGGGATGATCCCTCACAGGATTACTAACTGAAATGCTAGAAACTTCCTTCCTCCTTTGGATCTGCAATGATGGACTACGCAATCCTTGATGGGACTGCTACTGATAGGAATTCGATAATATTTGGCCTGATGCCAAATCTTAAATGAAGCCCTAGGAATGTTGATCTTAAATCCCAAGGTGATAGGAATAAAACTACATCAGTTCTCCAGTTGAAATACTGAAGACAACCTCCACCTCACAAATTGATCTTTAGAAATTGTGTAATTCCTGAAGGTAAATGTTCTGAAGATGATGGAAATGATAAGTGGCACCAATGCCTAACGTGGAATGAATTACAAACCTCTTTCCAAAGCTACTCAAAGAAAGAGGTGGGATTCTCGACTAGGAACACCCTGTGGTAAACAACACTTGCAATCTTAGCTAAACAGCCAAAGAAAGCATGGAATGTCACATGAAAATTCTAGATCTAAACAGACCTCAAAATCTATAATCAATATCCTGCCTTCATTGTTGTCTTCATCTCCTTTATATATTTTATGAGCCTTCCCATGCCTTTTCCCACCTCTAAACTGCATTGTGCATGTGGACATAATCCTCCATGTTTGATTGTGCTATCTCTCCAAGTCCTCCATCATGTCTAGGTAAAATGTACACCCTCTCCATCATGTGTGAATTAATTGCACCACTTCCTCCATCACTTCATCATGAATGCTCTATGATCTTTCATTACATGCCTTCCATGATCTTAGTTGACAGCTTCAACCTCCATTATCTATCTCATTAATGAGACATGATCTCCAAACCATTCACTTTAGTAGTTTCTTGACTACCCCATTATGTAGATATAGGCTTAATTAATCCACATTCAAACATAAAAAGTGGATATTTACTCATCTTGATGATTATGGGTCCCTCCACCCTTTTATTTACTTAATTCATTAAGAAAATTAAGAACTCTAATATTCCAAATATCATGTGAAAATTTGGGAATATTACAGTCATCCCCGGAAAAATGTTGCTTTTCCTCAAGAAACTACAAAATTAGATGCAAAATACATCCATTTCCCTCCAAATGGAATCCACATAAGGAAGGCCTCCTCCATTTGCTGCAATGTGTCATGCATGTTTGGTTCCAAAGTTGTCTCTCAAGAATGCATAGAATGACCTCCAACTGTATGGTTAGATGTTCTCCTTCCCTCATGAAGTACCAAGTGACAACCATATGATGTCCAACATCATCATAAATACATGAGATACATAAAATAAAGTGGTTCTTCTGACAAAGGAACAGCTCCATCTCAAAATACATCTCTTCATCCCATGTTTTATGAAGTACATTGATCATTGACATGCCCTCACCTTTAGCCCTGTTGGCCTTGTTGGTTCCAAGCATGATTCCAACATTATGCAAAAGAAGAAATAGAGACATATGGGTAGACCAAAGTGTCAAACCATATTCTCCCAATAGTAACCACCGGAGTAGGGCCTCTTGCTACCATCCTCCATCTCCTCTATGTAATATGGACAAGCCAAAATCCCCCAAAAGCAACCAAAGCAACAAGAGATCTTGTTTCCTCTTCACATCATCATGTGAATCATGGAGTAACAACAACATGTTGAAGGACATATAGAATGTCATACCAGCCCAATACAAGCAAACTCCATTATCACATATCATGAGAGTACTATGCCATATTAAAAACAATACTAAACCCATAAACATGGGAGATGTCATGTGATGGCCAAATTGTCTTAAGGACTTAAAATATGAACATGCCTTCTTTTGTTGTAAATTATCATTGTTACAGAAGGCATGAGACAAGAAAATATGAACCTTTGGGTAGTACCCATACTCACCCAAGAGCAGCCAACGCAGCCATGCCTCCTTCATTACATGAGTGTTTTTCAAGGCATGGATAAAAGAAATAGTAGCCTTTGGGTAGTAACCAAACTCACCCAAGAAAAACCAACATAACTAAACTTCTTGCTGGCCTATGTCATATATTTGAAAGTGGTCATGCAACCCTTTGCTTATCATTCTCACCCACTCATCCCAATGTGGATGATGAATGATGTATTGCATAAACATGGTATCCTCCCTTTGTATAATACCATCCTCCCCAAACTGATGAAGCACTTTTCACTCCATGAAATGTTGAAGTGCACCTCCAATGAGATCTCTTAATGAGACCTACTTCTCATCCATGGCCTTCCAAAATCAATGAGGTTCAGGATCTGCTATAGGTAGAAGTCTTCCTTTGAGATGTGAAATGTTCATTGAGAAAGTGTCATCTAGAAAGGAGAAAAGATTTCTCATCTCAAGATGTCTACCATCCATCATCTTAACCTTCATTGCTTCATGAGTGAAGCTACCTTCAGAATGCTCCAAGAATAATGTGGCTCCTTCATTATCACTACTACTGAGTGACAATGATGTATATTTTCATGGTAACACATATGTTGTCTCAAAGCAAGGCACAATACTGATCTCATAGCTATTCATTGTACATAGGATCATGCTCACCCCATTTTCTGAAACTCTACACTTCAACTCAAAGGGTTGAATGTAGTCCATCAATGACAAACTGGGACAAATTTTCATCTCCTCCTTGATTAGATCAAGGGTCCTCTATGCTGTGATATGTTGCTGCTTCAAATCAGCATTTTGTTCTAACCCTTGGTTATGCATTGGCCCTGATGGCATGTCCCCATAAGTTTCAATAAGATCTACTAAACAATAGGTGATGAAATTTCATGCATACCTTGGGTCAACTGATGTGTGGGAACCTCTTGCCAGAACACAAGAGTTCCTCCAACTGGGACAATGGTGTGTCCAACTGCTGGTAATATAGATGGTTTCTCTTCTACCAATGTACTAGTACTGGAATCTTCCTCCTCTTCCTCATGCATCTCCTGAGTCATGCATGGGACTCTATGTGTCAAGAGCTCAAGACTATCTTGCAAAGTTGCAAGTGTCTGTTCTATAGATGTAAGTACCTTTGCAGTTGGTGGTGAATGTAGTGACTCCTTATCCAGAGTAACAAGATTGACATCCTCCTTTGTTTCCTTAGGATATGTCTCTTTGTGGAATATCTCTGTCTTCTTCCCATCAAAATTCTTCCACAAATTGTGAAAGAAATATAAATATTTAGTCACCTTTTCATGCTCCATGTGACTAAACCACCAATCATTGGCTTCACTTAAAAGATGAAGTGTTGTAATTTGGACAACCTCTTTTTCAGCCACAGGATTTAGCATGAAAAATGTATCTAACTCTTTCCTCAAAGCCTTAACAGTGATTAAGGAAGATCCATCAAATTTAGGCAAACAAAATCTATTGTGCCTCTTTCTTCTATTGCTACTATATGATATTCTTTCTTCCTTGAGTTCAAATAATTCTTGGAGAGTTAGACTCTCTTTGAAACCTCTAGACTGTGCTTTGTACTCTTTAATATATAGACTAAGAGTCTCATGAGTCTCAGGTTCTTTCCTTTAATCATTTCCATACCTTTCACCTTTTTTCAAAGAAAGTGGGCATATTAGATCTATGAGGAGATCTATGATTCTCCGGTTTTATTTTCTGCTGATAGGAAGTGCTTGGACCTTCCTCATCAAATCTTCTTCTTGGATCCTTCCTTTGCCTTTCTCTCTTCATTTGATTGACCTCCTTGGAGAGATATTTCTTGGATCTAAAGAGAGGAATGGTAAAAATATCCTTTTTCATGATAAATCTCATCTATATGCTTCTTCTTTTGATGAAAAATATGAAGTGTCCACAAGCTGAGCCAAAGATCATGCTCTGATACCATTGTAATATCCCAAAAGGGAGAATGCAGAAATACTAAAGCACA